>OY754336.1:68191002-69391002 GCA_963573305.1 Pyrrhosoma nymphula
TGGAAACACCGGTTCCCGATCAGTCACCGAAGTTAAGCATCGTTGGGCTCGGCTCGAGTTTGGAGGGGTCATCGAAGCACGTTAAACAAAAATACTCAAAGTAATGCCTTGGTAATGGAGTAGAAAATTCCTCATTGGCTAACGCAAGCAACAAAAGGTGCTTTCCTAATGGTTGACCTTGGTGGCATGCGGTTATTGTGAACGTTCTGGATTTTCTAACTTTAAGTTATATCCTTAATTTATGTTTTTAAACTCAATGTGAACTGGCTTAAAATCTAAGTGAGTTTTGAAGTGGGACTAATGGTAATTTTCTATACCGCAATTTGTAATCATCGTCGCACACGTGTACCAGAGTTTTAATTTTCTTCCAGGAGCCGGGAATAACACTAATCCACGCTAAAATCACGGTAAGAATATTGGCGTAGCGAAAGCGCCGTACGAACTTCCGTAAACGTAGTCTAATTAATGCATTAATGCAGCCGTATACACTATGTTATGTCTTGCGTGTTGAATAAATTTAGAGTTGTTTGCGAATAGTATATGTTTTAATTTTAAATTACAATAAAGCTTCCACTGTCCGTCTACAGCTAATTCAAATTTGCTATCGCGTAACTCTGTGGGTTAATCATCCCGCATCAAGCAAAACTTGATTCGTCCTCTATTTATATGAGTGGGTTTCGTATGGCATGGCAATTGTCGTTCGCAGAACCGGTTGAAAGGTCTGTCACGCCTCGAGAACGAAGGTCGCCTTTGTCGGTCACATTTGTATGAGTGTTGGTGATGTCATAGATTATGATGAATTGAGTTTATACTTATTACGAAATTACCGCGTGCGAAGGAGGGCGTAAAATCCACCAATTACTATTGTATTTTGTTACAATAGTTTTAAGTACTTTTTCCACAGTAATGCGCAGTAATATTATTACTTTTGAAAAGGCTAAGTATTTCTATCCCTACTCTAAATCTGCGCCAAACATTTCATGGATAGATTATCACTGAAAGTTTATCAAGAAAACCTTGATGGATTTTGAGTTTCTATTATTCGGGATTTTCCGAGGTGATTCATTTTTATGGACAAAAGTTTCGCTTGCATTACAGCTAGCGTCGTTAGGTCCTGAGTGAGCTACAGAGATTCTTTTTCCGTTATATATACCTAACGCTTGAGCTTGTCAGGCGCGTGCTGGTTGGCCGGATGGACCTTTGAATTTAATTGTTGGAAAAGACGTTTGGACGTTGAGGAGAGAGGATAGCCGTCTTCCCAATTAAAATTTTCTGTGTTTTTTGCTATTTCAATTGCCTCTCGTATCATCCGAGGGATATATTTATTTTCTCTGATGATGATATTGGAATTTTGAAAGTTTATGACGTGGCCGGGTTCTGATCAGGCGTGCTCTGAAACTGCGGAATGACGAAAGTTTTTCTTTTCGGTCACCCTTTGGTGTTCCTCTATTCTACAATTCAGGGATCTCAGGTTTGGAGGAGCACACATGTTGGTTATTGAGAATAGGAATTAAAGGCGGCTGTACAGTTGGCATATGGAAGTATTTATTGTCTTAGCAAAATACAGGTTGGCCCGGTTTGTAGGAGATTGTTACCCTTGGTGATGCTGTCTGGAGTGCGAAGGTGGGTCGTCCGACAGGAGAGCAGCGAGAGTCGGGGACACGTTGCTTCTGGTCCCGGGTGAGTCACTTGGCGACCGGGTCGGGATAGGAGTGGGTCGGGGATGCGCCCGGCGAACAGGTCTGCAAAGGAACGGGTCAGAGTGCACCCGACAAGCGGGTCTGCGAGGGAGGGTGTGCGCCCGTCGAACGGGTCTGCGGAGGAAGGGTGTGCGCCCGGCGAACGGGTCTGCGAGGGAGGGTGTGCGCCCGGAAAACGGGTCTGGGTGATTAGGAATTTTCCAATATTCCCAATCACCCATTAAGTCGGGAAAAATCGTGAACTCTGAGAGTCACAATTTTTCGAGTATAGACAGAATTTCCTTTTTCAAGGGGATTAAACGGGAGAAACAAACATTTTCCTTGCAGATCAATTTTCTTTCACTCATTTTAATGTAAAAAATACGCCTACAACGGCGAGACTTGGACTGAAATGTGCCTAAAAGATTTTATTTTTATTTTCTTGCATCCGATTATTACGTAGTGATCTGTAAATTGCGAAATATTAGTTTGACCGTTTACTGTTAACGTTTTTTTCCTCTCTTTCATGATTAGAACTATGGCAACGACCATTATTGGCCTCGAATACTCAGATTTGTTTATGGACTAAGATTACGTATGTCTACGATTAATTTGTTTCAGGAACAGATATAAGAACGATTTAAGGAGCTTAGTTAAGATTGTTTCCTTGTTTATTTTAACCGACAATATTTTTGCAACGTAATTTCTGGCCCTATACAGTGTTTCTTAAAAGAATAAACATTTGTTTGTTTTTTATATATGTGGTTGCTATGGCAACTTAATTGAAGAAACGAATTTGGAGTGAATCCTAATGAGAGAACGTATGTTTTTTCAATTAATCTTGATACGCAATTGTGTATATAGTTAACATTAGTAATGTACATTTAAAATATAAAATACAATAGTAAAGTACAATAATAAATCAAATTTATTATTCGTGTACCTATTCATTAAAATTATCCCACCCGAAGTCCACAAACGAGATGAGAGGAGAGCAAATGCTTGGATTTAATGCTCGCAAAACAAACAAGTCTACAGCGAGCGCTTTGTACATCGTAGTGCAGAAGTTCCACTTATGTCGTGCGTCCACGAGCCAACACGCCCATTTTTTTCTCTTCCACAATCAAGTTTTAACTCATCTCGGGTCATCAACAGCGGCGGTGCGATTTCTCTCACTTCGGTTTCAAATGTACACCTACTGCAGACGACGTCGCGGTCGCAGATGAATAGCGGACTCGATCGCTGGGCAGATTGCTTTCTTTCGAACGCGCTCACGTGCTGCTGCTATGCAAATCGTCAATCAGCTGTTGGCGATCTGAACTACTACCACTGCCCTTCGTTGTGATTGTTGCGGGCTTGTGGAGGGAGGTAGGGAGGGTGTAAAGGTAAGGTTTTCGAATTCCGGAGGCGACCCAACTTCTGACGCCGCCCACGTGCCACGGTAGCCGCACTCTTCTCCCCCACACCGCCCGCCCATTGGTCACTCCCCTCGCCAAGCACTCAAGTGAGCGATCAAGCTCAAGCGCGTGCAAGCGGTAGCCCTATTTTTGCTTCCTCACGCATTTCCGCCTGGGAGGAGTGAGGGGAATGCAGCGACATTGTGGTCGGGAGGTGAAACGATTGAATCGAAGGCCTCCTGCACGCAATCTACACAGCGGGAAGTCGTCAACGGTTTATCCTACTCGGAGATGTAGAATGAAGTTGACTCTCCGGTGAACGATGCTCTCTAGGAAGTTTGGGGGACGATTCTCGATACTGCGTGATAATTATCGCACGCGCAAACAGCGAAATGTCGTATGATTTCGTACAAGTATCACATGTTACACAGCCACTCGATACTTTCCAATCAATTATTATCGCGCGCGGATAAAATTTTACTCCTCGAGAATGCTGAATCGACTAAACCATGCGATAAAATTAGTATTTTCGTTTGCGATATTTATCTCAAAATTTCGAGAACAGAACCCCTTGGGAGTCAATTTCGAATGTCGTGATAATTATGGTATTTTAAAATAACAAGTTAATCGTAAGGTTTCTTCGATTCCGAATTATTGAGTTGTCTCGTTCTGTCCACATGTGGTAATTATTGCATGAAAGATATCAGGAGTTGGTGTAGCACGCGATACTTCAACAAAACCGTTCGATAATCTGTTATTTTCGTTTGGGATAATTATCTTGACGTTTCGAAAATATACCCCCAGATCTCGAGCAGTAATCAGATCTCAACTACAGTATTATTCCCTGAACCTCTGACTTACGATAGGTAGGGGCTGTGCAAGGCTCAATTTTCAATAATTATACATACATACCCATCTCGCCATCACCTTTCAGGATAGGCTTTTTCAAAGAACGTAGTTATTGCTATTTTTTAGGCCTAGGAAACTGGCTCTCTTTTAATAATTTCTTCCATAATTCCCTCTCCTTGCATACCTCTATTGCTTTTGTAACACTAATGAATTGCTTCATAAACGCACTCTAATTCTTAAGACTGCTAATATTCCTCCTCTTATGAACCCTATCCCTCCTAATTTTATCGCAAACACTTCTCAGGTGCTCAATTCTCACTGCAGTAAGCCTACTCTTATGCCTTACCTGACATACCCATGTTTCACTACCACACTATGAAGTGGAAAGGAGTACACTTTAGTATGCTGCCCTATCCCTAGACAAGGACTCATTCCTTGACATGGTCCACATACTCGGTACTCAAACTAAATTTGAAATAAAATAGTATATTGAGTGTCATTATTTATCTTGTATATGTATAATGGTTATCGAAACCTCAGCAGTACGATTAGTTTCGAAGCCTAACTTATCGAGGAGGTGACAACATGTCGACATGACCATAATTACATGATGTCCTTAGAAATATCAAAAGGTATCGAGTATTTACCGAAATGATATTTAGATCTCCCATCCAAAAATTATCGCCATTTGAAGATGTTTCCAAAATTCGTCTGATCGATGCGTCATAATGATCGTCAGTATTAGGGTGATGGTGGTCTTACTTATAGTATTACTATTCCCCATATCGAGGAGTCGATGAAGATCATGCTAATGCACTCTAATTATCGATATTTAATATATCGTTGTCTTAAAAGTTTTCATATAGACTAGTTCCATACGATAAAAATATATTCAGATCCTTGATTTATCGTCATACATTTCTTACCCAGTTGCAGTTCGTCCTCCCCGACTAATAGCACGACCACAGAGTGGCAAAAGCATTAATAGGAGATTCCGATGCAAGGTCGATCTAACGTGAAGGTCGATGGTGAGATTTAACTTATCCGATTTAAACTTGCCGTTTCTATTCCAGCTGAGAACTAAACGAGTGAAGGCCGGGAGAAATACGAAAAATACCTTTGCTCAGTGGAATAATTTCTTCCGCATTAGCGAGTGTCACTACGTTAATGTTTGTGATAGGGTGTCATAGCTTATGGTGCTAAATGGAATAGGATTGAGCTGCAAACTCTCCGAGGTGTCGTGCTACGAGTCCATGCATTGTAAGATTTTAGTAATTTTCCCTGGCAGTCCTTTTAAGCTTATTTGAACTGCTCAACTGTATTATCTTCCTGGTGCACCCAAAGTTCTCGTCAATGTATTTGATCGTTGGGGAAAAATACGCGTGGTGACCAAATTTTTCAATTATTTTGTTGATATGTTTCCGAGTAGTTTGCTTATTAAAAATATCATGTGGATAACTAATGAATGAGTTAGCGAAGAGAGCTCGAAAAAATAAAAACTGTCAAATAAAAGAATTTTTTTTGGGTAGTTCCGTGGTTATTACTCATTTACCATTAAAAAATTATGCAGACGTCATAGTTTCTTTTGCAGCTATCTTCCTCAAACGTGTTGTTGTTTATACTATATAATATGTACTTCTGTGGTGTTATCAAAGGATGATGAAGCTTAAATGGCATTGAAGCGTGAGCAATATCAGTTTCAGAGCAAAAAATATTGGAAGCAATGGAGATGTGTTTTTATCGAAGAATGGTGAAGATTAAATGGATGGAGAGAATCATCAACGGCGAAGTCCTGCGAAGAGTTGAAGAAAAAAGAAGTGAGATGAAAACACTGAGAATAGGAAAAGTCACACTTATTGGTCGTATTTTATGACACAGACTCATTGAAAACAATAATGGAAGAAGAAAATAAAGGGAAGAATAACAGAGGAAGAAGAATGAGAATTAAATGTATAATGAAAATTATGAAGGGACGTCAAAGTGACGAGCTATACAGTAGGTAGATAACCAGCAGCCTGCTTAATCAGGCTAAAATATTGGTGAAATAGCCAAAAAGTAATGAATAAACTAAATAATAAAATAGAAATTAATGTGTGGTTTTTTATTGATCATTAAAACAGTATATGCAACTATGGTAAACAATGTATAATATCTTAATGTCAGAGATTTCTTTGTGCACAACATTTTTGGTGAAGCAGGCGGAGCTGTTACCAAGCAGTTTCTCTTCTGTGTATTTTTAAAAATGCATACGCCCCATCACCGTGTGTCACTTAGTGAAGAACGTATACGGAAGCTCGCTTGCCATCTATTAGCGCACATCTTAATCACTACGCATAGGAACTGAATCATACGTACGTACGCGTAACCTTTTAAATATTGGATAAAGCAAGGAGCAGATGGCTAATAGAAGAGCAGAGTGAAGTGCTGCAGCAAATGTATCTTCGTATTGATGACTACTGCTGTTGATGAGTGTCCTACTAATTCGACTGTCAGTCAGTCTAGTGCGATTTCTGTTTGGTATTTATGTTTCTGGGACTACTCAAAAATTATTTTCGCGATTTATTTTCTTCAAAATATATTTTCATTCCGCAGCCATAAAAATTACCATAAAATGAAATCTTTACATGCAGCTCATGTTTTCTCCTGGCTCCCTATTGAAATAGCTTTTAGTTAGTTTAAACTGCATTCTGCTACATGTTCATTACGTAATTTACGAATCTGTTTCGTTGAATATTTCCCGTGATATGGTATTTGTGGTAAGCTATCGGAGCATAAGCTGTGACTGTGAAACTGATGAAACTGTAAAAATACCTCCTTTTCACTCAAAACGATTAAACCAAAACATAAATTTCTTCGGTGGTGGTTAATGCCAGCATAAATTACGCTCTTTTATCGTGTTTCACGATTTCTTGAGGAATAGTTGTACCATCAAAACGTGAATGTTTGACCCAATTACGTAAACAAACATAAGCCCAGTTAACATTGAATGTAACAACATAACGTTAGGAGATAATATAAAGTTAGAAAATTACGATCGCTCACACTGCTGTGTGTGAACTAAGCTCAACCAATTGGATGGCTCCTTTTGTTGCTTAAGTTAGCCAATTTTCTGCTCCATGGCGTGGACTGTGTTTTAAGTTGACGATTAAAATAGTGGAAGACTCCTTTTGTCATGCATCCAACTTCTCTCTATTACTAAAGCAATTATTTTTATTCCATTCTGATTTCTCTAACGTTGCTATGTAAACATTCTGAGCTTCCCTTTACCACTGGACCACAAGCAATGATCGATAATGATTGGCAATCATTATCGTCGTTGGGCAACTTAACGACATCACATATAAGATGTACGCGAACCATGTTCTGCGTTGTGTTACGTCATTACAGTGCTTTGTGACTGCCAACACTGCAATGCAAGCACCCAACTCGTAAAGTTCTTCTATAAGGTCCTTACGTTTTGTTCTTTCATTAAATGTGAACAGGTCTGTATTTCATTTTTGGTTGTTGTATTCTCAAATTTTCCAGATAGAATGGACTGGTAAAGCATGATGTCACTATCTATTAGTCATCTAGGTATTCTTTTCCAAAAAAATGCGAATCCATTACTAAATATACAGGAAAAGATTTATTGAAATTAAATTTGACGTCACGACTTAACCAGTCCATAGGCCCGCTCTGCCGATGAAATTTATTGCTTTTATTGGCTTCCAGACGTTGCTCTAATCTTGCAAAATGTTCAGGTTATTTCTCGCACTGTTGGCAAACTGAAGCGGCGGCTTTTGATCAGACTCTTGTGTCGCATAACAATGAGGCCGGACGGGCGTCCCATTTCGGCACGTCCATAGCGATTTATACGGAGACAATTGACGAGCGTGTAACGCACTCTCGCGCACCGAGGAGCCCGTGACTTTAACCATCGTTACATCGGTTTTTCCTTCTCCGATGGATTTGGAACATTGATTGCCACCCTTCTAGGTTACTTTATATTGTCTCTTCTCATCATGCTTTCATGAACATTGTTCCTGAATTACTGACAAGGATTATCCAAAACAATACAGTGTTCATCGCACAAAAATACGTACCAACGCTACTCCTCGCCAACGGCCAAGTGTTGATTGCCAACGACGAAAAGCCGCTTTTGAAATACTCAAGATACCACATGAATGCAACTTTGAGATCTCGACCGAAATGACTAAGGTGATGGCATTCAAAGGCGATGAACCAGTGTGATCGAAACTAGTTGAAAACAGTCAAAGTTTAGAACAAGTCACATCCTTTAACTTTCTTGGGACAAGGTAATGAAGTAGATATGCCCAAGAAAATTGTGGATTTCAACTACACCAACTATCATCGAACTTTAAAAAAATAATTTAAGGAAAGACGCCTTAGTAAAATTTTATGTAGCAATGACAATTCCACGTGGAATGTACACTGTGCATTACATTGTACAGCTGAGATAAGTCGGCAATTGTGAAAAAAAACGAACAAAGATTACGAATATCTTAAATGAAATTTTTTAGAAGAGCTGCTGGCTGTACACGAACGGAGAGAAAATAATACGGATATAATATATGAGCTCGGCATACAAGATATCAAAGAAACGATACGAAAATACAGAGATAGATGGAGAGAAGATGTAGGAAGAATGGATGAAGGAATAATGCCCCAAAAAATCTATGGAAATATAGACCGAGAGGCGAAAGATCTCTTTTTCCGTGCACGAATATGGACTATGATCGAAACCGAATATTTCCAAGCTATAGGGAGTTCTAAGGGAGTTCTGTTCATTAAATTTATAGCGCATGCATATTATTCATGAAGATTTCATGAGCATTATTGTAATTCACATTTGAGACCACCGCGTGATGAGATCAAAGATCTCACCTTAGGGCGTTAGAAACGAAAGCATGTTCCTATTTAGAGCTCGTCAGAAGCCCAAATAAAGTGGGTGGAAATTAAATAATCGTTGGACAATGTTTAAATTAATCCCAATGTTTTTCCAAATGTAATGTTCCTTCTCGTTGAAAGTTTAGTCGTTCTTTGTGATACCTATTTTTTCAACTAGTGATACATAGGATTTCTCTATAATTTGGTCTATTTTCTCCAGGAAAATAAATGTTTGTGCCCAGTTAACTTTTATATTTGAAAACCGTTAATTTAACCAATGCCCTAGATTTTTTCGATACACACTCCTTGGAATTCCATTTAAGGAGACTGGATCTCGACTATGCGAGTCAAAACAATTGAAGATCGACATTTTTGTATTTTCCCACGCCATATATTATACTAATTACATTGATTACAGCAAATTAATAGATGAAGAAGGGTTTATAAAGACTTTTCAGCCCCAGTAGTCGACTGCAGCGCAGGTTTTGTCCAACTGAAGTACTTCGCTCGTTATAAATTTGGTGAAAATAGACTGAATGGTAATTTCATTTTGTATCGATTTCATTTCTTGGAAAATGCACATCTTGCATCAGTTAACTATCACGAAATCACATTACTTTATCAAAATAGTTTTTTGTAACTTCTGTCCATAATTGCTGTGAAAAATTAACGTCATTTCACGATTGATCAGTGACAAAAATTATGTGGCTAGGTATAATTTTGTTGCGTAATATTAATTAAGGGATATTACGCAACATTGGGATTAGGGACATTTGTTTCTATAAGCGGCAAAAATATGAAAAACTAGCAGGTGGCGCCATGTTACCAGCCAACTATTAATGTTAGAGAAAAGGTAATGGCATACATCTGTAAACCTCGATGACATCTAAAAAAACCGTCAACAAATTTGAGATCCGACTTCAAGTTTGGAAGGTACAGTGGAATACTGGGAAATGGTTTACTAAATTTCGTGTTTGAGGACCTCTGGTGGGAAAATGAAGCAATATAGAATAACATGGTTGGTCAAATCTGGTAGAATATTTAATCTTCCAATGTATTATGCCGTCAGATTCCAGATCCGACTTACCCTTCAAAAGATATGAAGCAAGAAGAGAAAGTCTCGTTTTATAAATGCCGAAAAACAGCCGCCATTTTTAATTTTATAATCGGTTTTTCGATAAATAATCTTGGTTTTTACTTATTATTGGTGAAACAAAATGTCAAGGCGCATGCACCATTCATGTTTCAAGGTTGTATCCCTACCAGTAGAGGCAAGAAAAGAAACATTTGATAGTTTTACCAAAATTCGACTTTGGCACCATGCTACCAGAGTACTATAAGAGATATTAAAAAAAAACAAAAAGCACCAAGTTGTACCGATGAGTTCTTAATGCCTGGGAAAAATAGTTTTCAGATCAGAATCCTAGTTTAGGAGCTATAGTAAAAAAACCGCAAAAAATGGAAATCTTCACTAAATGTTGTGTTTGAGGACCTCGGATATCTTTATTCTGTAACCCAGCGTTTATTTTATAATATTTTGCCGCTCGATGTACAACATGTTAACATACGTCATTCCATCCTCGTCTTCAAAGTACAGGTACTTTGAAGTACAGGCCTGTCATCTCTGCGAATTGGTTGAGTCCTATCTTTCCTTTGATTATTTTTGTTCACATTGCATTCCCTTCATTCAATTGATTCCCTACGTTCCTATGAATCCTTTCCTTTATTTGATTCCTTTCGGTCCTTCGAATCCTTTCGGTCCTTCTTTCCTATGAATCCTTTCCTTGATTTGATAGTATATCCAAAATAAGAAAATGAATGCCTTCAGAAAGAGGGAACAGGATGATAAGAGCATCGAATTCTAAATCTAAGAAGCTCAGAATTTCATCTACGGTCATCATCATTGTCATCGTCAGTAGTAATCAATCCGAAGATTGGTTAGCTGCAGCTCTTCAATCCACTCTCCTCTCCGCCAACCGTTTCATTCCTACATAATTATTCACTTTGACGTCCTTCATGATTTACCTGATGCCATTCAAGATTTGCCATTCTTGGTCACCCTCTGCAATTCTTCCCTTTCATTTCTCCTTCCAATGTTGATTTCATTAGGTTGTTTTGTTGCGTGTAGGCTTTTCTTACAGAGTTTTCATCGTGTTTCTCTCTCTACCTGTAGGACTTCTTAGTTGGTGAATCTCTCCGTCCGTTGGATTGTCACCATCCTTTGATAACACCGCAATGCTTCCAATCTCTTTACCTCTGCTGCTGTCGCTGCCCATGCTTCCCTACCATGTATGAAATTGCTCCAAATATATGTTTTAAGGAATTGCCTACGGTACGCTCCTGAAGGTTTCGGGGGTGACGGAACATCAAAAGTGAAGGCGAGTCAGTGCCTAATACTAGTAAAGTGCAAGCAATGGATGTCGATAAGAAGAGGTTTCACGAAATAAGCAGCTACGGTGGAATTAAGTAAATAAAACATGGTAATGTCCACTGATTAATTTTATTGTACTACGCGTTTCGACGCTAAAGCGTCATCATCAGGTGCATCGTACCTGGTGATGACGCCGTAGCGTCGAAGCGCGTAGAACAATAACAGTGGACATTACCCAGCTTTATTCACTTAATTTCACCATGATGTTCCACCATATCCCGCGAGACATTGTTGAATATATTAGCTACAGTGGAGTCCGGACACGAACTGAATTTTAAGTTAAATGAAAACTCAGTAGTTTCCACCGGGACTTTTATTGTACGTAACGATATTTTAGACGCTTCAACCCACAATTACGAGACTCTCCTTACCTCATCCATTCCGTTCGCGGTGGCCCCCGTTCCCCCATCTCTTTCTATATCCCCTCGTCTGCGCTTACCGTACTTCCATATCTCCCCCCCACCAACCGTCATCCCCCTCCCGTTCCTTGCGCCTCTTCCTGCCAAAGGCGACCAGTGTGTGGGACCGCCCTCGCCGTCTCCGGGCACGGGGCCATCATCATCATCGTCCCTCCATCCCTTTGGGCACAGGGCCCGGAAGGCGGCGGCAGCGGCCCGGAACGCATCTCCCCTGACTAATGCGAGCCAGGGGTTGGACATAATTTACACACCGCGTGGCAAAAGTCCGCGTGTCTCACGCTCACACGGACCGCAAGGGATTCTGGGAAACGTCCCGTCTCGTTCGTAGGAGTCACTCACTGGCCCCAAGCAGGGTGCTTGGGGAATGAAAGTGGAACACAGAGATCACAAGTATTATGCTTTTTTTTAAATCAACGAAAAGTCCTGTTTTTACGGGACCCAATGTGGAGAAAGATTCAATCCGTCACCTCTTAAGGTTGGTTTATACTGGCAAGTTTACTGCGCAAGTTACTTGCAGCAAGCGACTTTTGACTTAAATTGCAGGTGTAATAAGTCTCTGTAAGTCCTCTTGCTGAACTTTTCAAATTATCGGCAAGTTGCTTGAAGAAGCTTATTGTTGCTAGTGTAAACGGCAATCAATCTGGCTTTGCATTAACTAAAAAATATTTGTGAAAAATATTTCGTCAGGGTAAACTTCCCGCCGGCTCTTGCAGATGTAAAATGCGAAATTAACTTACCAGTGTTTACCCACCTCAAGAAATAAAAAGAAATTCCCCATAATTTTTTTAAAAAAAGATTATGCTACCAGTGAACGGAATGAGTGAAAAAATATTGGAAGAACCAACTTGGAAGCCACGAGAGATCTGAAGGCGAAGTTTCTTGAATGTTGGTTCAAAAGTGTTTAATATTCTACACACTCATTATGATTTTGAACGATGAAATACGGGAACATTTCGACGAGAGAAAACCAGCCTGGACCGGGAATTGAACAACGAACCTTTGGGTTGCCGGATCAGTGCGTAGGCTATCACGCTACTCGGGCCTGGCTTGCGAAGTCTGTAAAAAGATATTAGGCCTAACTTCTTTCTTAAATAGTGTGACAAATTTGCTCTTTACCTGTATGTTTATAGAAGAGATACTTGGTTAACATTTATCTAATCATGAACGACCGTAGGCTTTCACGGTGGATGGTATGAGTGAAGTTTTCGTGAGTGTGGCACCGGGTTATGCTTTCCGGAGCCGACGTTTCGACAAGCAACTCGCTCATCTTCCTCAGGGAAAAGACTGAGCGAGTTTGAGAGACCGAGATAAACTTAGGAAAACTGGGTTTTTGCCCTGAGGAAGACGAGCGAGTTCCTTATCGAAACGTCGGCATTGGAAAGCATAAGCCGGTGCCACATCCGATAAGACTTCATTCATTTATCTAATCAATTTGTTGGTATATTTTGTTCACTATGTCCCAATGCATGGGTAAATTTATTTCATGTTAACTTCACTACAGGTCTTTCCTTTAAGTTACCCTAAAGATCCCTATTCAGTTGCATCTTACTTCTCTTCTTTCCGTGTAATTATTATTAAGGTAATCTACCGGTTAGGGTAGGTTTAAATTGAAGTGAGTGAAAGTCCTCCAGATGTTTACATGTGCAGGGCTTCATCTGCGTATAATAATTTTCTTTTCACTTCAGCTCATGTCCTATCCTTTTTCTTCCAGCCCAAAAGACTTGTTCTATATCTTCCTCTTCCCCCCTTGCCCAACATCATCCCCTCAATCACGACCTTCAACAACCCTGCGCACCTCATTACCTCTTCCAGCCACCTACTTTGCCTCCTCCTAATCTCCTCATGAAGCTTCCTCAACCATTATACCGACCACTTCCTCATTTTCCCTCCTTTCCGTCCACCGCACCTTCTCCACCCTCATCCACACCTACATCTCAAACGCCTGCTGCCTATTTTCGTCTTCTTTTCTCAGAGTCACCAATTCTACCCTATACAACGCTACACTCCATAGTGAATTCACGAGCGTCTTCTTTATATCGTTGCCCAAGAATCTCGTCATCAGCTCCCTCCTATTGCTGAACGCTTCTTTCGCTAACGCTATTCTCCTACTAATGCCTTTGCTACTATGCTCATTTTCTTCTAATGAACTACCTAAGCAATTAAATTAGCTGATAATTGTGAAATACTAGCCATTTTGTACTCTCCTACTTCTATGACCAGCCTCGCTTTCCTTTTGTCCTGGAGAATCTCATTCATTCATTCATTACAGTAATCTACCGGTTTGAGGTATGTTGTGATGAAAGTCAGAGAATATCCAACGAACTCTTACACGTGCCGTGCCCTTTCTACCTCTAGTATTTCTTTCTTCATCTCAGCATAAGTCCTACCTTTCTTCATCCCGTCCATAAAACCGATTCTCTTCCTTCCCCTTCCCCGCTTACCCAACATCCTACCCTCTATCACGGCCTTAAGCAAACCATCGTCCGTCATTACCATCGTAATTACCCCTTCCAGCCACCTACCCTGTCTTCCCCTAATCTCATCTATAAGTTTTCTCTCCTCGCCCACCATGTCAAGCACTTCCTCATTTGTCTTCCTTTCCGTCCAACGCACCTTCTTCATTCTCCTCCACACCAACATCTCGAAAGCCTTCAGCCTATTTTTGTCTTCCTTTCTCAAGGTCCACGTTTCTGCCCCATACAACGCCACACTCCATATCAAGCTCTCACCATCCTCTTTTTTTACATCCTTACTCAAGGTCCCCGTCATCACTTTTGCTATTACATGATTTATCGTCATTCCGTATTTCCCGCACTGATTCTGTAATGCATCAACTAAAGCTTACAATCCCTTAAATGATCGACTAACCAACGCTTACTCGTCCACGAATCCAACCCACTTTATCAGCTGGCCTCTTGTTTTTATTCTAACAATTAGCTTTTTCCATGCCTGATCTTATCATTTCCTCGGCATAAATTTTTAAAAGCAAAGTCAACAACGGGCACCCTTACCTGACCCCCCAGCCTAATTCTCCGTCAGCCACAATATTTGAAATAAATAAAACTTGTAAAAATAATGAATAAACCTTGGCTGGTGATTTGACCATGTTTTCTGGTATTGGTCCCCCTGAGTAGCCTCCCTGGAGCTAATCCTCCTTAAGTATCTAATTACATCGGGAATGATTTGAAGTCCTTTAAAGTTGTTAACTTAAATCAGAAAAACGTAGCCCAGATTCCTCTGACCGTTACTCTGACCCACGAGGGAACTTGGCGCATGTGGGTGGCTCTGATTTGCATATCTCCGTTTGGGGGAAGAGTTCCCGGTAGAAGGAAGAGGCACTTGAAGACCACGGAGAAAGTTAACGGTCTACCGTGTTCACATACACAAGCTCCCGAATGCCCGATACCACGCTCGCTCATCCGAATAATCTTGTCGTTTCCATCCACCTCGCTTCTCGTGCTCTGCTTTTGCACTTTCCCCCCTCTTATCCTCCCATATTCTTCCCCTTTCTTCTCTCATATCTCTCGTTCTCCTTTATGCCATCATCGGCAGACATAAATCCGAAGATCGATCTGCTGCAGCTTTACACTCCACTCTCCTATCTGCTACACTTCATCCATTAAAATTAGCACAGTTGGGCATTCAAACTTACAACCAACAGGGTACCGGTTTACGCATGCCTTTCATTGGGGAAGGTAAGGAGCCTGTAACACCCTTACAGGCTCCTTAGTGGAAGGTATGACGTATTCGTCGTTACTTTAGAAATTATGAAGAAAAAAAACGGCAGCCAACGAAAATCACGCGAGGTCGAGTAATTATAGTGAAAAGTTTGATAAGTAGTCAAAGAGACATGGATTAGGGCAACTTAAGCTGAGATAAACAGTATTGAGTTCAAGTCCCAATTTCACCATTATGTATGACACATCAATATGTTAAAGCAGCGTTATCATGGCAGCAAAAATACGCTTAGTTACTTTTTATATCACTTAAAAACATTTTGAATGCCCTAATTCGATATAATCTGCCTTATTTGGCGAAGAAAGTAATCAAAAGTGAACAATGCTAACACCATCTTGGCTTTGTCAGTCACGTGATTTGCTTCCTTCGCCGACATGTGTTTTCTTATTGGCTATTGCTGTCAACTGCACTATTGTCTTTGTCGAAGTATAACAGCTTCTTCATTTCTGCATAATTATTCACTTTGACTTCCTTCATAATGCTGTTGTGTCGCAAAGTATGTCCAGTAAATTTATCTCCGAGTTTTCTAATGAATATGTGCGTCTCTTTTCTCCAGCTCTCCGTAGTACTCCTTCGATAATGATTCCTTCTATCCATTTCATCTCCATCGTTCTCAAATAACAGCACACATCCAATTGTGTGGCGTGGTGATATCAAAGAATGATGATCATCAAATGGACGGAGATAATCACAGTAGAAGAAGACAAACGAAGAGTTGGAGAGAAAAGAATTATGATGAAAACTCTGAGAGTAAGGAGAGAGAAACTTATTGCGCACATTTTTGTGACACAATAAACTATTGAAAGTTTTAGTGAAAGGAGAAATGAATGGGAAGCATGACAGAGGAACGCCAGGAATGGAATAAATTTGGGGGATGATGAAGAACGTCAAAATGAAGAATTACGTTGGAATGAAGCGGTTGGCTGGTAGGAGAGTGGAGTGGAGAAGAAAAACAATCTTCGGATTGATAACCGCAGATGATGGCTTACAGAAAAGTCCCTTTGGTTACGGGATTCATAAATAAATTACTACCTTTGAGAACTTAAGTATACCTTCAGCACAGGGTACATACAGAGGGGCAAAAGCAACAGTAATCCATACCTACTTTTGCAAATGAAAACTTATTTTCCCTTTTCATTAAGCCCCAGAGCACTTTAGCTCTTTGCGCGGGCTACTCAGAATAATTTGTACAAATTCGCTCAATAGAGTATTTGCGTGAGGTATTTTGTTGAAATTTATTATAGCGAGTAGTGTTTGGTTTCGAAATTCCACGTACGAAATACCAAGGTATAATTCGAACTAATTAGTTTAATAAATAGCTTTTAATATGCATTGTTTTAGCATCGAAATTGCCTAGGTCTAAACGCCCAACCATTACTTCTTCGTAGTGTGACGTCATCTCCCATATTAGCAGAAACGAAATAGCCTAGCTGTGCGTTGAGAGTGAAATAGTATTTGCCTTTTCGAAGTTATTTCGATATTTGCTAATTAATAGCTAAAGTTTTGTCCGCACGCTAAGACTACACAGTCACACAATCTACAAATCAACAAATGGTCGACTATGGGAGATTACGTCAGAGCCTAGAAAACATGGCGGACCAGTGTTTCGGCGCAATAATAATTTATTAGATTTTATTAGCTGATAAAAAATTAACGAAAAGCCTCTCGAGCGTCAGAATAAAAATTTAGTGTCTGACGTATCGATAGATTTTTTAGATATCACTTCCCAAAAGTGTGCAAATACTCTATTGTGTGTCTAACACATCTGAAGAGTTTTTTTAAGATAAAATTATCTACCATCATAGAAAATAGAGTGGTTGTAATAACATTTTGCGTTATCCGTCATGTTCTTAGCAAGTTCCATCCCGGCAGGTCGATAGTTAAGTTGTGGCGAAAAGTGTGAGGTAAATGGCTCTCTATAGAGAAACGATTACTCGTAAGTGATGTCCAACGTGAGTATCATATCTCTTTTTTATTTGTTTAGACTAATCCAAACTTTTTAAGTCACCAATGCAAGTTCAGCGAAGGAAATTGCGGTACCTACGATTGATGTTTGGATTGGTGCTTTGGTTCGAACTGAGGAAATAGTTTTGCAACATCCTTTTCAGTTTTCCCTCACGCGATCAAGACAGAAAAAAAAACAATGAGTCATCTTTTAATATAAGACACTGTCTCCGGCGTTACTTTGTGGAACTCCTTCATCTTTTTTAATAATAATAAACACTTGGTTGTTATTCCACACTTTATTGGAAACAAAACGACCCGGGTTTCAGCATGTCATGCCATCATCAGGTACAAACAGTTGGGTGGCTTACACTTATATAGGTATCCGTAGGTGGAGGGGGGGGGATTTGAAAACAGGGGAGGAGGGTGGGGAGCACTGTTAACGGACAAGGCTGTTTTTTGAGGAGGGTGGGGTGGGGGTGGCCTTGTGATTTTGTTTCCAATAAAGTGTGGAATAACAACCAAGTGTTTATTATTATTAAAAAAAAA
This sequence comes from Pyrrhosoma nymphula, assembly GCA_963573305.1. Taxonomy (NCBI): domain Eukaryota; kingdom Metazoa; phylum Arthropoda; class Insecta; order Odonata; family Coenagrionidae; genus Pyrrhosoma; species Pyrrhosoma nymphula. Next base: position 68,208,896 of record OY754336.1, read on the forward strand.
ACAATGAGTCATCGTTGTAAAAAGTCGTCTTTGCAGATATTATAGAATTCTGTTCTCATCAAATCGAAATTTCCTCTTTTCCTTGGCTATAGAGCAGGGGGGAACAAGCAGTGGGGAATGCTCCCCTGGGAGGAATATTTGGGGGGTTTAGGGAGAGAATTGGGACAGCAATTCATCAAAATGTGATGTTGAGTAGACTATGTAATAAATAATCTCTAATATATAAAGTAATCTCTCTGTTAACTTGTACCGAATTGCGAAATTCCGCAGAGGAAAAATCATTCGTCTTCACCGGAACCCTTTTCCTCTGTGGAATTTCGTACTTAAGTGCGATTGCAGGCGACGGTAATACCATGGCTAGTCCCGGTATCCTCAAAATTTGCTAAAGTGTAGTTTTTTACGGAAGAATTAAAATAACTTAGTTAACTCCACTAATTATTTATTATCACAACCCGGGTTTCAACACTTGGTGTCATCTTCAAGTGTTGAAACCAGGGTCGTGATAAGAAATAATTAGTGGAGTTTACTAAGTTATTTTATTTTAATTCTTCCGTAGTGGATAACTTCCACAAGATCAAGCCTACAACCGTTTCCTTTGTGTAGCTTTTTTCCGTAGCATTCTATTAAGTTTATTGAATTATTGGAATAAAAATCTATCTTAAACATGCGCTTTAATTTTTAATTTGCGGAATTAAATACCTAAGTTGAATAAGTTGAATTGGGAAGGGGGAATGATATTGTGAACTATGGTGAAAGAGGAGGATTGAGTCGAAAATAAATGTTGAAAACCATTGCCACAAAAGTCTGGATGAATAATGTACGTGGTTTTCCTTTCGAACCACTCTTAAACATAAGAAACGTCAAATATTATTGCGTAGGGAATGAGATGCCACGGGAGCTAGTGAGCGTAAAGTAACTGCTTTTTAAGCGGCGGAGAAGAAAGATGCCGTGAGCGAGCGGTGTAAGTATAAATAAGGTGAAGAGTTTTACGGGGAAGATAAGGAAGGAGTCATTCTCAAGTCAGTTTGTTGACCTGTTCGTTGTACTGGAAACGGAGTGGCTCACTTACGGGGATTTCCGGGCGGCTCGGAGCAACGCTTGCTCACCACACACAATTGGAGCGAGCTCGCGTGTCGAGGGCCACTCTTCCCCTTCGCTCTCATTACGGATTCACATTCTGCGGATTTTTCCCCATAAATCAGCCCACCGTGCTTAGTCAACGGGGGGCTTGCTTTAGCCATCCGACTTGATTAAGTCCTCGATCAAAATCTGTCAAGTCACGTCCAAAATCCCGCCTAGGCTCCAACTGAAGCATGTGCATCGGACGTTTACTTCATCTACGTTGTGCCATGAGAAGCGCACTTATTAAATACGTGTGTGGCTGTAGGTATTGGAACATCAGCAATTTTTTTTAATTTTTTGCGAATGTAAAATTATTTGATGCCAATGTACTTATTTAGTGTTTAAATGTTTCAGTGTTTTTTGTGGTTCTGTTGCGGTAGCTAATTGTTCGAGGGAAAGTCAGGTAGTGAGACACTTCATTTCTTGCTGTGGCGACAGATTTTTTCGTCTACTTTTTATTTTTCCTCGATTTTCGCTTATTCTTAGTTTAATTTTATAGTTGTAGTCCTGATGTTTTCTAGTCCTGAAGGTTTTATAGTTGGAGCCGCAGTCCTGATGATGCTGCAGTGCAATGAAACATGTTGACTCAATAAACAAATTTCTCCAGTGGAATTGTGCAAAGTATTTAATCTATTTCCTGCAATCGAATTCCACAAACTATCGGCCTCCACCAATAAATTCATTAGTGAAAGTTTATTGTTAGTATTATTAGTCTTAGTTTTCCCTTATCTCCCTTATTTTAGTAACCAATGACTTGATAGAACCAAATAATTCCATCAGTATTAGAAGTAAACCCTGTTTATACATGGAGAGCGAGTCACCAATCAGTTTCTTTAATTACTATACTGAGATATTTTTCATTAGTCATAAATGTACTCATAATATAGGTTATGCCTTTATAATTATATTCCTTTGCGTAACTAATAATAGGCTCACGAAGTCACTGCGATTGTCATCTAGTGCCAGTGCCGTTCCAAGTGACAATTTTAAAATGCCAAAAACTTGTTCTCCTTCCAGAACGTTATACTTTAAAAAAATTATGAGAGTAGTTGCCGAGCTGTTTGCCCATTAAGTTTGGCGTCGAACTTGATGTATAAAAGCCACTCCCTGGTCAAAACTTCAAGATACCACCGAAAACTGGCCACTTGTTTATTCTCCAGTGAAAATAACACATACTTTTATTTCACCACTGCACACATTATTTTGGGTCATTGTACAATTTTCTTACTAATTATTCCAAGGATCCTTTCTCTTGGAGAACCATTTGAAGACATACATACATGTTGCATGCTGGAGAAATTCGATTTTTTGTTCACTTGATTACAAAATTGAGCATGAAGGCCATTTTACATACCTGGGTTCCGGAAATTTAGGCAAAGTTGGAAGGAAATGAACAGACTATTCGATCAACTTCTGTGCTGAAATAGGATAGAAAATTAATATGAAAGTATTTTACAAGTAGGCACACTAGAATCAGTAGGTACATATGATGACTCACGCTGTGGCTGAGAAAACGAACATTGGAGGTATATGTGAACTACATTGAATTATTTATTTGAATTCACAAATATCTTGTTCTCTAAATTATAAATAATTATATAGATAATGTCATCATGAAATCAATATTGTCCATTGAGTTCCTCAGGGAAAGAGCCCTCCTTCAAGCATTCAAAATTAATTATGACACCTAGATAAGTGAGACAGAACAACTCCAAACTACCAAGGAGGCCACTGTCAAGGAATTTTGAAATACAGTCTAGCTAAGGATTCTGTGTAAAATCTGAACGGTATTTTCTCATATACGTCAAGTCCACCTCCATGTCAAACCTTGATCCAGAAAATTGTTACATTCCACGTATCCCAACGACTGGAAATTCTTTACTGACGAAACGTTTCCACTCAATTGAGCTAGCTGTCCGTTCTCAGAATTGGTTCCGGTTCCTGAAAAACGTCTGCCCTGCGTCGCGAGCATTGTTATACAAACGGATTTTATTCATTTCCTTGTTTGTGGGAATCCTCGTTCCTGCGTTTTTTTTAGATCCTTTTGCCGCAAACTTCCGGCCCTCATCCGCTTTCGGTCGTACTACGTGGAGAGGTCTAGAAGGATGACGATTTCCGAGCTCTGATGGTATGTTCATAGCTTATGCTTAAGATCGTATCAATATTAATATCATTATTAATTGATTTATTCCGGGAAGGAATCCCAAATTACCTCAGGTAAATGTTTAAGGTCAGATTAGAAATCATCCAGAAGACATTTCTTATGAGCCGTACTTTTCTTCGCCAACCAATTCCCCTAACCAATATTTATCAGGAGTCGTTCTTCGAGGGATCCGGGTTCGAATCCCGGTCAAGGCGAATGATTTTTCTCCTGTGTAATATCGATCGCACTTTTGTGCACTTGCGGGTGAATCCGTAAAGGTTACTACCGTGGCTAGTCCCGGTTTCCTCAAAAATGAGTCATTCTTAATCAATGCCTCAAAATTTTGGAAATCTCAGTAAAAAAACTCAAAAATACAAGAGTTACATGAATTCATTAAAAATATATTACACATAACTCTCCTCAGTGTAGATTAGTGTTATATTTTCCACTTTATTTACCAGTGTACATCCTATAAACTAAGATCAGTATCTAAATCTATATCTGTATTCATACCTTTGTATTTTGTGGCTTGCCAAGATGGAAACATTGGTTTCCGATCATTCTCCGAAGTTATAAGTATCGTTGGGCTCGGCTAGAGTTTTGAGGGGTGATCCTCTTATTCGTCCAAGTACTGTTACCCTATCTGCAAGTGACAGACAGTATGTGAAAAACGACCTTAGACGTCGAAGCACGTTAAAATAAATTACTACCACTACTGCTATGTTGTTTTTATACATTCATGTTCATATAAAACCATTTTGTTAAAGTGGCACTTTACTGACTATGTGAGTCAAAAAAAATACTAAATTACACATTGTTTATTTATTTGGTTAAAAAATCCTTATTTCGCTGATGAAATGGACTACCTATTGAAAACAAAAAAATAATTAAATATATATGAAGATTATTCCACGAATATATTTTTAATGACCACATTTGTCCAGTCATAGGAGCCGACTGCATCACCATTTGTGTGGACAACCTTATTTTGACGTCAATTGCGGTAATAAATTTAATAATTTGCTATAACCTTTAAGAAGTAGGTGATAAGATTTCTTTATTTTATTTTTATTCAAGTTTCAATGGCTTGTCGCTTAATATAATCAGTTTTAATTAAAAGCTTACATATGCGTTCTCGTTCAAATTGATGTTTTTTTGCTGTAACCAGAGCAACCTCCATAAGAGCCCATGTTAAAATTTCCGCTTTCGAGGCTTAATTACCGTAAAATACGCCTGGAAACCCTATTTTTTCATCTCAGTTTATAAAATTTACTTCAAAGATGCTATATTTAAGTTTTCAGAATTTCTTAAAAAAGTGACCCTAAGGCCAGAGCCACCTAAGCCAAATTTCATTTTGTGCTGGAATTTTCTCCAAGGGTGATGTCCAGAGCATAATAAATGAGTATTCAATTCGCCTCCCTTCGACTTATGGCAAGGGGAGGAGACTGTGAGGTGAGGGGGAGGTACGTGCCACCGCATAAATGGGAAAGTTGATGGCCGATGGGACAGACCGACCAAGCGACAACTGGCCGCGGAAATGCGAAACTGTAAAGTGAACATGCGTGTGGTTTTGTCGCGAAAAGAATTTTCTCGCGGAATACGAATCTCCCGGGACTTTCAATCGGAGGTGGTGATGTTTTTACACATAAATGCGGAAACGCTCCATGAGGGCGATCTGGCGGGGAGCAAAATGAAGGAAACTTTTTCTATCGTCTTAGAGATAGGAAATCTCGTTACTGCTCTCCTTGAGTTTCTTCCAACATCATGGAAATCACTCACTCAGTATTCTACGATGGCGTGGAATTCGTGCAAGACTCCGTAATTTAACCTTGGGTGTGCCCGGGGTGGCCAAGGGTAGCGAGTTCGACTCTAAAGTTGAGGGTCGCAGGTTCGAGAACAGGTTTCGGGAAATGTCTTCCAGATTTTGGAAAAAATGCATTTTTGGTAAAATCATTCCATTTTTGCGAAACGGGACAACGAGAATATTCTTCTCCTTACATGATATCCCAGCTACCCGGCTCCATTGTCGAGAGGCAGTCAGAGTATGTGAAAACATTCGTTTGAAGCGTGGCACTCTATGGATTGGATCATTGGAAAAACTGACCAGAAAATATTTGGTGCTTTTGAAACCTGGTGTTGGAGGTCATTGCTGAAAATCAAATTGACGGATAAAATAAAAAATGAAGAAGTACACAGAAGAGAAGAAGTGGAATGGAGCATATGGAACACTATACAGAAGATAAGAACCAGATGGATTGGGCACACACTGAGGCACAATGGGTTTGTGGGAAATACATTTGAAGGAAAAAAGAGGGTGAAGTTCCAAGAGAAAGGCTAAATAAAGAGGTTAATAAATAAGATGAACTACCAGTGCGTTAGGGAACTAGTATCAAATAGGGTTGCAGTCCATCAATCTTGGTGAACGGCCAAAACGACCAGTCATGATGATGACTTAGTCCGTTGAATGAGACGTTAAACCATGATTCTGTTGGCGTCTCTCGTTAAGAGTAGGCTTATTCCAACGCCGGTTTTCTCTACATCATTCCTTCTTATTCCCATTATTCCTCCAATAATCCTTCCCTTGTATGATCTGGTGCTTTCCCGGCGTAGTTGGTGAATGAATTCTTCTCGGGTTTCCAACCGGGTTAGACTCTCCATTATGGCCGACGTTTCGATGCCCGACTCGTGCATCGAAACGTCGCGAAGGTCATAGTGGAGAGTCTAACCCAGTTGGAAACCCGAGAAGAATTCATTCAATCCTTCCCTTACCAACCTAACCATTAGTCCTGATGGCACAAATATAAATGACTTCAGTTGTCGGTCTTCTCCCCAAATAACCAACTAATCAATTACATGTCACTCGAGGGCTTGGTTTAAGTGCTAGATTACCAGAACTGGGAGTTAGGTGATTTCTTGGGTCAAACCTTTAGGTGCATTAAAAGGATACTCTGGAAGCCAGCACAAGGGTGCGTGGCAGTGGGTGAATCTTAGCCAAACATGCAATACTTGAAATGCTGAGAGAGGATTACGAACTATATCTATTGGTAAACCTATTAATTAAGCACACATGTGCGCACCCTGTGATAGTTTAATTTTTTAAGAAAGTAGGCGTGAGACATGAACTGGTTATAGTGTCCAGCATGATAAAAGTGCTTTATTCCGAGAAAATAATAATTATTTATACTAACTGTAGAATACTGTATATCCTTATTGTTTGTACAAAGGTAGACATTTTAAATAAAATCTGTGTGTTCTGAATTCTGTCTAATTATTCGTGTGGTTATGGTATAATCTACGATCCTATCTCGAGGTTTACAAATGTTTTTAAGGAAGAAGAAAGAAAGGTTCTAAAACTTTTATTAAATACCTTAATTGACGTCGTCATGGAATTGCGGAACTCTGTTTTCTTTTCCGCGGAACTTTTCTGACGTTAACAAAAGAATGTGCTCACCCCTGCGTCATCGCCTTAGTCACAGTGATGAGAAAATGGCCACACATTTCATGAACTTAAGGAACGCGTAGGCGGATTTTTTCAGATTGTTATTCGTTTGACGGCAGGCTACATTACGTGAGCTTGTTCTTTATGCCTGAACTGTAGGGTACTCGGACGGCTAATCCGTAGCCTCCGATGTGTACAGGCAAAACATGACAAAACAGGAGAGGGAATGGGGAAAAAGAAATAGAAAGAGGGAGAGGACATAAAAAGATTTTTTTTCACGCAGTGTCTTTGTGTCTTCCTTTGTTCTAATGGTAGTCAATAATGGTTTGTTGGGAGAAGGAGATTTTGTTCCTATCAGTTTGGCTCACCTATCTCTCTCGTGTTGACAATATTTCTGTCAGTTCTAGAGATATAATGAGGGTTAATTAGTATCCTGTTTTTCAAGATGGAACCCGCGTGATCTAAATTTCTCAAGTATTCCTAGCCTAGGGTTTAGTCTCTCCAGAAAGTCTCTAGTGGCTCTCAACTTTGTCCGTCCATCAGCTGTGTTATATACACTATCTGATCGCTTACAGCAGTTACAAACAATGCGTTTGGCATGCCTTTGCATTTTTTTTATTTCGTGCCGCGACTCTGCTCTAATTCTGCTCATTCAACCTCACAAAGGCAAATTCTAGGGACGTCTCTCATGCCTGCTCTTCGCCATTATGTTACAGAGTTTATACGGAGAGGCAAAACTGGTTTCTCAAGTCCCTTCTATGCAAAGCTTTAAATCATTTCCGTGCCTTCGGTGATTTTTGATTAGCTAAATGTTTGGAAGATTCATTCATTGGTCGTTCAATCCTAAGATTGGTTGATTGAAGCCCACAATCCTTGGTTGTTGTATTTATCCCTTGACCTTCCTCTTGGGAATTATCTCTATTTTTCCTTCAATGATATTCTTCACAAAACCATTGTTCTCCAGGGTGTGCCCAATCTATCCAGTTCTACTTTTCTATGTAGTGTTCCATGGCCCCTTTCTCTTCTGCTCTAGTGTTTGCAAGGCGCAAAAAGAAAATATTTTCAATCGTTCATTGAAATCTAACAATGAGTTAATGTAACGATAATTTCGAAGAAGTAGGTAATGCCTATTTAAAGAGAATTCTAAAAAAGTCTGTTAACCCGGAAATTTTTAGGGTGATTTATAATTTTCTTGTATATTTCTTGTTTACGTGAGGAAAATATAAAGGAAATATTTCAAAACTATTTCATCGGTGCATACTTGAACAAACTTATTCAAACACCAAGCGTATCGCCACTTTTTCCCTCGTCGAACTTGGTTTGAAGGCACGTAGATTAGACTCAAAATCATCAAATTTTGTCATGGTGTTCACGTTGAAAAATACTTCCGAGCATTCTTTTCTCTAAAAAAAAAAGCCATTTTATCTCACTGTTTGCCAATACTTTAACTATCGACTGGGTGGGATAAAACGTGCTTAGAAAATGGCGAATTGCTGAAAAAATTATTTAAGCCATAGTCGCTTTTGTTATCTCTGTATGTAGCCTGTGATAATGTCTGCAGCCATTGCAATCATTGCTACCAGAACTGTGACAGCATTTATAACCGTTGCCTCATGTGCAGCAATCACTTCCTCGAAACTTAATTGTCTTTTGTAAAAGGTAAACAACGCTGCACACGGATAGCCTATCTCGCCTACCTAGTTGAAACAGATGTCATGCTTTTTGCGCAAGCATTCCACAGGTTGAGCACTCGCTAAAATTGCTAGTTTTCGTAATCACGGCGTAAAGCTGTTCACATCCATTCACGCTATACATCATTTCACCTTTTACTGCGCGAACTGATGCCGCTTCATAACCGTGCTCTGAAATGTCTCGCGTAAATCTGCTATTTGAAGTGATATTTTTAGCTTACATGTTACATTTCCCAGCTAACGCCTGAGAAAATCACGTAACCCTTCACTGCCCGTCACTTCAATTGTATTCACTGGGCGAAAGAATGTCCAATTATGCATTCCGAGATTTTTCATACGTCCTTGCAAAATGCCTCGCCGTAATCGCTCTAAAGGAATTCGAGATTGCCGTCGAATGCATTTCCAAGCGCATTGGCGTGTGTTTAGAATTGGCGCCACCATCGCCAGTCGAGGTTGTTAGTGATCCATTTATGTCGGTCTCGTGTAATCCTAATAAGGAGAGGGAATTACAATTGCTGAGGCCTTTGGAATCAATCTGTATGTTTAATTGACTCCTAAGTACAGTTATGTGCTCTCGCAATCACGCCTAATCAGTAGCTTTACACTTAAAGAGAATATCGATGATTTCGAATTGATTTAAATATTGGAACTTACAATCAGTCCTCACCGCAACTGTGTAAGTAAACGCAACTACTAAATTCCTCATTTTCTAGGCATGTTTGTTGGAAAAGTTCTGCATTCACCAATGACATGTCTCGTCTATTAAAAAACAAAATTAAGTATGCAGATTATTCGACGAATAAATTTTTTATTAGCTCCTTTTTCCAACAATAGGAGCCGATTTCAGCGCCATTTATATTGAGTTCCCGCATTCTACTTCAATGATTACAGTAATTTTCTTATAATTAAAATAGTAAGTTTGTGAGGTGCTTGCATTTTATTTTTTAGCCATTGCCTTGGGATAATTTGCTTTCTATTAACAGCTTCACCTGAAAATGGCATTTATATTAGACAGAAAAATACTATTTATTTTTAATAATTTTTCACCGATTCTCAAATTTAATACCATGTGATTTCAAGTCCGATTTGAGAATAAAATAGCGAGGAGCGGTATGGTTTTTTTCTTTTCCTCCAAATAAGAGCGCGTTTTTCAATAAGTAGCCAGAATACGAATATAATGACATTCAAGTCGTTTTACAAATAAATACACTGTTATTTACTACGTCTGGAGCTAACGCTAAGAAAAATTGAAAGTTATACGAATACTAAAGAAAACCGAAAGTAGCTAAGGAAATACGAAGTAAAAACCAGGTGTTTCATCTTGAGAAATTCGGAAGAAGTAATTTGCCTATGAATCACTCATAGCACAAACCTCAACTGAGGTGCACATGCTAGAAAATTGTCCGGGTCAACATTTAAAAAAATTAAAGCAAAGGTTCATTTGACCAGTTGCGGGTAAATGTAATGATAAGCTAGAACAACTAGGCTATTTTACATTTGTAGTGGCACTCTTGAAATATATACAGCAATTATTTGGAACACATCGAAGAGGATAATATTTTTATTGTTTCAGGCATCACGTCATAGAAGTGAAAGTTATCCATTTTAATCGGAAAAGTATGATGTTTTATTATTCAAAATGACCGCCAATCAAAGATTTGATGGAAGTATTTGATGAAATTCAAAGAAGATCCGTGACACTCGAAACATATTACTATAAAAATATTACTCCCTCACTACCATCACAGTATCTCCCTATTTGTTATATTTCACCTTAAATTCTACCAAACGTGGAGAAACACATACTTACGTTACATTTGAGTCTCTGAAATGAAAAGACTATTTTTATTTTTATCAAGAATTTATATTGCGAATAGTAGGAAGGTGTTCGGAAAAAAAGTGAATGGGAGACGTTAATTTTTTTCTAGGGACCTTGCTCAGAAAGATGAGTAGTCTCTCTGGAGTGCATACACGTAACATTTCCCATGGAAAATGGCTGGTATTTTTCGGTAAATTTTTCGAAACTTATAACGGTAATTGGCTGATATTTTGCTATCGTTATAAAGATGAGATCTTTTTATTCACTATTAAGTCAAGTTCGTCGAATTTTGTGTGAAGGGATATCTCGCTGAAACTACCATAATACGCGAAATATAGAAAATGCTAATTTAAAGTCAAGCCGCACGCTTCGTTAAAAACTGCTACGAACGAACAGATAGTTTAACACAAACTAGTGATAGGACTACGTTGGGAGCCACAAGAGAATACTCACTGGGCTTAAATTATTTCGGAAATTAAGGTCACCCGAGTTTCAGGATGACTCATAGAAGATTACGAGGGGTGCGGGCGTCCGGAAAGTAATATTCCATTTTATAGTTTTAAATAACAGCAAGCAAAGAGTTAAAAAATAAAAACTTTTTATTTTTCTACTCCATACCTTACTCTACATTTCAAGATAATCGCATGTAAATTTAAACATGTATCATATCGTGCAATAAGCTGCAGTTCATCTCTAGAACTGACAAAAAAGTCAAAAGAAGAGATGAACAATGTCTGACTGATGGGTGTAAAAACTCCTTCCCGCATTCAATTAATGACTACGGTTAAAACAGACGTGAGACGCTATTGCACACAAAATTCCTTTTTTCTAATCCCGCCCTTTTGCATTGCTGGTGGCCCGTGCCACAGGCCTCTGCGGCGGCTCGCAGGGTAGAGATTAAGTTGATGTACACAGGCGAATTCTACTGCTTATATTAAATGATTGAGAATAATACTTTAAGACTTTTTGGTTATTTTTCCCTCACACTTAGGCAACCGCTATAGAATCAAATATTTATGTCACAATATCACAATGGCGTATTGTGTCCTAGGACCTTCTGCCATACACACTATTGGCGGCTCGCGTGGTACTAGTGGATATCGTGGATAAATAGAGTACCTATCGATATCGTGACAGGTGCACTTGGATATCAATGAAAGGAGACAGATGACGGTGTGCTGTAGAAAGGTCAACACGGCTCTTATACCCAAGCCTTAAGTGAAAGCACCAAAAAATATAAAGAAGCATTGTTGCGTCACGGAACGTTTGCGCTAAAGTAACGCGATGATAAGATCTTCCCGATGAACGTGGGATCTTTAAAAATAATGTACCGATCAAAAACTCCGAATTTCCCCGAATGTGTACATATTCATCCCGGCAGATGTCCTATAAGTAAATTTGTTTTCGCAGATGTTCATTTGTTATGGTGGTCTGCCTCGCCTGCCTTTGAGGCGGTTTTATTTCCTTCGTAGATTGTTGGTTTATCATGGAATGGGTTGAATTGCAGGATGTTCAGGGCGAAAAATACAGAAACTTCCAGGATCGAATCCGGGCCTTCGAAGTTAAAAATCGTCGTAATATGGGCGCATGAATATATGTGGTAAGTTTGCGAAAATGTACCGATGTATTTATGCACTTCTTGGCGCTACAGGTCCATTGGGGCCCTCTGACTCCAATCGTACCTCTCTTCTGCTCTGTTCCTCCATCGTCTCACACGGTCACACCCAGTTTCTGTAGATTTCCTTAACCTTGGTCGTTCCCATCGACGTTTACCACTAGGCTTTCCTGTAAATATAATTTTAGGTTGGTTAATTTGGTCATGTCTTTTTTAATAAACTCAAAAAGAAATTCTAAATTCATAAAAACTCCTTCCACTCCTTCAGTTTGTAACCATAGATCGGATGTACAGAATTTAAGCAAAATCTTTCATAATTTGATCTCCTATGGCTAAAGTTTATTTCTATGTATTATGTAGTGTTCTCCAGTACTATATATGTTTAATATATGTTTTAAAAATATGTTTTTTATATTCGTAAAATATGTAATATACATTCGAAATTTGAAGTTACGATATCAGTAATTGTTAATTTCATGCTTTATACTATTCATTTTAAATATTTTTATTTTCACTTATTATATTTTTTAAACAAAATTTTAGCTTGGTTTCCCATTTTGGTTTTGTTTATTGTTGATTTTGTTACTAAAAGGAAGAGTTTGTTTTTGTGTTGCCATTGTCGCAGTAAGAAAGTTAATCCTTTGAGGTACTAAATTTATGATTGATAACTTTTTTATCTTTTTAGTATTATAATAATTATTAACTGTATTCCTTGCATTGTACTGTTGCCCTGAAGAAGCCTTAATAAAAAGGCGAAACGTCGGCGGAAAAAGGAAGTTGAGTTTCTTAAAAAAGAAATGACCATACCTCCATAAATTAACCAATGTGTTATTAAAGTGGTCAATAGCTATTCAAAGAAGTATAATTTTAGAGGACTTTTCATCTCGCATGCGCTGTATGTGACCTAATCATCTAATTGGTGTGACTTTTATTTCATTGACCTCTCCTAGTTCGCCATAGTAAGTTTCCAGGTCCTGATTTGTCCGGATCCTCCATATACCTTTCTCATTTTCTGCTACATAAAGTACCAATGTTTTAGAGAAAGAAAATGGGAGCAAGTTTTAGAATCTGTGAGCCGTACTTCTGTTTGAAATAAAAAGGCCAATGATAAAGAATGCTGACATCATGGATTTTCTTGGCCCCAAAGAAGCAATGTATTTGCACTACATACATAACTCTATACACACAACTCTTGCAGCACATTTTTCCACAAGTGATTGTAGGAAGAAATTCACTCGATAATCATCGACCTTAACGAAGGATCTCTTTGAAATCATTGTTGATAATGTAACCGGCCGCATTAAATAGCTTTCGCAGTGGAAAACTGCAAAGAGTACTTCTTTCGTCACCGGTAATTTCCACCACATCAGTCCTCAACATTGTATCAACCATAAGGGTGATTGTAATTTGGGACATTCAAATCAACCTGTGAAAGAGGATTAGGCGAGGCAGTGACTTCGCAAGGTGTTGGAGACTAATAGAACGTAGATTTGTGCTAGGTCGTAAGAGAGAGAGAGAGAGAGAGGTAATGAGTGGAGTGTAAGTGATTAGATAATGTAATAAAATTGAAGAAATAAATATTGTGAGAGAAAATGGTGGATATTCGGAATGACTTATTTCAAGGCCCAGGGCGTTGAGTAATACAGAGTATCTCTAAGATACCGTCGAAAACCTTACATATGAATAGCTGAGGATAGAGCACTGTCCATTAAACCACTCATATCATTACAGAGAAAAAATGCTGTATCAGTGTGAATACTGCTACTGCCCTCTCTGCATATCGGTATTTCCCGGAGAAGTATGACGGAAAAACGGGGCGTGGTTCATTGGCATAATATTGTGGGTAATCTAGATTATATTTTAGTCGACGACCCCTACGATGTCAGTCACGTTATTATATCCCCTTATGAAAATGGACTTCGAAATAAATTTTGGCGCGCTATGATGAGCATATTTCTGGCAGTGTTTCAATTTAGATTAATTAAATATCCAGCTACATTTTTTTAAGACTATCACTGTTGCATGGTGCAAAAAACCATGCCGTCGGTGCGTCTACCTTTTGAATACTTTAGGGCATTCCACATACATTTGAGAGCATGGGGCCTTATGGAGATACGTTTCCTGTGTAAATCTCTATGAGGCCGGATGTGCAATGTCGCCAATAGCAGCAGGAAAATCAGTATAGTACTATTTTACGTTCTTGTATTTTAATAAAGTGCGAGCTTTCGCCGACCCATCTGTCGGCTTTGTCGACAATAATGGCAGTCATTATTGCCTGACGAAGCCGGCAGAAGGGTCAACGAAATCTCGCCCTTTATTAAAATACAATCAGTGTTACCGAAAGCAAGACCGTAAAATCATGCAACACAATCAAAAGCTAAAATCTAAACATAGTACTATGCAGTCTACTAACTCCACATCTTGGAGCATTCTATTATGCAAATATTATTCCCTAAAGTAACTTACATACATTAGGGGCGGGGTTGGAAGGAAATGGCCGCCTGTGTGGTCTAGAGGTAAGCATAAGGAGCATTTGGCAACAACGTTCTCTATTTGGCCCATTCTGTCTACTAAATGTGGAGCAATGTATACAAACCTTTCCATAATGGAGCAAAGCGCTTCCTTCCAAGGACGCATCAACGGCCTCTGGGGAACGTTGCAACTACGCGAGTCGCATCGAGATGTTTTTTTTTATAGATTGGCAATTGGGTGAGTTTGGATGCGGTGAGAGAGAAACAAAAGGGATGAAAAAGTAAGTATGGGTGTTGTGCGGTGGACGTTGGGGTTACGAATCTACGGGGGACACCGGAAGGGAGAGTGTTATATTTCGGTAGCTGGAAAGAGTGAGAGGGGAACTTCAATTGCTTTGATTAGGGGGAAGCCGAGACGAGGGGCTTTTAGGTAGTACTACTGCGAGTGAATAGACGGACCCTGGGTAATTTCCCTCAGAGCCCAAAATCCCCTTTTATTCGACTCATTTTCATGAGCGGAGAGAATCACCATCACCAGTAGTGGTGGCACTAAAAGAGCACAGCAGTTTCATTATCACTGTTTCGCTACCGAAACAGTTTCAAAACTAAACAGTTCCGTGAAACAAGCTGTTGCGGACGACAGCTAGAGGCACACCAAACAACAGGCAATCAGTCGGTGCTGTTAAAACATGGCTGGTAGTTCTGTATTCTATGTAATTAGAAATATATTTCACTTAAATAAAGTAATAATTTCATTTGGATTCATTAAAGATAGGTACTTGGGCAGTTTCTAATTCTATCCGCAACGACGGGAGGACATGTGTTGACTGAATAAACCAGCAACCGTCTGCAACAGATTCAAATCCAACAGATTGTAGCTTATAACCGCAACGCAGTCACACGTGCAGTACAACTGGAATAGAATAGAAGACGAAACAGTCAGCTTCAGCTATCAGCTGCACAGCACAGAGCGCAACGTCGCGGCTGCGGCACGATAACGAAACTAACCTGTTGTTTGCAACAGTTATTTGAAACAGTTGAGGCTACAGCCGTTTCGCTCCGACAACAATTTATTCCACCACATTCATCAGTAATTTTGTCCTCAGACAGGTTTCAACGGTAGTGATGCCTCCATATCATTGTCCTAGTCCTCTCTCTTCATCTCCTCATAATTCCTTACTTAATTAATATCCGCCAGCATTCCGAACCTCCTCCTTCCTCAAGGTCGTTCGATATCTCGATCGTATTAAGGCCGTTTTACACGATGAAAGATTTTGTACAAACGAATGTACGTGAGATTGTACGTTTGTCACAACGAAATTAGAACAGGTTCTATTTCCCGTGCAGGCATTGATACATTCGCACAAGGGTTCATACAATTTGCCGCTTTACACGATACATTTTGCCTCATGCAAGAGTTCACGGAAGAGTTTGTACAAACAAATGTACCGTGTGAAACGGCCTTTACTCTTATAGAGTAGCATATATCTACATCTACAAAATACCCTGCAAGCCACCTCAAGGGTGTGTGGCAGGGGGTGAGTAGCGACCAACATGCATAACACACCCTAAGGTTAGTGTAACTACGGCTAATTATGCATTAGCATACATCGTCAATGCCTGTCGGGAGTCGAAGCCTCACAAGTATGCACTACACTACAGATATTCTCACAATGGAGAGGGCCCGTTAGTATATATGTATTTTGCAACTACGCAAATGGACAGAGGCTCGAGAGTTATGTTGAAAACATGCACGGCGTGCTGTTAGAACTAGGTAACAGTTAAGGTTAAAGTTATATATATATTGAATCGAAGGATCCTGCTTCTTCCTCCTCTCTAGCTACCTTCCTTTTCTATTATTAACTTCTATAAACCACTCTCCCTTAAAATACGCCAAAATGGCCTTCTTCTGTCTTATTCCTCAAAGATTTCTTCTTTCTTCACCAGTCCTCCTTAAAACTTCCTCATACCTAATTTTATCCCTCCATCAAATATTCTCCATTCTTCGCAACATCCATGCATCTTAGCATTCCAAGTAGGTACTTCTTTTCTCTCCTCTTCGAAGTCCACGTTTCGAATGCAACAAAATGCTCCATATGTAGAGAATATGGAATTTTTTCCGAGCCGTTCGCGAATTTATATATTTTTTTTAAATTTTGTCCTGAACTTCCAAGTTGACGGTTTGGGGGTCCGTTGTTGCTTCACCTCATTCATTGATCGAACCCGTGGTCCACTTTTCTTTTTTAAACGGCCCCTTAATCATCCTGCTGCCTCGGTCTTTGAGGTGCTCTATTTAAAGACTTCCGACCAGGCACGGCCATTCCGCTGTCAGACGCTCGATTTCAGCTTGCGGAGCAAGTGTGGTGGTCAATACGGTGTAAAATTAACTTTGAGCTAATTGAAGCATTCAGCTTCTCTTGACGGAGTGAATCGGTTTATATTTGGACTTCACCATTGAAAGGCGAAACATCAATCAAATACCTCATTGGAGGAGATTTTTCCGAGGAATCCTGATCTCTATTTGGGTGTCATGCGGAGAGCATTTCAGGGTTAGCAGGGCGGGATCACGTCTGACGTTTTCTGACGTGACGGAAATGGACGGTGACCTTCGCGAAGTTAGGCGATTGTTGTGTAGTGGCACGTAGTAAAATGGCCGAACGTTGACGTCACCGTCAGCGGACAATGAGCGAACCTCTTCACAGTCTTAACTTTTCCGTCACGCTGTGTCAACGGCAGCCGATTAGAGGAGAGATTTCTTTTCAATATTTACAATATTTAATTTTCATATTGTCCATCTTTCTTTTAAACTTTATAATGAAACATAATTTAATAAAATACTTTCGAAGAAATATTATTTGTCAATATTTTCGTGATTCATTTATGCGATAATCTCCGTTATGATTATCTCGTTAGTATTACTAGAACTAGTTAACCCTTATTCAACAACTGGTATGGGAATCGCTTTCACCGATTAAAATGTAGACAATCTTTTACATAACTTTCAAACCGATCTATTTGTTGGCGACGTCAATAACACCTTTCGCACTCCGACATAGTACGGTAGATTAGATCATGAGGATAAAATTAAGGGAATAGTTTGCAGAACGGACATGTTTAAAAATGTAATTTTTACCGCGAACGATGATAGATAATTACAGATGCCAGTGACATATTTATCTAGGTTTTTCGATAGGTAGTGTTGCTAATTAGTTGATTTGTTCTCTACTACTTGTATCCTTATCTGCTACGTAGTACTAACAGCACGTCATGTATGTTTCAGGTATAACCTTTGTATCTCTGTGGATTTATGTAATTGCAAAATACATGAACGCAAATAGTTTTTATTAGTTACTAGCGGAAGGTACCCGTTGAAATTCAACGGGTGTGAAAAACATTGAACCTAATTTATAAGAAACCACAAAGCCTGAAGAAAACTGTCAGCGTGGTCATTTGAGGAGTTCGTAACCTATCTTGTATGTTGTGTTTGTTGTAGTAGACACGATGACCATTTTCCAGGTGTACGGAGAGATGTGTGACTGCTGGTCGTCTTTTATGTACGGGAAACCCAAAAAGGGGCCACGCAGACTCATTTCTACTTAAATAGCACCCAGGTTGATAGATGGCTACTTCGTCTCTCCGGTTCTCTTGCGCTGTCTTCTGAGTGATTAATAGCTTTATCGATTCCCTTGGGTACATAAATATATTTGCATTCAATGACTCAATTGAATTGCGCAATTTAACGTTGATATGTACATTGAGTATCTTAATCAGGATTGGAGAGTAGGGTACAATCTAGCGGTTGGCAATGTCAAAAGGAGCTTTTTCGGCAGCATACACGTTTATTGGTCCTATGAATCCTCCATCACCCGGACTGTGGCTTAAGCATAAAGGGCAGCCATAATCATTGGTTTCGGTTGCTAAATGAAAAATCTATGGTGATTCTTAGTGCACTTGCCGATTTTCATGCACGAATGCCGTTCATTGCGCAGAATGTCTGTTCTCCTTTCGGGTAAGAAGCATGTAGTGACGTCATTATAATTTCCGTCTTCATAAAACAGATTGAAGTTTCGAAACAGATATATCTATATTCGAACCAGATTTATAGCTGATTATCTATCCATAGGTTGCGTTAGGATGAAATTTGTGCGGTTCTTAGCGTAACCCAAGAAACACCACGGGGAGATGCTCATGAGATTGCTGGTGGGCATGTCTTTGAGCATCCAAGTCTAACCTTTGTCGTTTTTCTTGCAAGGACTCATTTTCTCGCAAAGAAGACATTCCTCTTGCTTTAGAAGATTGATTCGAAAGGTTACTCTTTTTTCTATTACGCATGTTGATGGAGATATTTTTAAGTCCAAGGAAGATAAAACAGTGGCGAGTGAAAGTCTTGAATAGGCAACTTGATGATTGAGTGAATGTAAGTTAACTGCACTTTAACACTTTTAAACATATATAAATAACTCGTTACGTTTTTGATGTGGGAATTGGTCAAAAAAAGTTCGCAATCGTAATGAGAGGCAGACGGTTCCACTACGTGTAATACATCTGAGTATTAAATGATAATAAACAACGCCGTGTCTGTTGTAGCAACAGAGGCATTATTGCCATTACTATTCGCTGCACGTAAATATTCTTGCACATTTAATTCCTTTATGTGTATCGTTTACTACGTAAGTGTTCTCTCATATACATGCAGTGCCACTATGAGAGCTACTCTGAGAATAAACATTGAAGAGTATACTTGTTGTAAATATGCATTGAATATATCGATTACCCCCCGAAGCAATCTATCATGGGGCCCTTGAGACTCTGGGCCCTTCTTATACAGATTTTCTTTCTACGTGCTATCCTGGTCCTGAAGGAAAACTTAAATGCTAGAGGCGTGAATATCCTTTGAATATCAAATCTCTGGTTGCCAAGGAAATATGTTATTATTGATTTCATAGAAAAATGTGAGATTTTTCAGCAAAAAAACATTATTTTCATACAATTACGAAGTGTAAAAGAAAATCGATTGAAAAAATTAGAAACTTCATTTATTCAGCCATCCGATAAAAAAATCCCAGTCCTCTATCTTTAGTGAAATTAATTTTAAAAAGCAAAAAATGGAACCACTGCACCGAACCCAATGTCCACGGACCAACAGAATCCACCAGGGGAGCCTTTGGGGGCCCTGAGAGCTTTTTAATATAGCATTTTTTACACCCAGATACATTTTCTCACTACATGCCAAATTTCAGCTCAATCGATTCAGTAGTTTTTGCGTGATTGAGCAACAGACAGACAAAGAGACGGACACCATTAGATTTTTATATATTAGTATGATTAGGGTACAGTGTAGTGTATTTTGATGGTAAGTCACCCCCTTCCACCATCCTTGAGGGGTCTTGCAGGGTATTATGTAGATCTGGATGTATATTTTGACTGTAAAACATGAAAGTAAACAGCTATTTCGCAAACGTTTAGAACTCAGTTTGTAAAAACGGTCAACAATTGGCGCTGATACACCTGTCAATTTCAATTCAATCCTCCCTGACGGAAAACTGAGCGTCATCGGCCGTATCCATCACGTCAGGTGACGTCGTTCGTCATCCCGCCTTTATTCTGTTCGTCGAAAGTGAGGTGAAATTTCGGACCCTTGACGCCTTTCATCTAGAGTCGGTTGATGTCGACGCCGGGTTTCTTTATACCTTTCTGCCATTCTCCAGATACTACTTTGTTCACCATCCTCTCCACCTATCCATCATAATCATCATCAACATCAGCAGTCATCAATCCGAAGATTGGTTCGCAGTTGGTCTCCACTCCACTCTCCTCTCTTCCAATCGCGTCAATCCTACATGATTAGGGCTGATGTATTACATTCTTGGTCTTCCTCTATTATTTTTTCCATTTACTTTCCCTTCCAATGCTGTTTTCAATAAACTATTGTGTCGCAAAATGTGTTCATAAAGTTTATCTCTTCTTCTCAGAGGTTTCATCATACTTTATTTTTCTTCAACTCTTCGTTGGTGACTCTTGCCAGTCTCTTTGGTCTTCACCATTCTTAGACAACACCATATCTACATTGCCCCCAATCTCTTCTGCTCTGCAGCTGTTACTGTCCTGGCTTCACAGCCATATAAGAGAATGCTTCAAATATATATTTCTATGTAGTGTTTACTCACTTCCAAGTTTTTATTACTAGCTATTAGCTGACTCTTCTTCTGGTAGAATGCCTTTTTAGCTTCGGTTATTCTCCCCCTGATGCCTTTATTGCTTCTCCCATCGCTGCTGATCCTGCTTCCAAGTTAGAAAACTCTTTCTCTGGCTCAAGTTTTTGCTGCACAAGTTTTACGGTGATTGTGGCTTCTTCATTTTTTTCGCAAACCATTATCTTGGATTTCTTAACTTCAATCTTCAAGTTGTATTTCTTCTTAGGATAGTCAATAGCTACCCTTTGGTGGTGTTTAAATGTTCTCAGCCTTCGGTTGCCTCTCGTTGACTAACCAATCAACAGTTAATATACCGCTTTTAAATCTCTTTGAAACTTTCCGTATATCTTGTCTATTACCCTCTGGAGATCATCGTGACCAGCATCGTAGCTTTTTCTCGTCACTCACGCATAAGAGCATGACCTCGGCCTTAGTGATATAGTGTTTGAAAGCATCGAGGTCGACACATTGAGGTTGTTTTGTCACTTTCAATTCCATATTTAGATTCACTTGCAAAGGATTATTCTTCTTCGTCCACTGGTAATGGTGCCAAGCGGTAACCGAAATTAATTACGTAAATATAGCGTATATTAACCTCCGAATTTACATGTTGTAACCTTAAATGTCGCAGTGTGAATAACGGTTAACATGTCGCAGCACGACATGTTAACCGTTATTCAGTAATCAGGATTAGTTAGAGATTGGATTTACGCAAGAGAACTTCGGGGTAAATGCTCGACCTTAGTGTATCTGACGGAAAAAACAGGCAAAGTAATCACTAAAATTATCGGCAATTTGGTACATTAATCTACATTAATACATACATCTATATTAATATGACCCATTTAGACGTAATCGGTAACAGATAAAGTCTGAGTGGGTTAAGTTTATTAATGTAGATATGGTGTAGAATTCATTATGACAAAAACACAGTACAAAATTCCATTATTTATTTTAATGCTGTCGACCGGTTTCGACGTCTAAAGCGTCATTAAAATTATTGTGGAATTTTATACTGTGTTTTTGTCATAATGAATTCTATCTTCAATTTCCACCAAATATTGCCACAATCGATTAATTTGATTAGATATGGTGTATTTCAGTTTGGTTTCCGTTAAAAGTTTAAGAACCCATAGGTAAATCGACTTATAAACTTTGGAAAGGAAACTTCTGTAAATGCAGAACAAAAGTAGGCCTGTTTTTTTTCAAAATTAGGACAGTAACCATATAGAGAAAACAGCGGGTTAAACCTGTCTCTTCTATGATCTGTGATGTTTTTCTCTCGTGAAATTTTTGTCGCTGTTAAATGCCTGTCTGATTTTTCTATTTTTGCAATTGAATTCTGTGAAGGAACTATCTCCATCCATTTTTCGCTAAATATTCGTCAGAAGGTTATGCATTCCTGAAATGTTTGATGTAAAGCCTTCCAAGACAAGAAATAGTGACCTCAAGGCGTTTGCAAATATGCTTCGAAACAATTCATGAATTGGAAAATGGGATAAGATTGATGATTGATGGAAATCCGATCGGAAATTGAAAGTTATCGGTTTAACCGATGTTGATTTTCCGTTGTATTCATTCTACATTAACGCATCCGAAACTATACCATGTCCTGTTCTTCGTTTAGGTATGAACTATCTCATCAAGATTTCGAATTTGGCCATTTTGTAACTGTACATGAGTACTAGGTGCTTTCGAAACATCACATTTCTCTCATAAAATGCCTAATCGTGACTAAAGCTCATGCTTCTCCTCAGTAATACAGGAGGGCAACACAATTGACAGCTATCCCGAGACATAGAAACAACTTATCCATACTCGAAAAAACACCACTTTGTCATATTCGGCACAACTTTTAATTACTTCCAACCGGTTTCAGCACATGTGCCATTTTCAGGGGAAATTCTGACGGCAAAGATTCAATTCTAAATACCAAATTGACATTCAACATAAAAGTGGAGTTCACTTGATGAAGTTTGGTGACTGCAATGCAGTCAATGTTGGCCAAACGGGTAGAAAATTTATGAATAGAATAAATGAACATGAGAACTGTGCTAAAACTCTTGATGTGACATGCATGCAAGTAAAACACATTATAGAGACTGGAAGTAGTACATAGTATTTTTTAGCTCGTAGGCATCCGCGGGTGTAGTGTTGACCGTTTCTTTTTTCGTGATTCATTCCGCGATGTTAAAATTGTAAAAAACAATATTTCGCTGGTCCTCCTGCCAGCTTCATCAGGATAACTGAACTAATTCCTTAGTCTTACTCGTCTTTGTATATATGAGTGAGGACTCCCATTGTTGCCGGAATTTTTAAATTTGAAAAAATTCGTTTAAGATTTCTACTCAACGTGTAACCGTCTTCTCGGTTGACGTTCTCCGGTCTCTTCGCAATTTCTATAGCCTCCCTGATTAATCTTGGGTAATAGCGTATTTCCTTTGATATTAATTTTGTCTCCTCAAAGTTGAAATTATGAGTGGAGCGCTGAGATGGTGTCCGGCTATTGCAGAAATGCGGTAATTATTATTGTCTTTTACAATTTTAACAACGCGGAATGAATCCCGAAAAAAGAAAGAGTCATAGTATTTTTTGTTTAACGTGCTTCGACGGTTATGGTCTTTTGGCCCATACTGTCTCCCACGTACCAACAGAGAAACTTCAGCCCGCAAGTTTTACAAGTAAACAACAAAGTTTTTATACTTAATTTTTTGGAAAATTTTGAAATTGTTAAACGACGGTGTTCACCCGATATTGTTCGTTTCAATGACTTGTTTGAATTAAAATGTTCGCTTTTGATCTCAGTTTTTATATATCCCATTTCACGCCGCAACCCAATACTAACGTAACCTTTTCCATACACCCTTCCCCTTCCACATTGAACCTGAACTCTCATTACCCTCCTATGCCCCACCTCCCCCCCGATTTTCCAATCACATGACAAGATTTGCTCGGTTTAACCCCCACCCCGCTTTAATCCTCATGCCACCTTCAAACTCCTTCTTCTTCCGAAACCGCAACTGCCCAAATCCCCCTCCTTAACTTCCTCCCTCTGGTGCACCATTTAAAGCTGCCCTAATGCTCCGTTTTTGCTGTCAGAATTTCCCTTGAAAATGACATGTGCTGAAACCGGTTGGGAGTATTCAAAAGTTGTGTGAAATATTAAAATTATGTGTTTTTTCGGTTGTTTTTCAACTATTTCGAGGACTGTCGAGTCCCGCCTCTGATAGGTAAATATATTTATTGTCCCCTGGGACAATTCCCCTCAGGGCTAACATAGATGCAAGATTACAATTAAGAAAAAGTCGTGTATCGTACAGGGATACAAATACATCTGTATAATAATAAATATAAAGAATTTAGGTTGATTTAAGTTCAGATATGGATTTAATATTGTCAGTGTGAGGTGTTTTTTTCGGGAATTAATGTAACAGGTAAACCCCTCGAACAATGCTCATGCTAAGTCGTTTCCCTTTAATGTTAAATATCCGAAGGCCGTGGGCGACCCGTGGCTTCAAATGGGAAAACCGGTTTCAGAAAATGCATATTTCGTTAGCATAGGTCAGATAAGGTCATAGAACTTGGATTTGGTCTTGTAATATACATTCATGTCAACTTCATGGTTTGCAGTATTGATAATACATTTTATATAGAAGTGTCGGGCCGACCAATTAATTAATTAATAGATTTTCTTAGCCGAGTGCTCTAAAAATCTATTGATTTGAGAAGCCGCTTTTGATACCTTTGAGCAAAAGTATCTGATGTGAGTGGGCATAACTTTCTCCTCATTTTTCATGGTCCCACATATTTTTGCAACCGGCCCTAAAATGTGACTCTTGGCCGTGATTTGTTCAACCTGAATTTTATTCTTATTTTAATTTATGTAACTGACATAGCATTTTTTTCTCTACATTGACTTCGTAAGAACGTTTCCCTCTACTTTTTTTACTTATTTCTCTAGATAATATACACTATCGGGAGAAAGAGTCTGCATATTTTAAGGAAAAAGTAATATTTTTGCATCACATCAATGATCCAGTTGCGTGAAGGAATGACAAAATATGTCCATTTTCCTAAAAGTATTGCGCTGATGAAAGATAGCAATATCTTGTTGTTTTATAGCTGTTTTCAATTCAGTGCCATTATTTTTGGATAGAAAGGACGCAGGAAACTAACGATGCAGCAGTTGTGATGCCGTTGGTTTCCAAAGTAGAGAAAAATAACCACTGAAAATAAATATATTTGTGCAATCGTCATAATCTCTATCAGTCTGACTTTGAAACTCTATCATCGGATTTATACAACGTTCATGTGTGGAGCCAAGAGTGGGGACTCGAACTTAATCTGAGCAAATGCACGGCGGTACATTTCTTGCGGAGGCCGTCCAACTATTCCCATGTATATGCTGTGGATGGTGTTAACATAAAGGCGACAGATGAAGTGAAGTATGTAGGAGTTACGATTTCTTCGGACCTATCGTGGGGAGCACATATAAGAAATATTTGTGGCAGAGCTCTGAAGAAGCTAGGATTCGTCAAGCGTATTGTGGGAAGATTTTCGGATGAAAAAGTAAAAGAGAGGTGCTATTTCGCACTCGTCCGGCCACACCTTGAATATGCAGCGAGCATATGGGATCCGGTGCAGAAAGACTTAGTCCGGGAACTTAATAAAAGACAAAGGAAAGGTGTCAAAAACAGCTACGGGCGTACAGACAGCGTTACACAGATGTTAAACGAATTAGGCTGGGAGCCGCTAGAGACTCGAAGGCTGCGCGCTAGGCTTAGATTGCTTGAACAATTGAGAATAGATATCTTTCAGAGCGACACGGAGAACATCCTATTAGAACCCCACTATATTTCCAGTTCCGACAGAAACGATAAATTAAGAGAGATATTTTGCCGAACGGATAGGTATGGGAATTCGTTTTTCCCCCGAACAATAAGGGACTATAATAAATGCTAGGCGTAATTTCATTAGAGGCTGGTGTCCTAACACCCCCCGCCACACGCCTATTGAGGCGGCTTGCGGGGTAATATGTAGATGTAGATGAATCTCCCTTACCTTAGTCTTGGATAATATATGTGCGTAGTCATTTGAAGGAAGATTGGGAAGTGACGGGAACCTTCCTTTTTAAACTTCCAAGTTGTTCACCAATGCAATAACTGTGAAAAAAACTACTCCTTCCCTTTGTATGTATACTGTACCTTATGGTTTTGTGTTTAAAATTAGAGCACGTTGTAAATTTTTTTCTATGGGACATTGAACGTTCCTTTTGCCATATGACATTAGTGAGGGTTTTCTTCATGTATTAATAAATAAACTTTTTACGATCCCCTCTTCAGTGAAGAGAACTTACGTGTTCCCTCTTGACTCTCAAAACTGAGACATTTTTCATTTGAATAGTAATTATCTATTTAAAGGACAACCATTAATAATTTTAAGCGTTGGAAGGTGCTTATTGAACTTTTTTAATTCCCACCATCATCATCTGCTGTCATCACTCCGAAAACTGGTTTGGAGTAGCTCTCCATTCCCCTTTCCGCTAACCGCGTTATTCCTTCCTAATTCTTCAATTGGACGTCCATAATTTGCCTGATGTATTCCATTCTTGGTCTTACTCTTACTTACTTACTTGGTCTTATGTTCCTCAGATTATGGTCTTTCTCTGTTATTCTTCCCATTCATTTCTCCTTCCGTTGTTGTTTTCAATCAGTCGTTGTGCCGCCATATCCGTTCAATAAGTTTGTCTCATAGATATAAATACGGCATTATCGTGAGTGCTTCGAACAATTTCTCTATCAACAGTCACACAGATGCTGCAACACCCCCTAACGCACCCTCTTTATGGGGACTAGCTGGGTACAGCATTGAGATTTATGTGAACGAAGAAGATGTTGGCTTGGTTTTTGCATACTTTACCCTAGTTTTCTTTCGTAGATTGCATAAAATACTACCGTTCTGGTGAAGTATAAACGTTTCCATCTCTCGACTCACAAAACTGGGATTTTTTCGCGGTCGAATTCATAGTTTTCGGCATGACCCAGTTCTTTCCGCCTCATTTGCGGCGATGTCCAGGTGTGTGTGTGTGTCGGCCGCAGTCTCTTATAGAACCAGGGCCTGCCGTTGAGCGGCGGCTGTGGCTGCAGCCCACGCCCGATCGGTTGTGCCCCCCACCCGCTTTGCCCCTCCCGATCGCCCCCGCGCCTTCCGACAGCGCCGCAGAGGGCAGCGCAGGTAGGTAGGCACATGCAAGACAAGAGAGGTGGGTGGGCAGTGGAGCGACCGGGTCGTCCATTTTTGGTCATCCCACCACCATCGCCGCACACACTTCGTGCTCTTCCTCCATTCCCGATTCCCGTCGGCACATCCAGTGGGGGGAAATAAAAAGTATTCGTCGATTTGTGGGGGGGGGGAAGACGAAAATGTGTCTGGGTAACCTTAACGACCCACGCGACCGCTACCATCCCCAATTTCCCACGAAGTTAGTTTTCAAGGTCCCCTTTTTTTTCGCGAGCATCCCGTGCGAATGACTCGTTTCACACCCACTTCATCTACATCGACGTGGGTAACCTACTGGATACCACAAAGGTGCGTGGCATGGACTGCCAACCATCATAATTTTTGCGAACCCGTTCTCATTTTGAGAGATTTTACGTAGAGTGTAGCGCATTTAATGGAAGGACTAGGCTGGGAGTTGTTAAGAGACAGGGGGGCTACACGAAAGGCTTAAGGTAGTTTGAACGAGATATTTCCCTATTCATAATGGTGACTATATTCGAATTTTATTATTTAATATCAGCGTCTGTAAGAAGTAAGAAGTAAATATTGTAACATTATTGGCGCAAGAATATTGTTTCATATTCCCGAAATCCTCAGTAGTTAAGTAAATATGCATACATAAGTCTCTAACTTGACTCATTTTTTTACGCCGCACGGTGAAAACGCCTTCACAACTGAAGGTTTTTGTTTTGGTTCTGTAAAAACTACTGCGGTGGGTAATTGATTATTTTTTATAAATAGTTGAGAAAACATACAAGCTACACACCGTTAGTTTTTTGACGAAATCTACATATTAGAAACTCCAAATTTTTTCAGTATTCTCGCTCTGGAGCGCACAGCCCCATCCCATGAAAAATCCCCAGCCCCAGAATCTTATGAAAAACAGCTTGTATTTTCAGGAAAATTGCCCGAAATTCGGCAAGGGGTTCATATTTTGATATATTTGAAAAAATTGGAGTTTTTCTTTAAAATGAGGTGAAATTCATCAAATTCTAGTTGGAGTGTGACACGTAGGATACCATTTAGACCCCCAACTATTTCTCTAATACCCAGTGATATAAACCACAAAATAATAGGGATACATTGATGAAGTGATTGGTACAGAAACTTTTCCGCGCATTATTCGTTACAATAACAAAAGCGGCGTGACACTATAACATTCCGTTAACATTCAAATCACCCTCCCCCCTTCTTTTCCATATTTCTCACTTTTCAATGGCTGGTGTCCTCACACACCCCAGCCACACGCCTCTGCAGTGGCTCCCATGATGGTATGTAGATGTAGATTTTTTTTACAAATCATTCTTTACTGTCCGGATGGAATTTGTATGTTCGCGGAATTCGTCATCAGTTGTCATCAATCCAAAGATTGGTTTGCTGCAGCTCTCCACTCCACCATCCTCTCTGCCAACTGCATCATTCCTGAACACGACTTAAAGAACTTTCTATATTCCACAGAAATAATTTAATACCGAATGCAGGGTAGTTGAAACCTAGATCCGTATTTAATTATCAGCGTGGAATATACTAAGTTCTTTTAGTCATGCCTATTACTCAATTCCACAAAGTTACGCCTGCAATTATTATTGTTATTCGTCATTCCTACATTTATTTTCACTTTGACGTCCTTCATGATTTGCATTACGTATTCCATTCTTGGACTGCCTCTGTAATTCTTCCCATTCATTTCTCCTCCCAGTATTGCTTTCATTTGGCTATTGTGTCACAAAATGTGTCCAATAAGTTTGCCACTCCTTCGCAGAGTTTTCAATGTGATTCTTTTCTCTCCAACTTCACGTAAGACTTCATTTTTGGTCATCTCCGTGCATTTGTTCTTCGTCGTTTTTCGGTTACACCACGTCTCTATTTCTCCCAGTTTCTTTTTCTCTCAGCTGTTATTTTCCAGGATTCGCTGCCGTAAAAGAGCATTCTCTTACAGCTTAAAAAATGTGGAACCTCCCAATCCCCATTGCTAGTTGAATTGGAATTCGGCGCCGGCCGAATTGATCAATTGAAAGATGATGATGGCCTGGTAAATATGGTGGATGATGGTAATGCGCCAAACTGCCAGCCAATATATCGCAGATTCGAAACCCGTATCGAGCATGGATGTTCATTTGTCTCAGAGTTAAAGACAGGATAGGCGGTACGATATAGCCATGAGAGTTGGAGTGCCCAAAAATACTGAAATCTAGTAAATATAAATGTTTCAGACTGGATATGGTGGAAGTCCTCGATATTCAGAATGAATAAAAACACTTGGTAATCTTCCACAGATTTTCTTTCCAGAAAAAAATCTGTGGAAGATTACCAAGTGTTTTTATTCATTCTGAAATCTAGTCCTTCCCGGAAATCCGTGATGCAAAAATGCTAAAATCATTAAATAGTTTAAAGGCTAATTTTACATTTTAGACATTTTTGGAAAATGTGTCCTTTAAAGCGTTCATTTTTTGACCCAGTTTTTCCGCAATTCAATTTTTGGCCCAGTTATTTCCGAAGTAATAGAGTAGAATTTTCACCAAACATGCTCTTTGGAACATGAAAGGCTTAGGAAATGCATATGCAGTCGAACTTTTATAGTTGGGACTTCTGGAAGTCGATAGTTAAAACAAAAAATTGAATTACGTTCCATTTTCTGTACACTTAATGACAGTGACTAGTTAACGTTGATCGATGGGTTGGCCGCACTCATTTTCAAAGTTTTTAATAAAACGCGAATAAGAATCGCTAACGATAAGTTTGATTTTTGGCGTTATTTTTTTAGCGAGTTATAAGTTTGTCTTTTTTCTGACGACGTCAGAGAGACCTTGTGGACCCTCACGTCCTACGGTCTATCAGATGATAGAATTAAGATTAGGGAATTAGAATCCCGAACAGAAAATTTTAAAATGTAATTTATTCCACGAGCAGTTGGAGAGCATGATCGCTGTCATTTAAAGTGAATGGATTGTTCATACGACTGTTAGCTTGTTCCAGTAACTATCTAGAAATATACTATCTGCTTCAACTGCCCCGCAGAAGGAGGTGTATTGACACCAAACATGCACTGCGGTGCATGAGAGTTTTAAAGAATGTTTGATAGGCAGTATCGTCCATGAATGAATTTCGCACGTACACATTTGAATCGAGATATTAGATCATCTAAAAGTAAAACCAGACATGCGAGACTCGATATTAGTAGTGGTTTGCTTAGTAACAAAAACATTTTACTTAAATGACATTAACTCAGCGTACTAAATACTGATTACTCTCCGAGTTCATGTGGAAAGCTTGTAACTCTAACAAATTTATCGTAACACGTGCTCATAGAGTATTGCATCCGTGAGCCTTGTCGATCTCTTTCCGTTAATTTCTTCGACAGAAGTCGCAGGCGAATGATTCCCGAAGTGGTTCGAATATGCGGATGGGACATGAGCGTTATGCAATTCAGTCTCCCACAAGAGAGTATGTCGGGGAATGTTTGGGTAGCAGCCGTATTTAAATTGCCTTCTGTGATGAGCTGAAAGTGAAAGGAAGTCTGAATGCAGTTATATTCCATCTTCAACGTTAAGGTGTCTCTATCTTGTTCTCTATGATAGAAATCTATGCGAGGGGAAAAAACAAGTATTAGAATATACACGTTGTTGTGTCTTTTTTCCCCTTATTTTTTATAATGATCTAATGTACTGGTGTAGACTGTAAGTGTAATATTGTATTCGTTATTAAAATTTAACTCCACTTCTATATGTCTACGATCTTAATTATACATGTTTAGTGACAAGAATGGAAAGAATGTGCATAATGAGAGTGAATAGTGGAATAATGGAACAAGATGATGGTTTTATGTACATTGGCTGAATGTTTTCGAAAGATAGAAGGAATTATTGATTGCAGAAGTAGAGGCGTAAGCATTCTGGAAGGAAAGTTGTAGGTAGTCCATGAAGCATGTCAAAGGTTGAATGTTTGTCTAAGGAAGGAAAAATCGCATTTCACAAAAGTGTCATTCTCCCCACTTTATTGCATGATAGCGAAGCTTCGGTAATCCAGCATGTACATAGGAATAAGCTGAATGCAGTAGGTGTGCATTATCTGAGACGTATCTGCGGTAAAAGCAGGAGGATTGGATTAGGAATGAGCGGGTCATGAAACAGTGTGGAATGGATGTTCCGGAAATGGACGTATTCATGAAATGAGCGTGCTTTGTTGGCTTGGCCGTGCTCAGAGAATGTATGTGAGTTGAATAAAGAAACAGCTTTACGATAGAAAATGGAATTGTGTGATAGGAAGGGGCGAACCGAGGAAGTCGTGGCTGAATTTGGTGGTAGAGTTTCTTAAGAGGAGAAATATTAGGAGTCTTAAGAAGAGGAGTGCATGTATGAAGAAATGTAAGAGTATAAAATAAGGGAAAGAGGTATGCAACTATGAGGCAGAATGGAATTAATGAAGCTGTAAAAAGTGCGGCTGTCATTCATTTACAGAATGAACTTCACCAAGCCTCGCCAGAAACGTCGATTTTTTGAAGTTATACTTCTTTGCGCCCGTTGGAGACTTTTGGGATGGGATGTTGGTCGAGAAACCGCGTCACGCTCTTTTTTGGGTGAGAAAAATCCACAATTGTACGTTTTTGTATGGTTTTTTGTACGTTCGAACTTTGAACAAGAGCATCGATGGGTGAGTCGGTAGCGCACTCGACTTTCACCTAAGAGTCCCATGTTCGATTCCCGGTTGGGGCGATTCGTTTTTAAACAAAACTTCTTTTCAAAGTTCGAACGTACAAAAAACCATACAAAAACGTACATATAGTATATAGGTGTATATAACAGATAATATATAGGTGTATATTATAAAAATTAAATCACTCATAACAATATATCGAAGAGAAATATATTGAATAATAGAGAAAAAATGTCTTTTATTTCATTTATATATCCTGTCTGCCTGTGTGTGTGAGCGGGTGTGTGCGACCGGCCAAAGAAGTATAACTTCCACCGTCTGGCCCGACGCAGACCACATTTTTTTCTAATTTTCACTTCCTGCGAGGATTATCACGCGATAATTATACTATGTCTTAAAAGTATTGGAGTCAAAAGAATACTGTAGAATTTGTAGTCTTCGGTGAGTTGGATGAACAGATGAATGTGTTAGTTAATAGCTTTTGATTTTGCAAATTATTCGTTTTTGACCTCAGGCTTCTCGTGTATTTTTCCTTTCAAGGTCGTGAAATTTTGATCTCTCCATTCGGAACGATTATTCTTTCGCCAGGCTCTCTAAAGAAGGTGCATTAGAGGTCATAGCTTGGCTGAAGGAGCTCTTTAAAGCAGCATGCTTCGAAATGGTTAAAACAAAACCAGGTCGGACTCAATTTGAAATTCCCCGTTAAAATTACACTGCTTTTAGCTCTCGAAATAAATCGATTATTATTACTAGCTTCCATGATGCGTATAAATACGAATCTGTCTTAATCATCAGGAAATTAATGTCATTAGTTTGACATTTACATTTAATTTCCCCATTATTGAGAGTTAATTAGCTTTAATTAAAAATGCCCACAGATAAAACACATCCAATATTTAATATGGTAAGTAGAAACGTCGAGTAATGCACGCGTGCATGGGTTGTGTGTTTAAATGAAGGCGAGGGCAATCTCAAATCAAGCTTTTGTAATTTCAGCTTAGAAATAAGCTAAATTTAGGCCTCTAATGCATAGCAAAGAAAAAGATAAAATATTAACAGCATCATGTTCAAATAATAACTGTAGTTGTTGGTGCGAATCATTTGAGCCCTTTCCAAGTTATGTTGCTAATATAGTATTTTGAATATGAGGTGCAAAACATTTTAAAAGTTGCTAATACTTTCACAATTCGCGTGTTACTCTTTGTCCTTTGATATTTTATTCGATCATATGAATTTTTAAGCTAGGTATATAAAATGTATGTTGCCGCATAGCTTGCTACCAACTTGTAGCATATTTAGAATAAAAATTGCTCAATATTAAACACTTTTGATAGTTTCTGTATCATATCTTCCGTTTTACAATGATAAAATCCGAATTTTCTATAACATAACCTTTACGCTGGCCAGTTAACCTATTAACAATTTTAATATAAGGTGAAAATATTTTTTAAATAGCGAATACATTCACAGTGTCCATAATACAGTGAGTTTTTAGATATTATTATTCACTCATTTGAATTTTTATAATGTTTAATTGCATGTTGCCACGTTGTATGCTGTCAGATTTTTCATCTTTAGAATAAATATGATGACGATAATTACCAGGTACGATCATTTCCTTCGCATCTGTTCCGTTTAGAAATGTTAAATTTTGAAGTTAATTTCTTCGATATCACCTTTTCGCTTGCTAGTTAACCCATTATTATTATGATGTTGCGAACGTAAGTAAAATCGCCAGCCGGTGCCTGTGATTTTCTTTCCGCGGCAATCGCCATTGCCTTTCAAGCAGCGCGCTTGGGTTAGGAATGACGTCGACTTGATTCCCCCTGCCACACACCCCTGAGGTGGCTTGCAGGGTATTTTGTAGATGTAGATGAAAAGGTTGATGAGAACTCTCCTCCGCCTCGTTCCGTCTGCTAGCGAGAGAAGAAGCCGAGGAGAGAGAAAAAAATAAACGCCCACGTTCGTGCATGTTCGTCCTTAGCGCCACCGCCGCAAATGTTTAAAGAAACCTCGGGACTGCTTCAATTGGTCCGTGTAGTCCTTTAACTTTGCTTATGAATCCGCTGCAAACTCTTTATTCTTACATCCGCCGCCCGTATGGCTTGTATACATGTACGGCTGCCATCGCCATATATGGTGGACCAGTCTGGAGATCAGGCTCTCGCGTGTGTGTGAGAGAGGAGCTCGAGAAAGCGCGACTGTGTTAGTGCGTGAGCTGCGAGTGGGCAGACAAGCCAACGCACACGTTCTCTCTCTCTCTCTCGCTGGTTGTTTCCGAATCGATACCCAAGCCACTCGAGACGCGCTTCTCGTTCTTCCCCACGGCGACGCTGAATAATTCGGCTTTATTTTTCCTCGTTACCGTGATTTCGCTCTGCGGAGAATGCTTCATGGGAATATCTTTCGGGCAAACCTTCACCGTGCACGGATGTAAACATCCGACTGGTGACTGTGGCAACATCCGGTGGTGACGTCACGGAGAGTTCTCTCTCTTGCTCTCCCTCCGTTCTCTCATACTCTCCTCTCTCAGTTTCTCCCCTTAGCTCTTCGAACGCTCACGTCCGTTCGTTCCCCGCCCAACACAGTTCGTCGCAGGCCGATAGGGGTGTGCCTCACAAGCAGGAGAGCGAAGATAGCCGCTTTGGGTGGGAGCTTTTTTTATGTGTGTATATGTGTGTGTGGAAGAGAGCGGCAGGGAGCCGTGAAAGAGGAACGAAGGAGGATCGTTACGTTGGACCTAAGGGGTAAGTAAAGTTCAAGTAGTTTCTTTAAGAGAAGTAGTCTTTACGGCTCTCGAAACCGTGTGGTGGACCCAGTGATGCATCCGTGTTGTGTCTGAAGACCTAATCTCATTCTGCAACACCATCGATTTTTGTTATCCAGCCAGGGAATGTGTGATAATCGATGTCTGTGTCACAGATGGGGGCTGCGTTGCCGTTAGAATGCAAAAGGCAGTGAGAGCGCCCCTCCTCTTTCCTGCCAACCTACCCTTCGTTCATCGTGAAGGAAAAGTAGACTGTGCTACTTGTGAATAGTGTAGTAGTTGTTTGCACCCACGTATGCTAATGCATGATGGCCTGCAAGGAAGAATATCTCCACTCATGTTCACTCCTCTGCTGCATGGAAGATTCATCTCTGACTTTTCTTGTCGTGATGCGTTGTGGGAAGACCCGATGTTCTGACAATCGACTGAAGCTTCTGCGCAATGAACCCGTGAAGGCGTGAAGGTTCACATTACATGCTAGTATCAGGCTTTCTTGAGTGAAAATGTATTGCAGTTTTGTTGAACTTGTAATGGAAAGTTAGCATTTTTCGTTGGACATTGAAGTTATGTGCGAAAAAGTTGAATTTTCGTCAGTGAGTT
Organism: Pyrrhosoma nymphula; assembly: GCA_963573305.1. Taxonomy (NCBI): domain Eukaryota; kingdom Metazoa; phylum Arthropoda; class Insecta; order Odonata; family Coenagrionidae; genus Pyrrhosoma; species Pyrrhosoma nymphula. The sequence goes on from OY754336.1 coordinate 68,243,689, forward strand.
GAGTTTTCGCTTCTACGTCTGTATTGATTTCTTAGTTTTATGCTCTTGAGTGTTCGTTTATATGAATTTTCTTTGTTTTTTGTGTAGTAAGTGCATTTTAAGTTTAGTTAGTATTGATTTTATCGTGTATGTACTATACCTTATGGTTAGAAGAATTATGGGCATTTTTGTGTTTGAAATGTGCAGTGATAGTCCATGCTTTTGGAAGCTACTGATATATTATAAGCTGAACATGAAGTTTAAAGTTGCTTGGTTTTGATCTGCGGTAAAATAGCGATAAGGTAGTGTGTATTTCTTTCATGCAGTTGATAATTATCTTTAGAACAACTCAGATCTAGACGGGTGTTACGTATGTATGTTGTCATGATTATTTTTGGCGTTATGCTCTCAAGTTCATCAGTCCAGTTCAGATCGTCATTGAAGAAGTTTTAGCTTATAGAAAAGCATGTTCATTGCATTTAAACCTTTAGTGGTCTGTAAAAGCCCGGAATCAATACGTCCTTTGAGCATTGCGTAGCTACTTAAAAATCAATAACGTTACTATTCCTTTACTTTTATATTACTGTTCGACAAATGGTAGTGTGTTGAATATTTTATTTAGCTTTAAATACTTAGTACATACGGTTTCCATTGATGTACTTACGGATATTTTTCAGTTCACGAATTTTAGCTTGTGCATATGAATTTATTTGTGTAGAACTTCAGTGAGTTGCTTTTAATATATGAATAGTTGCTTTCGTAGATTAGGATGGAACCTGTACTTAAGTGCCTTATCTCGTTATCATTTTACTGTATTACTCATTTCAAGTGGAGTTTTAAATATGCAGATGCGTTTTTCTCTTCAGAGTGATGCTCTGTAAGTGAGGAATTCTTCCACTATCAACTACATTCATTTCTTATGCGTATGAATGAGTGAACCACGGATATTAGAGAACATTTCTATACTCCTAGGAGTGTGAACGCACAGCTTGAATTTTGTTGATGGCGTAATTTTTCGAACGGTATTTAATTGCTGCTTTTCAAAAAGCGTTTAGTTCTTGTATGATGTGATTACAAGATTATTATTTATCCGTTAGTTTGAGAATATTAGCTGGGTGAGTTGTATGAAAGGAATGACTGAGGCAGTATTATTTCTACAAGCAAACCACCATATTCTACCTTGTCATTGACATTCGTCACTGAAAGATAATAACTGGCCTGGGTGCCAAGGCTTGTGCATCGTATGTATTCACTATTGTTTACATGTGGTCTAGTCAAATAATGTGTGGATCTCCAAAATCTCTCTCCACAATCCCTTGGATGAAAGGGTGACTAATGAATAAGTTTCTCATTAGCTTATGATCTAATGTAGGAATTGAAGAAGCTGAAGCTGCAAAATTTGTATGGATTATGGCATGTTATGATGAGGGACTTTGAGGTCCCAATATTATATGAAATATTTGTTCATACATTTTGCATTAGATTTCCTTGCTTTCAGCATGAATGGTTGTGGGATAAGGGGTTCAATATCACACTGCAGATAGGCTACACAGATAATTATGTTATAGTATTCTAGATATTCTCCTTATTGCAACTTAATCCTTGAATGCTGTAGTGTATGTGTGTATGCTCTAGTAAATATCATGGTTATTTGATGGTAGCTTTGAAGCAATTCATTAGATGAGTTCACATTTTATGTATCAGATCGCAATCGCTTAGTATAATATTGATTTGAATGTACATTGGAAGTGAAAGGGTTTTTTTGTGCTCTTGTCCTCATATGAGAAATCATAGATACCTTAACTGCTGTGTGATATTCTTGAGCGACATTGAAATCAATATTTACATTACCCTCCCTTAGTGAGAAAGTACTGTAAGTTCTTTTGTTACATTTTCATCAAGGTAACGAGGTTAGCATGCTGAATGTTTAGCGTCAATCCTGGTGAAAGGTTAGAATTTTATGTGTTATGTTAGACTTTTCTTGTGGCAAAGATTAATCCTGCTGTTTTTTTATAGCTTGAAGCATTTAATGTCATTTGTGACAAAATCATTTTACCATTCTGATATTGTACTCCTCGATGGTATGTTTTTATGGCAGGCATATGATGCAGGTTGATGAGTTGGCAATAAGCCAGAAAGGTGGAAGTAATCGCATAGAAATTCTAGCTATACATTGAATGGCTACATAAATTATAAATTTTCGTGCCAATTAGTATTACATGTTGGTATTGGGATCACAAATTATTGTAGGCCTATGATAGAAAATTGAAGCCTTTGCGTTTTACCACTGCTCTGTCTTCCTTGAAAATGTTAATAGTGGATAGGCTTTGTTTAATGCTTATGGACTCTCCAATAATTCAAGGACCCACAGAGGTCAACGTGAGGGATGAGTTTTTAGGAGGCATGTGGAGTAATTTAATATGTCATAATTTCCTTCATTATGTGTTACTACGACTCTTTGTATAAATAAAATACCTTTCCACCATAGCCACAGACTAATGCATTTTAGTACATGTTAATATTAATCAATATTTTATGCATATCACGTAGCTGTATATATTTATGAGGAAGAGAAACAACTTGCTGGGCCAGAATGTCTTTCCTGTTACAGCTGATGATGATCCACTTAGTTGAACAGAGGATTGTATGCAACATTACAGTCAAGCTTTTCCCCCGGCTTAACCCATGTCCTAGTTCCTTGGGAGATAGCTAGTAGATAACCTCATTTCAATCTAGATGAATGTGGTATTTTGCACACAGCTGTTGAGGCACTAGGACTCAATAAAATGGCGTTATTAGCTTTTCTGAGTATGCCCATTTTCAATTGTAATAGGCCTTATCAACATAGGAAAAATCCAACACTAGTTCTCCGTTAATTTGGCCTTGATACAACTTACTTTTATCTTAGATCTCAAATAATGAAGTTGAGAAAAAATAGCTGGTCAAGTTATTTGTGGTAGTTTGTCCTAAGAATTTTATCCAAAAAAAGTCAAAAATTCAGTAGAATTCAGTAGTATGAAAATTCAGTAGAATGCGTGATTAAATTTGAAGCATACTCTCACTTTCAGAGAAATTTGGTCGACCTTTAGTCATCTACTTGGATTCATTTAATGCAGAGCATTCATTTGAATTCAAAGAATATGATGACTTACATGTAGTAAGGTTTAAGAGCATTTCAATATTTATATCACCTTTTTTTTTTTTTTCACATTTTGGAGTGAGTCAAAAATGTTCATGTTATGAAATCAAATTATTGTCAATAGTGCTCTGGGTGAGGATATTACATTAATTTTTTAACTGTCCTGATTTAGTTATATTGTGATAAGCATCCTAATATCCAATAATGATGGCAGGATACGTAAAATTAATGCAGAATGCCTATGTTGATATCAATTGGAAGGACACAACATATTCAAACATTGTAAGTTGAGATAAACATTCAAAAATGAGACTGCATTTTGAAATTTGTAAATAGTTTGAGATTTGAGACTTTTGAGCATAGACGTTAGTTTAATCTTGGAAATTATAATGCATTTTCATAGTTGGGTTTATTGTTATTCTCTTTTGTTTCAAGGACACTCTATAATTACTTCAGTAATTCATTATCTTCTAATTGGGTGTACCTGCTAGGTTGCTCTATATCTGTATTACAGTGGAGGTGTGTATTTTGTGAAAAGACAAAAAAACTTATATTGTTTCTTTGTTTCACGCAGAAACAAGAATGTTTTGGCTTGATTGTTTTAGATTAAATCCTCTCAGGAAAAGGAAATGAATAAATGGAACTTTTGTTACAACCTCATGTAAGCATAATATCATGGCTGTCTTTGGATTTTATGAATGCCTGATGTAAAACAGTAGCTTATGTATTCCTGCAGTGATATCAACGTTAGTGGAATAAAGTCATACAGCTGGAATAGACCAGTAGCTATCTATGAGCAGGCAATAATGTGCCCTGTGCTGTAAAGTTTTATCATTTCCAGATTGATTATTTTTCTGAATAGTTTACTTATTCCAAAGGCCATTTGGGGGAAACTAGTTGCAATGAAATTAAATGAATGGCATAAATACTTTGCATTTCAAGGTTATAGGTTATGACACAAGGGGTTGTATAGTATTAAGGTTACATGCCATCTCTCCCTCACGGCATAATTGGATTTAATAATAAGGAAATCCAGGAACCGAGTAACGGTTCATTTTATGTTTTAGGTGTCTCTCTTTAGATATTCCCAATGATCACCCACTTCACTCTTAGCCTTATTTTCCTTCACAATCCCTGACCTTCCTATCATGTTGCACAAGTGTAGTCACTGCTTAGAGGCAGATGATGTGAAGGAGGTTTCCTTGGTTATTGCACCAGGTGGTTGAGCACTGATGTTTACATGGTAAAATATTTTTCCCTACCTCAAAATAAAACCTGAGATAACTTCATGTGTTGTATTGAGGCGTGTCATTAGTACTCCCCCTCAAAATTTGAGCAGTAAAAGTTTCAGTCATGTTATGATTACTCATCAGAATGGTTACATCAGAATGAGCAAAGGACATATGTCAATCTTCTTATTACTCCCCTTTGTATATGTTATAGCATTCTGATGAGCTGGTTTCAACGTGGGGTAGCATGTATTGTTGTTTTTCCATTTTTTTAAGCTGTCATATACTTGAACTCATTTGCCAAACTTTTTCAAATTTATCATCTTGCTCTCCTATTCCGATGAGGTTTTAGGCAGCTCAATTAATAATTTCCATCATGAGAGAATGTGCTGGGTAGAATTTTACCATAACATTGAATAGTGACCGTTAAAAAGTTAACCTGACTAATTTTAAATATCAGTAAAGTTTTATACAAACTATGATTCTTGTGTCTTGACTACGGCTCGAATTTCAGTAAGTGGTTATGTGACAACTATCAAAAACTCCTTACTCTTAGCTGTAGTAGGTTTAGGGAGTTTCCAGTAGTTGGTGGTTATCTCAATAACTACTCTATCATTGTTGCTGATGTGGAAAGTGCATCTTCAGTTATTTCAAGGGCTCTTCATAAGATTACCTGTCTTTGTTGCGTTGAAGAGTCACGAATGTCCAAATTTCCCTTCCTCCACAGAACGTCCCCATCCTCCAGATGACTACCCAAGAGAGGAAACCTTGGTTGTGGGCTTTTAAATAATTAATGTGAAAAAGGTATTTGGCTTTTCAATCTAATTACATTGTTAGTTGATTTGGTAGTGTAGAGAAATTATTCCTTCTTTCATGGTTGAGATAGGCATATCCAAAATTATTTTGGGGTGTCTCTTCTGGAGTTGATATTCTTTGGTTCATTAGAAAGTTATGTTGATATTCTTTTATGAGTAGTGTTTTAAGTATATATAATGTGTTTAGATGTGATGGTGGTCCATTGTGAGATTACAAAATGATGAATGTGAAAAGCTACTTTCCCAAAAAAAAGTCCTATCAACCTCACATCAAGACTTCTGCATCATTTTAAATGAAGCATTTCATAGCACATGTTTTCCTTACATTGATGGGGATGGAGCCATAATCAAGATAACATCATATCCCTTTTCAAGATTTTTAATCCATGCTTGAATAAATATATACTCTGTTCACCTAAAACATCTCAGCATGATAACCGAATTGTGATCCCTCGATGCATTTGGTTAAGAATTATTATAACCCTTTCTTTGATTCATTTTCCTGCTGCTCATGTGGATATACCTGAGCTGTCCTAGGATTCAGGTCTTCATTACATTATTGCAATCACCAAGTTAATCGTGTTATTATTCTTTGCTTCTGACAAATTATGGTAATGAAATCAAAAGTGAAAAAAATGTGTTAGATATTGTCCCACTTTTGCAACTGAAGGAAGTTAGAATATTGTGTGTAACAATAAGAGCTACAACAATATATTGGGGCTTAAACATTATCCTCTATTTCAAATGAATGCAACTATGTTTGAGGAAGTATGGTGGAAAACAATGCTGATGATTGCATGAAATAAAACTAGGTTCTGGCTATTTCTAATTTTTTAAAGGTACATGCAATGCATTTCAATGCCTCAGCGTTATCATTGGGCACAAAGTCAGGTCTTTGCCTCAGATGATGGCATTAAGGTGTTGAAATGCATTGTACCATTAAAAGGTTTCAGTGGTCAGTACCAAGCTTTGTTTCACTAATTCTATTGCAAAGATTGAAAACCATGCATACCTGTACCCCCCATTATATCATGTAAGGCCGCAGGCCACTTTGAATCGATCGGTTTTGTAATTGTAAGTTTTTGATGTAACTGGTAGTTTCAGGCGTGACTTGGTGAAACTTATTCATTATGAAAATCTTTTAACGACCTGATGATGATGCTATAGTATGTTGAAACCGAAACCCGGGTCGCATTAATAAAAATATCATTATATCATTGTGGAACCACAAAGTTAAAAGTTTTTCATTTTCATTGAAAGTTTTCTTCTTTGGCTTCCTTTCATCCTTCTTCAATTCACACAGTCATTTTTTTTCTTTTCATTGACAGGACACTACTAGTAGTTCTTATCATATGAGCATGGAAGTTTGTTTGTCAAAGTGTAATATCCTTTACTGGGTGGATGACATACATATGCCAGACCATGATTAGAGCTAAATGGTGCCCACCCTTTGGTATAATTCTCGGAATCCTAATGGTGTAGTTAATAAATACGCAGCTACATTATCCACTACCTTCCGCCCCCCAAAGTTGCATAATGTAATTCGATTCCTTATCGTTTCTGTCCTTTTCAAATCGGCTGGAGTGGCACCACGGGAGTTCCCAAGTCTTCGAATCCTCCTCTTATTTCACTCGCATCAAGCGGCCAATGGCCTGTGGGAGGGCAAAATGGCCATAGAAAAAAAGAAGTCTCCATTTAGGAGAAGGAAAGAGTTCCCTTTACTTATTAAAGCTGCCTGCTGGCCAGGACTCGCATATGTACAGCTTGCGGAGGAGGAGAAGGAATGACATGGCCTCCGTCTGGAAGGGCAGGGCGTTCGCCCTCCCCCTTATTCCTTACTCTCTGGAACGAGTTGACTATGGGGATGGGTTGGGAGGAGTTTGCCCGCGGGGGAGGAAGAGGGAACGGAGGGGGCAGGGTTTTAGAGCAGCGGGGAGTAAAAGGGTTGGAAGCAGGACTGGAGTCTTGGAAGGGTTACTACTTGGGGAGTTGTCGACGGGGGAGCATTCCCCCTCTAACCCCCTATTCCCCCTTATCCTGCTGCCCCTTAGTAAGTCCCATGACAGCATCGCACAGCCTGGAGACCCGAGACCTCCTCTTCCCCTCTCGGCTATTCATCTTTCTCGTCTGTCTGCACGAGATTCCTCAAACCTTCTTTCCCTTTGACGGGATGAAATGGAGTTGAGCATTGCTGTTGGATTGTTTTATAGTGTCTGCGTCGTGTTGAAAATTAGAGCATCCAATCGTGATTTTATGTTTTTTTTTAACCACGACGCAGACCTGTATGCCCAGCGCAGGACGCCGTCGGTTGTATTCAAGATTTTGTTGGACCAGGTCGTCGTCTGGTTAGACCAGTCGAAGGAAGTTCGTGTAGCGCTGTACTGTCGTTTTAGCTCTGACGCGATACTTTCGGCTTCTCTAATCCGGAGGTGAAACCATATAGGTAGTTTAGCGGTTAGTTTTACTCTTGGTTTGAGGCTGAATATCAATGTTTGTCTCACTTGAATCCTCATTCAGTTACACTTACGTACATGCATGCATACGCCTAACGCCTTACCCTTTCGGGGTTGACAAAGTGAATGAACTTAGTTATTGCTGTTAGGCCTAGGAAACTGGATCTCTTTTAATATTTTCATCCATAATGCCCCATCCTTACATACCTCATTGGATTCAATTACATTGCTTTGTTCGAATTTCAATGACTAACATTTCCTCCATCCGGGTTATCCTGAAATCAAGAAATGAGGCTGTATTAGTCCGTCTTGTTCATATTTTTCACGTGAGATTCACTACCACACGTTTGAGTTTATTCATGTAGTTGTGGTATAGGTACATGGATTTGTCGGTGCTCCAACTTCTACGGTTTTATCGCTAGTCTATGTATTCTTTTACCTCACTCCTTAAACCAACACTACACACAGGCCCAAGGCGGGATCCGTATTCTCGGTTATTAGGCTGGTGAGTTTAATTTTATTTAAAAATCCTTTTTGCAAAAATATAACTTATTTCGTAGTCAACCAGTCATTTTGACCGTGGACGTCTCTTTCGTATTGTATATTTGTAGCATAGTAAGTTTGGGATTCACCGGCATTTTTCTGGGTTAATATAGTACTCAGCTGGATGGCTATGCTGTGCTTGTCATCGAATTGCATTCATTCTTATGTCATCATTGTTTGATATTCTCCTACCTTGTTGAGTGCTTGAATTAGATGATAATCTCATTTCATTCAACGCACTTACAAATCGGTGAGGAAATATTTACTTGTTGATCATATTATGGTACAAATATTATCCCATGTATGCCCTAATGTATCCCATTGTTTACTCTTATGCCATCTCATTATTCCCTCATGTTGTAATGGAATCATTACGTAATTTTTTCTTACCTACTGCTTCGCTTGCGGGAAATTTCGCTCTACGACCGCGACACATTCACTTCAACCCTGCCTCACTCCCTCATAGCATGGAACAGATCTGTTGCATTGACAATTTTAGTGGAGACGTTGGCTTCGAAATGTTTTGTTCGCTTTAGTCGCGCGGAACGTGACCCCTTGCCTATAGATTCCCTTTATGAGCCGCATATGAGCCTGCACCAATTGTAATGAACTTTCTGCCGGTTTTCCGGGTGCTAAGTTTTGATCGTGAGTTTTTTTTAAACGTCGCTGGCTCTTCGTTTTAAATGCCTACTCTCATTTTTAGCTCTTCTTCGAGAGAGTTCGGTCTTGTCTGAAAAGCATACGTCACTGCACGTGCGTCAACGTCCTTGCGAACATCTGTCGACTCAATGTGGCTGAGATAAATAATGCTCGAGGTTTCAACCATTACGAGTTTCCGATGCCCCGGGCCCACTCGCAAAACTGCCTATTCCCACCATTTCGCGACGCCAGCATTGTTGTTTTCTTCTATAAAATGGCGGAATCATGCTGAGGTATTGAAGTTTACGGTTTTTCATCGTTTCGAAATTAGAATTGCTTGAATGAAAAGTGTCTAAGCCTAATATTTCAGTCTTTCTTGTGCAGTGTTGAAAGAGTAATGCCGGTTGCGTGAGTTATGCTCGAAGATTTCTAGGCGGCAACGACAGAGAGAAGCAGATAGGCCGCGGAACCTCACATCAGAGAGTAGCCGCGGGATAACCTCGGAAAGTGCCATCGTGCTCGCCCGTGGAGGCAGAGAGATCGGTGCCAAGTGACGTAATGAGCCCCCACAGACTTGCCGCGTATAAGGCTCGGTTAAGAGGAATAGAGAGAAGACTTGTTTTAGCGTAAATCTCGGGAAATGGCCACCAGCGCGCTTTCTTGTTTTCACTTCATAATTACTGCTTGGTTTATGTCTGCATAATTACCCATAAGTTGTGGAACGAGGTGATTTTTTTAACCGAACATGCTTATCTCTACGTGCTATGGAAGCTTTAGGTGAAACTATTTTGTACTTAATGTGTTAAGCGTGTAGGTACATACTTGACGTAGGAAAATTAGAATTGCGATAGACAAAGCAGGCATGCGAGATGCTTTGTCATTAGTCGATAGTATATTAAAAAAGGCTGCAGTTAGGGATTCATCTGAGTTGGCTACCTACTGAATTACCTATCTGTCAAGCCCTAATGGCTGCAATTATGGTGCATGCGGAAAAATGAAATAGAAATGAAAATGAACCTGTCCGTTTTCATGTGATAACTCCATTTTCTTACTCTTCCTTGGACTTCTTCATTCGTGAACCTCTGTAACTAAGTGATCTTCATGATTCGTCTGTAAAAATTAAGTTCCATTGCCACCAATCTCCCGCTGTTTGCAGCTGCTGTCGTATAGAAGAGGAATACGTGTGGTTTAATGAAGTGTAAGGATCTCTCAGGGCATATATAATGGCTAGAGTATGAACAGTTGGCATTTGTATCCTTGACATTTGTAATCCAAGCTGTGTGTACGCCATGTTATGTATTTAAGGTGTCTTCTGTTTTCTTCGTAAACACGACGTTTCGTAAGCTGTTGTTATTATTGTCACGGCTGCCAAATTATGTTCACTCTTGCTCTGCTCCTAAAATATTATGCGATTAGATGTAGGTGCATGATATTGATCTCTGAAATATCATTCGATCATAATCAGTCACATTTACATGCTATGTGATGATGACAACATAAACTATGATTTTGTCGTCGGATGTGGCGCTGTCTTCCGCGCTCTTCGTCTCTATCGAAGCAGACGAGTGAACGGTCGACGGTTCGTCTGTTTAAATGAACGAAAAGGGAAAAGAAGTGATGCCCATGAGAGAGGGAATGCGTGGGATAAATGTGTGCGTGTGTGTATATATATTTTAAGGCGTGCGGTGGAACTCTCGCATGCTTTTAAATGGAGGTTGTCCGGTCTCCCAACCTGCCCACGTGCTCAATCACCCACCCTCTGCCCCTCACCTTTCTTCCCACGCTTTTATTCGAAGAACTCGTTATTTTTCGTTCTTTCTTGAGCGGAGAAACCTCGCGTAACGGGTCCACCTTCGTAACGAACAGCTAACCGTTCTCCAGTTCTAATTAGGGGGTCGTTAAGTGTAGTATGATAAGCCTTCTGTCGTCGCCTTTTGGGATTTTTAGCTTCATTTTTCTCTATTTATTCTCTCAGCGCTTCAAGTTTTTTGATAATCCACTTTCAAGTGTTATAATCGGGACGTTCTTGAGATCTTGGGCCCTTCTTTGGTGACAATCCTCTGAATGCGTCGAAGACGAAGTCTGATTTTGTTTTTTTTTTAATATTTTATTTATAGAATTCAGTTTTACGTGCTTCAATGGCTAAGGTCATTTTGCACATACTGCCTGCCACTTGCCAACAGGGGCAGTAGCACTCGGATGAATTGGAGGATCATCCATCTGAATTCGATTTAACACAGGACATAGTATTCTGAAGGGATAGGAATCGTGAATTTTCATTGACGTTATAGGTAGAAATGTTCTCTACGCCAAAATCCGATGTTTTTAACCGTCCTTTACATTTAAGTATTTATTTTGTAAATATTGGCATAATGCGAGACACGAAATATCAAGTGAATCCTTGAAAGTGGTGACTTCGGTGACAGAGTTGGAACCGGTGTTTCCACTGTGGCATGCTGTTGCCCTCCGTATGAGTTCAGCTACGATGATGCTCTCTTGCATAGTTAAACTTTTATGCATTCAGTTAATCGCTGCCCACAACCCGAATGCCGGGTTGATAGATCCGGGTGAAAGTCAACGAGATTCTAATCCTTGCTTGGTGAACAGTGGGATGGTGTTTTAAATGGATGGCCGTCAAGTGTCAAAGTGAATTTTTCTGCCCGAGATGTGAACTCGGCGCGGAATCAAATCGTGTGTTACAGAATTTTCCATTGTTCTCAAGCTAAGGAGATGAACTTAAAGCTTGTTCAAGTATACGCGGTACCCTGCCAGCCACCTCAAGGGTGTTTGGCTTGGGGTGATCCCACACTAGGCATGCACCAACCGTCATACGCATCGTCACGCTGTTATTAGCCACTCCACTAAATGCACTTATGTTAAAGTAAGTTACGTACAAATATTGCAATACGGTCTCTAGCCATCTCATATGAGATAATCCCCGTGCTCGCATCACGGGGACCATCTGCTCGAGTTCAGTCCTGCCGAAAAGCAAAATTTATTACAAAATCACAGACACGCAAAGCGCAAAATCATTCAGCATCTCGTATAGACAAAAAACTGAAGAAAAAATTAAAAGAGCTTATAATCATTCCTACCTATCCTTACCATTAACATTATTGGTGGCGTCGATCATTGTGTTCCCTAATCGTACACGGAAAAAATTATATTTGAAAAATGCCCGTCCTGCTATGTCTCTAATTTTATGCATGTGATCGAACCTACTATGGTAGCACGGAATTTTTAATATGTTCTTTACGTCTTCGGAGAGATGACTAGCCTCAAATGTACCTACTCGGGAGGCTAAGCTCATTATTAAATGTATTCTATGATAGCGATTCCCATCCCTATTCTACGCATAGCTTCGACGCACTGCTTGACTGATGAAAAATTCTCTTCAATCAGAGCTCTGTGAGTAATAAATTGTAAGAACATTTATTACTCACTTATTTCGAAATTTATATATTCATGCTATGGCAAGTTGAATTCATCAAAGAAGATTTTTTAAATTTCGAAATTATTATCTTATCATATACTTAGTTTTGTTTGGTAGTATTTATTGTTCACCCCCTTCTGGATAATTTTTGAGTGTGCTCAAACGGAGAGACTGCTGATGTGGGCCAAGCATTAGTCAAGTAGTTCATTGAATTGATATCGACGCGGCTCGGCGTAAATTGACTTATCGCGTGATAATCTCGAGACTTCAAATAGTGTCAGTCATTTATTTTAGTAATCTACCGGTTAGATGTAGGTTATGATGAAAGTCAGAGAATATCCAACGGACTCTTACACGTGCCGTGCCCTATCTACTTCTAGTATTTCTTTCTTCATCTCAGCATAAGGCAGCCTTTCGGAAAAGTCGCGATCGATCGCTTGTCGTGGTCGCAATCCAGCTTCTCGATAATGATCGTCTAGTGATTTAGGATGAGGCCATACAAATTGCAATAATTGATACACTGGTGTTAAATCCGAGAACATTGATTACGTTCTTATGTTCCTCTGCGAGGCCAACCTTTAGCTGAAAATGTGATTTTATTTTTAATAATTATCAATAATTTGTGCAACACCACTCAGAAAGACTGCCAAATAATTACCTATGTGGATAGAATGCTTGCCTCTGTAAACACCTTTAAAAAAATTCTACGTACCTACCTTTATAGATATATCTGGAATAAATGTGGATAGGAACTCCATTAGGTATAATCTGGCAGTTCTTACGGGAGGATTGACTTACAATTAGTCAGTCGTCGAGCTATGAATCCTGCTTAAACTGAGATAAATTTATAGATGCTTAAAAGGAAATAAAGTATTTAATTGTCGTGTTTCGTAACTATCGTAGATTATGTTTGACATCATCGAATACCGCCTATGAGATTGCCCATGGGCACTGTCTACCACTGAAGCGCTACTGTAGTTATGTGTTCTTTAGCTGACTTTTACCCGTGGAATTCTTCAGGGGAGAGATATTATGGATTTGTTTAATTTTTTTCAGGGTTACTTGCTGTAGCCTCCTTTTGATTTAGCAGCAAAATGAAACTCATTTCCATTCTTTCTGTGAACAATGGCGTCTTTGCTCTTGTGCCTTCTCGGAAGTTTGTAATTCACCCGGTATATGTATAACCTGCTGGAAGCGAATGTATAATGCCCCGGAGGAATCTTTTTGTGCTGCCTTCCTTTGATATTTGGTTCTGTGTTGTGGAATAGGTCACCTACCCTACGGTTTTGAAGATTATATTGGCCATCATTGTAACTGCACATATCAGTTCCCTCTATTTTATCGCCGCTGTCTTTGAAAGTCTATCTTGGTATTCAGGAGGCGAATTGCCGAAAATTGGGAGCTTTCGTGTAATAATCCCATTTCTTGCGATTTTTTACGTTGCCAGTTTTCCTGTTATCGTAAAAAAATGGCAGGTTTATGCTCAATGATATTTCTGCTTCGGTTTGCCTGTATTTGGATTTACTTGTTGCTTACTGTTATTTCTTCGAAATAATTTTGGACTGTTAGTGGTTTATTCAAAGTGACGTTGAAAATTTAGGAAACTAATCGCCTCGTGTCGTAAAAATCGTTCAAATGTCTTATAATGCTGACGCGAAAATGCTAATGGTGATAAGTTAACGTGATTCTTCGTACGTTTATGAGTTTTCGCAAGCAACCATATGATGATGGTGCTGCATGAGGCCAAACGGGATCTTCTTAACTCCTCCGTCTCACAACTGTTATGCTTCGGAAAGTCAATGGAAATTCGAAATTGATTATCATAGAGTGGTAATATGTCAGCGATCTTTCGGGGTTTACACCGGGTAGTTAGGTCCATGGTGGCCAACGTTTCGATGCTCGAGTCGAGCATCGTCCTCAGGGCAGAGGTGAGTGGTAATATGTTTCCTTTCGTCGGGAAGAGGAAACACGAAAATTTCTACGTTGAACCTTAATCCATCTAGCCTGGAAGAACGATTTAGTATGAAACTTATTCGACCTGATCGATTATATTGAGCTAATCGAACCTCCTTGCACATTCCCTCGGATGTATTCCTTTGATTGTTCGAGTACGTTTTATTTTTCCTTTGTCAGTCTTGATATCGATATAATTATCACTGACGTTTTATCCACTGTCTGTACCTCCCTACGCAATCGCTAGACCTGTTGATTATCCCGCGATTATCTTACGCTGGGTTTCCCAACCAGGGGTGCTCGCACCCCTTGGGGGTACGAGATAACATTTCAGTTTTTGTTTTTATTACAGGGACTCTTTTGTGGGTTTTATGCAACGTTTAATTTGTTGCAATATTTTTTTTATTTTCCGTATGTTTCATTTTTGATTATAAGTTATTAAAAATAGATTATTTAAATTTGTTATGGTCACCTTCGCTTTTATTCTTAAATAAGTTATTGCTTTTAGGGGTGCAACATGTTGCTTTAAGGGGTACTAGAACAGATAAACATTTACTAGGCATATTTTTTATTGGGTTGGGAACCACTGATCTAACGGAAAGCGTTGGCGATAATCGCAGTTGATGACATAATATCATATCACTGCCTCCCATCTATATCGCGATGTATTTCCCTGGTCAGAGTCTTTCAAGAATAATCGTATATCGAACCGACTCCTGTTTTTCACTTTAGATTAAGCGGAGGCGTCTTTGTGACAACTGTGAGTCATATTACGTGAAACAATTAGAAATGGCCCTGCTATAACGTGAAAGACATTGAATATTTAGTACCATTAGCATTAGCTGTAGATTTTTTCTCACATAAATGTGAAACGGTGGACTTGTATTTGTTTACTTTGCATTTTTTGCACGCACAACAGTATATATCGATTCTCGAGTCTATCCTAGTCAGGATTTACCGAGGTTCCGTGTAATCCGAGGCACTGATACTTATGTTGCGGGCTTACCTAGCAGTTTAGCTCATGCAAACGAGCGTCAGAATTCGACAATCGCCAAATAAAAGGCGATTCACAGAAATATTTCATCCCAATCATGTCGGAAAATGAAGTTCGGAAAATATCTAATTTTTGTCGCTTATCACTTGTGCACATTAGCCTTCCGTATTATCCGAGGTGGCCCGAGTCCCCGTTACTTCGGATGATTGGGACTTCACTGCATTGTGACCTGAGTTTGGCTGTTGACTTATGTGGAGGTTCTCTTCGTTATTCTATGGTTGGTGCCAATTCGAGTCGCAGGAACCCACGTTTGTGCCCGCTTTTGCGGAGGGAGAGCCTTCGTTAGCCACCGACAGGAGCGGGGGACACGGCCAACGCTATGTCCGAGAACTGGGGGGAGGGGGCAGTTTGGCATTGCGACGGGGCAGCTTCGCCCCCTTCCCTCTTCCTGCCCCCGTTGTCACTTACGCCCCCCTTTCCCTTTACACCCCTCCACAATCATCCTTCTCTCCTCACTCGGTCCCATTGCCATGGCGACGAATCCAAAGCCACCCCCCCCTCAACCATCTCCGCTTGGCTTGGCTCTCCCCCACCACCACACACACCCGTGAGATCGCTCTCTGCCGCCCGAAATGTTCCCATTAATTAGAATCCCAGAGGTTGGTATCCCTTCCTCCCACTACTCTCCAGCACGCGGGGGCGCAGAGGACATTAAACCTCTCTCGCGCGCGCATGATATAACGCGCCGCCGTGGGGGAATCCGAGTGTCGTGTTTACGCATGTAGTCCGGCTGTTCCGGAGTGCCGCCACCGCCGCTTCTGCATCGCGTGGGATCACAATGGAATGGCCGCACGAGTGCGGTAGAATCAACGCCTGCAGTAAATCCGGCGTAGGATCGTAACGGTTAGCCGCATATCATCGTCGTGGGAGCCGCTAGAGACTTGAAGGCCGTTCCAAATTTAGTTGACAGTATGGCTTCTTGTGGAGTTTCCTCCCCTGTGTAAACCTCCATCAGGCCGAAGGTGCGGTGTTAACAATAGCAACAGAAAAATTAACTTAGTCTTTTGCAGAATAGGTACTAACAGCAATGATAAGTCTTCCGATATGGAAATATTATTTCTTAAAGTAACTTGAATTTAGCGTGGTGTTGGAAATGGCTGCTTATAGAGCGGAGCCCTGGACGGATTACACGGAGCGTAAATTTGGCGACAGGGTTCTCCATGAGGGCCATGCTGTCACATACTTGTGGACCGCTTTATATAGACACAAGGAGCTTCACCCAATTCTTTTTCTCGATACCATGCCTTTTTAGTATTGGTGCTCCTAGAATTTCTACCGCGCATTTATTTATTAATCTCGTCCAAAATCAGTGCAAGGGCAATTACATTGGACAGATTAGAACAGTTAACAAATAACGTAGTGTAAAATTTTTCTTAACGTAGACAACAAGGCTATACGTCGCAATTGTTGGGGGCCCACTCTCAACACCGCTATGTTCGACCACCGAGATGGAATGAGGAATTTTTGGCGCTAACACTGATAGTATGCATGAGTAGTGGCACTGGCCTTGTGGAAACTTATTATATCCATTTAGAGCAGTGGCGTAGCCAATTTTTGGGCCTAAGGGGGGACAAAAATATTTTAGGGGGTGTCGACTTAATTTAACGAGTTTACTAAACTTTTCAAATTTTGGTGATGTAATAGGCGTATGGGGTTTGTACAAAATATGCAAATTGACAACGTATTATACACATTTATTTATATGTATTTGGGACTTAAGAGTGGAAACATTCACAGACTTAGGGGCACCAGAACACGGGGCGCCGCCGTCGGGGCGGGGGGCGGCATTCGCCCTCCCTGCCTACCCCCTGGCTACGCTACTGATTGAGAGGAAAGAGGAACAGAAACGCTGGTTATAATTTCCAAAATTTTTATTGCCACCGATCAAGATTCCTGCTGCCCTCCGTTTCGATTTCTGACCTGCTCGTGCACAGAAGCTTATTGCTTGTTCACATGTTTCATACATTCATGATCGAAGCTTTTGAATTATGCATAAACTTAATGTTTTTGTGCTCTTAGGTCAATTTTAAGGTAGGTTCTCCTGTCCAGGAACACATTTTCAAGTTCTGAAAAATAGACAACGCACGATATCACCCAGCTTTGTGGTGGAAACGATGCTAAATTGATTCTATTTCCGCTACCCGTATTTCCTTGAAACTCTCCACCTGCCTATGATTGGTAGTTGGATGCGAGGCTCGGATGTAAAATTAGCATCATACTTCTTTCTATTTTCAGTGCTGAAATAAAAAGTTGAATACGATTGAGCCCTTTTCACGATTTAAAGATGGCTGGAGCAATTTTTGTAAATGTACAGATTTGCGTGAAGCTTTGCATACGTGTTCACGTTATTGATATTCGTATCTATAGATTTAAGTGAAAAAATTGTATTCTACCGAATTTTTTTTTTTTATAACTTAATGCTTTTTTAACTTGTAGCCTTATGGCACATGACAAGTATTTCGTAATTGATCGATTACATTTGTACAGATTTTCATCAAAATGCGAAAAATACATTTTTTATTTTTACAAGTGTTCCTATCAAGTATCAAGGTGTCACGCCGAGTGAAATATTCGAAAAAAAAACATATTTCACTATAATTTGGTCTAAATTTCGAATGCCGCGCCGAGAACTCTTGAGTCATAACATGCTGCAATCAAGGAAAAATATTAAGATATAATTCTTGTATCATTTCCATAACTGCCTGTGTGGTGAATTCCTACGCATAAACAGATGCACTTAAATGACATATGGTCCAAGAATTATTTGCTGACTTAAAAATTATGAAAATGTACTCTCAGTGACCCATGATTACCTATCCAGCTACCTTATGGCAGTTTGAGCGAGATATTTCCCTAGTCATAAGGGGACCATGTTCGAATTTTATTTTTTAAATTCAGCGTTTGTAAGAAGTATGAAGTAATTTTTTTAATATTAATATATGCCAAACATTCTCAATAATTAAATAAACAATCTGCGAAAGTCTCTAACTTGGCTCATTTTTTCACGACGTCCGGCGAAAACGCCTTCACAGCAGGTTTTTTTGGGATTCTGTAAAAATTACTGCCGTGAGTAATTGATTAATTCTTATAGATAGTTGAGAAAACATACAAACTACACAAAATTAGTTTTTTGACGAATCTAGGTGTTATAAATTCCCAATTAGTTCAATATTCTCCCTCTGGAGCGCACAGCCGTAAACCACCCCGTGTAATACAGCCTATCTTTTTAGGCAAGTTGCTCGAAAAGTAGTTCGGCAAGGGGTTAATATTTCGATATCATAGTGTTCGTATTGGAGTTTTTAAAATTTAAAATGAGGTCAAATTCATCACATTGTAGGTGAAGTGATATCTCGCTCAAACTACCTCGAGCATGCTGATTTTGGTTCGATTTTTTGGAAAGTTCTGTTATAAGTGTCGTGCACAACGAGTTTTTAGTGAGTAACACCTCCTGCCACACGCCCTTGTGACGGCTCGCTTGGGCACGGTTTGGATGCGGATGAGACTTGGTTCGCTGCGGAGATGGGCGTGGGTGCGTGGTCGGGTGGGCGTGGAAAGGGGGCAGAGGGACGCCCATTCTTGGTCATTCGCTTCTCTCCTCCCGGGGAGAGTTCCTCCTCGCCTTGGCGTCGAGACGGCATTGCCAAGGTCTCCTCGCAACAGTCCGTGTAATGCACGGAGGATCTTCTCGTACGTGGGCAGAGCCGACTAGCTTGCCCCCGGCGACACGCCGCGCCGCCCACCATCAGGCCCTTTTAAATTGCGAATGACTCTCGCTGCCAACTTCCAAGTAATAAAGTGATTTGAGGTCGGATGTCGCCGTTTCCAGATATACGTATTGATGCATTACAAGCTCCTGGTGTAAATTAGGCCGCCAATATGGCGTGGACGCATAGTTGGGAAAGTGGATGAGCTACAAATGTTAATGGTTGTTCTAAATGGATGTTTAGATTCTTCATATGCTGATGTTCTCCACATCAGAATGGGCACATGATGGAGTATCATTCGTTTTAAGGAGATTTGAGCGACATGTGTATCTCGCCAGACATACCAATGTTGATTCTGCCTTTTCGTTGTCTTTGCTGTCATGTTTATTACAAATATGACGTCATTAATTGAGTAGTTACGCTTGCCGACAATTTTATACGATTTGGTTTAACGTTACTGTGCATTTTCAATGAAGTGCATAGCAAACGGTTAAGATCATTTGCCCGCGTCGTATAAGTTTTGTAAATGTGAAAGAATCTTGTGGATGTTAAATCGTACATTGGTCATAAGTTTGAGTACTTACTACGAGTTTCAAAGGTCTTTTAGGAAAATATTTAAAACGGCGAACCATTTTCTGACATACCGTGACTAACCGAGTATTCTCTCGTTAATATCATTGATATCCTTGTTTATTAACTATATGTCATAAGTTTTGTATCTGGTGCTTTACCTTCCTTGCTATAAATAATTATTCATGCTTTGACTGTATTATTGTGACAAGAATTTTTTTGCACACGTTAACTCCATCAAGTATTTCCATTCGTTTTCGTTCGTTTATCGCATTTTCCAACGGGATGTGTTTCAGTTCGCATGGTAGCCCTGACCATTTGGGCTCTCATTTAATCAAAGCCCTTGGAAGACCTTGGCCGGCTGTTAGAATGCTAGTCATAACGAGTTTCCATTTCGTCGTCTTCCAAAGGTGGGTGTGAGTTGTCTTGAGGATGTGGCTTGCCATCCGCCAGTGTGCTTATGTCATTCGACCTACTCTTTCTGAATTGGGTGGGCTGCGAAATACCTTCTAGTTCTTGCAAGTTGTTACGAGTCAGTGGTTTCATCCCGTAGTGAATTGCTAACGATGTACAAAATGTTTGAATGTCATTGTAAATCCCAGACGAATGCCAGTAAGTAGGCGAAAGTCGTAGAACGTGACTACGCTGGGAATATTGAATGTCGGTTTAAAAGGAACTAGCCCTAGCTAGAAGTGATACAAAAGAACTTAAGGTCCACAGATCTTTTGAGTTGCATTCCCTAAAAAATCATTACCGAAGTCTTAATTCACAAAATAGTAATTAGTTGTGTAGTGTCTTCTCATAAAGCTGCATTCAAACAAGCGTGCCAATAAATGAATGAGTTAATTGCTTAGTGTGAACATAGGAAAGTGAGCTTAGGTGAGACTTGTGTACCTACATGTACTAGAAAATGTCCATTCTGGTGCAACATATTCAGAATCGTTCGATGGTTGCTAATTAATGTAAGATAGGAACTAAACTGACATTAATGCTCATTATCGGTGTGTTTGCGATTAGTTACAGGCCGCCTATCAAAGGTGATGTGAAGCGTTAGGCGTCTTATTTTTCACTGAAGCGATATTTTTCTTCAGTGTCTCGAATTGGCATTTAGCCGTTTTCTACTCGATTGTTCTCTTAAAGTTATTTCAGTGTCGCATTTCCTCTCGTATCATAAACACTTAAATTTTCATTTGTCGTATACGTAGATGCTCGGCTTGGCAAAGCTGAACAGTTGCGAAAGTGTATTAATCTACTGCTATTACTCAAGAGATGAGGAGACATGAATACGAGGTAATAGATTTTTAATTTTTTTACAGTTCAAGCTAAAGATTTAGACGCAGTTTTGTGAAACCTGGCCTTATTGATTTCGGTGGATTTTGCAAAAAGTAGGTGTCAGAACTGATTAGATCGTTGTAATTTTCAAAACCCAAGGCGGATTAACAACATTATAATTAAGAAATTAAATTTTAATTTACTTTTTACCGAAACCAGTTTAGTGGCTGACGTTGATTTTCTTTAATCACTTATTCCCGATGGGAAAGCCAACCCTTACCTCCACAACTTCGAATGTCTCTAATAGTCATGCATTAATCTAAATAAAAGCCACTTTTTTCCGTTCCGTTTTGCCCACGTAAGGGTGGGCAATGGATCGATTTAAGTCGAAACTTTGGGAAGGCCTTCATTCCCGCTAGTTCTTTTTTTATTCATTTCAGTAATACCGTCATCTCCTTTTCCTTGGGCGTGGCTTGCCTCTATATCGTGTGCTGCTTCTCCCGCTCTCCTTCCCGAACCAACCCCTCATTCCACTCCTCCCATCTCACCTCCTCCTCCTCCACCCGATGTATTTATTTATATATATATGTGTGAGAGAGAGAAAACTCCTTCTTGGTTTTGTGTGTGTGAAGGGAGGAGTCTTTAAGGGAGGGTCGGAAGTGTCCATTACGAATTGCCAGGCCGGCCCCGGGGAGAGTTTGTGCGGGGCAATCATCGTTTGTTGGTGGGGTGGAGCCATCATCACGGGAGAAGCGCCAGTGAAAGCATTCTATAATTCCACCCTCACTCTATATACCGCGTCCTTCCCCCCACCCGCCTGTAGGCTGCCCCGCTCGTCCACTACCGCTTCCAATCATTTGGGAAACCGTCGGGACAGGGGGTTATAGACGGGGGGGAGTGGAGAGGCTTTTAAAAGGGGATGGGGTTATTTTTTTTTGGAGTGAGTGAGGGTTTGGCGCCCGTTGCGTCTCGCAATTCGCTCGTAAAGTTGGCGGGTGAATCAAAGGGTGGGACTTGTTGGGAAAATGGTCCTGATCCTCCCTCTTCGCACTATTCCCGTTTATTTTTTTCCCAACTCAATTGCACTTCAAATAAAATAATCGTCTTTGTAAACAGACTCACTTTAAGGCCTGGTTTTTATCACCTTTTGTTGATACACGCAATCGCATATGAGGCCTCTATAACACCAACTTGAGTGTTCTAATACAACTAAATATATTTCAAAATTTGAAAATGTTACTAAACCATTGGGGTAGTGATATAATATTATATTTCACTTTCTTTCATTTCACTTAGTATATGTCTTCTAATCAAGTGCTACATGCATAGTAAGGTTATTATTTCCTACAGGTGACCACACGGAGCGTAAGTTTGGCAGCAGCGTTCTCCGTAACGACCATACTGTCAACTAAATGCGGTATGCTCTATAGGCATGGATGCGAAAGTGTGGTAGGTGTCCTGATGTGTCGGGTGCGTACAGTGAGAGGCCAGTAGTCGTGTGGGGGGTCGGTCCCAGGGAGACGGCATAACGGTGGCACTCTTGGGCCCATTTCTGCGTGCGCGTGTTTGTAGAGGCGTGCCCCGCCCCCTTCTGCGGTGAAGAGGATGCCGAGGGTGTTGCCCAGTTGGAAACAGCGTTGCTGTTAGAGGGTGGGAAAGACAAATGCAACGTGTCGATGCTGGGGCGTGCGAGTAAAGTCTTTGCCAGCTGTGCATGATGACGGTTCATCGATTCATTCGGACGCTGGTCTCATATCGATTCGCTGGATACGCATGTGCGAAAAATGGTTTTCTTGCATAATTATCTTCAGGATTATTTTATTCTGTATTACTTCCCAAATCCTTGGATTTAATATGCCTCTTATTTTATCCATGAATTTTATCAGGGGTTGTCATCATTACTTTGCTTTACCTGTCCATTTCATTTCCCTTCTAGGCAATTACTTTATTCTTTCACGAAACTTGCTTTTAACATGCCTCATAGGTTGATTCATGTATTTCTTCCTCGGTATCCTTTTACAATTAGACTCGTTCAGTTATTTTTCCGAAATTATTTCCAGTGGGCTCTAATGTCTCAGAATGTGCCCTATAAATTTGTATCCTATTCTTACCGGAGTTGTCATTAAATACTCATTTTTCTCCCCAGCTTTTCGTAAAACATTTTTATTGGTGATTCTCTCCGTCCATTTGATGTTCATCATTCTGGTGAATGCCGTCGATGAACAAGGTTCACTACCAGTAAAGAGACATTCGTATATTAAAGAAAAAGTTCAAAGCTGGTGTTGCTAGCTGTTAGGTGATTCTCCTTCTTCTGGTAAATTCCTCAATATCTTAAGCCATTCCTATCAAAATGTCTTATTTTTCATTCTTGCATCTTCCATCGCCAGTGATACTACTTCCCGAATAATACAATTTTACCTATTCATTCCTGTTTTTGCTATCCTAGCCTCATGTTGACTTACATTATTCTAATATTGTTAAGTGAAATAATAAAGTAATATTTTTTTCATTTACTTTTCTTAGTGTCCACTTCTTGCTGCTGTAGCTACATTTCACAAGGAATTGCGATTGTTTTATAATATTTTATTGAGGTGTATTGCTACATATATTCCTGCTTACGTACGTTAAGAATTAAGTAATTGTGTGTCTTATCCTCGGGGAGATTGTAAGCCGTATACTTTATTTATCCGTCCTCGTGTGTGAAATCGAATACGTATCGATATTCATCTTGGAAGAAAATTTATTTTTTTAATCGGTGATAACATACCCGTATTATACCACAGTGTGCATTACCCTGATGGCTTAATGATGGCCTTGTCACCGATGGTTTTTTTAATGAAGAGAGGGTCGATGTTGGGTGTGTGGAGTATCGCATAGCCAACAGGGGTCAGCGGTTGTGTGCGGCTGGGTGAGGGTCTACTAGGGTCGATTAGGAAGTAGTGGGAGGGGAAGAGTGGGCGTTACCGGGCGTTGGCCATCGCGGATGCCCACGTGGTGTATATGGAGTGTGGTGGGGGAGGGAGTGTGGGGGGGGGGAAGAATGAGAGATACGAGGGGGAGGGAGGGTGTCGTCGACAATCGGGTGGCCGTGGCTGTAAATCCATAACCCGATAACAACAGCATGCAAAACGCGCCCTCTCGGATCTGCTCCCGTGATCCTCATCGCATTATCTTCCCCCAGAGCCGCCTCTTCCGTCAACACCTCTTTGCGTTCATGAACCTCACTTCTCGCACCTCCTCACTCCTCCCATATCCCCTCATCCCCCTTCTTTTCTTCTTACCGGGCTTTTTGTGTTTTTACAGCCGCTTTCAAGTGCCGAGTTTGGATGGCAGTCCCTGGCTTTATGACACCGTTCCTATAGCGTGCGAGCAGGCGAAATAACCTGGCGTTGGTGTCTTATCGACCTCTTTGCATATTCTTCGGCCAGCCAACAATCGGGCGAGGACTGTCGGTTAGACGCATTCACACATTCGATCTCATAAAGGATTGGGGTGTGGAAATGGCGGAAAATTTGAGTCGTGAAATGAGTTTATGAGTGAAAGGAGGACACTTTATGGGAGAAAACTGGATCCGCGTGATTGAGGTGGGATATTTGAATAGCGGGATTGGGATAGCGGAATAATTTTCGTCCGGCTGTCTTTCTTGTTATCATCATCATCATCAGCAGTCATCAATCCAAAGATACGTTTGCTGCAGCTGGCCATTCCATTCTCCTAACAGCATACTGCTTCATTCCTACATGATTCTTAACTTTGGCGTCCTTCTTCATTTGTCTTGTGTATTCCACTGATCTTAGTATTCCTCTGTAATTCGTTCCATTCTTTTCTTCTAACCTTTTCTCCGATTCTTTCTTATTCTCATAGCTTTCATTATACTTCTTTACTCTCCAACTCTTCGTAGGACTTTGTCGTTGTTGGTTCTCTCCGTCCATTTGATTTTATTTATTCTTCAATAACACCACATGTCCAGTGCTTCCCGTCTTCTGTGCAGCTGTTATTGCCCATTCGTCACTGCTATGGAAGAGCATGCTCGAAATATATGTTTTAATAAAGTCTCTTCTTACTTCCAGTCTTCTATGGTTGGACTATTCTTCTTTCAACATCTTTCTTGCTTCTTCCAACGCCTTTCCTGTACCCTGATGAAATTTGTTTTTTTTCGGATCTCTCAATTGAAAGGCATTTCATTGTGACACCTCTGACTTTGGAACATCGGTAAATACTCATTGTCAGTCACCGGAGTAAGGTTCTTTGGGCTTGGCCAAATTATGGAGGGGTGATCCTCCTATTAGTTTGAGTGATGTTGCCCCTGTCTGCAAGTAGCCGACAGTACGTGCGAAATGACCTTAGCCGTCGCAGCATGTTAAGCGAAACTACTACATCTACGACTCGTCGTGAGTGTAATATTTATCGAGAACATGGCGCAATTCTTATGCAAGTTTCTGAGGATTTAAAGACGTGGGAGTTCTCACTAATAACTTGATTGCTAGATCAAGTTGAGGAAAATCCACCGCCGCACGTTTCTTAATAATGCCTGTATACACACATAACTTATCTGCTTTTTTTCTCATTGATATAAAACCAAGAAAATTAATTATTGCTGACCTTGGATGTCAGTTCCGCACTTGTACGGTAGTTCAGTGATCCCTATTTTTATTACTGCCTCAGTCACTCACGGGTATTGTGTTTTGGTGTGGGTTAAGTGCTTAGGTATTAAGAAATCAATTAGCTTTTGGAGAACCTAAAATGGAAATACGTATACTACTCCTACTAGAGGTCGTTTTAGTGATCTTTCATGATTGCTTCGTCGGGATTAGTCGTCTTTCATGCTTTTTGGGTCAGTTGAACTTATTATCTCTGTAAATTAATGTGTGTGGCACTATCAAATGTAATAATTTCTTCATAAATGGTCTATTTTCAGACTCGTTGATGGTACACTCAATATTTTTGACTGTTAATACTAAGTATTTTTTCATTGAAAATATGCGCTGACCAAGCGCTTGACTTATTCCGAGAGAATAGTTACTAATTATACATCGGCTGTTATTTAATTGCTGGAATAATGCTTCAGCCTGCGGTGATACAAACAAATTACTCGCTTTTGATACGATGACCACCTTAGAGATATGAGAAAGTGTAGTTCGTCGTTAATGTTATCTTAATTACAACATTCATATTTTGAAAAAACACATTAATTTTTAGATATTATGCTTTTAGTTTGCTCTTTGATCAGTATTCGTTAAATATTACTATAGTTTCAGAGTAACACCGCTTACTCTATGGTGTAACGCTTACACTATGTAGATAAATATTATAGATTTCACCGTGTGGCTGGCGCATAAACGGCAGTACGACATCTGTACTGACGTCGCATATTTTCTGATAGGAGAGATAATGACCGAGAAGATATTAAATAATATATTAATTTGCACATGCTTGGCATCTCCCTTTCCACATAGTTTTCCCTTGTGGACATGACACATCCACCAATTATTACAATTATTAACGCCGGAGATAAGCTAAAATTATTATAAAAAATCCATGTCACTATAGAAAGAGTAGGCTGGCTCGTCATTTCTGCGTTAATTCTAGTAGAAGTTTTCTTTGTTGAAAAAAACATTATTAGGTTGGATGTGCAGTAGTCCTTAGTGCAAATATCTGCTGTACGGACAATTACCTCTGTCAGTCTGAGGACGCGAGCTGAGTCATTTAGGGTGTCTCCAACTTTGCTTAACTGCAACTCATCAACATCAGCTTGCCCGGTCGTATCCAGTTGGCGATCCAGCTTTAGTTCCGGACCCAGGGAATTGGGAAACGGAGTTAGTTAAGCTTGAGACAAATGACGGTATGGAAGCCCGACGTAAACTCGTAGGAGTTGCCCGTATGGGCGTGTCCAGAACTCACATTTAGCCGCTCAAGATGGCTCAATTCCGTAGCTTCGTTCTCAATTGTTTCCAGTTCTCCGATGGTTGCCTGAACTGTGGAGCCCATCACGGGTCTTAATAGGAAGCCGTAACTTGGGAATTAAGAGATACGTTATGGCCTCATAATGTTGCCTCGGCGTCATTCCTCAATCGTATCTTCTATTCTGCCTTTTCCGTCATTTTTTCTTTGCAGGTCTTCCATCACTGCCATTAGCTGTTTTTTGCGGCCTTTTGTTAAAGTCGTTTTATTAATTTCTATTTATGTCATTATGTTGTGGTCATGCTTCAACTGTGCTAACTGAATCTGTATTGTTAGCTCTTCCCAACCCGGCTTCCTCGATGAAAGTTTTTCCTCTGATCCTCTTCGTGAGCCTCCTTTGTTTGAGTGCTTTATGCCGGTTAATCGTAGGACCGCCATCATGGCGGTGACCTCTACACGTAGTCATTTCCACAAGCATAAATTGTGTCGGCACCTCTGTATTCTCGCGTATGATCTTTTTCGTTTGTCTCTTTGATTGTGTGGGTGTCATGTGCTTAAATGAATTACGTTTAGTGGAATACTATTTGCTATATTTGATATGTGCCAAATCATGAAGTGGCGGATTCCTTTGATGGACTCCATTGTCAATTCTCAAAGCAATATTACTATCGTGTGTAGTTTGTCACTATAGTTAAAATCACTTAGTGAAAGGGAGTGCACTGACGAGTAGCTGATGATGTTTATTTATCGTGGAAGAATAGAAATATAATTATTAATCATAGTATCTCGATTTGGGGCGAATGGTTGAAGCCAATGCTCTTATTTCAGTAATGGCGTTCCCTTAGGTGAATAATGTTTGATCCAATCTGGCTACTGTTAAAAATGTGGATATTCTCACTAGGTACGGTAAATTTGAAAGATGTGTAAATATGTATGTCAAGGGCTCAGGAGATCGTCTCGGTAATTTTGTTTGTTTGGGAAAGGTGACAGGAGTATTAATAAAGTGGTAAGACTTTTTTCATTTGCAATATGAATGTAAAGTTTTTTTTTAATTCTGGAATGGGGCGCGACGTAAACAGTGCCTAAATAGCTCAAATCTTGGCGGGTATAAAATTGTATACTGAAATGTTTAGAGGCATCAACTGAATTACATTTCCCTGCGTAAGACTTTGCATCGCTCTGTGAGAGTGATTCCACACCAAGCTAGCTCCGCCTGCATCATTTGCTCCGAAAAGATTTTGCAGTAGTGAAATGGCACGATTGGGATATTGAAAACTATAATGACTTGAGTAACAAGATTTTTAAAGTAATCCATGTTTTTAACACATGAATTAGCACTTATGATCGTAGACTTTCGCAGCAATGTGAATCTTCTGAAAGAGCTTCCGGGTTCTGCTGTCTTGGTTTGTTAGTCTCGAGCTTTCGACGTTATTGCAGGCAGCATCATTATGGATAATAACTTGGTTTTTAATTCTGGAGGAAATTTATTCTTTTTTCTTTCCCTTGGTCACCTGCATCACGGCAGGTCAGTCTTCATTCTCTAGGCCCCCTACCCCCCCTCATCATCGGTCCTTGTATTGTTGTCGACACTGCCCCATCGTGTGTCACTAGGATTCAAATCTTGAGTGCAGTTAGTAGGTACTCTTTGTGTGTTCTACGAACGCGAGACATGATTCAACGCTAATTATCATCAAAAATCCTTTGGATGTCAACAGCAACGAGTTAGGATCGATCTGTTCTGTCAATGATAGCAACGAGAACACCCGAGGTCAGACGCACTGGTTTCAAAAGGCGGCTTTAACTATATAGGGGCGCGGCCGCATTGCGGTGCACATCCGTGGGAACGGTTTTTCTGCACCGCCGCGAAACCTTCACCTTCCCAAACGGAGAGAGACCCAAATGTGGGAGGAGGTTGGATGCGGGGAATGTCTTTTTCCGGTCTCAGCGGTGTTTCTCTATCCCCGGTCGTCTCTCCGTACAGAGTGCGCTTTGAGTTGGCTCAACCCATTCAAGACGATTATAGCGGGCCAGTTAGTGTGGGAGAGAGAGGTGGGATATCCGTTGACCAATCGCAGTGACCAACGTCCGCTGGGGCATGTAACTGCCTGTAAGGTGTGGCATGTAACAAGGTGTGTCTGCTATAACTAGCGGTATAAGTTATCGCTTAAAACTAAAAGTGGGTCGATTACAGTTTT
Organism: Pyrrhosoma nymphula; assembly: GCA_963573305.1. Lineage (NCBI taxonomy): Eukaryota > Metazoa > Arthropoda > Insecta > Odonata > Coenagrionidae > Pyrrhosoma > Pyrrhosoma nymphula. Next base: position 68,272,568 of record OY754336.1, read on the forward strand.
TTTTCGAATCCGTTCCCGATCCCTGAACTATTGATTCTCAATTGTCGATTTGGAAATGGAAATATGTGAAGTTCACGAACTTGTCTGAAAGCGAGAGTGACTATGAAATTTCGAATATTATAATATATACGAGGAATATTATATTATATTTCCTAATGAAATAGGTTACTCGGCTTCAAAGACGTTTAAAAATTTTGGGAAGCTTATTCACGCCCTCCATTTAACTTCTTCCTAACCTCAGTGTATGCAAAACATTTTCTACATCTACATGGTACACTGTAAGCCACCTCAAGGTCAAGGGGGAGTTATCACCAAAATGCTCTACACTATACTCTAATAAAGCTAATTAAACTACGACTATTATTGCGTTAAATATGTATGTACCTCCAATTACCCGCGAGGGAGTGAAAGTTTTCCAACATGTGGTACAAAATATAAATATAACCCATGTTATAGAAACTATTAGTATTAACGTATATTGTAACTCCGTAAATGCACAGTTACAAGATTAAGACAGAAAGTATGCTAGATGTGCTGTTAGTACTACACAGCAAATTAAGACCAAAGCATTAGAGAGGAAATCAGATGATTAGATACACTGTCTATCGAAAAACCTAATCATTAGATCTCACTCAGTGGCAGCTATCTAAGTATCCTATCGTTCACAGGAAATATGACATCCTAAATCTGGGTGTCAATTCTCGGAATTCCGTAATAATAATTGCACGCGAAAATAGCTAACTGTCGTATGATTTCGTAGAGTTATCGCATTTCACAAAACTACTGATACTTTCCAACCACTAATTATCACATGATGACAGTATTAGGCGACTGGAGAATGCGGAATCGATGAAGCCATGCGATAATAATTATTATTTTTGCATTCTATAATTATCGCGGCGTTTCGAGAATATAAACCCCAGTGTCGTCTTACAATTAGTAATTCTTAACCGTTATGCTATCACGCATGGTAACAGTAGGAAGGAGATCCATTTTTCTAGGAAATCCGTTTTCATTCGGACCTTTTGTAATTTCCTGTTTTGCGTTAGATGGGAAAGTTTTGATCCAATTACTTCGTGGCGGATGCAATATATTATATTTTGTGAGGCCCGCGCATCAATGGAGACCTTTCCCAGCTGCGGGTCTTCCCGTTCTAATATTCTATCGATTACATGAATCAAATCACCAAACAGCTCTCCTCTTCCGATCCCCCGTGCTTCCATCCTGCTTTCAGTTCGGGTCACTTCTCTCTCTTCAAGACTCCCCGCTAACAAAAAGGTTTTCTACGTACTCCTCGCCAAGGAGTGCTGAAAAGATTCATGCTCCCTTGCGCTCCCCTCTTCCCTGCCGTCAAATCGGCGGAAACCAACCTTCCGGTTAGAAGACGCTCTGAGGGGATAAATCAATGAGTAGGGAAGGTCCGATGAATTGGCTGACCGAGGGTCCAGTTTGCTGTATGTACACGAACGTGAACGTATCCAATACTTAGTCGCTGAAGACGGTGGTGGCGATCCACCGAAATATTCGAAGTCCTTGTGAGTGTCTTTTTATGTTTCTCCTGTGTATAGTCACCGTAGTGACGAACTATTTTATTTATATAGCTAGTAGAAGTGTTTACTATGTGCAGTCTGAAGTATCTTCTTCTTTCGATGCGCTACATCCCTGAGTGTGCCTTCGAGTCCTTTACTCCATGCCTCCATGCATGCCTGTGGCCAACTTTTTCTCTCCAATCTTCTACTCCCATACGTCGCGGATCTTTCTCAGCATCTTGCATCCACCGCCTTCTGGGTCTTCTTCTTTTTCATGTTCCTTCTAGTTTTCTTTGCAATAGCTGCCTTTATTATCGTGTTTGAGGCATTCTGAGCACATGCCAAAGCCAGCTAATTCTTCTTGCTTTGGTAAAACGCACGATATCCTGGCCCTTTGGAACGTTGTTTATTTCGTTGTTATTGCTTATTCTCCAGTCCTGATTTTCATTTATGGGCCCATAGATCCTAAGGATAATTTTCCTATCGAAGATCTCTAGAGCATGTATATCCGACATACTTAAGGTAATTCACCGAAGATATATGTATACTTTAAAGATCTCCTTGGCTCTCTTGCCACCATCCCAACCCGATTCCCCTGAAGCATGACGGAACTCATTGTCAGCCGTCCAGAATGTGGTGAATGAAGGGATGACTGTATCAGTAGGGGGGTAGGGGGTTTCGGTAGGTGTTTGTCGCCTTCCTAGCCCACGCCTTCCCCTCCCCTGCTCCAATTAACCACGCCCCCCTCTCTCTCTTACCCCCCTCTCTCCCCACCTTCCACGCGACCACAACCTCACCCCCTTACCCTTAACCCTTTTCCTTGCCCACTCCTCATCCCTCCTCCCCCCCGCTATATTTAAGACGTCGTCGCCTGTACTTAGCCCGCGTTCTTTCCCTCGTCTTCGCTCCCCCCCCCTCTCATTCTCGGAATATTTCCGTAATGACCAGTCCCTGCCGCCTTAAAGCATTCCGCACTCCCTACTCGCCTCTTACAGACTTCCTCAATGCTTTTGTTTCGGTGGTGTCTTCCCGTCGTTCGTGATTGTCGACTTCTGCGTAGTCATCGTCTTGTTTGTGTCCTGTGTCTATTTACATTTATGGGCCGTGCATTTGAGCGTTCGTCCTTCTACTTAGGCTCGCGTTTTACGTCTCTTATTGTGGAGTCTTGTTGTCTTCTATCTCTAAGTGGGACCATGTCCTTGTTCTAATCCACATTAAAGTGTACGTAGCCGCACTTAATTTTCCCCAAATTAAGGAAATGACGTTACAATCTCAGCCCTTAGGACTGACTTCACGATCGTGAAATTGCTGGTACGAGCTATAGGATTTTTCGACCACATGAATGTCCGAGTGCTACTTGTCTGTTCTACTTCGAATTTATGGCCCAAAGACAACTGAATGTACTGCATGGTATATGTTAAGGTGGTACCTAAATTGGAATGTGTCCAATGTGTTTGGCTTTCGTTTAATTTTTTGTACCTTTTGCTCTGTTTGGCTATAGAAGTGGCATTATTTTTGGATGGATATTTTGTAGTTGACCAGTAATATTGCTAATCGTTAGCAATAAAGAAAATAGTTGCGTTGAGCTCGAGGTAGTGGAAAATTCTTGCGTGAAGCTACCAAAAAATGGGTTGATAGTTAAGGATGAAAGATAAGTAAACATATCTAAAAAGTGAATGAGGAAAATATATATCATAGCTGGAAAAAATGTATAAAGCCCAAACCGAAAAAATTAACATATTATTTAAGTAGTTCCACAATAGTTCAAACTGATTAAGAAAAAATCTATCTTTTTCCATTCATGTTCACTGACTTGGTTAAATCGAAATTTCATTGTGATATGATACGTTTTGCCACTCGTTTATCCATATTGCTTTTATTTGAGAAGGGAGGAAATGACTATTTAATCAAGCCAATTTACTCTTTCCTCAATGCATAGGATACCTAATATTAGCCCTAGCTTCCCATATGTTGCAGATTTGCTGATTAGTCTTAATTTTTTATGCCGCAAATATTTATGATCGCAATACAATTGATCCTATAGGGACGAATTTAGGGTGAATTTAAATCTGTACTAAATATTTTTTGCGCTTTCCCATTCAGTTAGTTGAAACCGAATCCATTCTCAGATAAAATGTTGCAGGAAAACCTTGATGGAAGGTAGCTTTCTCTATAACAATGCATGTATCCTTGTCTCAAACTCGTCCACCTTTCTATTTAATTAGTCTACTGACGGAATAGTAAAAATTGTCTGTAGTATACTGATTTTTGTTTAAGAATTGCTGCTTGAAATCTCGTAATTTAATTTTCAGAAAAGTTAACTTAAGATTATAAAAATATTTATTCTGGAAACATTGTATATGGCGTTGCTATTACCGCAATGCTAAATAGAGTATATTAAAGAATAAAACCAAGCCCTGTGATGATGTCGACTATTCGACGAAACCTGATCGTAATAAAATCTGTGGTGTTTTCTTGGGTTTGTCGGTCATTTGACATGATGAAAGTCCACAAAATTGAGTCGGAGATCTGTTTTTTTGTGATGGTAATTAAAGTTTAAATGGTCCCAGTCTTGTGCTTCTTCTTAGTTTACATGCCCGTGGTGTTTCACCTCAGCAAGGTCTCAATTTTCACCGACGAATAGTTTATCTTGTATTAAAAATTTCGAGGGAGGCTTTGCAAGTTGGTGTTACCACGAATTTGTTTTTCCGAGCATCACTCCCTCCGGAGTGTTGAACCTCATGACCTGTGGTCATTTTCTCAGTCTTGGGTCTTTTTTTCTTATCTCCGCGTTCCGAGATCATGGTCGCGATCACGGTTCTCCGTAACGCGTGCGCTCGCTTTATCGTTATTTTTCGATTGAACTCACGAGAGCGAAAAATTGATCGTCATTTTTCGAATTTTGCTAGGTGCTAGCTTTAATTGTTGGAGTGCGTTCTTAGAAGAGTAACTGTTAGCATTGCCCTTCTGGGGCGGTTTGCGTTTTGGAATGCGATAGCGACAACGCGTACGAAGGAACCGTGATACAACCCCAGATCGCATCGAGAAGATGCACCTGGTCAAGATCGATGATGGTTGTGCCTTGCCTATTGAGATTTTCTCAGTATACATGTCGATGGAGCATGGAATGGCTTCAAGTATTGTCCAAGATAAGGCTGGATTTATCTCGCCGAAGTGATTTACGCATATTCGCTTCCGTGCGTCGCGGAATCGTAATCCACCTGCTAGTGTGTGTGCCGCGAGCCTGAAGTTGGTTGCCTTGCCCATCCCACCCATCCACCCACCCATTCCGTGGCGTATCGACAGGAATGATCTCTCTCTCCCCGTTGGTTCCATTCAGGTCATGCTTCAAAAACCTCCGTGATTTGTTTGTCTTCTCGCCTCCGTGCCCATGTTGCTAATGTGGTTTGTTGGGGGCGTATATGCCTTGCGCGTTCCTCGTCCGGCGGCCGTCTTCTTATGGTCTTTTTCCACATCCACGCCCGTCATCCGCCTACACAAGAGGCTCACCTTCCTTTCATATTTTACTTCCTTATCACGTCCCGCCTCCGTGAGCCCTTTTCGGATTGAAAGGGTCAGCGCTCTTTCCTGAAAGTTGCCTTCCTTCCTATGTGGCCCTATATATCCGTCGTGATGCCCTGTTTGCCCCGCAAGAGCATTTCAGGAGACCTAACATTAAATATCCCATTCTTCTGCCGCCGGCTCGATTTCCGAAAAGGTACATCACGCCGATTCAACTGACTCCATCCATATTGGAGACGCATACGGAATCTTTGTTGTGGAAGCAGGTTCGTTTTCATTGCCCACGACAGAGACTACAAGATGACTTGAGGAATTAGCATACTCCGTCTGGTTAAAACAGTAAATAAAAATAACTAATTAACTATTAAATGTAACTAATCAATTTCAATTGCAAGTATTTATTCCATCCAAATACTTAAAGCCTACCATCGAGAAGTTGTATAGGCTGGGCATGGATTCATGGAAGGGAATGGGAAAGTACTGCAAGCGAAGCTAGAAGGAGAGCGGGAGAGAGCAGAGGAATTATGCGTGTGAGTGTATATACAGAGCGAGCTATATAGCGTTTGCGTGGAAGAGAATTGACAGGTCAGGATTGGAGCTTGTGCTGGCTTTACTGCTTCACGTTAAGCAGACTTAGTTATGGCAGACCGATAGATTCATTTAGTAGGATATAATATAGGATTCAAGAGAATTAATGGAGCCATATGCTGCGCTTTAGCTCAGGGGAATGTATTTAGGTAAGCTCAATTGGCCATGTTGAATGGTTATTTTAAAATTCTGTTCTGTTGTTGTTCTGTGCAAAAATCGTAATTGGAGAAGCCATTAATTTGCTCAATCAACCATATGCATAGGATCGGTTAATGCTATTAAAGCACCGAGATCTTCGTTGCTAAATTGTCACGGTACCTTGGTAATAGGTATAGGTATCTGAGCACTTGTAAGCTTAAAATACTTTACAAGCATCGTAGCATTTTTTGCAACGATACTTAACGAATTTCTCTCTAGCCATGTTTCATGGATCGCATTTCACAAAATAATCGGAAACTCTTTCGAGTGCTTTCGGCGCTATCTCTTCGTTAATCTATCGTCCTCATCGTATACCTACTTCACCTAAAAACATTTTTGTGTCGAGGAGGATTTTTTTTATCAGGGTTAATTGTGTCGGACCTGAGGGTTGCTGGGTGGTCACTTTCCTCTGCGACCTGTTGACGACACGTCTTTGCTGCTGCGCCCAACCTATACGTGACGCCGGCAAAGGTCTACAATGGAAAGAGAGGTGACAGCGAAGGTCACATTCGGAGCTTAGTGGCAGTCGCTTGCGCGAAGCATGATGTATCGGTGTGGAATGCTCCTTGTGGTGTGATGGGGTCTGCTGAAAAGCGGAGGAAGAGTACAGTACATAATAGGCAACGCTGCCAACATAACTGAATTTAACTTGAGAGGGCGATAAAATTGTCAGCAGTACGTTTCAGGACAATGTTTATGAAGGTTTAGTATTCTAAAAAAGCTGCTTCAAAATTTGCTGATAGAAATGAAGGCAGAAATTGTTACTTACGAGTGGAAAATTGCAAAATCTGTCTTCAATATGTTGAAATTCCACCACATCACGCCTGATACTTCTCTTTTTGTACGCTGGTCGATTTCAAAACCTATCGGATAAGTTCATATAAACAATTGGATTGGTGTCGAGAGCTCCAGATTCACATCCAATCAGGCAGATAGAGTACCAGATTTAGACTTCTCTCCATATGACACTCAATTTGGGATCAGGTTTCTTCTGAGTAACGCTAATTCTTAGTTTCTAACTCGAATCTTCGAAATAGGAAGCCCGTAATTTCTCATAAATTGAAGTTTCAGTGTGTCTCTTTTTGATTATTTAGAGCATCAAGTCGGTCATATCAGTGCTTCCAGAAACTAGCGAAAAAACAGCTGCTCATCGATAGTTTTTCGCATGATTCCGCGGTAAATCATGTCAAATCCTTCTTATTCCATTAATCTTGCGTTCCACGAGGTGATTCGTAAAACACTGTCCGGGTGAAAAAAGTGATATTAAACTGTCGATTGAAGAAGCTGTACCATACATCATAGGTTATCCGCCAGCCCTTAACCGTGTAATTTTGTGAAAGGTGGTTACTTTCTATCTCTTCATTTGATTTGTTTATTGCTGTTAACGGCACGTAATTGGCATCGATTTGGCTCGTCAGTTAGAGAGATCCTTTTTTCATAATATATATATTTTCCGTCTCTCCTCTCGCTCGTGCAATCCAGAGTCGTAAAATGTTAACGGTCATAAAACATTCTTTCTGCCATCTGAGAAAAACAAAAGACGTATGAAATTTTGAAGGCCGTCTTGAAGCCCCTGGCTCTGCGCTCACTATCGCCCTTACGAAAGGTGAAAGTGTGGAAGGTTGAGGAAAGAAGAAGCGCAGTTCAAAAAAAGATTCAGGTCAGGCGAAAACCTTTTTGATCGGAAAGTGCGGCGTTTCTCAAATCGTCGACTTTCCTGTCTGATTAGAAGCGTTAGCTCGTACTGAAAATCCAACGTCTCGAACTTTCTTTCATGAAGGTGGCAGAATTATAATTCTTCGAGACTTATCTCATACAGAGTTTCGAAGCTTGCAGATCAGTGTCAAAAAATGTTAACCGTCTTGTGTTATGGGTGAATCTTACTTTAATCAGTACTCGATGATATGCTTTGGACTTAAAAATCTAAAGATCTACCATTTTGAGAATCATGCGTATCATCGTGGTTTTGCGTACTAGGTTTCAGAGGAAAATGTTAGTTATCACTTTTTTGACGACCTATTTTGACGACGATTTTGTAGAAAAGTGGAAACTTCTCTCAGAACTTAGGACCAGTTGATCATGAAATAATACATACATTTATATACATCGCGCCATTCCCCGTCAGGGTAGGATATGTGAGAAAAACTTAATTAATGTTGTTTGGCCTATAAAACTGGCTCTCTTTTAATGATTTACTCCTCAATGACCTATCCTTGTACACCTTTTTCGCTTCTCTTACACTCATGCGTTGCTTCATGCACACTCCCCTATTCATAAGACGCCTAGCATTCCTCCTCTTTAGTCTCTCTTCCACCACTTTCACCCATTACTTTCGCGGTTTACCCCTTCATATCATACCGTTCACTCATCTAGCACGTATCCGCTTTGTTATTCGACTCACATTCATTCTCTCAACATGGCCAAATCAACGAAGCGCAGTCTAGAAATACTTTTTATGTCACTGCATAAAAAACTCATGAGCCCAATAAAGTAAACATAGCGTTTTATGTCCCATCATTTTTTGTCAGAAATTCCCGAATTTCTTGTCCGAAATACAAAAGGAAACTTTGATTAAGATATGAACTTCCATGTAAATGAAGACATCTACATTACCAAATACCCTGATTGCCACCCCAGGGGTGTGTGGCAGGGGGTGAGTACTCACTAACATGCATTACACTATACTCTAAAAGTTAGTGTAACTACGACTAATTATTCATTAGCATAAATCGCTAATGCTTGTCACGAGGCGAAGCCTCACAAGCATGCACTACACTACAGATATGCTCACAATGGAGAGGGACCATTAATATATATGTATTTTGCAACTACACTAATGGACAGAGACTCAAGACTTATGTAGAAAACATGCATGGCGTGCTGTTAGTACTTGGTAACAGATAAGGATTCAAGTATTAGGGAGTACGACTACTACTAAGAGTTACACTACCTATCGACAAACCTAGATCAAAGTCTCATTGGCAGCTGTTATGGTCCCTTATCGTTCGTGGGAAAAATGACATTTTAAATCTGTCCGTTCTGCTGTCTAGTTCCCTAATTTTATTCTCATGATCTGATCTACCGTAGTATGTCGGATTTCGTAAAATATTATCAACGTCGTCAGAGAATAGACCGGTTTGGAACTTACATAATGGATTGAGTCTAAATTTTAATCGACGGTCTAAAAGCGTTTCCCATCCCAGTTGTTGCAAAAGGTCACTAACACTAACTAGATTATCATAACGGCCTTTAGCGTTTATTGCCGATCTTCGCTGCACGCGTTCTAACTTAGTTTCCATGTCTATCTTATAAGGATCCCAATTAGTGGCTGCATATTCCAAGTGGGGTCTAACGAGGGAGAAGTAGCTGATTTCCCTAACTTTATCGTCGCACTTGCCAAGTACTCTTTTAACAAATCCCAATTTACGATTAGCTTGACCGGTAATTTCTCGAATATGTTTACTTCACGAGAGATCATTATTCAGTTTAACTCCGAGGTATTTAACCGATTCTACAGTCTCTAATTTGCTGTTGTTTATTCAATAGATGTTACAAGGAGCGTTTTTCCGTATCCAAAAATTCATAACAACGCATTTTTGCAGGTTTAATTCTAGCTGCCACGCATCGCACCTCTCCTGTATTGCCTCGAGGTCCTTAGTGAGCGCTTACTTATCATTGAGGCTACGAATTTCTCTATACACCACTACGTCGTCTGCAAATAAAATCAAGCTTACTGTCAACTGTTTCACTGATACCGTTTATGTACTAATGGGAACAAAAGTGGGCCTATGACACTTCCCTGTGGGACATCTGATGTGACTTTTACTTCATTAGATATAGCGCCGTCTAATACAATCCTTTGCACGCGATTGCTTAAGAATTCTTTAATTCTGGAAATTACGTCGTCGTCTAACGCGTAGGATTTTAATTTCATGAGTAGTTTACTGTGGGAAACTTTATCAAATGCCTTTTTAAAATCAAGAAAAATTGCATCAACTGGAACGTTATGTTCACCCGAGACTAAAATATCGTGGGCAGAAAGTGCTAATTGAGTTTCGCAAGATGTTCCCTTTCTAAATCCGTGTTGAGTTTTTGTTAACAAGTTCTGCATATCGAGGTGTCTCATGACTGAACTTACAATGATATGTTCAAGGACTTTGCAAGAGATAGATGTGATAGATATCGGTCTGTAGTTCGATGGCTGCTCCTTATCACCGCTTTTGAATATGGGAGTGACATTTTCAATTTTCCAGTCCATGGGTACTTTGTGTTCGTTGATGTATTTACTAAATATATTCTGCAAGTAGGGTGCTATTTCACAAGATAATTCTCTATACACGCGGGAAGAAATTTCTTCAGGACCTGGGGATTTATTTGGACTTGAGGATTTTAACAAGTTTTCTATTCCGTGAGTGCAAATATCGATAGGCGGCATCTTTTGCTGGAAGTGATCATTTACCTTTACGGATGTAATCTGTGATGACTTGGTGAACACACTTTGAAAGTAGGAATTTAATAAGTTGGCTTTGTCCGAACTGCTTGTAAATAAGACTATGGTGCAAGAAAAGGATTTTGATTAGCAGCTAGTTCCGCGGCAACCAAGCCCTATTCATGAAACCAGTGAGGTATATTTATCTATAGCTGGCCGCCTAGGGGGAATTCCCAAAACGTGACGTGACAGAACACAGAGCGCTATGATTCATCCATCAGCAGTTAGTTGACTTCCTCGTGTCATATGTGAGATTTCATTCTGGATCTGGAGTAATCGATGGATTCCGGAAATCGTAATGAATAACGGGGATACGAGTCACGGAAACCTTCAGAAACCACCGGTAATGATAAAAATTATATTAATAATGATTATATTTATATTATTATATAATTCTTTATAGTGACACAATGTCCCCGTTTTATAATCTCTGAAATATAATATCTGTATAATATGTTTTCGGTATTAAAACCAAAGTTAATGCGTTCTAAAGTCGATCACGCTCGCGTCATTATAACTGAAAATCGGATGTAATATGCAAACACAGACTGTCAGGAAAAGACATTTGCATATTGCGTTTAACGCTAACCAGGCAGTATAAAACTGGGCCTATATGTCGAAACCATGGCCGGCGAAAATAAAAAAGGTGAGAAATTTACGAATTGATAAAAATTTGATGATGGTAGTCGCTTCACGTTAGATGAATCCAATTTTGATACCAGTTTCGTGTTCGCATGAATTTATATTTTTCGATCACGATAAGTTACCCGAAGTAAACACCCGCAGGACTGGCATTGGAAACATGGAAATGACAAAAAAAGAGACGCATTGACGAAATGTCCGAATTTTCAGTTTTCACGCACTTTTCTCAAGAATTGGAAGATAGCTTTTGTGCATACATATGTGACCAATTGTAATGAAATCACCCATTATATAATTCCACCTAAGCAAAGCACTGTGAATCGTCAACAGCATTCGAGGTTTTCATTTCTAGTATAAAATTTCGTTCTGGATCTGTTATAATCGATGGATTCATGGAATCGGAATGACTAATAGGTAAGCGATTCACGGAAACCTTTCAATCATTCATTAATTTCCCTCAGACGATACAGTTTAACGTCTACCTGTGAGAATTCCTTTATAAGGAACGCATTACCTGCCTTCTGCGACTGTCAACAGGCTGTATTTGTTGGGACTATTTATGGCTGCCGTAGTACCTCATTCATGCCAAAATTACGGTAACGTAAAGACAAAGTTTAAAGCCATAGGTGTTGCGCTCTGAACATAGAAAACAAAAAGGAGGCAATTATAATTCATCCAAATTTTCGGTAAGACTTAAAAACACACCTTTCATAAGGATTAGAGGAGAAAGTGTCTTCGGGTGTATTCCTCTTCCAATCCTTGTGGATTGCTTCCTAGGGATAACACTCGGAAATATCACTTGGCTTAAATTAAGTGCTGTAAATCGTCCAGCAGCAGTTTACTTCGTCTTGTGATGTGTAAGATTTCGTTGTGCAACTAGAATGTTGGATGAATTTCTTCTGCATCTATAGGGCGTCCACTTTTAGTTGACAGTATGTGATCTTATAGAGGTTCGATTCCAATGCAAGTCTCCATGATGCCGGAGGTGCCATGTAGCAAGTAGTAGAAGAAAAATTGGTATTAGGCTATGCAGCGTACTAACTGAACGTCTAGGAGTCTTCCAATAAGTAAATACTACTCCCTACAGTAACACACTTAAATACGGCTCGAAGTTGGGAATGGTTGCTTACGTGGACTAGAGATAAGCACACGGAGCGTAAGTTTGGCAGCAGTTCTACATGAGGCCTATACTGTCAACTGAATGTGGCACGCTCTATGGGTGGAAATTTGCAATATTTTCATCTTTACCTCTTGAGCAGGCGATTTGCCTGAAAGGAATACACTCATGCGCTTGGTCGAAGAGACATTATATATTTGAAAATAGCGTTTTGATCGGCAGGAGGTATAGCAAATGCCGATGACTTCCGAAAGTCATGATGACTTAACTGGGAAACTGAATCACGGAAGCCATTTTTGAACCACTCTTATCACTACTCCGCAAACGAACGAATCGAGCGAACGTTGTCTTGCCTTTGCGAATTCCTTCGCGGTCGTAAGTCCCTCAACAGGCTGCAATTATTGCAATCGGCTCTCTTCTTTTTATCCTTCCGCCGCCGCCGCTGCTTTGGCATCGGGGGTGTGCGTGACGGAGGCGCCTCTATGCTCTGGGGGGGGGGGGGGGCGGTGGGATGGAGGGGCGTGAAGTGAAGCCTCTCGCCACCACCCCTCTTGCGGTTTGCCTCCTCCACCCTCATCCCGTCTCCTCACGAGTCAACCCCCCTCCCTTTTCCTTATTATACGCTTCTCAATTGTCCCAAAGGGGGAGGGGTGCGTGTGGGAGGGAGAGAAAAAGAGGCTGGCTGACTACCACTCTGCACACCCCCGCTATTTCCCCCCCCCCCCGTAGCCTCCCCCCCCCCTAAGTCCTTTCCTCAACCCTCACTTCCTTCTATAGGTTGGCCCCCTTCTCAGCCTTTTTATTGATTGGCCCGCCGCGGAGTGGAGGGAGGTATAGAGGAGCCGTTCGTTCCCTTACTTCCCCTGAGGTTCTCTGTTCACCCCTTGCAATCATTCCTCCACCCGTCCGGGCCTTCAGGGCTGTGCGATGTTCCGATGCATCGCCCGCGTGTATCGATGCACGTGAAATGTCGCTTAAGGTGTGGTGTAATTGAATGAACGCAACATTGTGTTTTCCACAGTTTTTGCCCTCAACGGCTCATGCTATTTGTCGTCTGATATCGTGCGATAAAGTGCGATTCATGGACATATCGCATAATTTTCCATTGAAAATTTAGATCGCAATGCGATATCGAAGATCGAATATCGCACAGCCTAACTCCTCCTCCTGTCTTTGATCCACTCGTTTCCTCTTTATCTCTTCCTCCTTATTTCCACTTCTTTTTACCCTTTAGGATTTTTCCTCCTATCCATCTCTCGTCTCTTGCTGTTCCGGCTCGCTCGAGAATTATTCCCTCCCAGTTCATCAGGAGAAAGTGGAGTCATTATGGAAATGGAGGAAGCTAGGTACGCACACACATGCACACTCACATCTCTAGCCGTCGAGCCGCTTCCCGTGATAATAACGCATGTAGTGTGCGCTGTGAAGCGATGGAAGTTTCCATTTGTCAAATCGGAATGGGAAACATTTCATATCCTGGAATGGTGTTTACGAGAGCGGAAGCTCAGTGTTTCTGTGAGGCTATCCATTGAGAATAAATACATCATAAAGGCGTTTGTGTCCCGGTTTTGTAGGGAATCACCAAGACTTTCTGGTTTTGTTGTTAGGCCCGCAGTTGTTGTGATACTGAGTCGTTAAAAGGGTAGTTTCGTTACTTTTTACGTGTGCAACCCCAGTAAAAGGATTGTCTTTCTATTGACATAACTGTGTTCTCTACAAGGCCTTCACTATGGGCGTGCCACTATGCTGTTCTTCCGGCCGCCAGGCTAATTTACAAAATTTTAGATATCAATGGATATTATACCGAAGAAATGGTTGGTTCATGGATTGACAAGAGGGGAGTGTTCAATTGACGGGTATCGGATTTCGATTAAAGTTGACAGGCTAGTAGTCTTAGGTTAACGACTTACGAATAACCCTACTTTTGGGATAAACCATATAGGTAGTTAAAGCAAAAAGCAAGGTTAAATATATTTGTCATAATAAACCAGAGAATTGAGCCTCTGTAGGTTTGAGGAAGTGGTCTAGTGGTAATGTAGTCGACGGGTTCACTCGCAAATGTTCCTGGCAGAGATCTGAACAGCAAGGAGGGGGTAGGTAGAAGTATAAGGACGCAGGGGAACCAAACGTAACTTCACGAAAAAGGCGCGAAGTACACATACGGAAGGCAAGTGGATGGCAATGCTATGAATTTACCAGGGATTGTCATAATAAACCAGAGAATTGAGCCTCTGTAGGTTTGAGGAAGTGGAGACAAACCAATCTTGAGGTCTCATTGTGAGTTGAGTCGAAACGGGACGGTAGTTAGTAGAGATTCATCCCACTTCTTGAAGCGCTTGTGTTGGCAGCAATTAGAAAAGTTTTTCTGACTGACCATCCACACTATAGGGTCATTCCATGTCAAGTGGTCTAGGGCTCCCCGCTCGACCATCTCGGATTTTAATGAAATTTTGTGTGGATAGTTGTACATACCTTTCATGAAAATGTGGAGGAAGGATATTTATATAAATATCCTTCCTCCCCCGCTTCGCATAATTTTTAAAGTTCCGTAGCCCATGTCCCAAGATCGTGCAATACGCGGCGCTAGGAACTTTTGCAAGAGATACAATGAAATGGTTCTACGTTAAATTCCCAGAACTAGAAGTTAAATATTTTCTTCTCCCTGCCAACTGTCGGAAAAATCATATACCTGATTGTAGCTACCTCGAATAGTTGAGTAAGCGGAGGAATGGGTGAAGAAAATGAAATTTGAACCAATTACGCTCCTTTCATACCTGTCCATTACCTGATCTTCCAATCCACATTCTTTCATGACCCACTGATTCCTAACCTCATTTCTCCTACTTTTGCCACAAACATGTTTTTCTTTGAGTAACCGGAATATGTATAAAATGACACTTAACTAATCACCTTACGTACCCTTTAACCAAGCGCTTGTAACACAATTTTCGTTCCTTGGAAGGATAAAATATAACCAACCGTCCTCTCTATCTCACCTTTCCCCTTTTTAACTTATTTTTTCTGGCCCCAAACCCTTAATGCCTTAATCTTGCCCCTTCTACCCGTGGGTAGTCGAGTAGAGGAAGGGAGAAAATTCGAAGTCTTTCCATTCGCGTTAACGGCACGTGGAACTGTGTGCGTGTTTTTGACCCGCTTGAAAAATGGAGGTGCCGCGATAGCCCGGAAACCTTTCCAGTAAATCACTCGGAAAGCCCCAGGTTTGCGCCCTTGCGACCCTTTCGACGTCACGGGTGTCGGGATACGTCGGGGTCCCGTTTGCCGTTAACGTATACGGCCAAGGGAGTGCAAGGATCACCCGAAAAGGTTGATGAGCTTAGGTATAAGAACGAGCAATGTCGTTGTTTCGTCTACTTTCATGTGTATGTATAAGGTGGCTACCGAAGTCCTTCGAAAATCAGTATATCTCCAGAAAATTTGAATAAAGCATTCGACTTTTAGTTGACAGCATTGGGCTAATCTCAATAAAGCCGGAGGTCCGATGTTGCCAATAGCAGCTGGAAAATTAATGTCGTACTATGCAGTAGACTATCTACACATTTATGAGTATTTCAGTTTGCGAATATATGTTTTACTTGTGCATATTTTGTTATTCATATGCTTTTAATAGCTCCCAAAATGGAGAAAATGAAGTCCAAAAATGGTTGATTTTGAGCGCGAAGACATCTTTCTTAGCTCCCAGATGAAATAGGGTTAGTTCCACACATGTAACACTTTCGAAGATTAATCTTCTACTTCAAAAATTTAAGTATAAAAGGTCTTAAATTTGAGACTTTCCTTTTTCCTACCGTTTTTTTTTCTAGTCGAAAACCAGTTTTTCTAGCAAAAACATTTAGACTTCACAGATTCAATTTCAGTAATGAATAGATGTAAAAGGAAAAAATAAAAATTGAATGTACTGATGTTCTCCATTGTGTGTGAAATCGCATAGTTTCAGAGTATATCCTCTGTGATAGTTAGTTCTTGAAATTTTAAGAATTGAGTTTGCCGTCGCATTCAATTCCTAATGCATGTAGGTATATGCGTGTTAGAAATAATTTTTTTAATGGCCATACAGCCATCATTGGATCATTTGACATGGAATGACTCCGGACATGGAACCACCGCAATAATTTCATATTGTCTAATTGAGACATTGGCTTAACCAGGAATACAGAGGAAATCCCTTTAAATATACTATCTGTCCGTAAGTGGTGTCCATGATTTCATTACTCGACGCCCAAGCATTTACGTTACTTCGAATATGGGAAGGACTCAAAGGAAATTAGCATATCACATTTTGCGCCTGTTAGTTTGATTGCGTTCCGGGAAATATTTGCTTTATTTAAGCGAGAATGCTGTTTTTCTGGTCCAGATTATTATTGCTAGGGTTAATCTACCGGTGAAAGTAGGTTTAAATGTAAGCGAGAAAAAATCATTAGGTTTTTAAATGCGCAGGTTCCTATCTAATTTCACAATTTATTTATTCCCCTTCCCCGCTTATCCAACATCCACTCCTGTATCACGGTCTTAGGCAACCCTTCGCCTCTCATTATATCTTCCAACCACCTTCTTTGCCTCCTACTAATCTCATCCAGGAGTTTCCTTTCCTCTCCAACCATACTATGCCCTTCCTCTTTTGCATTCCTTTCCGTCCACCACTTCGCAACCCGAGTTTTCTTGGTTGGATCTGAAGAAATATGAAAAAAGTCACTTTTGTGTTAAGTGGTTCCCGAGTCGATGACTGAATTCGGAAGGTTATAATTATTTAGGAACGGTTGAAAGCTGAGAGTTTTGTCTTCGTTGGTTTTTTTTTCTAAGGGCACCCTTCTCGTTTTTCCTAGAAGCCTTAAAAGTGGGTCGAGTACACCTTGCCATACACCTTTTTGTGGTTTTCAAGGAAGCCTAGGTAATGACGAGCGTGTGAATGACGTAACGAAACCGCGGGGCCTAGAAGTTTCAGGTATTTTTTTTTTAGAGAAAAGGGCACTGTCTGCCGACGGGGAGTACGTTAAGATTTCTTTCTTTCTATACCCTCGCGTTACCCGCTTCTTATCTCGAGTGTGTTTTCTTATTATATACGCGAAGGTGCCGTCTAAAGGTCGGTTCATTTAACATTAAACGGATACAAGGGATATGACTATTTAACGCTCCCTTTTTCTTTAATCATGAACATTATTTTTAATTTTTTATTTGTAGTCTTAAGGAGGCTTTTGTCATATTAGTTGAAGAAACTTGCACTTCAGTAATTTCGGTTATTTTTATAGTCTGTGGTTATGGGAAGTATTTGACGTATGCCGAATGCAAATTATCATTGAAAAGCAGTATAAAATTATATATTAACGAAATGGTGGATTGCAATATAATTTTATTGTAGTATCAAATGGTATGTTGCACTGTGGTATATTTCATATTTGCTATCTTAAATGATATCTTGGATATGCTAACGTTTCCATTGCGTTATTCTAGCCCTCAGAAGTTTTATAAATAAATCGAAAGATTGGCAGTTATACAGGTTTATTCAGTAATTACGAGCAAATATTCTACGGACTACAGCTAGGAAAAATTTTATTAGTGTGGTTTACGAGTATAACCTGGTAGGATATGTTATTTTTAAAGTCGTGATTTCTCTTCTGACAGTGTTCCCTACCATCTAACGTAACTTCTTTTGGCCCCATAATTCTCTCTCTAAGATAGGATGACCGGATTTCTGATCTGATAAATCAGGACAAACTTCAGTTTCCCCTGAAATATCGGTATTTTTCCATGCCTGTTTCTATATCAAAAGAGGCGATGGAAAACTCGTCGCCCTTTGGCCCGATTTTCTAAACACTGATTAAATACTAGGTCGGTGTGATAATCGAAGTTGATATGTTCACCAATCGATAATCCTTACGTAAATTAACTGACAGTTTGATATATTGTACAAAACCCTCACTCTCAGTTAACTTTAAGCTCGCGATAAGGCTACGTAATCTTGCGGTTAACGTAAGCTATCTTTATCTTTATATATATAAAAGTCAATGTATGTATGTATGTATGTATGTTCCACATCTCCTCCTAAACCACAGGACCGATTTTGATGAAATTTGGAACACGAGTTTGTCACTGATAGACAACAAACACTGTAGGGTTCAATTAACCGAAACCCTATTTTTTTCAGGGTTAAGGGTGTGATCCTTAGTAATATATAAAAATGTAATGGTCTCTGTCTGTCTGTTGCTCCATCACGCAAAAACTACTGGACCGATTGAGCTGAAATTTGGCACCTCGATAGAAAACATATCTGGTTGTAAAATATGCAATATCAAAAAGCCCTCAAGGCCCCCATAGGCCCCCGAAGGTCCCCCTTGGTGGTCCAGGCTAAGCATTGGGTTCGGTGCAGTGGTTTAATTTTTTTGCTTTTTAAAAGTACTTTCACTCAAGATATAGGGCTGGGATTATTTTTATCGGATGGCTGAATAATTGAAGTTTCTAATTCCTTCAATCGATTTTATTCTACGCTCCGAATTTGTCTGAAATTCATGTTTTAAGCTGAAATATCTAACATTTTTCTCTGAAATCAACAATAACATATTTCCTTGACAACCATAGATTTGATTTTCAAAGGATATTCACGCCTCTAGCATTGAAATATCACGTTTTCCTGCAGGCCCATTATAGTATGTGGAAAGCAAATCCGTATAAGAAGGGCCCAGAGTCCCAAGGGCCCCATGATAGATTGCTTCAGGGGTCAATCGATAAATTTAATGCATATTTACAAAAAGTATTCTCTTCAACGTCTTTCTCAAAGGGTCATCGCATGTATATGAGAGAACACTTACGTTGTAAACAATACACATATAGGAAATTAATTGATTTCACACATAATTATATGTGCAAGAGTATTTACGTGCAGCGAATATCAATGGTAATAATGCCTCTGTTGCTACAACAAACACGGCGTTGTTTATTATCGTTAAGTACTCAGATGTAGTACACGTAGTGAAACCGTCTGCCTCTAATTACGATTGTGAACTGTTTTTAGACCAATTCCCGCATCATTAACGTCACGAGTTATTTATATGTTTAAAAGTGTTAAAATTCAGTTAACTTAGGTGCATTCACTCAATCATCGATTTACCAATTCAAGACTCTCGCTCGCCGCTGTGTTTCCCCTCCTTGGACTTAATAATATATCCATCCACATGCCTAATAAAAAAAGAGTAACCTTTCGAATAAATCTTCTAAAGCAAAAGGAATGTCTTCTTTGCGAGAAAATTAGCCCTTGAAATAAAAACAACCAAAGTTAGACTTGGTTGTTTTTATTGAGCACAATGACATGCCCACCAGCGATCTCATGATAATCTTCCCGTGGTGTTTCTCTGGTTACGCTAAGATCCGCACAAATTTCATCCTTACCCAACATACGGACGGGTAACCAGCTCTAAATCTGGTTCAAATACAAACCCATCTGTTTCGAACCTTCAATCTGTTTTAAGATGGGAGAAATTGTAATGACCTCACTACATGCTTCTTACCCGAAGGAAGAACAGAAATTCTGCGCAATTAACGACATCCAATAGTCACCAATCTCTCCGTGCACCTGGAAAACGGTCAGCGTGTCTACTACAACGAACAAAACATACAACATAGGTTACGAACTCCTCGAATGACCACGAATGCAGTTTTTCTTCAGGCTTTGCGGTTTTCCTATAAAATAAATTTAACGTTTTTCACACCCGTTGAATTTCAACGGGTACCTTCCGCTCGTATATATATAAGTCAATGTATGTATGTATGTATGTATGTATGTTCCACATCTCCTCCTAAAACACAGGGCCGATTTTGATGAAATTTGGAACACATGTTTGTTACTGGTAGACAACAAACACTGTAGGGTTCAATTAACCGAAACCCTATTTTTTCAGGGTTAAGGGTGTGATCTTTACTAATATGTAGAAAATGTAAATATGTCTGTATGTCTGTTGCTCCATCACGCAAAAACTACTGGACCGATTGAGCTAAAATTTGGCATGCAGATTAAAGACATATCTGGTTGTAACATATACTATATCAAAAAGCCCTCAGGGCCCCCAACGGCCCCCTGAAGGTCCCCCCTGGTGGTCAATGGCAAGCATTGGGTTCGGTGCAGTGGGTTAATGTTTTACTTTTTAAAAGTACATTCACTCAAGATATAGGACTGGAATGTTTTCTATCGGATAGCTGAATAAATGAAGTTTCTTATTTTATCAATCGATATCCTTCTACGCTCCGTATTTGTCAGAACTTCATGTTTTCAACTGAAAAATCTCACCTTTTTCTCTGAAATCAACAATAACATATTTCCTTGACAACCAGAGATTTGATTTTCAGAGAATATTCACGTCTCTAGCATTTAAATATCACGTCTTCTTACATGTCCATGATTGCACGTAGAATGAAAATCTGTATCAGAAGGGCCCAGAGTCCCAAGGGCCCCATGATAGATTGCTTCAGGGGGTAATCGATAAATTCAATGCATATTTACAACAAGTATACTCATCAACGTCTTTCTCAAAGTATCTCTCAAAGGGGCATCGCATGTATATGAGAGAACACTTACGTAGTAAACAATACACATACAGGAAATTAATTGATTACACACAATTATATGTGCAAGAATATTTACGTGCAGCGAATATCAATGGTAATAATGCCTCTGTTGCTACAACAAACACGGCGTTGTTTATTATCGTTTAATACTCAGATGTATTACACATAGTGAAACCGTCTGCCTCTAATTACGATTGCGAACTGTTTTTTAGACCAATTGCCACATCATTAACGTCACGAGTTATTTATATGTTTAAAAGTGTTAAAGTGCAGTTAACTTACATTCACTCATTTTTGGGTTTCCCGTGCATAAAGGTGGACCAATAGTCACTCATCTCTCCGTGCACCTGGAAAACGGTCGGCGTGTCCACCACAACGAACACAACATACAGGATAGGTTACAAACTCCTCGAATGACCACGTATATAGTTTTTCTTCAGGCTTTGCGGTTTTCTTATAAATTAAGTTTAACGTTTTTACACACCCGTTGAATTTCAACGGGTACCTTCCGCTCGTACATTATAAAACCGGACTTTTGAGTCCTACGCGGCTCATTTTTTGTAAACCTCTATTACTGCAACTTTCTCAAGAGCTGAGGGTACTACTATAAATATAGGAAGGAATTGAATATCAAGCATCAAGTCAATAGGAGAATAAAATGTATCAAATCTTAAGGGAAATGATTATTTCATTTCAATGTAAATAGTATATATTTAGTTCCTCTTTTAAAGGAGATTTTCATGTAATGGAAATTTAAAAAAATAGAAGATCGGTACAATTTAGTATTTTTGTTTAGTCTTTCGGGACGTACACCTTAAATTATCGGTACTGTCCCGGCTAAACCGGAACGTACGGTCTTCTTCCTCTTTAGTGACGCGAGTAACCGTTCTAAGTTGACGCTCCTTCGTAAAATAAACCTACGAAGGATCCCAAGCAAAGTAGACCGCGGCTTGACCTCACACTCCCTCTTTCTCTTCAATTGGGTGTGGCCAATATTGAAGGAGTATCGCTTATCGATAACTTTTCTTGCTAATATTATCGGGAAAAAGAGGTCAATAATCGGTAATCGTTATTAGCAAAAATGTTCTCATGAAATAGGCGTACTAAAAATATTTTTGCTTGTGACGTGTGATTGCGGTTTTCTCAAATTAACTTGTGGTTTATTGATCCTGTTGGCATTTCTCTTGTCATTGAGCTTCTCTTCGTCAAACCAAGTTTTCATCGTCAACTTCAAGAGTGGTGTTATTAGTTAACTCGCTATAGCGAACTCACTAAAGGGAATTTAGCGTTTGAATGACGATAAAAGTTGCTCGTTGGGAATATACATGTGCCAGTTGTTTACTGTTTTATTGTTTATTATTTTAGTTTTTTTAGTTTTAATCTCACTGATAATTGTAACGCCCTTACTCAATATAGAAAATGTAATGGGTATGGATGTATTTTGTCTCAAAACACTATTTTACTTACGTGTTTTAATAAATAATGGAAATACGTTGACAAATGCATACGCTAGGGTTTTAGCGTTCTCCGCCGAGAACGATTTTTCGTTAGTGCTCATAGATGGTGGAACAAGTTGGCGGTAAAACAGGGTCTTTCGATTCTATATATGTTGCGCCATCGATCAATCGATAGAACATGATGCTCGAGATAACGATAGATCTTGGTGGTAAAATATAAAATATCAAGGTTTGGAAAAGGTCCGTATAGTTGGTTCATTAGCCTCTTAGAAAAAAGAAGACATTTTTTTTTTAACTTTTTTAAGTTGCACCCGCTATTTTTTGATAGTCGAAATTTTTGCAGCTCTGTTTATGCCTCCGTGGATTTTGATGCTTAGCGTACATCTATTACTGTAAATGTAATTATTCTGTTTATTATAATAATCATCTCTATATACCTAGCTGCCGAAGTCACTTACCACTACATATTAATTATTAGGTTTAGACGCCAAAAGTGCTCACCTTGCTTACGTAATGGTTTTGAGTCAAGTTCAAGGTGAGTGTTCTGCGTGGGTATTGCGATCTTTTTATTTAAATTAGCGGCTCTACAGAGGAAGCGAGAGGAGAGTAATTTGGGCGAGGGAGCATTACGTTTCCTACTTTTCGGATGGGAAAGCAGGAGTTTTTCCCTGCTCTCATTCTTCCAGCTGGCTTCAACATGAAGCTGCATCTGCTATATTAATTTAATTCATCGGTAAAACCATATATTTACCACTCATTTTATATTTTTCTGTCCGTAGAAAAAAATAAGAATTAATGTCGGCGATTTAAAAACCAATTGTCTTGTAATTTACACGAAAATTTGAACTGGTTACCGAGTCGTGATTGCAACAGATTTTTTCCAGACCTTGCGCATTTCGACATGCGCATAAAGCTGGTCGACTCACCGTAGCATATTCTTGAAATTAATAGGAAATCCATGCTTATTAATTAAATTAGCGTTGAAATTTCCAAGTTTTTCAGTTCATAGTAGTGGTGGAACGATTCCTCCAAATTCATGGTGAAAAATGCTTTATATATAAGCAATCTGCATATTTATCTGCACTTTAACCCCCTTTAGTCCAGAATTATTTTCATTTAGCGAGAAAAAATGTGTATTTTATGTGAAAATAGAGGGAACATTTATACATACATACACAAATATTTTTTACAGTTGAAAAACATTACCTTTGTTGTATTCAACGTTTTTCTTTGGTGCTCTGTTACTGTGTTATGACAACTTGGCCGAGGAGAAAATAGTTTACAATCAAAGTTAATCAGATTTGCCTCATGTTACTATCGGGCTCCGTTTAGTTGCTTCTAGTACAACGTTTCACCTTTCTTCCAGGAGGCGTCTTCAGGTCGAAGTATTCCCGTTGCCGTTGGTCCGCCTAATAGTAATAATAAAATCTGAAGAAAGGAAGAGCAATAAAGAAACCTTAGAATAAGTTTAATCAGAGTTAATCTCATAGAATATTTCATCCAAGTGAAGAGAGATATAACAACTCCTAGTTAAGTGTCAGTATATATTAAAGAAATATTTGTAATGAAAAGGGCGCATAATTGGAGAGCTTGCTCCGAGCAAAGGAATAGCTCTCTGGGTTTGGGATTTCCAGAGACTGCTAGGGAGGAGGCGAAGGAGAATGTGGTACACCCGAAGTGTAGCGGAAAAAGCAGGGAACGAGCTTCCCGAGAGGAAAGGTTTCCCCAGAATAACCGTAATGAGTTGTGAAAGAAAGGAGGGTATGGAGAGGGGAGTGAATGAATGGCTTTTCATGCGAGGCGAGGACTTGGAAGGAATACGAGGTTGGAGGGAACAGTCGAGACTGGAGAAGAGGAGTGAATAGAATACATTACACGTTTATTGTTTGGAAAGGGATAGCGGAACTCGGGAAGGAATGAAAAAGAAGGGGAAATTTCAAATTATGGAATAGCAGCCATTAATATGTAGCGAAGTTCGCTTTTATTCAAATTTTACTCCATAGTCCTTTTATTTGGTACTTTTTTCCTTTTATCCCGGTGTGTCACTTTTATAGTTTCGGCTCTGCGCGAGTGTGGTTCGAAGTTTTGTATTCCATTCTTAATAATTTTTTTCCCTTCGTTTTGGCTTCGAATTCAATGATTGTAAGCGGAAACTGTTAGGAAAAAAATATTTGTGAATCATTTAAAAAAATATGTAAATTTAAAACCCTGATAGAACCAGTGATGTATGGGTCATAGATAACATCATGTCTTAGAAAATTCTTTCAGCCGAAATGAATTATAAGAGGAGATGCTGTGGCTAAACCTTACAAGTTAATGTTCGAAATGAGCACATCAGGCAGAAAATTACAGCAAAAAACAATTTAGGATACATTTACCGAAGAAGGACGAAAATGGTATGGGCATCTAAGGTGAACTACAAAAGATGGAATACCGTTGAAGGTTTGTATTTGCATTCCGTTGGAAAGAAATGAGATGGGAAGGCCAGGGAAAACATGGAAGGAAAATACTTATTCATATTGAAATGGATAGGAGAGGACTGAAACCAAGAGACAAGAAGATTTGGCGTTTGGGGTGCAAGAATTGGCAATAAGCTACAAATACTCGATATATAATCATTAGATGAGACATTTAATGCGGATACAATCTGTGTCGCAATTTTATATTTTTACTTCGAAAGAGGCAGATGGGGGCGATGCAGTTCAGTAGGTACAGCGTTTGCTTATCGACCGTGTGTTTTCGGGTCCCTAAAGTGGATTCTCTCAGGATAGCCCAGGTTTCACGTATAGAACCAAAAGTTTTTATCTTAGAGGAAGTGTTCCTCTTATTTAATTTGAATTTAGCAATACTGTTGATATTAATACTGTGATACATAGACTGAAGAGTAATGCTTCTAACAAATTTTCCGGCTGACGAATGATTAGTGGATCGCGCTAGCTAAACGAAGCCGTATTGTGATTTTCCACGGATAATCTTCATAATCACCACCACTCAACCCTGATGAATTTATGTCCACCTCGGAAACACTCTCCAGAAACACCTCTGTTTCTCTTTCAATAAGAATGTTCAATATTTCCATTAAAACAATGGGAAATCGCATTTCGGCTGACGAAGATTTCGACTTACGAATCTGAAAACTGGAAAGAATTACATTCGTCAGCTGAGATATCACTGTAGTAGCTGCACTCTTATCACCGTCACCTGTGGCTCCGAGTTCAGCTGTAGCTACCCAAGAATTCTTCTTGCACCGTGGTTGATTTCCGCGAAAGATTCGCGTCAGTTCCCCCTTGTGATGCAACCCACGGCCTTCACGACGCCGCTTGGAGCATATTACACCGCTAAGTTGAGCGTTGGGAATCAGATAAAGCCACATGGCTATCAGACATCGGGAAACGTGGCCGAAAATATTCGAGCCCAGACAGGTTTACGTACCAGATGAAGACATACATTTTTTTTCGAATTTTCCGCGAAAAAGCCACAGAATCTTAAGAATGATCCATGAAAAAAACACGAAATTTCATTCGCTTCGACGTTAATGGAAACGGGGAAAAGTGTTGGTAGGCGCACGTGGGAGGAAGGAAGGCTGGAAAGAGCGTTGTGCATGGCCGGAGCGGGCAAGGGAGGGAGGTAACGGGAGGGAGTATACGAAGGCGTGGAAGAGGTTTGAGTGCTTTAAAAGATGCGGTAGGGGCGAAGGTGCGGCCGGGGGAGGAGGGGAGGTGGTAGGCGGCTGGGTGGGGTTGAAGGGAGAGATCGATGATTGCGTAGCGATGGATGGAAACGTGGGGTCTTGAGTTTGTGTGGAAATGGGAAGAGACGAGGATTCGGGTTCGGAAGGATGATTGAAGGGGCCCAACAGCGAAGAAGGAGCTTCCTCCAATCCCGCACCCGTTATTATTTGCAATAATTGTATTAACAGTATTTCGTATGCAGTCTACAGACGAGAGCAACATCTCGTATGCTGTCTGCGCGAAGTTCTCTCGTGTGTAGAATGTATTTTATTTTCACGCTCTAGAACCTATGGAGCGTGGTGGCCTAGTGGGTAGAGCCCTTGGCTACTGATCGAAGGGTCCCAATCCAAGGGTTCAAATCCGGGTGGAGCCTTTGGACGCCCCGAACATAAAATCCTCGGAGTGCGAGGTGGCCCAGGGAAAGGAACTGGACCCCTACCCTGAATGTGTGAAATTCACACGCCTGTGGCTTAGTCCGGGGTGAGCTCTACCCTCAACTATCCTAACCAACCATCGGGTTGAATCACAGAGTGAGTGAGAGCTATAGAACCTAAATGTCAGTCACTTATACATTAGTTTGAATTTTAATCATCGAACGTTTTTATTTGGTCGTAGTGTGTCTGTTTAAGATATTTGTCAGTAAATAGTATTAGTTCATTGAAGACGTGGAAGAATTCTTCTTTCATCAAATTATTATGAGCTATTGTAGACAGAAAACAACCTGTATACGGCATGCGACTTGAAACCACATTAACTTTGGTTTATTGAATGAACTTCGAGGAAAAGCTGCTAATGCAAGGGATTTCTAGCATTGGTAAGCTTTGTATTATTTTCCCTCTGTGTATATATTAAACGACAATAGTTTAAAGATATCGCTCTCATTTTTCGTGTGCTATGCGAACGAGAAGCAGAACAGGCAAACCCTGTTTTTCGCCGTTGCGCTTTTCGTCATCTCAGTCATACGTCGGGTTAAATTTGATACCACCGGTCCATTATTCCGTCGCCGTGATCCGCTTATTCGC
The DNA here is from genome assembly GCA_963573305.1 of Pyrrhosoma nymphula. Lineage (NCBI taxonomy): Eukaryota > Metazoa > Arthropoda > Insecta > Odonata > Coenagrionidae > Pyrrhosoma > Pyrrhosoma nymphula. Next base: position 68,299,434 of record OY754336.1, read on the forward strand.
CTCATTGATGTTTTTGTCTTTTTTTAAATCTGATTACATATGCTTCGTCCAAGTGGACGTTTCTCGCCATCTTGTGACTGATTCTATTTCAGATATTTATTTCCGCCACAGGCCTTGTGGAGATGATTAAATTTTGATTGTGTGACGCTTATTTGTGAAAACGTTTTCTTTAATTGCAACTTTCATTCCGTTGTACAGCCCATTTAGAAGTGCTCTGCTAATTTGTTTTGTCACGAAGATGTACTCTGAAATCAGCCTCGACTTGATTTTTTTCAGTTTTCGGACATTAATCTGCGAAGAAGGTAATAACGAGCCAATTCAGGTTTTTTTCCTTTTTCGAGCTCTAGTGACGTTACATATCTCTTGTCCCATATTACTACTGGTACTGCGGTTCAAATTATTACCTCCTAACCTCGCATCCTTGCAGAAACTGATACTTATTCCACTTTTAGTGTAATTTATTGTGAAATCGGGTCGTCTACATGGAAAACGTGGGTCACTGCTTAGTCTTGGGTGATTCTGAGTATTTTTTGTTTAATTTTAGATATTTTGGGTTATAACTGAGATTGTTTATTTTTTCAGTCAATCTAATGAAGCTAGGTAAATTTAATGTCTCGGTGTGAGCAAAGGTAGTTCTCTACGTTATACCTTTTGGAATTCGACAGGATTCGTCGTATGGATATAGTGATTATAGCAGTTCTTATGGTGATTAAAGAAATATCTTATCACTGTAAACGTAGTCTTATGGTTACAGCCATAGTCTCATAATCACTATAAGAATTGCTGTAGTTACTTTGTATTGTCCTTTAATCACTGTGTAAAGTTCTATGGTGATTGTTCCTAATAAATATAGTATTATTTAGTTATCGTTTTTATTTCTTCTGGAGTTATAGGTCCATAAATTGTTACAATTAATGGACCTATGAATTTCATCGTACAATAAAAATTCAGAAGGAACTCTCTTGATCCCTGAAGAAGCATAAACATAAATGTGAAATGTTGGAAAAAGATAAATAAAGTAATTTATCAATCAATGGACCCATATCTCCAGAATAAATAAAAACAATAATAATATAAAAATAACAGGTCATGAAGAGAAATCATCTAGATAGATGGTTTATGAAAACTTTCTATAATTACTCTTATTAATATTGTAGTACCTATTGTTTTCTAAGGGTAGTGTTTTATTACCCTTAAAAATTGTCTGCAAACAGAGTTATTTGTTACGAATCAACAGTGTTTTTCCTCACAATATCGTTTGCAGTTTTCATTTCGCCTCTAGGAAGTGGATTTGGCCACCACAGTCTCTCGGTCTATACAGTTCTCACTCGCATGCACATCTATTCCTGGACATCCTTTTAATAACTCCTCTCCGTACCCGTTCGTTCATTCGGTTTAGTTCTAAAAAAAATGAGCAATCCATTTAGCTTGTCGTTGGAAAAGGTGGGCGTCCGCTGAAGAGGGACAGAACGGAAGATAGTGGTGGTGTACAAGGTAGGAAGCGGAGGGATGGAGAGAGGCCATGGTGGCAGGGGATGGGAAACCTGCTGCTTTGGTGGTTATATTGTCTGGAGCAATTATTGAGCGCGATGAATGAGGGAAGAGGAAGAGGGGAATGGAGAAGAGAGCAGCTTTATGGGGAATGGGAGAGGTGGGGAAACGCGGAGAGAGGACGGCAGGAATGGGAAATGGCAAATTCTCTGCTCTTTCATTTCTCTCTCGCAAAACCGCAGATGTCGTGTTGGCCCTCCCAGTGCTTTTCGACGTTTTATGAGATATTGCCCGGTTTTAACCGAACGTGTCGGGATTTTCAGGTGGCCGTTTATGGACACGTAATTATATAAAAGGTGGGAGGGGTTGAGTGCGCTTGTTTTCCTCTCCGTAGATAATTGCCGCAATTAGTAATAGCCGGTCATCGCATCGCAATACATATATATTTTTTTTCATTTAACCCAGTGATGTATTTGGCAATAAGCTCGCGAGGTTCACCTTCCTCGCGGAGTGGTCGTTAATTAAGGTTTCCTAAAAGCGAGGCGGTTTTTATGGATCTCGTAGATTTTTAATTATGTCGTTCTAACGATGGTCTTTCTAACCATTGTACCGCATCGTGCTTATAGCTTGAATACGCGATCAATCTTTTTCTCTCTTGTTGAAAGCCTGGATGTTTTTTATGCTGTCAGCTCGTTCAAGAATGTTTCATATGCTTTGCGGTATGAATTGCTTGCGTCTTTTTAGGAAAAATTGTTCCTACATTTTCTGCCGCTGCTGTAATGCATAGCATTCTAAGTAAATGTGTATAACTTGAAAACACGGGCAATCATTTATTTTCATGTTGAAAGCCTTTAGTTATATTTCGCTTCTAACTTGTTCAAATAAGCTTAATTTCCTTTGTAGTATTAATGGCTGACTTAATCTTATGAATCTGATTAAAGCTTAGTATTCTAGGTAAATGTGTGACATAGTTTTCCGAGATAGTTATTTTTTAACACTAAATTGTTTTAGGTCTTCATTTCCTCTTCAGCCTTGACGTTTCCAGATACTTTATTTCTTTCAGTATTTTTTAGAATAGTAAGGGATTGATGGCGGCTGTTATACGTTTCTCATTTTATTTGTTAATCTAATCTGCGTTTTCGATTGCTTTGACTTATTGTAGACCAACGCCTCGTGGTTCCATAATTGGCAAAATCCCCTTTAAGTTATGATCAAATCTGAGTTATAACCCTTAAAAAAACTCAAGCCTATTACTTGAAATGTCACCATTCTGGTGTGATACCCACAAACGTAGGTACCGCTGTGATTGATTATAGATTTATGTAGGAAATTTGGCGGGATGAGAATTTTGATGGCGTTACTGTCATTTAATCTAAAAAAATGAATGGAAGTCATTGCTGCTCCCGGTTATAGGTTTAGAAACATGTTTTCAATTTTCCATATGTTAGTTTCGCAAAGTGGAGTGCTTGGTCTTCTCCATCCATGCCTGGAGAATGAGATACTTGAGCTACTGTCAACTTGGGCTCTTAATATGTACAAAAAAATTGTTTGTAGGAATTAATATTTTGTGATTTGATTCTTTTCACCCCCTTTTATGCAGGCAATTAGTTTTAGGTGGGTATTTGGACGCATAATTTTTGTTGTAACATAAGTAAAAACAATCCTTTACAGTATGGGATTTGAAGAGTAAATGTAGTGCTCTTGTTTCTGTAAAATTATTATTTATAAAACGTAATTCCAGTAATTCTAATTACTATGGTCAGGAACATATATTGTGCCTTATTGACCGTTTTTCCGATCTACTATTTCATTGGTATCAGTTATAGTGCAGTTTTATTCGGTGAAACAAACGTGGCAATGTGCGATTCCTATTTTCTTTATTTGCAGTTGTCTGCTTTATTTTTCTCATTTGATCTTTTCGATTCACTCCACGACCTTCGACCGCTCAGTATCGGCCATTCAGCGGTACGGTCTGGCGTGTGCTTTTTACGCTCTTGTCCTGTCACGAAACTGTAATGCTTATTCGGCCATATCAGATTGCTCCGCTTTCCGGAATAGCCACTGTAATGGACGTTGGATTCATCCCACAATTAATTGAAGTGGGAGTTTGTGTCGTCCCAACGGCGCCAACCTACCGCAGCCGTAGCCTATTCATAGTCGTTATCGTGCATCTTATGCGCATGAATCACTAATGTTTCTATTACTTTTAACGATTTCAAATTCTGCTCGTAATCACCCAGTTTATTGTGAACTATGTTGCACTATTGTGACTGAAGCTTGGCGGTCATCGCGACATAATTGTAATATCATCTCGTAGCCGTATATTCTTTCACGCCTGTTATAATCTGTTGCTCGTACCTTTCCTCATGACCAGAAATACCGATTCATTTGGATTGACGTGAATACTCCGTATGGCAATCCTTAGTGAAAATTGAGAATTTGAAAACATACACTAATACTATGGCCCTGTTCTGTAATCTCTGAGTGAATATTTTCTCCGTGTAGTAACCGATATGAACATGTCATCCGATCGATTACGGTCTCTTAAACATTATCAGCAGTTTGATGTGATTCACGAAATCCGAAGTCACAGTTAAACAGTAACGTAAAGACTACATCGTCTTTCGATAAATGTAAATCAGAGATTAAAATATTCATGTGTAAGCTATGGTTAGCGATAATTAATTGCTAAAAATATTTCTAAAATATTTTTGACGTCTGACGTGTTAGACCCATATCGTAAATATTGATAGTATCGACGTTGTAATTTTTTGACATACTGATTGTAAAGGTATTATGTGACTGACGCTTGTGTCAATAGAAGCAAAGTTATAAGCGCAACGATAAAGCATTGTAACTCAAAAATTAATGACCACAATTCAATCGTCTACGCTTGTAGCTCGTCCGTGCTCAGTGGCGAAACATGAGCAGCCGACAGGCAAAATGCCGTCGCTAGAAATATGAAATTAGAATGGCGAACGTTAATTCCTTTGCTGAATGGTAACATCCCGTATTTTGAGTCACATGTTTCAACTGGACTTTACACTTGGTCAGCAAGGTTCTAATCAACACAGTCCGAGTACGGCTGCTCACTGAGGCGTCACTGCATTTTTTTTTTAATATTAAAGCGATTTTTCGAATAAATTGCCACAGTTGGCTCAAGTGAGCGTGTTGAATCTGTTCTTTCGTAGACCTACTAAATATTCTTTTATTTCGCCGGAAAAAAATGTACTGTTTTTGTTATCTGCCTGCTGTATTAGCTGATTCGGGCATACGATAACGAGAAATATTCCTGTCCTCATGGAGACTAGTGATTGTTGTCTTTTTTGCCGTCGCAAGCTACAGGGTCTTGAATAATAAACTTCCATTGTTTGTTTGCTTTAAAAAAATGGGTCTACTGCACGCAGTGTTTTCTCGAATACCTGACACTTAAAAATCTTGCCTGAATGGAAGCTCCAAAAATGCATTTTATCCATGGCTATATTGTTTTAGTTTTTGTTACGTCGTTTGAATATTCTCTTTGCGTGTCGAGAGTAGGTCATGAAAGTGAATTGCTTGCCGTGCATTCCACTGTGCTCTGACCCATCCAGACCTCGTTGTTCTAGATAAGATCCGACCACGTTGAGATTACTCCCGACGCTCCTCTGCGCGTGAATCACCCTCCTGGCAGTGCGTATGAAATATGTACCAGAATTTGCGCTGAAGGATGGTCCAACAGATTGGTCTTCCAGAATTATATATGGCTCTTCAATATATTACATAGTATAGTAACGCCATTTGTATTGCATAGGTACGTTTGTAGGGTTTTCCCCTACCAATTGAACCATTGAGGTTAAACCATTTCCACTGGTATTTATGTATTGCGCCTGGTTTAGATGACCTTAACTGTAGACGTACTGTACCTTTAAAATCCAACACTTCTACTACTACTGCGATCATATTTCAAAGTTTAAAATTCTAAATTGCTGAAGTTAATGGTAAAGTGCATTAAAATTGTAATTTTCCCCTGCGTTCATTTTTAATTATTTATAACCAGCCACTCGCTCAGTAGCCATTAGGGGACATTTCGCCACCAGTGAAATAGGCAACTGCCTCTAACGGTTTTCCGACTGTATTCGTTAGGGGTTGCGGAATGTCTCATTTTTGCTTCGAAGCCACTTGTTTTCGGTTGTTCCGTATGATGACTCTTGCAGGCGCGCGAGGTGCCAGCTGCGATGCTGGGTTCCTGCGCAACCTGCCTGCTTTTGTGACCCCTCGGCTAGGCCCTCTTTCTCCTCGGTGAAAAAGAGAATCGCTCTCTTGTTACCGGGATGTGTTGTGTTGTGAGTTGGTAAGGGCCGACGGGGTTCTGTGTGCGAGGCTGCCAGTGTGGAATGGGATGCGATTAAGAGGCTGCGACGCCAACTTTGCGCGCGTCGATGGATCCAGAATGATCTAGATAGATCTACAGGGCTTAGTTATGTTGGAATTTTACATATGTAACTTGCAATCAATGATTTTGGTGGCGAAATGTCGACTATTGATTCACTTCTGATTGCGTGGTATTTTCAAGCAATATAAGTCATGCATCGGAGAATGCGCAATTTATCAACTATCCCATATCGTCGTTGTAACGTATTAATATCGCACGTTAGCTTCCAGTTTAATCGCAAAAAATTAGCATTTTAATCATATTCATACCCATCATGTGTAACTTATCGCATATGAGTCGCATGTGGCATTAATTCTTGTCGCATTAAAATCTTCTATTGCATGATATTCGATGATTCGAGGAAGCGATGTAGTGGATCGATATTGCACTGTGATATATTTTTAGTATCAAATATCGAAGTCAATTTCTCGTAATATCGTCTTTTCCGTAATGGATTCAGATCCTTCGATTTAGTGGACAGCGGAGGCGTTTGCCTTTTAAGTGGGCGTCGAGACGGGAGTAAGGGGTTTCTGTTAAGTGTTTCCTTGTCACCAGTGTGTGTGTGTGTGTGTGTAAACCATTGTTCGTGGGGGCAAGCTTAGGGATAGTTTTCTCTTCCTTTGCGAAGAGAGGGTGTAGTACTGCATGTTGAGATGCAAGAATATGAATAAGTTTTATTAAGTTGCTTCCCACCAAACTGTGGTTGAATGTTTGACTAAAGAGTACAGGACCCGTGCCCAACCGTATTGGGTCATCTTTTGGAAAGTTCAGCGGTATCTAGTTGGGTGATTTTCTGTGTACCAAATCTTTCTTGGAAACCACTGGCGGCACTGGAAAAGGAACTGGTGTGACCTTCCGTACTTGAAAGCTTGAGTGAGATCTACCCTCCCAGATTCAGCGACTTATGGGTTGAAGACTGTGGTTTAGGTTATTTTTTTGTATTTTCCTAGAAATGTTTCCAAAAAGAAAAAAAATGTGGGAAGTTAAGATAAGCGAAAGAGAATCGATTCGGAGCCTGTCCAAGCCAGACGATCTGAGAAAAAGGCTCTTGAATTTACTTTTAACCTTGAAATAAATGTGAGGAATTCCCTTTCATAACCTTCATCGGTATACCAGTAATACGTTGCGGTTTGGACGCTATGTTCTTTTGTGTGTAGTTCTCATGCACCACAAAAACCAAGCGGAAACTGCAACTCCAACAATTTTTAGTCAAAGGCGATGTGGTCCACAGCCGCTCTTTTACGAGCCCTGAGCGTTAAACCCCAATGGAATCGTCAAATTGAGTGTATTTTAAAAATATTTTAGGCAAGAAAAATTTGTTTCACGTAATAGACGCTTATTTTTCAAATATAATAAAGGTTTGAATTCTCATAGAATAGTTAAGAACCCTCATCTCTGATAAGTAGAAATTTAGTGTACATTGAATAAGTTCGTAACCGTGTACTGTGTTCCAAAATTGCACTACGGCTGGGAGAGGAGGAAAAAGGGCACCTTGTTTTCTCCCTCCGCAATAGAACAAATTCATTACAGCTTCTCAACTTTTCTTTCCTATAAATTAACGGGGAAAAGAGCAAACAAATGTAAATTGCAAGGAGGTGGTTTTTGGTGCCTGAATTCTAGAACAGTTGAAACTCAAATGCACACGTTGAATGATCTGATATCAGTAGTGTTCTAAGACTGCTTTCACTATCCATTCGCGCTAGGAACCCTTCTGAAAGGAATACCTTGAGAGCATATCGTTGCCCGCAAACCACTTCTAGGGGGGTACATGCGGTGTGCTGACTTACCAGGACACCAAGATGACCATAATGTATTAAATGGAGCATTTCTGTCTTAAGATTGTTGCTACTAAACTATATGTTATTTGAAAACATCAATATTTTTATCAGGGTTAGTTTATTCACCAGTGACGCCATGGTATTTTATAATGCTGATATAATTTTAGAGATTTTCCAGGAACGGTTAAATATTATTTTAAACTGTGGCTGTAAAATCAAGTGATTTTATTGCGTAGAATGTGCGACCTCTGCAAATATTTGCTGGAACTCAAACCATTATTATTAAAGAACCTTGTTGTCCTCTACCGTTCTTCTGCGTGCGCCGCACGTTTCAACCCCAAGCGTATCAGTCAAAAAGCCGTTGTACCGGTGCGCCCCTGCCCTCGTGGCAGATGGCTCCAAGAGCCGAGTGAGTGCATGTGCCGTTTGCTGCACTGGACGTCTGGACCGTTCCACCTCCACTCCCATAATCTGTCTCCCACGCTGCACCCTCCCCTCTGCGTGCACTTCTAAACTCCATTCTGACCTCCCTCCGTGAGTGGCTGGGGAGGGGGAGAAGTTTCTGGTCAATGTGTCGGGAACTCTTCCCTCCCGTCACTATAGACACGCTCTATTCTCCTCTCTCCTTTCCTATAGAGCGTTCAACAATAAGTTGACAGTATGGGCCTTACGGAGAGCGCTGTTGCCATGCTTACGCTCCGTGTGATCATCTGTAGGCCATGTAGACAATGGGGGATTATCATTCGAATGCTTTTTCGATATTACCGCTGAAATAAAATTTGCAAAGGTTTTAATGTAGATTTCCGGCTTTGCTTCGTAACATTAAGGCCTAATAACAAAATAAATAATCGTACAGAGTTGCAATTTCCTGTTTCCGCAAAACGACCTCTGACGTCATTTCATCCCGTGGTTTGATTCCCGGTGAAGACTTCTATTTTTTCAAAGCATTTTCTAAATCTTTATACTGTTATTTTTCTGGCAGAAGTGGATATCTTCACAATAGCCTTTTTAAGGCATCTTTTAGAATGGATCGGAAAGAAGAGGGATGAAGTGTTGAATGAAATGACGTCACGGCCGTTATGGGAAGGTTGCCCGTCCATTCAACTTTAGACTCGTATATCTCTGGCAATTTTTGGAATCTTTAAGAGAAGGTTTGCGAATGATCATTTGTCATGGTCCCCTGCACGATGAAGTAAAAAGAAAAAATCGTGATACACCTCCATTATTTCCAATATGGCATTGACTTTATTTTGGGTACAATCGGGGATGATAGTTGAACGTTGGGAAACTCCTTTATGTGTAGTAAGTATACGGCAATATTACCATTTGTAAATTAATTCTGTTGTTATTGGCAAAATCGCAACTCCGACCATATGCAGATTTACACGGGAAAAGAATCATCATAAGAGCCCATACTGTCTTCTAAATGTGGAAAGGACTATAATTTCCTTCTCCTTTCCCACAGTACCGGTTGTACTCTCTTATACATAAGTTGTTATTTCTAATTGTGATTCTTTTTGACTGTAGGAATCCCTTATGTGCATTTACATCTCATACCAATCCAATATTCTAAAACAACATATTTCAATATAATTTCGTCTAAATTTCGAATACCACGCAAAACTCTAGTCATAACATGCTTCAATTAAGGAAAAAATTTCAAATATAATCATTTCCATTTCTGTCCCTATGGTGAGTTCCAACGCATACACAGATGCACATAAGTGAAATGTGGTCCAAAAATATTTTTCGAATTACTTATATTATTAAAATGTGCTCTCAACGACCCCCGATTACCACTCCAGCCACGTTAAGAACAGGAGGGCCTGGTTGAAGCAATGCATGAGCGTAACTGTAGCAAATGAGGCATGCAAGGTTTGGGCAGTGTTGAGGAAGTTATTTGCTATAGTAGATGATTTTGCAGGGTTGGTCGAATAAAATTCTAGTTTTCATCGCTATCTTCTCGCCAAATTTATTGGGAATAAGTTTGGGGAAACGGCGTTGAAAATTTGAATTTTATTAGACTAACACTCAAAAATCTTAAAGGTACTATAACATATACGTGGTCAAGAGAAAGTCCCTAGTTTAATTAGTTGTTATCGTAGAGAATTTACTGTGCCTATACCGAAAGGCAACGGCCGGATGAGTAGGTAAGTATGTTGTATTAAAAAAAATAATTGCGCAGCGGAATCGCAAGTTTCATTTTGACTTAATTTTGAAGTTCTCTTTCTTGCAACCCGTCTCAACATCCTCCTCCCTGCACTTCCTCCTCCCACACCTCCGACCTCATCTCTTTCTCTATCCTCCGTCTTTTCGCCACCATCGTTCCTCTGCCGCCCACCTACCAACTCAACCGGCCACTCGTCTTCGCCGATAGATATGCTGCAAAGTCCCACACGTCCTCCTCTTTGAATGTCGGCTGGCCTGGCCGGCCTCTCCTACTCCTCATCTCTTATAAAAGGGGGTCATCTTTCAATTAAAAAGAGTTCTCGGGTTTGCTTGAAGCGTTCGCATGGGCCTCGCCGCCGTTGCCCTGAATGCTTTTTACGCTCGACGCCGACCGAGCGACTGCCGAGTGCTCTCGGAGATACAGTGGAGAAGAAATGGGAGGCCCCTCACTCCCAATTGTGACGAACCCTCGTGAGCATCATTTGCGGCCGCCGTACGCTTTAAGGTAGTTTGAGCGAGATATTTCCCTAGTCATGATGGAGACCATATTTGAATTATATTTTTTTTATTTCAGCGTCTGTAATAAGTATGAAGTAGTATTGTAATATTAATGGCGCAAAAATATAGATATATATGTCAAACATTCTCAGTAATTAAATAAATATATCCATATAAGTCTCTAACTTGACTCATTTTTTCAACCCGTACGGTGAAAGCGCCTTCACTGCAGATTTTTTTGCGATTGTGTAAAGATTGCTGTTGTGTGCTATTGATTGTAGTTTATAAAAAAATGGGATAAAATACAAGTTGCACACCGTTAGTTTTTGGAAAAAATCACGGGGTTAGAAATTCTTAATTTTTTTAATATTCTCCCTTTGGAGCGCACAGCCGTAATCTATCTCATGCAAAAAAGCTTATATTTTTTAGGCAAACTGCTAGAAAAATGTTTCGGCAAGGGATTAGTATTTTGATATTATTGGTTTTTTTTAAATTTAAAACGAGGTCAAATTCATCAAATTCTAGGTGAAGTGATATCTTGCTCTAACTACTTTAAACTTCCTCCTCCGCCGAATTCCCTCGCGCCCTAGCGGTCCTTGCCTTTGGCGGAGAGTATAAATACAGGGCGACCAAATTGGTTGCTCCATATGGTAATTTATCAGGACTGGATGAGCTACAAAAAACTTAGTAGCTAGCTACCGTTTCGCTACTCCCTCAAAAAAAAGTAGCAGCTACACTACAACTACCCAAATAAGTTGCTGTCAACTACCGTTTGTTAAAACTCACTTTTATTCAGAAATAGAAAACGTTTTCCTACATTTCCTTAACTACTAAGCTGTAGTTGAGATTTAAATTATTGAAGTATAAAACATGGGATTGAAATCAAAGTTTGATAGAACTTTTTTCAACTTCCCTTCCACCTAGTAAAACTTTCGACTTTTGAATGTTTTCTAATAGGTCAGGATTGGAGTAGCAAAGTTCCATTACCTTACTCTACGTAGAGATCCCTGATGACGATGATAAAGTCAGCTATCGAAACGTCGGAAGCCCAATACCTGATGTTGGAAAACCTGTGAAGATTTCAATCAGATCATACGCTGGAGAAAAAAGATAAATATTTCATTTCATGGGGAATATTACATAAATATCCCATAAACATACTGATTCCAGATGAACAGCACTCTTTCAGACCAAGTGGTGTCAGTTGAACAATATCTATGGTATATCTCAAGGCAGTAGAATTAATATTTTATAATATTTGTGTAATCAGTCTTTCAGCAATTATAATTTAAAAGCCAAGTGTTGCAAACTATTTTGGGAAAAGATCTGTTCATGATCGCCCGTGCACAATTCATGTTCGATCACGTAGTTTTTTTTAGTGATTTGGAAAAGTAGCTAAAAAGTAGCTGTTGAAAGCAGCTACAAGCTGCAGATATTTATGTAGCTCCTACGTGAACAGCTACTTATAAAAAATGTAGCTCGCTACAGCTACTGAAAATTGTAGCTCCTAAAATGGCCTGTTACGTATTCTATTTAACGACTGTTGAGCGCACTAAACATAATCTCCGCCTTTTTTTTAGGCGCTAAGCTTGAAATCATGGCTGCGCGCTCAGTAATTTTTGAAGAATTGTACGTTTGAAAATGGTACGAAAGGGAAATGTGAAGTGTTTATTTAGAACATACTAATGGCGCTGATCTATGGGTAAAAATTGTATTAATAACTAAGCATTTATCGAAGCTGTCAGATTGAAGACGCGTTTTTATTTTCATTGGAGACACACGAATACAAAAAAAGAGGCGTAAATTCATTTTACGGCGAAACATCGTTAAATGAAAATCTTCCTGGTTAACGAATGCGTTCTCGCATCTTCGAGTTCTGAATCTCAAAAAGGGAGAGAAGTGAGTGATTGATATTTAGTAAATCCCATTTGGCGGAGGGGGATGATTCCTCCACTAATGGAAGCGAATTAGCGACTTTTGAGGGGGGCAGGAGAGGGAGGGGTTCATAATTTTCACTTGCTTCCCGAATCAGTCGTCTCTCCCTCTCTCCTTCGCCCATCCTATACCCCTTCTATCCCTACCCTACTTCCAGCCTTCCAGACGCTTCTCTCATTAAAAGGTTCACCTCCCCCTCCCCCCCCCGACGCACACCCGAACGCCTTCTCTCTCTCTCTTTCATCTCTCTCTAGCTGATTGGGAATTTCAGCGCCCCTTGAGAGAGGGAGCCACTGCTGTTGCTTAGTGGAGTCGGAGAGGAGAAGGAATTATAGGAGGAGGTATCGATTCGTCACTTCCCTCTTGCGCATCTACTCCTCTTACCTCCACTAACCCACCCGATGCTCCTGGGAGAAACAAGCTAAAACGCAAAAAGCCCCTTCCACCCCGCCCATTTTCCACTTATTTCCAACCTGTGATTAAGTACCCCAAGTCTTCGCGCCATCATCCCGCGCCCCAATTATGAGTTTCGAAGGCAGAAAATCCAATGTTTGTCATCGCGGGCACTGCTTAGTTAGAAGAGAGAGGTTGTTTGTATTCTGGGTCCGGTGACAAAGATACAGAAAGAGAGATAAACTCTCGTTCCGATTGTGTTTCATTTGGTCGGTGGTGTTGGAGGAGCAGATTTCCTGTTTTTGTCTCTTGCTCTCTTCGTTTCTACTTTTCAAAGGCTGGTCGTGAGACCGCTTTCGGTAAACTTTCTAGAATATCGTTTTCTTGGAAATTTTCGGTCGGTAATCTGTTTGAAGTTACACACTTGTTCCTGATCTTTTTTTTTACATTTTGCTATTTTTGAGTGTTATATTATTAGTAAGGGGCCTACCTTGGGATGGGGTCATTTTTTCCATCTTTATCTACGTAGGAATATTAACTTATGGTATAGTGCCTTGCAAACTAATCGTCAGTTGGTATGGACTTGCATTTACAACCTTTGAAGATATTTCAGGTTGAAACTTTGCTCAGTACTTCATTGCTCAATTTCCAATTGAATTTTAGTTATATTTACTGCAGTAATTTGAAATAAATTGAGTGTGAATAAAAAATATTTCGTTGTTCTCTTTTCAGGTATGTTTCAAAAAATCTTCCCTTGACTAATGGACTTAACTCGTGAATGTGATTTGGTGCTAGGGATAGCTGGTGCACGCTGCTAACTCGCAAAGGTAGTGTAATTATCATTCATATTCCACGGTTAAATCAATCAAGAGAAGATGGGGCATGGGGGCGTAGATGAATGATTTTAGTGCCTCCTTTAATAGCTAATTGATCCTATTCGAATAGTATATTGAAAATGAATTTTTTGGACTGTTGTTGAGCTTTCCATTTTTAATTTCAAGCTATAATTTTCCCACTGCCGTTAAAGCAGTGTTTAAATCCACCAATTATAATTGGTATTACTAGGAAGAAAATCATAACAAAGGCGTGTGCAGTCACTTGCACGTAACGTAATAATTATAGAAATAATAATATTTCTTATAGTCTGTTTTCAGTTTTTCCCAGCACCTAAGGGATAAAAGAGAAATCATTCATGTGATAAGTGTTAATAACTTTACTTCAGTTGTTTATGTCTCACAAGTACATTAGGTTAAACAGTTACGATAGAAAGAGGGACTGCACTTATATTATTACCATATTCGGTCACAATCAATTTACGACCCTAGTTGACCTAGTTCAGCTCGAATTAACATACTTACTGCGGTGCCTACTGTACCATCTCTTGCACCAAAGATGAAATTGAGTGTTCCAGTGCCTTTATGAGTCTATCTTATCTTTAAATCATGTTAATGAAACTGTAATAATAAAAGTAAGATGGTTGAGAAATAGACAATATACTGTACTTAGGTATATTAACGAGTAATTATAAACCGGGGAAATTGGATTCAATCATGCATTTAATTTCCCCGGAACCATCCCCTAAAGTAATTTAAATCTGGTGTTTAATCGGGCAAGCGACGTCAAACGAACTCACGCGACGTTACCCAAACGTGGTATAGCTTTTAATTTTGAGGTTTAAAGATGATAACGCTTGTTTTATTTTTGGCGCATTTCCGTGGACTTGCACCCGCTGCTGGGCGGCCGTCGACTGCCGTAGCCACTGGGCGCCCCCGAGGCATTGACCGCATTCGGGAAGAGTCAGTGGGGATAGCGCCAGTGGGCGGCTGGAGGACGACTTTCACTTTCCTCCCGTGCCACGCTGCCCGGATTTATTCGGATAATGTGGTGGGGGTTGATGAGGTGGGGCGGGAAGGGGGGAGGGCGGATCCCCTGCATGATTCCGCAAAGTCTTGGAATCATTCCCAGTCCCTTCTCTCGGCAAACCTTCGAAACCCCTCGCGCACTTCCGAATTCCCGTTGTTCCCTCTTGGGGAGAGTCTTGTTCCTTGTGAATGTTAAAGATGGAAGTTCGATTAAGCGATAGGACGTTCCTCATTTAGTTGACAGTACGGGCCTTATGGAGAACGCTGTTGCCAAACCTATGCTTTGTGTACTCACCTCTAAAACACGTAGACAACAATTTCCAACACCGCACTAAATTTAAGGAAGTTTCTGTAGGGAATAATGTTTGCTTATTTGGAAGGACCTTAGATGGACAGCTAGCATTCTGCATTGCATTAAGTTCATTTTCCTTCTGCTGTGGGCAATATTGCACCTCCGACCTTATGGAGATTACACTTGAAACGAATCTTCGTAAGAGGTCTCCAAATTGACAGCTAAATGTGGAACACTCTATACAGAATAATTAGGTATCTGAGGGTTTGAGGCCCTGGGAGTAGGATTGATGCAACTCTGCTGACCTCTGTATCAACTATATATTGTTCATAGGCTCATCCTTTCAGATATCTTCCTCCATTGTGTATCGTGTGATACTCGGGGTGGGTTTCCTTTGATTATTGACTTCTAGGATTACTCTTCTTGCTTTATTAGATACAATAGAGTTACTTAACACCGTAACGGGATATATCATAGCAAGATAATTGGATACCAATTCTTGATATAACCTAAATATGTATTTTTCAGGCAAGTTGTGATTTATCGCGTCGTAGTAATTAAATGCCTCATGCGATGTGAAAAAAACTATAATCTGATATTAAACTTTGTTAAAAATGTTAACCATATGGGGTTCTTCGAAAAGCGTATGAGGAATATGGGGAATGACGTAATGATCTACGCTGAGGGTACTTTTGTATTTACCTATGTTCATAGACTTTAGGCATTGTTTTCCATCCTCAAAGATCCCTTAATTACTCATTCAATGAATTGGATTCAAACGTTCCATGCCTTTCGCGTAAAATAGCTACAAATTTAGCAAATTAATATTTGAGTGGTCGAATGCAGTCAGTGATATTTAGCTCTATATGTTTTATTGCATTTTATTTTCTTTAAGGAGAACTCACTCGTGGTTCGCAACGATTTGAGTGTTCAGTGTTTCAGAGTGAAATATTTCATTTTTACCATTTTTGTCCCTTTTAAAGTGTTGATTTCATGTTTGTGATGATTTTTTTATACGTCGAGTATCCTTAGCCCCGCGAAAAGCAGAACCTCGGAATCAGACTAATTAAGAGGTATTTATTACGAAATACGGGGTGATTGTCCCACATCCTCTAAACATACAGCTGGTGTTGGTTTTGAATTCTGCAGAAAAGCCAAAATTGACCATTTTAGACCGCTTAAAAAATACCCTGGAAATATGGTCGATTTTGCTAGCGTGTAACGTGATTTTCGACACAATGTTAATTGCTGTGAAATGTTGGTCTACCCTGATATAAATGGATATCTTCTCCTCAGCATATTTGTCTGTGTAGGCGTTGATACTTCGAAACTCGTCTTTTTCAAGGAGTGTCTGGAAATTTCAATTGAAATATTTCAATAAAAACTCTTCTTATTGGTATGAACAGTTAAGTTTTCGTCTCAAAATTCATAGCTGTCCTGCTCGGATGTATCAATTACAACAAAGCTGTAAGTAGTTAACAATACTGGGAGTTGAGGTCTCCGCCATTAATTATGCTGTGACTCCTCAAATGCTCAGTGATGGTCCTTCTTTCGCTCCACCATGCAGTGCATAATCGTGCTGCATAACGATTTCCATTGGTATTATTTCCGTGAACGAGTATCAAACAGTACATGTACAGTCCTATTGCATGTCCCGGCGAGACGTCAAAAAGTTTCAACCTCAAGTATCTCGACGGCGTTGAATACTGATATGCAGTTCCCGCTGCTTTTTGTGGCTCATCTCCTCCTCTTCCGCATTGGAATAACGAAGCCCCTTGTTGCCCGCCAAAGCAAAATCTTCATCCTCTTCGGAGAGCGCACTCGACGCAACGCAACGACCCCTTCGCGGATGGAAGAGGGTCTGGGAGGGGATGAAGAACTTTGCTTTCAAAACCGTTGCAAGGTATAACGGCATCCCAGAGGCTCGCTCCCTTCCTTATCCGAACCATGCATCGGCAAAAGGAAGTCTTTTCTCTCCTCTCTCCGGTGACCACCCTCTTCTGCCTTTCCCCCCCCCCCGTCGGAAGGGTGACCTCGTGAACCCCCGGTACCGATCCTTTATGCGATGCTTCATTTCAAGTAGTGACTCTACTTGAACTGCCATGCGCTGATTACTGTTTTTAGCATACACATATTTACTTATACAAACCCATCACTCCATTCCCTTTCGGAGTAGCCAAGGAAAAAGGATTTAGTTATTACTGCAAGACATGGAAAACTGTCTCTCTTTTAATGATTTCCTATAAGTAACTAGCTAAATAAGTAACTCTCGTGTGTAAAGACGCCTTGATAAACGTCGAAATTGGATGGATCGAAATTCGATATCAAATGTAGCTGTCGATTTTCGAAACTTCGGCATTACGTCGCACTATATCTCTTTGTATCGCGCGGCCATTCATCTCTGCTTTCCTTCTCCCTCGCGAAGGCATGTCACTCTTCGTGGAAGAGGGGAGGGAGGAGGCAACTAGTAGGGAGAGGTGAGGTCTGAGAGGAGATCCGAACTCACGCCAATGTCCCACTCCTCTTTTCCAATGCCGACGGGTGTAACAAGAGGAGAACGGGGGAAAGAGTTAGTTGGGGGATTGAGGGTGGATGGGTAGGGGCTGGGAGGAGGAAGGGGAAGGCGATCCACGCGCCACTCACTCGCCTCTGAATGGGGCCCCTCTGTTCTCTCCTACTTCCTTTCCCCCACCTTTCTACCCTGTCCCCCTACTACTACTCGCCCATAAATACTACTTCCATCGCACTCCCATTCCCGCCTCCTCAAACTCCCTCCTACGTACGCCTCGCCGCTAGGCTCACTTTCTCACGACCTCAACTTCCCCTCTTCCGTGCTTTCCTTCGCTTCACTCTTCGAGGATGTCTCTTTCCTGCTGTCCGAACGCGCATATGTTTCGATTTTATCGCAAAAAGAGGAAAACGTTCTCTGGAATTTGATTGAATTCTCGTGTGATTGGACTTAATGTTATAAGAAATGGTGCTTTTGATTCAAATCATCTTCTTTTCCGTATGCTGTAGGCGTGGGGGCCTCTATATACTCCTTCCACCTCTTCCGGCCACCTGTCATTTTATTTCATCTCCCTCTCTCTCTTCCCTCTTCTCTTGCCGTACTGCTTCAATTATTTGAATGTCCCACGTTCCAAATTGTATTCCTATATTTCATTGCTTGCGTCTTTACTCCCTACCTATCCGTCCATTTTTAAAGGCATTTTGATTTTCTTTGAATCGACGAGTTTCCACCATGCGGGTGAATAGCCCAGCGATGGTTTTACCACAGGTCAGTTTACCGACCTTTTAATGATTCCTGTAGGGCCTTCACAGTTACCGCAGGGTTGGTTCAAGGGCCCACCTTTCTTCGCCTTCACATGAAAGCACACTTCGTAATGAAGTAATTCATGCGGTATTCATTTAAGTGCAATGAAAGCATGTACACATCGCAAAATCTTATTAAAATATTTTAGTTCTCAGTTTGTTAATACTGCATCGGCTGTATCATCATTATGCCGTTGTATGTCTGAAAGTATAGGTGAGTCGAAGAAAGCCGAAAATTTAACTATTTTAGTATGGGAGTTAAATTGTCTTTATTTTCTTCGTCACCAAGTTTCCCTTTGAAAGTGTTGTAAATTTGTCTGGCTACCGCTTAAGCCCATAACATAACGCTAATCAGTCCAGAGCTCAAAAGTTTTGCTTATATTTGTCTCTGTTTTGGTGGAAACTAGCGAATGAAGGAGTTTGATGGATAAATAAATAGCTTTATTACGTGGGGAGAGACAGAGCTTAGGAGTCCCCTCTCCTACCTTAACCCTTGACACATGGTAGATAAAGATATAAATATTGAAGTAGACCATATAATACAGGCATCAAATATTAACGCTAAAAAAATGTTGTCAAGTTTAGAACTCACTGCAGGAAAACAGCTACGTTGGAAGCGGGGTGCGAAATACCTGCGAAACCTACAAATAGAGAATCTAGCGTAAGTTAAACACTCAAATATAATATACAGGGAGCTCCACCGTGGAAATATCGGTCGCCTCGAATAGGATCCCAGTTTAGCGATGTAGCAGAATTCCCTGCGGGTGTTTTACTCGGAAAATGTTGAATTGGGCGGAAATTCCTGAAATAAAGTTTCTTAAATAGCTTTTTTTGCCATATTACCCAATGAATCGCTCTTCACTCCTGCTTTCGAATGTTTTGTCTAAGAATTTCTGAACTTTTATCTTCTCAATGGACATGAAGAGCATCGCTAACTTACCCTCACTCAGAAATGGAGCTAAGCTTATACGTTTCCTAGCATGTGGTAGGTGCATATTTAGAAAGTGGCTTCGATTCTGATTCTCGAGTAGTACGACTGCCTCCGTATCTTTTGAGTGCAGTCGATAGTAGCGTACGGAGTGTACAGTTCTGAAGTACCCCCTCGATTGATAACACGTTTCGCTAATAATACGTTCTTCGCTGGCGTCTTGAGATAACAATCGGTGTAACCGCAGTGTTAGCTCAGTTTTCAATGAGTTTATTCGACGGTACGTCGATCTGTGGAGTTTATAACTTCAGAGTATAATTTTAGTTAAATTTTAAAAATCTTATTTTTATTGAAGGAATACTGTAATCGCATTGGCTGTGAGTGACACTGTTGCAATGATTCTAAATGCGTAATAAAACTCTTATCTTTTACTCCTGGGCTTTCATAAGTGTTCCTTTCTTCCTTGTGGACTGAAATTCTTTCAGCAGGGTTAACCTGTGGGCAAATGTCTAGTGTCCCCCGCTTCTTTGGTTATTTTCTCTCAATTTTCCGTAAACAGCGAGTAGACTTAATTTTCCTTGAATGTTGTTTTGTCATCGTACGTTTTGAAGGCATTGTGCTTTTATGGTGTGGGAAAAACCAATGGAAATAATTTTGGCCAGAGTTTAGGGTGGAGACTTATTACTCTACCATGTGGGTATCTTTCTCCTTGTCGGATTTAATATCATAGTCTGTCGCTTTCAGCGGCTTGGGAAATTTCTGGATACGCCCCGGATGTCCCCAATTTGCACCATTAGGATGAGATTAATGCCAGCGCCGGAATCCTCTCCACGTCCTAACTTTATCCCTTCCTTAATTACTCTTACGTAATCAGAGTTGCAATTACCCTCGGCCGTTGATTACCCTCTAACTTTATCGTCGCAAGAAAAGGGAATTGGGGTGCGGGAGTGGTGGTGATGGACTATTTTGTCCATGTGTCATGACGACTCGTTCGGCGTGCTGAGGAGGTCACGCCCTCGGAGATAGTGAATTAGTTGGTTCAGTGCGTAAGCCATGGCCGATGAAAATGCTGGTTCCTGACCATAGACCACACTGGTTGACGTTTGAGCGTGGAAATCGTGGAGGACTCCCTAATTTGCCCTCCACCCAATTTTTGTATGGTAAACCGTAACCAATTGCGGTTTCTTTTTCGCCCAGTGTTAAGTCTTCTCTGTATCTCCTCGTTCCTCAAAAGATTCTCCTTGCATGTATACCAAAGGGATGATTGCGCCAAGAAAAACAAATCATTTGACTTGATCGGGATTCGAACCACGTTCTCCCAAATTTTGGTCAGGTGTATTTTCAAACTAGCTAACACAACTGACCGTCGTTTGGGCGATCCGAGGTTTAATCCTGGTTAAGTGATGATATTTTTCATGGGAATTTTATCTCTATTGTGTTTATCTTTGCAACCGTGCGCGTGACTGCGTTCCAAGTCATTAGTGCGTTTTGGCAGTGATGTGCTCCTTACAGTTGGCTTGTAAAAATGGAAATTAGGAACCCTCGATTTTTGAGCAGGGATTGAATAAGGGGAATCTGGTTGTTGTCGTGGCCTGAGTTTTGGCTTCCCATCCCTAGAGCCCGAATTTGAATCCCGGCTGTAAGAGATTTTTCAGTTGAATCCTGATCCCTACTTGAGTGCAATGTCAAGAGCACTTCAAGTGTAGTACTCCGTCCGTTGGATGGGACGTTAATCTGTGTGTCCCTTGGCGCCTTACTATAGGAGTGGGATAATGCGGACGCCAGGTTTCTCTCCACCATTCCTAAAGTAATCCTACCCTTAACATACCTACCCACCTATCCTTAATAGCGTATCTTACCTTAGCTGTCAGTCCTCTCCCCAAATGACCACCCAAGAAAGCGATTGAATTAGAGGTTATTTTTTAGAGCTAATCCTGGTTGTAACGCCGTATGATTTTACGCCATCGAGTTAGTTAAGCTTTCAGCCGATGGCAGAAGGGTCCAGAGTTGTGTTCTGGGTTGTGCATGTAATCAGTGAAATAATTCAGAATTCATGGCAAAATTAAGCGATGCATAACCCTCTCTTGGTTTCCGAGTGTCGAAATAATTGTCTTAAGGGACATCACGTGTAATTTTAATTTTATCTTTTCACATGCAAGTTAAAGGCATATTTGAAAATTTATTTTAATTTTAAATTTCAGTGCCATCTCTGTCGTATTCACTTCTTTCATTTGCAGTAAAAGTGTTTGCTTTAAATTTTTGGTTGTTTTTTTTATAAGTTACCGACTTCCATTCTTCTTTAAGGCTTTCCCACCTATTATAGATTTAGAAAAAATTCTCCTTTGAAAGAATTACGTGCTTGGAAAAAGTTTAATGGCCCCAGAATCCTTGAGACCATATGGTTTGTACCGCTTTTCTTGACTGTTATACGTCCAAGGTGTAAGAAACATAAAATTAAACCTTGCCTAACTTTACATAACCAATACAGGGTCACAAAAATGCTATGAAAAAATGCCGAGCCTCATTTTTCAGGTTAACAATGAGACACGGCACATCAACCAACTGCATTAAAAAGAAACAAAAACAAAATGATTAAAGTAAAACATTGAAGTGAACAGAGAGAAAATAATGCGTGTTTTCATCTAACAATAAGATTACTGTAATGTTTTTCGTTCGCTTGTGAGGACATTTTTAGTTTAAATTGACTCATACTATTTGAATTAATTATGTGTGATGAATTCAAAAAGATATGGCACTTTTTTCACAGTTTTTTTATTCCAAGTCGACCGGTTTCGTCGCATAGGCGACATCATCAGACCTGATGATGTCGACTATGTGACGGAACCGGTCGACTTGGAATAAAAAACTGGGAAAAAAGTACCATATCTTTTTGAATTCATTAGAATGGATTTTCACAAAGTGAAGCCCGAAACCATCGAGTTTATAATTATGTGTGGTCCGAAATATCGTTCCAAAGGTCAAATGTACGATGAGAATCATCAACGAAGATGTCCTACTAACAATAAGAGTTGTAGAGAATGTATGTGTAATGAAAACTGTGAAGAAGGAAAGACAAACTTATTGAATATGGTAATAACTTCAGGCTTCACTATGGGGAACCTCTCCATCAGGCACGTAGCCAGGGGGGGAGGGGGATCTTTAGGGGCGCCAGCCCCCCCCGAAATATTTTTTCCCCGTGCGGCGACTGCCTTTCGCCAAGGGGACCACTAGCCAAGGGGCACTCATGCTTTGAGCTGGACTTAGCAAATTTCTGGCTACGTGCCTGCTCTCCATATCAATTTTTATTTCCGTTATTGAATATATTTTGCGACAGCAGTCTTGTGATAGCTGTAATGGAATGATATATGAATGGGAATAATTTCAGAGGAAGATCAACAATGGAATAGATCGGGTGAATTATGAAGGACGTCAAAGGGAATTATTATGTAGCATTGAAGCGGTTTGTAGTTAGGAGAGTGAGAGTAATCTCTCCATTCGCTGTAAATGTACAGCAAACCAATCCTTGGTTTGATAACTGCGGATGATGAATATTGTTCCACATCCCTGTGGCTGAATTGCTGAGGCGAAATGAAGTGATTTTCATGTTCAGTGATATCTCGTTCAAACTACCTAAGAATCGATTTCCTTCCGCTAAGCGTACGTGCGACTGATGTTTAGGGACATTTTTCCCTGTAGTTTTTGCTACTTCTCTGGCATTCTAATCATCCCCCGTCTCCCCCACCGTTGTTTTCTTTCCTATTCCTCGGGGATCCTCTGCTTCCGCGGTAAGGGTGTGTTTGTAAGGGCGTGGGGGTGTTGGTTTGGTAGGAGTGGGTTCAGAGGAACAGTGGGGAGCTCTATCACAAGGGTTACAACCGTTACAACTCACATAGGACAGGGGGCTCCTGGGTAGTAGAAAGTACTTTGCGATGTTTAATTTTCTACGTCGAATTTTGGTACAAAATGTTACTGACGTTGCGACTTTAATTCTTCTTTAGACGATCGTTATAATTTATATCTAATAGAGTGGATATAATCGTCCATATCGAGGTGTCAGTAGTTAGCCCATATGCCTCTATAATTATTGAAATTAGGGTTTCCTCAACATTTGGGCCGCACGATACACTCATTATACAATCAAAACTTAGGTGATATAACTTATGGAGGTAGCAAAGACTTAACTTAATGACATTAATTATCACGTATAGTGAGTACCTTCGTCAATACCTTATATATCTAGATGTCTATTAGCATGGTGCATCTCTAGGTATTAATTCATCGTGTATGTCTAGGTATCGGTAACTCTCTTATCGACAAGAATAGTCGGAGCCATATCAATCTCTATTCGATTTACAGTTATCCCCCGCTTAACACGACATATGCCTTTTGATAACCTGTCGTGTTAAATGGGATTCGTTTTAATGGAATGTATAAAAGCCGTAATAAACCGTGTAATTAATGAGTGATATGTACGAGGAACAACAGTAATGGGCCCATGTCAATCATTCCTCAGCAGCTTAACTAGGACTTTAAGCACATTATTTCAAAATTCCTGAGCAATAAGGAAACATTTTTAATGTTTTAGCGAATGAAGTTCAAAAGTGCGTATATTCAATGCTTCAAACGAATCTTAAATTTCTCAGTAGAGAAGGCTGGGTCGTTTTTTTTTATAAATGCTGGTTCTACTCTATTCGAAACAAGTGGCATGTTAATTGAAGCTTAAATTCTGAATAAATCATAAAACCCCAGCATTCGTGTTAAAACTGGAGATGTGGCCTTGCGATGTGAATAGATACACATCGGCTTTCGTGTTTTAGCGAATGTTGTGTTAAGCAAGGGACACCTGTTTTTAAACCGGTGAGGTCGGATCTAAAGAAATATCGACTCGATGCCAATATATCGTCATATGGCGCAGTGCTGGCCGGAGTCGTATAAATGCTAGGCGTTATAAGTCAAGAGGGCGCAGCGAATATCGTGTTAAAGGAATTCGGGTTAAGCGAGGGAATCTTGTATTTGAAGTTTTGAACCCAATCCGTCGATATGAAGAAGTATCCCATCGATTTCGATATGTGGTCGCATGGCGCAGAGTTGGCCGGATTCGCATGAGTACTTTGCGTTATAGAGAGAGTAGCGAATATCGTGTTCAGCGAGGGACACCTGTATTTGGACCGACTTGGTCCTTAAAAAGAATTGTCGCCTCGATGTCGGTATATCGCAACATGGCTCAGTGTTGGTCGGACTCGTATAAATGCCAGGCGTTACAGTCAAGAGAGCGTAGCGAATATTGTGTTATGCGAGGCACTCCTGTATTTGAACCCATTAGGTCGATGTAAAGAAATATCGCCTCGATTTCGATCGTGGCGCATTGCTGGCCGGAGTCACATGAATGCCAGGCGTTTATAGTCAAGTGAGCGTCGCACGCCTACCATTCCCCGCCTCGTCAGTTGGCTCCCCTGCTTTCCCCTCAGCCTCCCCTCTCCCCTTTTCTCCCCATTTCTTCCCAAGGGAAACCCATATTCCTCCACCCGTGCCCCCTTCCCCCCTACTCCCCCCCCCTTCGTCAGTGTGTGCGCGCGGCTGAGAGTGAGTGAGTTTTCGAGAGGGGACGCGTAGGCGGCGCTGTTGGATGCAGCGGCAGGAGTTTCGGTCGGTTCTTTTTCGGGGGTGGCGGAAGGAGGGTGAAAGGGGCTGTTGGAAAGGTTCGGGGGAGAGGGATGATTGGGGGGGGAGGGCGAGAGGATTCTCATGGTGCGTGCGCGTGGCTGTAGAGGGCGTGGGAGGAGGAGGAGTTGCTGCTTGCTGCTCGTCAAGGGTTTTGGGGTGAGCCGAGTGGGTATTCCGTCGAGGGTCCCCTAGTTGTGAGTACGGGACGATGCCGAAGCGGAGCAGGGGAATCGATTCGAATCGTTAACCGTTTAGTTTGTTGACCCCGTCTGTGAAGGTGGCTTTACACATGGAACTCACTTACGTGGTGCTACAGGCCTGAAAAACCTGGAAAAAGTCATGGGAAATAAAAAATGGCCCGGAAAACTTAGAAAAGTCGTGGGAAATTATCTAGGAAACACGCTTTTTCAGCAAAAAGTGAAGTATCAGGAGTGATATGGTGGAATTTCAGCATAATTAACCACAGAAATGGCAATTTTCCACCAGATAGAATTAATTACGACCATGGTTTCGATGCACTGCATCGTCATCACCTGATGATGATGCAGTGCATCGAAACCATGGTCGTAATTAATTCTATCTATCAATCAATCAATTTATTATCGTGGGCCATTTGGCCCATGAGATAATTTACAGTTGCACTATAATTCAGTAAAAATCATTTGACAAAGGTACAAAGAAAAAAAAACACTACAGCAAGCCTCAGTAAATGCAAAAAAAAATAAGGGAGAAAAAAAAGGAAAAATAGCCCCATGTTAAATGAGGATTTCGAAAAATGTCTTAAAATACCGTTTTGAAGGTGTTCTATTACGTTATGGAAGGTGATCTATAGCTGTACTATTAGCATGTGCTAAACCCATCATTTTTGCGTTTTTTTATCAATGGTTAAAACCCCAAACCCCCCCCCCCCCCGGATACGCCTGTGCGTGTTGAAATGGCATGAAATGTTAAGAAACCAAATTGGTAACATGCATTTTTTTCACTGTTATCCATAGATATTACTAATAAGGACACGTAGGCAATGTTTCACGCAAATCTGTACGTTTCAAAAATCCTTAGCAAAATCCGTAACAAAAGCACCTTAAGAACCCTGGGAGAAATCGATATAAGTGCACACAGATGTCATCAGGAGAGACCACCGACAACTGTAATCATTTGCGCCTCTAAGGATTGATGAGAAGATTGGAAGGGGCGGATTAATTGGAGGAATTCATGAAGTGTGGAGAAAAAACCGATGTCGGCTTAGCCTATCGAGTACGTCCCACTGGTAATTCATGATCAGTGTGGTCTCAGTGACTGTAAGTTAGCTTTTATTAAATGAATGAATGCTCTGTTTCTATAGGTTACGCTTTTAACTACAGGTTTACACCAAAGGGATTAAATACCGCCATGAAAACATCATTTCACTTGACCGGCATTCGTTCCCGAATCTTCTAATTGCGGTTACACAGAGAACAAGGCCCGGTTTTATCATGCCTGGCCAACGTTGGCGCAAGATTGCGTAGCCTTTTTGTTAACTTGATGTTAGCTGAGAGTTCAGGTGTTCTGTATAGGGTTGATGCAAGAGCATAGCATTTTTTGGCTTCTCACTAACTTGGCTTAATGACTTCAACTACAAACCATTTGATTTCTTCGGATTTGGAATCTGGAAATATTTATAATTCATATAAATGAAATTAATTTATTTTTATTCGTTTCTACAATCCCAAAAAAATCTCCAAATTCATTTAACATCGGGTGTTTCAACAGGTATCAACGGACGAACACAAACAACTATGTCCCGAGTGGTGAATAACCCACCCAGGCGGGACTCGAACCTTCGACCCTCGGATTAGCAGGCAAGGACTTTACGACGTAGCCACAGAGGCCACGATACTTGAGGATAATACATTGCTTATTAATTTCTGTGTGCTCTTAATGTATAATAAAAGCTATTATCACAGTTAAATAAATTCCATAATGCGTCAACGTATTATATTTCAGGAATCGGTCGATTATTTGAGGTAAGCATCATCGATGAGTGAACACATTAACTTGGGTTTTCATGCTGAAAAAATATTTAACCAGATATTATAAAAGTTGGTCTAAATGAGCAAAATCATTTGAAGTTCTCTCAGGCGGGCCAAAGATTATGGAACAAGTCCGGATCGTGCATTTCTGCCAGTGTCGCGTCGTAACAAAGGAGGGGGGGATGAGTACGTTGACCCCCTCTAAAATACTTCGCAGAGGGTGCCGGAGTAGTGTAATTTTTAAACTTTATTGCGTATTTCTCAAAATACACACAAATACGTTCCATCAGTCGAAGGGGAAAATTAAAAAAAAAACCTCAACTTGGAGTATGAAAATGATAAATTTTAGGATTTTAGAAGGGCTGTTTAAAAAGCTCGTAAGGATTAGTTGGCACGGGGGGCGCCGAAACGCTTGCACCCCCTTATCCGCAACGTCAACGTCGTTACCCCGCTGACTTACATACATATCGAAATTTTCCTCTCGTCGATGCATCGGATGCGGAATCGGTGTCGCCCGCATCGTCACCTTTCGCGTGCAGGAATACGAGTATGATTTAGGAGGGGGATAAGGGAAGGATGAATGAATGGTTTTGGGGTAGGGGGGTTCTGCGAGCTCTCCTCCCCTCATCTGCCTCTTCGCCCACATTCCCACCACTCCTCCTCTCGGATTCCTCATTCCCTCCCCCCTTTCTCTCTGCTCTCATTCTCTCTCCCATTCCGCGTTCCGTCTCTCAATCGAATGGGGAAGCTAGGGTGGCACGTGCTGGCTTGTGCGAGAGAGAGAAGGCCTCCCTTTCTGCTTCCTCGCTGCTCTTCAACCGTGCGTTCTCTCTTATTCCCACCTCTCCTTTGATGCCTCGTTTCCACTGCCGACGTACCCACCAGCGCACGTGCTTGCGTGAGCCAAAATCGTTGTGGGAACGCGCGTTGAGTGGTTCCTGAAGGCCGGTTTACGATTGGCCTTAACGCTAACTTCAACTGCGAGTTCAATGCATCGGTGTTCATGGAGGCGTTTACAATCGCGTCAACCGTGAACGTCTACCGTCGAATTCAAATCTCAGTCATTCCCAAAATTTTGAGTATTTTAATAACTCCTCTGGTTCCAACTCTCAAGTTTACGGCTGAAGCCAGTGCGTACTCAATACCTGGCTTGAATATAGCTATTCATTTACAGCCTGGTCTTTTTTTAATTAATTAATTAATTCATCCACTTCATATGATCAGTCCGTAAATATTGTGTACAAAAAAACGATCGCTAGGAGGAAAAGTCCAACCCCAGGCAACTTCCTTTTTTTTAATTCGGTGTTCTGGATATCGACCTCCAAGTATTCAACAGTATGGTATTCTCGAAGGTAGTTAGGATATAAAAAGCAATTACTCCTTGCCAACGTTTCGGAATTTAATGAATTCTATAATCAGGGCTAAAACATGTAAATTAGGGCTAAAACACATTACTATGTTTATGGGTGGATGGTGTTTTTTTAATGGCCTTCTGTATCGTTTTTTTATCCATGGTGATGGTATTCATTAATTTACGAAAATTTGGCTAGGATTAACTGTTTTTTTTATTACCGGACCTTTCCTCAAGAAAGCCATACAGTTTTTTGTTCCTTTCCTTAGACTTTTGTCTTGATTCAATGTATGTACGTTAGTGTCGAGAAGAGTGGGTAGTCAAATACACGCGATCCTACGAGAGATGTTTTTCACTACCCCTTTGATGCATCCGACGGTGCTAGTACGACTCGAAGCGGGACTGTTTTTAGTCTTTTTTATTTTTTTATTAATTAATTTAAATATTTCATCGTTCATCCGTGACGTGGCGCCTAATTGGAGAACATGTTCGTATAGAAGATAAGGGGAGTGGGTTGGGAATCTGATGCCAGCATGGGGGTGGAATTTTTTTTATATTAATGGATTGGCTGACTTCTTTCCTTCACAAACGGCTTATTTTCCTCTCGAATGTGTATTCGCGGCCTGGCCGGAGGGTGGGAGGGCTTAATTGAAGTGGCTGGTGTTGCCTTCCCTTTGGCTTCCCGTGCGCTAGCTTTTTTTAAAATGAATACCTCAATGACGGATAGGCTATAAAAACCTGAGAGAGATATTTATGGAGTATGGCTATATGGGTTTTTACTACATCTCTGCTGACTTCGTAGCATGAAGGCCCACATCCCATATAGACCGGTTGGTAATCTTGTGAGCCACGAGTGCATTCGCAAATTTTATTTGTATTAAGTTTTTTTAGTGTACTGACTGTTTTGAGAACGCAGCAGAGCTGTGATTAGTTAAAAAACTGATTTGAAGGTGCCCTGTGTCCAAACTAAGTTGCAGAGGCATATTTATCTATTTTACTATGATCAGGTTCAGTGGATGCATCTTTGCACATTGGTTGCACATTGCAATCATTCTTATAGACTTCAATTACTGATCTGTAGGTGTTGTGGTTTTTCGTCCCTGTCGTAGTCACACCTTTTTAATGAATAAGAAATGTAAAATTAAGACTTAATGAAGGAACAAAACAGCTTATAGTGGGGTAAAGTGAAGAGCTGCAGCTAACCTATCTTCGGATTGATGACTCCTGATGACGATATATCAGTCATTATTAGTTTGTTACGGATTAATAATAAATTACATAGAGTTGTTATTGGTTTACTCGTCTGGTCACATTTATTAGGGCGAAGGAGAACTAAGATTTTTATCTTTGATAATGATAAATCCTTGAGTTTTGTCTCCTTTCTTTGTTTTTGGCGTTTCCGGTGTTCCCTTTCGTATTGTACATTTTGTTTTAAATTAGTGGACATTGCCAAAGGCAGGCCGCACCGCAGTGCAACGCACTGATATGTTTATTACTTTGGTCGGTACTTTTAGATAACGGGTGAAGATTGAATTGAATGTACTCATGTGTTCTAATAGGCACACTTTTCGTAATGAGCAAGAATAATGTACCTACTTCATGGCTGATAATTCATTTTCCCTTGATAATCATTTAATTCCTCACCGGTACTCCATGAAAAATTATTGCATGAGCCATGATGCAATAACGGAAGCAGTAACTTTAAGTAGTCTTCCATTTTGGGCTGTAGAGATAACCATCTCCTCGTTGCTTTATATCTTGGTTAGTCTTTTTTTGACTAATCGGCATTTATAGCGGGTCGTAGGAGGTAAAGGAAACAATCTTTAAGAGGGCTTGAGGATGCCGGATACAGCCATCGTCTGATGAAAGATTTAGGGAAGTGAAGCAATTTTCAGAGCAGAAGCAGAGGGCTGGTACGAACCCTTGGATGGCAGTGTCTAGGGTGACTAATCTCATTGCGCACTGGCTTTGTGGGGAGAAACGAACAATATGTGCTGGGCCTTATTGCCCCGTTTACTCTTGACTACATACCGATCTGACGTACCATCGTAACCAGTGTTTGCTAACACTGTTCTTATTTTTTTATTACATTTTATTATTATTTATTTGCTTTCCGGAAGATTCTGGTAGCCCGTATGACCCTGCGATTCCGATAAGATTTCATCAGGTTTCCTGGGGCCAGGACCGATAGAGCCCAAAGAAGTGGCCCATGCCCTGGGTGGATAAAAACCAACCCAGGTGAAATTCGAACCCGCGACCCCAGAATCAGTGCGTGAGGACCTTATCCCGCCGCCACCCGGGCCGGAAGACTAGCCATTGGAAGCGTCGAAGTCGGGGAAACCGGAAAAAGTGAGGAAAATATTCTCCAAATTCCAAAGCGTCATCTGAAGCGGAATAGGAAAAATGTCAAGAACGATTGTCAAATACGGCATTCAGAACGAAGAAGAGTTTAGTGCTCATTGATGTGGGGAGGAGTATTTTGCTTGTATAACTACTCTACAAATTTCAAAGCATGACAGGGTCGCGGGATTTCTACTGTCTTTCGAGAGAATTTGGTTGCTTTTCCTTGTTCATTACAAATTCTGGGGCTTCAGGTAGCATGGAGTGAAAACCAATTTAAACTTGAGAACTGGTGTGAACGCCTGTATCGACTGGTCACTCTTGCTTCGCATATACGTTCTGAACGGGGCAAGGATTCGGCGCGTGTGAAGGCAGTTCAGTAGTCTCACTGGTCGGAATGGAGGGGGTGGGGGAAGGAGAAGTGCTTTTAATAAGGGCTGCAGGGAGGCATTTAAAAGGGTGCGGAGAAAGGGGGGTTAAAGAGTGAGGGGGGGGGGGTTAAAAGGGTAGGGTTTCTCGAGGGGGTGGGTGTGGTAGGCGTGGTATGGGTTTTCGGAATCGCGGGGGGGGAAGTGTGTAGCATTAGAGAAAGGGAAAAGGCCAAAAGGGTTCGAAAGGGAGTGGAGAGGAGGGTTTTGCGTGGCCGGGAGGGTGGCGCAGGATTTGAGCCCCCCTGGAGGGGGAGGGGCTGTGAGGGGGGGGGGTCGGAACTGGGACGCCGCGCCCCCCTGCTTTGGCACCTCCACCGCCGCTCGATACGTCTCCTCTCTCGAAGTCTGCTGCTGGTCCTCTTTCTCTCTCCATCGCTGGCTCGGCTTAATCGCCGTATCGGGGGAATAGTGTCGGTTACCGCGGTGGGGGCGAAAGAAGAGTGGATTTCGGGGTTGGTGGAATCTCTTTTGGATATCCTTTAACACGTACGGGCGAGGCGCAATGCCTGCATTTCGCCGCCTCCCATTTACACCCTCCAGCGCCCTCGAAGCAATCGACTGAGGACCGGTGGAACTGGATTATTTCAAGCCTTGCCCTGGCTATTCAAGCCTTAGTTCTGCGTATGAAGTCACTGGTCGTTGATTCTGAACTAGTTTATTTCAACAAAATCAATTCATTAGATTTATTTTAGTACAAAGACTAAAAACCTGCACACAGGATGCTTGCTTCAGTGCTGAAAATGGAATTAAATCCAGTTTTATAATTAATCGTTCCGTGTAAAGGGTGTTGTCGTATCCGACGAAAGAACCAAATTCGATAATATGTACTGAAAACAGAAATAAGTTCGATACTTATTTTCCTTCCGATTCATCGATCCAACGACCAATCGGAGGCAACTATGTAAGTGGAATGTTTCCAGAGAATACCGATGGTGGAGCTGGAATCGATCAAACTAATCTTCAGATGAATTTTTGGAACACAAACCTATTGAATGTGGTCTTGGGACTTGCAGAACTGGCTTATCGAAGCTTGTTTAGAATGTTTTGTAAACAATATGTTACATAAAAATGCCAAAACAACATTAACAGTTTATTTAGGTTATGTAGTTCAGCGAATTCGCGCAGCGAAATTAGAATCGTGTGAACATAGGCTTCAAGGCACCGAATTTTCGAATCGAGTTTCGAATTTGGTTCCCGATTTTCGGTACTGATTTCAATGTCGTGTTAAACAGCTTTTAGTTGGAAATGACAAAATAATCCTGAATGGTAAAATATTGGGTAAAACATTCCGGCAATCGACAATTCAGTCATATTGAGACTTCTCGGAGAACTAAGACTCTTCTCCGTGAGAATGGCAGAAGTGTGATTGACCCTTGGAGATTATAGCTGAGATAATGATTGCCTTCTGTGTGAACTCTGCATTCAAAATAATATAAACAATTCCTGCTTTTTCTCCTCGTAAGTTCTCATATGTCGAATTTATGCCATTTTTGTGACTTATGGAGGTCAGATGGCACCTTAACGAGACACGTATTGACATTAGTATTCAGAATGTTTTCGTGTCACCGTAGATTTTGAGGACCAGTTATTTGAGCAACTTTGGTCAATTATGTTGGTAACCTTCATTTTAGGGAATTAGCAAAAGTGGTCATAATTGTATGTCAATTATCCATTTTCGGTAATGTAGCCCATCTTCGGAAAGTCGAAGTACTGTGGCAACTGAAAAATGCTTTGAGCTGTGGGATTGAGAAACTTAAGACTCTCTGAGTGCTAATGTAAATCAAATTCTAGAACTTTTGGTTCGTTCGACATTCAGTTAGGAGGAATGCAATGCTGTCATTATCTCTCGTAGCTCGATGACGGGGCTCCATTACCAGTGGTGATGAGATGCGAAATTAGGAAACAAATATGTTTTGCTACTAGGTTAAAATTTTATTCCTTTTCGTGTTTAGGTTAACTGGACATATCTTCGGCTCAAAACCGGCGGCTTGAATAGTAAATAAATCGACATAGTTCAGTGCTGGATATTTTATTACGGTACTTCTTAAAGCTTGGAAAATAATTACAAAAACTAAAAAAATCCGAAGAGAATGTGCTTCGAATATTAATATAAGCTTTAATTTATCCACCCGCTTAATTTGCAAGGAACTCATAAGCACCCAGTGATCGTCGATTCCCATCCATCTTCCGTGTGTTCTCTCTCTCCCTCCGTGACCTCCTCTCGTCATCGGAAGAGCTTGGTCGGATTGCGGCTATCGGCTTCGGGTGCGCGGGCCGATGTTATCTCTGTCTGGGGGATTATCGCCGTCGGGCCGATATTAAGGAAGCAGCGCGCCCTCATGGGAGCTAAGTGTCGAGTTCGATCGGTGGGAAGGGGAGATATGGCGTGGGAGGTTGGAGGGTTCGGGAGGAGGGAGCTATAAGGGCGGGTTATAGAAGGTGCGATCCGGGCGCTTGGGTGAGGGAGGTCCCCCAAGGTGCAGAACTTATTCAAAACCTAAAGCTGTGTATCCGATTTTCGTCCCCAAGGATTGTAAAAGAAGTAGCCTCGTTAGATTGTTCTCTTAAAGGTTGGATGAAGTGGATGATGTGGAAATTTCATCAAAACAATTATATTAATGCGAAAATTGGTACTCTGGTCGTATATTTTTTCAGTTTGGCATATTTATTCAAAGCCTAGCGCAGAGCATCTAAACATTCAACGAGTTGTTATGACTTGTTATGTTATGTCAACGGCGATTCTTATTTTCCATGGTATCTAACAGCTTTGAAAACGTGGGAAATGTGAAACCCTATTCACGAAATCATTTGCTTAGTTTATTTAGGAGTATATTAACGACTTATGAACGCAATGTTTCTAACGGCCAAGCTTTTAGGCCTTGGGAAATTGTCCGATTGCATTTATTTGTTTATTGCTCGTAGGTATGAAGCCTGCGAAAAACTACCCGCAGTTAATATTTCAGCGTGGTAATACGACGGACTGACAAAATAGTTCAAAATTGAATATCTCTCGAGTGTGTTTGAATTGTTTCTGTTACTTCTTTTGTTTCCATTTTGTCGTCTTTGTTATGTTTTATAATACATTTAATAATAATTTATAGCCATTCTAGCTTGAAAATCCATAAAATTTAATTTAGTTCTGGAAAATTAGACTCTTCTAAGGGGGATCGAAGGGAAAATAGTTATATATAGTCTAGTTTTACTGTCTTGCATTGAAGGTCTTTTCACCGTGTGAACGGCGGGATGAGTTATAATTTGAATAGTTTTTCTTCGGCTATTTACATTTTCGACTAAGAAACCTTTTTTCATGCCTGGTAAGCCGTCGATACGTTGAACTTGAGAATACGAGGTAGTGCTCAGCTGTCTCAGGAACTGCTTGGCTTCCGTCGTCGACTCTCTTCCCCCCTGGCGTCGTGCGACACTCCCTAGTCAAATGTCATCGATAACCGTCTCCCTAATCCGCCTCAGCCTGTCTTACGTCATTGAATTTCTCCCTAGGTTTCAGGGAGTGTTTGCTCAGATGTCCCCACACGACACGACGCCCCCTCTTGTTTCCATTGAGCCCGTACTGTTGTTTCTTCGCCCCAGATTTATTTCCTCATATTCTTTGAAACCTATGCCAATTATGTATTGAAGCCTTTGTTTTTTTGCCTGTATTCTTATTTAACCCTTTTAATGCGGAAGTTTTTGTTTACGTGTTGGAAATAGCAATTATATTGTCTAGAAATTTACTTTCCTACTGTGTGAATCAGTCATTTACAATGATAATTTTAGCTGTTTTTGAAGTTGAAGAGATAAAGCTGAAGACCATGTAGACTTAGACATATATGTCTCAGTAATACTTTATTTTATGACGCGTATGTCCCAATAGTCTAGACAAGATAAGGCCTTAGTAAATCAATTGGCTCATTAAATTTTATCAGTCGAGATGCGTGGCATTCATTTAATGTGTATTTATTATCCCTTAATTAATTTGAATTCAGAATGATTGATATTTTAGGTCATATTTGCTCTAATAGTCACCTAGAAATAGTCGCGGGAACAAAGATGTCCCGTTATTGTTGAAAGGGTTAAGTGATTAGTTTAGAAGTATTGCTTCAACGCACATCTTCAAGCCCACCCTTATTTGGGAATCCGGGTATCGAGTTGGTGTGGTGATGCACCTCTAATCCCGAAGAACCCGGACTCAAATCCTGGCGTTGGGGGAGGTTATACCTACAGTTAAAATCCCGATCCCTACTTGGGTGCTTTGTGGAGATCCATTCAAAAATAGTTCTCCGTCCGTCAGATGGAACGTAAAACCTCAAACCTTATGGTGCCGTGGTTAAGGTGGCTGTAACGGTAATAGTGGGTCATTGAG
Organism: Pyrrhosoma nymphula; assembly: GCA_963573305.1. NCBI lineage: Eukaryota > Metazoa > Arthropoda > Insecta > Odonata > Coenagrionidae > Pyrrhosoma > Pyrrhosoma nymphula. Next base: position 68,334,658 of record OY754336.1, read on the forward strand.
TAAACATTTTGATAATTTTTTAAGTTGAAAAAAGTTCTTGGACCAAATGTCGCTGAAGTGCATCTGTTAATACGTTGATACGCACCATAATGGCAGAACTGGAAATATTACAAGAGTTATATTTTAGATTTTTCCTAAATTAGAGCATGGTATTACCTACTAGCGCGTTTTACTTGTTTTCGGCGTGGTAATCGAAATTTATACGAAATTTTATTGAAATGTGTTTTTTCAAATATTGGACTCTGCGTGGCTCCTTGATATTTGTTAACAGCAGTTATAATAATAAGAAATGTATTATTTCCCATTTATAAGAAAATTTGTATACATGGAGTAAAATTATTACGAAATATATGTCGTGACATAAGGGTACGTGTTAAAATAGCATTAAATTGACCAAAAACCAAACCGGTATTATCTTTTTTCACTTTTATCTATAGATATCACTAATGAAAACACATATCTGAAGTTTCACGCAAATCTTTACATAAACAATAAGCGCTCCTACCAACTTCAGAGTAAACCAACGCTGGGTTACTGTCCAACCCTACTGCCGTACCTAAAATACTCCTTCCATTACCAACGTATTCAGCTGTCATCTATGGTGTGAGTGTCCTAGGTTGTCGGTCGCCTCCAGATATAACCAACTTATTATTGAATCTATACCTAGTTTGGGGCCATATTATTTTGGAAATATTTTATATTTTTCTTTTTGAAATGTTACCATTGATTTCTGGATATAGTGCGTTCCTCATGTAGTACGGTACAGACAGTACGGGCCTTATGGAGAGCGCTGTTGCCAAACTTACGCTCCGCGTTCTCACCTCTGGGCAACGTAAGAAACCATTTCCAACACCCCGCTACATTTAAATTACTCATTTTAAGGAATAATATTTACACATTGGAATACTCCTACGTGAGTGGTTTGATTTATTATTTGGCGATATTGTGAGATCTGTGATATTTTAAGGCCCCAATTGTTGTATTTTTCTAAGATTCACTGAGTTGCCATAAAAGCTAAGGCAGGAGTTTTGAGGACATAAGCGATTACAAAGGGAGAGAATTGGAAGAAGGAAAGGAGTAAAAGTGAATGTTGTGTTTTTGTAGTGTCTCGCACTGTTTTTGCTTAATGGGGAATTCCACATTTAATGGACAGTGTGGGCCATATGGAGAGCGCTGTTGCGCATCGTAAGCTCATTACCTCCGGACCATGTTTGCCACTATTTCCAACACTGCGCTAAATTGAAGTAAGTTATTTTAAGGAATAATATTTACCTCTGGAAGATTTCTAGAAGTGCAGTTTATATTGTGCATAGAACAATATTAATTATCCTTCTGCTCTTGACAGACTAGACTTGACTACTAGAAGCGAATCTACATAGGGGCATGTACTGTCAACTAAATGTGGAAGGCACTGAGATATTATTATGAAGAACGGAGTAAAGAGATTTCTGTGAATAACATGTAATCAATGCTATGCAGTGAAGTAAAATACGTGCAAGTATCATTGGTCTTATCATCGCTTTCATATGAAGTTTGAGCTGAAGTTGTTTTAAATAAATTGAATTTTCAACCGCAATTTTATCACTTTCGCAGTTAAAATTAAATTCACTGAAGTATATATTCGTCCCATCTTCCACTTTTACCTTTCTCTATGGAGTAATATTCCATCTTAAAATGAGTAATCTTAAGTTTAACTTAATCTAATAACAAGTTTAATTTCTTCCCTCTCAATTTACCTCTCAAAATTCCATCCTATATGCGTCATTGGTGTGACAAACTTGCAATCACAGCCCTTTTGAAAATATTGTGGTGTTAAGTGTTTATTACGTCATTGCTAGATATACTAGAATATATCCTTTATATTAATTTCAGTAGTGTGGAATGAATTTTAGATTAATTATTGGGTTTCTCTTCTCTTTTCAGGTATGTTCCTATGAATCTTCCCCTATATGACGGTTTGATCTCATTCATGTGATTTTGCGTTTGGTGTAGCTGCTACCCCTTACCAAACGGAAAAGGTAAAGTAAATATCCTTCATTGCAGAGGTGGAGGTCCAGATGGATGTTTCATTGTGTTTCTTCCATTAACTAAGTGGAAGATGTTGGAATAAAATCCCATCGGTAATGCGAATGTTATGATGTAAAGATTTGTCTTTTTCTGCGATAACTGTTCGAATTTTTTACTGGCCTCAGAGTGGTCACATGCATTATATTTACCTCTCCGCAGCACAACCGACTGCCACTTTCATAGCGTACCATGCATGATATGATATATTATGATTTGATGATTTTGATTTATTTGATAGGCATACGATCCAGATAAATTGTAAAAGAATATATTTGCACCTGGATATTGTGACCTTAGATTACGGGTCCATAGAATGTGATAGCGTCGCATTCCAACGATTTCAATATGAATTGCTGCAGCTATCTGTTGCGCTCATTCTTGAACTACGACCTTGACGTGGTGGAAGGGCTTTTACGTTCCAATGACCTCTAGAGCTGGACTGGCAGGAGCAAGTACAATTGCTCCTGGTAGGGCCTCCCATGCCAGATAGTTCGAAGCGTAGGAACCAAACGAAAGGTAGTTCCGTGATGGTGTCACGTTAAAAATACCGTTGAGTGGCGTGGGAATACCTCTCTACTATCACTACCCAGAATATGAAAGTCATTCAAAGAGAATTGATTCCTGGCAACTACGGGACGCCGCCCACTAGAACGGGTGTCGTGCCCGGCATCGGGGGAGGCAAGGCGTCCGCGGTCATCACACGAAATCCTTCTACAGCAGCATCATCATCGGCGGATACAAGGAATAGGAGGGAGAAGAAGAAGAAAAAGAGAAAGAGGAGGAAAACAGCGGTAAAAATTGGAACTTGGAACGTAAGGACCATGATGAGGGCCGGGAAGCATGAAAATATTAAACGGGAAATGGAAAAAGGAAAAATAGATGCTTAGGGACTGTGCGAGGTGAGATGGAAGGATAGCGGGGACTATTGGAGTGATAGCTACAGGGTAATCTATAGTGGTGGAGATGAGAGTCAACGTGGGGTAGGTATGGTACTGAAAACAAAATTGGGGCTTAGGTTGGTAAACATTGAACAGATGAGCGACAGGATACTAGTGGTAGAAATAAAAGCACGCCCGACGAATTTCGTACTGGTCCAGGTATACATGCCAACAAGCAACCATAGGGAGGAAGAGATAGAAGAGGTGTACGAGCAAGTAGAAGAAAAAATTAGAGAAGTACCAGGCAAGAAAAACCTGATAGTAATGGGTGACTGGAATGCAGTGGTAGGGGAAGGGAGGGACGGATTAGAACTGGGAAGGTTTGGGCTAGGAAGAAGAAATGACCGCGGTGAAAATGCTGTTGAATTTTGTAGAAGAAATAAATTACTAGTGACAAACACTTGGTTTAAACATCACCCCAGGCGTAAGTACACATGGAAAATGCCGGGTGATACTGGGAGATACCAAATTGTATATAATGGTAAGGCAGAGATTTAGGAACAGTGTAAAGAACTCGCGTAGCTATCCAGGGGCGGATGCTGACTCCGATCATAAGTTGGTGATGATGAAGTGTGAAGGTAGATTCAAAAGGCTTTGTAAAGGTAGGAAGGTAAAGAGGTGGAACCTTGAAGAATTGATAGGGTTGAAAAGGAGGGAATACCAAGAGCTGGTAGAAAAGAACATAGTTGAAGCAATGCGGATGGGAACAATAGAGAGAAGATTGGAGATTATAAAAATAGGAATCGCAGAAGCGGCAGAGAAAACAATAGGAACGGTGGAAAAGAAGAGGGTTAAGAAGCAGTGGGTTACGGAAGAAATGATAATGATGATACGGAAGAAAATTGAGGAGAGAAGGATATGGAAAAACTCAACACCGACGTGGGCAAGAGGAAGTACAAGGAATTGAATATTAAACTCCGGCGAGTGACCAATCGGGCAAAAGAAAACTGGTGGAAGGTACAATGCGAGGAAATGGAAAAGCTGCAGGAGGAGGGGAAGTGGGCGCTTTGTACGCCAAGGTGAAAATATTATCGGGTGGTAAGAGAGGGCAAACGATACAAAAGGTTAAGGTCAAAACAGGGAAGATATTAATCGAAAAGGAAGATATACAGGAAAGGAAGAGAGAATACGTAGAGGAGCTATATGACAGCGAGAATAGACCCATGAGTCTAGATCTAGAGGATGTAGAAACAATAGATAAGAATACCCTCGGATCGGAGTTACTTGACAGCGAAATAGAGAGGGCATTAAGAGAGATGAAGGGTAGAAAAGCAGTGGGAACCGATAACCTACCTTCGGAGCTACTGAAGAATCTAGGTAGTAAGGGGAGAGAATCCTTTTTCGAACTTATTTGCAGGATCTACGAGGAAGGAGTATGGCCAGAGGATTTCGTGAAAACAGTATTTGTACCTATCCCGAAGAAGAAGAAAACGTCAGAATGCGAGGAGTATAGAACAATCAGTTTAATTTCACACGCGGCAAAAGTTTTACTTATAATAATAAATAGAAGGTTGGAGAGCAGAGCAAACTACTATTTAGGCGATGACCAATTTGGGTTCAGGAAGGGAAGGGCCACCAAAGACGCGATTGCGGTAATGAGGACACTTATAGAAAGAAACATAGAGTATAATCAGGATGTTTTCGCTTGCTTTGTGGCTTACGAAAAGACGTTTGACAGAGTAAACTGGGAGAAACTAAAGCAGATATTGGGGAAAATAGGAATAGATTGGCGTGATAGGAAACTCATCCGAAACTTATATATGGGGCTGAGGGCTCAGGTGATGGTAGCTGAGGGTGAATCTGGGTGGGCAGTTATAGGTCTCTGGGTGCGGCAAGGGTGCCCGTTGTCGCCTTTACTTTTTAACATATATGCTGAGGAAATGGTAAGAAAGGCATGGGATGAGCTAGATGTGGGAATGAAAGTAGGAGGCCAGAGGATAAAGTCAGATTCGCGGACGACCAGGCGTTGGTCAATCAGTCATCGAAAGGATTACAAACTTTAGTAGATGCATTGGAGAAACAGTGCGAGAAATACGGGATGAAGATTATTCATAAGAAAACAAAAGTAATGAGATTCTCTAGGACAAAGAAAGCGAAGCTGGTGATAAGAGTAGGAAGTCAAAAACTGGATCAAGTAGAACAATTTAATTACTTGGGTAGTACGCTAGAAGAAGCAGGGCATAGTAGCAAAGACATTAGGAGGAGAATAGCGCTAGCGAAGGAAGCGTTCAATAATAGAAGGGAGCTGATGACGGGGACCTTAAGTAAGGATGTAAAAAAGAGGCTGGTGAAGAGCTTGATATGGAGTGTGGCATTGTATGGGGCAGAAACGTGGACCATGAGAAAGGAAGACGAAAATAGGCTGAAGGCTTTCGAGATGTGGGTGTGGAGGAGGATGGAGAAGGTGCGTTGGAGGGAAAGGAAGACAAATGAGGAAGTGCTTGACATGGTGGGCTAGGAGAGGAAACTTATAGGTGAGATTAGAAGTCAGGATAGGTAGCTGGAAGCGGTAATGAGGGGTGATGGTTTGCTGAAGGCCGTGATAAAGGGAAGGGTGTTGGGTAAGCGGGGAAGGGGAAGAAAGAGAATAGGTTTTATGGACGGGATGAAGAAATGTAGGACTTATGCTGAGATGAAGAAAGAAATACTAGAGGTAGAAAGGGCACGGCACGTGTAAAAGTTCGTTGGATATTCTCTGACTTACATCATAACCTACCTCTAACCGCTAGAAAACTCTAATGATGATGATCTGTTGCGATTCATTGAGTTTAGTAAAAATTTCGGCACTCACCAAGTCTTGGGCTAATAACCTCCAAATAACATTTTTCCCCTCGCTCCGTTAGGGTAGTGAAAATCTTAGGACTTATTTAAAAACAGTTGACAATCGAAATTCGGGTGTTAAGGTCTACAATATCTCGGAAGCTAATCCTGCTCCCTTTTGCACCTGTTCCTTCTTACATTTCATGGATTTCGTTTACCGTGGATGAGATCGGGATGTTCACGTATGAATTTTCGATTTACGTTCTTCCTCTCGCCCAAGTGAGTCGGAGAGGTTGATCGCGTGATCACAGTTCACCTCACAGCTACCGAACCTTTGGGGTTGACCGACAAGTCGAGTTTTCGATTCCAGGGTCGCCATAAGGGGTGCGTACCCTCGCCCGCCCGAGAAAGGAAGAAAGTCAAGTGACACGGATTTCAGTGGAAGCCGTGAGATGGGGCGACGGGCCGCTGTGCTTATTGATAATCGATCCCTCTTTCTCTCTCTAACCATCGTTCCTTTTTATCCCTCCCACCCTGAAAAAACCTTCTAGACCTCTCTTCCAGTTTCCTTTGTATCCCAGCCCACCCACCCTGCGTCCTGTAACTCCCCTGTACTCTCCCTCCCCTTCTGCCTAATAATCTTTATCTCCTCCCTTTCGTCCATCGCTTCATCCTTATTTCCCCAGTCTCCCTTCTTAAGGTGGCTGGTGGTAATCGTTGTATATTGACTACACATTTCAATTATTTTATGAGTAAGTCGAAATAAAATTCTTAGACCATATCATTGAAGTACTAAGTTTCGTTGGAAATCATCATACAGCCAGTGGTAGAAGTAATATAAGAATTATATTTTAAATTATTTTCCTTAAAGAAAGTAAGTTATGACTAGAGTTGTCGGCGCGGTATTCGAAATTTAGATGGAATTATATTGAGATATGTTATTTTTGAATCCTTGACTTGTCGTGACACCTTGATATTTATTATAATAATAAGAAATGTATTTTTCCAGTTTAAAAGAAAATCTGTACACTTGTAATAAAATTATTACGAAATGTGTGTTATGTGCCATGAGGCTACATGTTAAAATACCATTTCATTGCCAAGAAACTAAATGGGTATGGTGTAATTTTTTCACTCTTATCTATAGATATCACTGATAAGAACACGTATGCAAAGCTGCTCGCAAATCTGTTCATAAACCAATATCCCTCCAACCACCTTAATTTCCTCTACACCTCCAGGTGCGAATGTGGTTTAGGTGGTTCTACAGTAAGATGACTTATTTTCATATTCTGACTACTTGTGGAAAAGCGTATCTCAAAACTTTAGGAAAAATGTTTTAGGAAACACCATTTATTGAAAAATATGTCTTTAAATAAATCTAATGCGATACGAGATATTCCTAAAATGTGTATAATTTACGTATTTTGTCTGAATAATTAATATATATAATTGGTGTATCTGAAAGAAATTTTGTTTATCTTAAATTATTTGTCACCGTTATGTAGATAGCGTTTATATTTTTACGCTAATATATACATTTATTGTAATTAACTATGTTCCAGCGTAGTGCGTTTGGATTGATTTAAATAACTTTGTTTTAAGGAATATTCAAAGGGATGTGCTGTAGTGTTAAAGGTAGTCCCTTAACTTTCTCTTTATAATACTATGAAAAAGACACGTTTATAATTGGTTACACTGAAAGGCCCTTTGTATTTATCTGGAACTAATTATATACGTGGCTTAAATTGATTTTTAATGTTTTGCATTATTATTTTAGTTAATTCACGCATATCGTATCTTGGCCTCTCTTAAAGCAGTAGAGATGGATTTTTGGAGAAGAGCCGCGGGAATATCTCGACCGGGAAAGGTCCAGATCGACAGAATTCGAGAAATTATGGGCGTTCCGCACGATTATAATTAAAAGGGCGTGACGCTATCTTAAGATACATCGTTAACACGCAATTCACCTCCGTTAGTTTCCCTATTCTCTCCCCCTTTCCATGACTGGTGTCCTAACACCCCCTGCCACAAACCTCTACGGCGCGGCGGTTCGCAGGGTAGCATGTAGATGTAGAATGAACCTTACCACTGCTTGAGCGGGTAAAATTCACGACACCACTCTTGCCTTAATATACTCCTCCGGGACCCGTCGCTCGTGTTTCACCGTTCCCATCTCATTCCTCAGTGTTCTTGTCATGTCACTTTTCTTAGCACTCTTAACTCTCCCATCCTCGTCGCCTTGCCATCACCACTCTCCCATCCCACGGACCGTGCCTCCTTCGTGTCGTGTGGACACGCTAGTGACTGCGCATCACTCTTCCCTTCTTCTTCACTCTACCCACCCTCCACGGCCGTGCTTCAAGGCGCTCGCTTCTTAATAACCCCCACTCGATATAAGATTTCGAGGAGTTCCTCACACACGTAGAAGTCCTCCTTTCTCAATTCACCCTTTTTAAGCTGTGCGATATCCTCTTTCTATCATACCGACCACCCGATGTGAAAAATACCCTGGTTGTGACGATACGTCGTCATAATCTGGCGTATCGAGTTTTTCCGCATGTCTGTCGATGTTTCTGTCGAGGATAAGGAATACTAAATAGTTTTCCTCACTATTTTATAATTGTTTCCTGGTTTGTATGACATGGAATGTAAGCAGTTCAACGGACATCAGGAAAAGAAAACCTCAGATCAAGAATGCAGTCACGATGAATAAACGACTGTTTCAAAATAAAATTGAATTTTAATATTTTTAGCGCTACAATTTTAAATGCCGATTACAGTGGTTGTGACATTTTCTATTGATGTCGATGTTAATTTCAGTATACGTACATAATGTTTGAAATATTCTGCGATAGGTGGTGTGTGTGTGTGTGTGTATGAATAAGTAAATTTGGAAAGAGGAAGCGACGTTTCATGAAAACGTTTTACTAACTACGCAAAAGTCAGTGGGAAAATTACAAGTGAAACTTGAAGAGCGTGAGTCATTTTGTATTCGTGCATATTATCGATGACTGGAAGCGGCCGATGTTTTGCCGGCCGGCGTATGTTCTGCTCTTGACGAGTCCGTGGGGAGAGCAGCTTACAGGTGGCAGTACTTGTAACGAAACAGCGTCGAGGGCGGCGGCGCGGATTTCGTTCTAATTGCATCGCGGTGTATGGTCTCCCCACCCACCATTCGCAAAAGATCCAACCTCCAATTACGACGTGTCGACGCCATCTTTCCCTTTCTTCTCGCTTCTCCCCCTTACTCAGTCATTCCGGCCCTTTTCCATTCTCGGGAGGGAGTGCGGGGTCCCCCGCGGTGACCCTTTGGCCACTTAGGGGGTTGAGATTGAAGAAGAGGACGCACGTGTCCACAGCAGCCACCCTCATTTTCAGCTGCCCCTCCCCCTTCTCTTAGGTTCACCATTTTCCTCCCATCTCTCTCAGTGACTATCGAGAAGTTTCCTTTTTACCTCCTCTTCAATCGCCGTAGTGCATTGTTGTCGTGCCTTGCCTGATTACACCCCCGTTAGTTTAATAATATTGAATACCCTTTTTAATATACTCGACAAGTTTCTGAAAACCTCTCTGTGTGTACTATAATTGGCCTGGTCGGTTTTGTAAGTTTAGGGGGATATTGTTGCAAGAGGGGGATTATTTGGGGGAGAGGAATAGAGAAGGTGCAGAGAAACCTGGCTACCTAGGCATTAGCCTATCTAGAACGTGTAATGAAGAAGCTATGATTGTTGACTTCAGTGACAAATCTATCTTTTAATAATGAGTTAATGATTTGTTTTTGGTGTTTACAGGTTGACTGCTTTAGTACTTCAATTGTTCCTCTTACTTCACGATGCTTTAATTCTTTCCATCGACTACCACTGCGCATTCGTTTCCTTATTTAAGTTAAATGTAAATCAATGAGCTATACTATTTTGCTCAATAGATGACGTGGTGTGATAAGGTTTTTTCATTTAATTCATACTAGTCAGTTACGAGCAAACATCAGTATTCCTACCGGAAGAACGGAGGATGTACTCTTTGCAATTTTCCACTGACTTAATACGACCGGTTTCGATATTTTTCATCATTCAACTGTTCAGGTTAAATCAAGGTGTTCATGTCATTTGGTGTATAGTATATAGTATAAGGCATGCATATATGCATGCCTTGATGTAACCTAAACAGTTGGCTTGACATTTATCAGTCAAAAACTGCTAAGAATTCTATTTACGTCATATTTAAGTTCCACCACAGTAGTCCTGAGAAAGCATTATTTTTATTTTTTCCCCAATCTTGGGGTTGAACCTCGGGAAGAGGGTACTGAACGTTCCGTTGATGGTATTATATTTGGCGTTGTGATCTCTTTACATTTCTCGTATTTTATCGTGTGCCATCCTCATTTTATAGCTTTTATGTAGCGTATTAAAAAAATAGTGCTTCATTTAACACCTCCCAAGAATCCTCATTTTGCTTTCGTCGTTAATTCTGGTGAGTGCAGCTTACTCTTCGCGAAAAGTGTATTTCCCCTCTCTCACTCCGCTGCAGCTAGAAAGTATTTACTTACGTTAGCTGATGGATAAATTGTGTTCATGGGGAGTGGGAATGAGCCCCCCCTAACCGGCGGGGGTGCATCCGTAAGACGGAATAATAGGAATATACTCTCCGGGAGCAAATGCGTTTTACTGGTCTCGAAACTAAATGGCTTTTCTTGGATCGGAGTAGAGGAGGATTAAAGGACCTCACTTGCGTCAAGTCCCTACTAGGAATTTTCAATCGATTGAGGAAGTTTCAACCGCACACCAAAATAGATGCACAAAATGTAAGTTATATCTTATTCTAATAGTATTTGAAATGTAAAGCTGTTGGGAATATTACTAAAATCCGTCATGATCATGAATTTTAGTGGGCATTTGTTGTGGACTCTGTTGAGTTCAGAACCCATTTCCTCTTCACAATATGTGAACAATTCGTTTTGTTTTTAATTATTCTATCCCATTATCCATGTTTATCATTTTTCGCGAAATTTTATTTTTATGGTTTCCATATCATTATTGTGTCATTTCAAGAGTGGTAATGTGCTGTTATTTGTAGGTTCCCGCTGGTATTTCACATTTGCTTCATGTGCTGCAGCTTTCTATCAATTATTTTTAGTCACGCAAGTCAATAATATCCTTTCGTTTTTCCAAATGAATTACGTATCTAGTTCGCTCTTTTTTCTCTCATTTTATTATTAATGTGCCGTCGTGGTGATTTTGTTCAAAAATGTTTACTTTTAATGGTATTCTGGCGGATTGCACATTACTATTACCGAGAGGTGACAGATAGAAGGAAGTTTCTACTATTAAACCATATCGCCGCGATGAAGATGTTCTATTGCCCGGTTCCAGCTGTGCAGTTGTCTTTCGAGGAATTGATTAAACGAGCAAGCATCTGCAAGGTTATTTGATATTTTTATGCTGTAGATTATAGCTTTGTAACTCATTGAAAAATTTTATCGAAATTACGACAGCATAAAAATCAGTTTTTTTAACTTTCCCATCGTTTTTAGGAATTAAAAAAAAACCTTGTTTGAAAACCGAAGTATTATCGTGAAAGTATAACATGTTGGGCATTATTCTGTTACTATGCTAAAACAATTGTGTTATTTTTTCCTCTCCAAGGGAAATATTTAGTATCCCATACGTGTTTTATTCATTGATAGGAAGGAAAGTTTACGGGTCGGCAGCGTTTCGACCGCAACTCTCTAACCTTCTCTGGGAATAGAAATCGTTACCGTCTGGTTTTCCAATCCGGGAATTATGGAGCCCCAGCGCTCGGCTGCTCCGAGGGAAGGCGAATAGGAGTTGCGAAGCGCCCGTCCCTCCCCAGACGTTTGCCGAAGCATTATATAATGCATAATGGTCGGCCCTCCCAGAGTTTAATTTAACGTGGCCATGGGCGCGCGGTATTGCCGCACCCACCCGCCCCAACTCTCCCGCGCGGTGGATATAAACTTATAATGCACCCCCTTTCGCTCTGGAATCGCCTCTTCATCCATCCCTGCTTCGCGTTTGGGGATGGAATGTGGCCACGGACCCCCCTCATCTCCAAACTCCTCACTCACCCTATCCCGCCCCCACTCATCTAACAGAGGCGAAATATCCAGCTTGGAGCGATTTCCCGCGAACCCTCGCTTCCGGGAACCTTCCGCGTAACCTTCCTTCTTGTTTCCTCACTGAACATCCTCTCCATTCCTGCCTTGGGAAGGTTACGTCGCGCAATTTAATGCACGAATGGAAATTGTCTTTTTTTGCCCAAATTCCGTCGTTCAAAGCAGAGAATTGCGTTTGTGACTCCGAGAATGCACGGATGACAGCACAAAAATGTCTCAAGCTCTAATTCATAGCACTAAATATATGAACTGTACATTTGCACGTATTTTGTGTGCGTAACTGTGCATTTTTCGACCTTTTTCATCACATAGGCGACATCTAAAGGCCAATTTTGAGGATACCGGGACTAGCCACGGTATTTACCTACATTTACGGAATCACCCGCAAGTGCACATCAGTGCGTAAAAATAATTGTGTAAAAATTATAAGTGCGTTTAAATAATCCACAGGGCAGAAGGGCGCCTCGGTAGCTTAACTGGTGTCTATCCGACGCTTATGTGGTGAAACCGGCCAAACATGAAATTAATCTGTGAAAATGTGCATATTTTGTTTAATGACCATTAATTTTCACAAAGTTGAGCCAGAAACAAAATGGTTCCAGCAATGTATTGCATAAATCCTTACAATTTTAAATGAACTATTCAAAGACATCCTCGGCCTTCTAGCCATGATTTATACGACGGGTGTTACAGAATTAGAATCATACCGCCTATTACGGCTGTAGCAACTGCCGTTGTATCATTCATATCCATCTCTCCTGGATAATTAAGTCATTCGTTTAAATGATAAACAGCGTCCTTTTTGCGCCGCTATAGTATGATTTGAATGCTCTAAAAATTGCTTGTTCACTTAAACCTCTCGATCTGTTCTAATTAATAAAAAGCGAACCGGTTTGGATTGAGCCAGCTTCCCAAGTGGAAGGAAAAAAAACATCATTCATGGGTAAAAACGGTCATGAATTGAAAACTAAGATCTCACAGAACAAGCATTTAATAGTATTCTTTTCGCAACAAAACTATCCCAAACAGAAATCAACTACCTTGAGGAGATATTTGGCCCTTTCCATTATGTATGAATGTGTCTAAGAACAGATATAATAGAGCCAATTTAAATTAGTAAGTTTGGCAATAATAAAAAACGTCAATTTGGTACTCTTTCGTTTTTTTTATTATTTTGGTGCATAGTGTGATTAAGCGAAGCGTGGTGGCCTAGTGGGTAGAGCGCTTGGCTACTGATCGAAGGGTCCCGGGTTCAAATCCGTGTGGACGCCCCTGGAGAAAAAATCCTCGGAGTGCGAGGTGGCCCAGGGAAAGGAACTGGCCTCCCTACCCTGAATGTGTGAATTTCACACGCCTGTGGCTTAGTCCGGGGTGAGCTCTACTCTCACCTATCAAAAAATCAAACTTCGGGTTGAATCACTGAGTGAGTGTGATTAAGATAATTACTTGTATTTTATTTTTTGTTAGTATGTCTTAGTAACAGAATTAGGGTATTGATAATGTGCCAAATGATCCAGTGTCTATCTGCACTTAATTTATGAAATAAATTCATGTCTCACATTGGGGTCTGTGTGCCTGCCAAAGAGGCAGACACATAATGATGCTTCTCTAATTCATAACAAGCTACCTAAAAGTACCAAATCTATAAATAGACAGGCTTCAAGAAGCATTTTTAAAAACTTAACAACTGCGGCATGCTTTCTGCTGCACCAAAGATTTCCAAGAAGGCAGTATAACACCTTAATGTATTTTTATAATATTTATTTGTACCTGCACATTGAGGTGTTCAGTCTGTCTTTATAATATATAATATTGTACTTTTGTGATTTTGTATTCCCTTACGAGCTCTATGCTGTATTGCAAACATTCGGGGAAATAAAAATATTATTTCTAAAACATTAATGCCAATATCTGCATTCGTTCACGCTATGCATATTTTCACCTTTGGCTGCGCGGAGTAATGTTGCTTCAGATTGTGGTGTGAAATCCCTCGTGTAGAGCGGCCTTAGGGGATGGAACCTCCTCATTTTCGCTGAATCGTCCTCTCTCCTCCGACACCTCTTTCAACCCCCTCAACGCAACGACATCCTCCCTACCCGCCCTTGAATCCAACTCGTCACTCTCCATCCCTTTTCATCCTACCCTCCAGGTATCCTCTTCCCCTCTTGTTCTTCCCGAAGAAACCTCCTCGCCCTCTTTACGCCTGAGACATTGAACTACGGATTTCGAAGCGGAATTCGTTCGCGTTTTCAAGGATGAAACGGTATATTGCGTGAACGAATGCAGGCAGCAATTCATGGCGTTTATGAAATGGCAATTCTACGTGCATTTTCGGTGTTGTATGCTGGCGGAAACAGTAAGTTATTTGTTTGGACATACCAAGCTATATATGCTTAACGCTGTAAAACTTACTGAAGGATTCAAATCTCAGGGAGAGATAGATGCATATACGTAATGCAACGATTATTATTGCTGCAATAGTTGCGGTTGCATTAATTTCTGTGGCTTCTTAAATTGTGACGATAATGAGACGTAGGATATTTGTGTGGCCACTGGATTGCGAGGATGAATGCACCGAATGAAAACAAGGGGTGATATTCGTGCATTCATGCATTATTATGTGCAAGGAAATGCCTCTTATAATAAAAATTTTATCTAAGGTAGCCGTCTTACTGCTCTCACCCGCCTTCCCTCTCGCAATTGCCCTTTCGTACTAGCAAATCTATTTTTAACACGACGAAATTTTGACAGCGTGTGCCCAAATATGCGCAAGTTAATGCTATATGTAAGAAAAGCCTTCACGGAAGTCTACTCTCCCATCCTGTCGATTTTTTTTAGCATTTGCACGGTCAGCCAAGCGATTCTCTATTCCACATCCTATTCCACCTATCTCCACGCATCAGAATATGCTAAAGAATGCCTCCACGGGCGCCTGTTCCTTATCTGTCTCCCCTCTTTTCTTTTTCTTCCCGGCTCTCAATCTCCCCCCCCCCCCCCACCTCCTCAGTTCCCCTCTGCTCTTGGTTTCCATAGCGCCGGACGTCCGCCCTCACCAGTTTAATACGAGCGCTCACATGCAAACTCGGCAGGCAGGCTGGGGATTGGGGGAAGGAAGGGAAACCTTTATTTCTCACCCCCTCCTCGTCTCCTTTCATTCATCCCTCAAACCCCCTGCCGCTCACCTTTTTCCGCAGCCCCTTCAAAACGTATTTTCTTCCACAGTCTCCCTTCCAAGCCCTGCCCACCACTCCACTCTCTTCCAATCTGTCCTACCCGCCCTTCCGTGCATATATCTCCCTCCCCCTATCGCTCTCCATCATCAGTTTTTTCATCATCTCCCTCTTTGGCTCCTTTCATCGCTACCCCCCTCCTCAATCTCCTTTCTTTCATATTCTCACTTCCTGACATCTTCTGCCCCCCTTGTGTTTTTCAACATGTGTGCGTGTTTTGAGCTAACTGGTGTCTTTCCTCAACGTTGTTATTCCGTGCGGATGGTAGATAATCTTTTATTACTCCTGAAATTTCTCTGATTTGTATCCTCAGCGTCCTAGTTTGTGATTCAGTGCTTCCTTGTCACATTTTTAGTCTAGCGTCCGTCGATTGCGTTCGGTCATCTCAACTCGCTGCAAATATTCAGTTAAGATCTTAAGAGGGTAAAATTTGTCGACATTTGGGGTTTCTGCGTTGATATTTTGAGTTTTCAAGAGGTTATTCATGATGAATTAAATACTAATTGTAAGTACTCTTCCATGGATTTGATTAGATAGCATGACGCGATTCACCACACTGTGGCCTAATCATGTGGCACATGTCGTGCCATCTAATCGAATACGAAGAAGTTTTCAATTAAGTGTTTTATTCATCGTGAACGTCGACAACTTCCGCCAGGTCCAGAGTAAAGCAGTTATTTTTATGTCGTGCTTATTTTTAAAATCTTCGCTTGGCACGAAATGGCTGTTTTTATTTGACTGATGTCTGACTTCCGTGATAAGCTCGTTCTAAGCAAATACTAATCAAACGAAACTACAGTTTTCATTCCGAAGATTAGATTGATCGATAAATATACCGTTCACCCTTGGACTGCGACCTAACTGGTTTTTGAAATGCACACGCATCGGTTAGTTCTTCCGTTGTCTTTCCTATTGCCGTCTGAGGTTTCTTTGAAAGTTTTAGCTCCCCAGATATTCACGAAGTTTGGATTAAGCTCGACGCGTTCAAAATGGCCCCTTTTTTATTTGGAACCCGGACCTCCTAATAGTTGCCCGAAGTTCTTCCTGCTGGGCAAACGCGCTGTCACGTTCTAAAATAAATCCGCACGCTTCGTTAAAAATTGCTACGAGCTAACAGAAAGTGTCACTCAGCTGATGGAAGAACTAGGTTGGAACCATTAAAGACTCTGTGGCTACACGCTAGGCTTAGATTACTTGAAAAATTCAGATCAGACGAGTATCAGTATGACACGGAGGATATTATTTTAACTACGCACTAATATCTAGAAATGGCAGAACTTAAAAATGAGAGAGATGCACTGCCGAATTGGCAGGTTAAATAATCCTTTTTTCCCGCAATATCATTGGCTACAACAAAAACAGCGTGGCACCAACATTAAGCACATTGTTCACATACAGTTCGCCTCCGTCCTCTCCCCGCTCCTTTTCCCTATTCCCTCCCTTTCCATAGTGGTGTCCTAACATCCCCTGCCACACGCCTCTGCGGCGGCTCGCAGGGTAATATCTAGATGTAGAAGAATGTATTTTCCTCCTAAAATCTTTTTTTTTCTGGCAGTATTATTCATCTGAGACAATTCCTAGAGTTATTCATTCTTTTCCTCGTATTTCAATGATTGCGAGAGATATAATACATTTTTGTATAACCATTTTTTTTGTTCTTATCTCTGTGATGGCTTGACTTTTATCCACATCTCGATGTAAATTTAATTCCCATTCCGGATTATTCTTTTTTCCGAATTTCATCTTTTTTCTGATCCCTTGTTTACTCTCCTGACTAAAAGTTGTCAAACACAAAGTCCTGATGAGTTCTTGCTTCCCAAACGAAAAAGGTCATATGTTTCTCCTCATGTCTGTTTTTTAAATTTCATTTTGCGTTTCAAGATTTCCGAATTTTTCCCTCTCTTTCTTTTTCCTTCATTTCGTTGTAGATAATTCCTAGACTCATTAGTGGTTTTCTTAATTTTGCTTTAATGCCATTGATCACAAGAGATGCGACGAATCGCCGCTTACTATGCTTGGTTTCTCCTTTGGTTTCTGAGGCGACATGACGTTAATCCTTCTCCCAGTGCAAATGTAATTCCCAGTCTGGATTATTAGTCCCTTCGACTAATGATCCCGAAGGAGAGAACCGTGTCACCGTGCTAAGCGGATTTAAAATTCGTAAACCAGGATTAACCCCTTGATTCCTTGCCGCATGCATTCACTTCCTAATACGAGGAAGATGCGTTTGACCTTATTAACTTAAACAGTCTCCGTAAATTATGGTGGATCCCTCCATTATGACATCGCCCGTGAGTTGACATTTTTCTTCTTTTCCCCTCACTTCTATAGAGCGTTCCACTTACAGTGGACAGTATGGGCCTTATGGAAAACGTTGTTGTCAAACTCACGCGTTTGACCCTATTAACCTCAGCAGTCACCGAAAATTATGGTGGGTCTCGACATTGCGACATCGCCTGAGAGTTTGTTTTCCCCCTTTCCAGGCTCAATCTTATTGAGCGTTCCACATTTTATTGACATTGAGGGCCTTATAGAGAACGCTATTGCCTAGCTAACACGTTTCACCGTAGTAAATCAGACGCCGAAAATTATGATGAGTCCTGCCATACTGACTTCGCCCTTGAGTTGACATTTTACCTATTTTCCGCTCATTTCTACAGAGCGTTCTATTTTTTTATGTCTGTATGTGCTTTATGGAAATCGCTGTTGCCAAACTTACGCTTTTGACCCTATTTACTTCAGAAGTCATCGAAGATAATGTTGGATCCCGCCATTGTGACATCACCCGAGAGTTTTTGTTGTTCCACTTTCCAGATCTCTTCTATAAGATTTCCACATTTAATTGACAGTAAGGGCTGCATGGAGAATGCTGTTGCCAAATTTGCGCCATGTGTGCGCTACTCTAGGCCATTTTCTACACCGTTATAAATTTAAGGAAGTTACTTACTCGGGAATAATATTTGTATATTCAGGGTTGCTACAGAACTGGAAAACCTGGAGAACCTGGAAAAATTAGGGAAAATGAGAACTTACCTGGAAATTTTCTTTCCCAAGTCAATATCTGTTTTCAATAAGTGAGCAGTATCATTTTAGGCACTTCTTGTGTGTTTTGGCTTAGTACTTTTAGTATCTTGCCTAAATGAGACACTGGAGCTCTTATTTGGTCTTAATTAATTGTATGCACCTGAAATTAAATTTCAGATCCTTTTTAGTAGGTACAATCAAATTGAGGATGATGCAATATTTGTTTCTCCCCAGGTTATTTTTTTTTACTGGTAGCTCCTTGCTAGCCACTCCCAAGTGATAATAACCTCCAGCATGAGTCGGTAACATCAAAAGAAATGAAGAACAAAATCTCTGGTCCATTGAGTGCCCTTATTTCCCTTTTCATGGGAAATAAGGGCACCCAATAAGTATTAGGTCTTTACTGTCTGAGGAAACCTGATTTTACCTTCGAAAATCTTACCTCACATAGTGAAGAAATGTTTTCATTGAGACGCCAAGGTACATAGGAAATGCAGGAATAGTTAATGATTAAAATGGGAGGGAATTTGTTACTTCCTGAAAAAGTTAAAATGAATGGAGGTAGTAGGGCTAAAGTTGTTTTTGTACATGCCTCAGCATATGTTTCATTCTTTGTGAAATACCTATTCTGAATGTGCTCTTATAAAAACTGACCTACTTCCTGTTAAATCACAATTGTGCATTTGCCATCATCATCATAGCTGGTCATCAACCCTATGGTTGGTTTGACATGACTTTCCACTCTATGCTTCTATCAGCTAGCCTCTTCACCTCTACATATTTCTTTGTTTCATCATCATTCATTATTTGCTCCATGTATCTCAGTCGAGGTCATACTCGGCTTCTGGCTGTCTTCATTAGACACTTGTATCTTAAAATATGCCAAATTAGGTTGTCCGTCCTTTTCTATCGAGTTCTTATGAGATTTCAATCATTTCCTACTCTTCTCATGGTGCATCTTCGTTAATTGGGCAATCTATCCACTTGTATGTCCAATTGTGTATACTTCCATGCATAAATTCCTCAGTGATGAACTTTTAAACAGCTACTATTAATTTGTTTGAAATTCCAAAAGTGGTCTTCTCATTCATTCTATTGTCCTAATCTGTATCAGGAAGAACAACTATAGTGAAGTGAGTGTTGCGCTACTGGCCACTGTGGTGTCCATATTCACTCATGTGAGGAAGGGCCGCTATCCTTTTTTCTGCTTATTCCCCATGACTCTTTGTGTGATAAGTATAGATGATTATTTCGCAGCTCACCTGGTGGACACCCTAATGGGTAGCCCTGAGTGTGCCTTCATCCTGATGTGAATGTTGTGTACGGAATAGAATTTGGTATTAAACAGTCGCGTTTCAATGGTGATAAATGAACACTCAATTTATATTGAATTAAACCCTCGAGCATGACTTTAATTGGAAGTATTTTATGTATTCATTGTACATTGTTCCCTAATGTCAAAGATTTCGTGCGTACGTTAACTGGAATATTATATTACCCTAGTGGCTCCTTGAAATTATTCCAATAACGTTGTTTTTATTATTTTTGTATTCAACTAACTACCTACTAAAAAAGTTACCAGCCTTGAAGTAGAAAATATGTCAAAAAAAGCTGTTGACTTAATGAAATAATCACTTCTTTCTACCACATGATTCAAGATTATTCTGTGCCTTAGCGTAAAAACATTTTGTAGATATTCTAGAAATATGAACGCGACCTAAATCAATTATTTTACGATACTAAATTTGCTATAATTTAAGAAATTTTTAAGTGCTGTGCGGAAGTAAACATTAGTACATACAATTAACGGCCCTTGAAAAGGGAGCTATGTAAAGTAAAATACGTGAATCAACATGAGGAAAAATCATCCTGCTCAAGCATGCACCAGCGGTATAGCAGCCGATACGATTGGAGGTTGTCTCCCGGTTGCGCAGACTTTGAAATATGATTGAGTACTTAATGTCAATGGATACCATAAATGAAGCATTTCTGCATAATCTTCACATATCTACCGTTCATTTTTTTCATAAAAATTGCGTGACATTTTGTAGAGAAACAAACTTTTACGACTTATACGTAAACAACGCTTTTGGTGAGCTTATGCAGTCATTAGGAAACCACAACTGTGATGATTTTTATATCATGGGCGTAAATACAGAGGAGATGCTTTTATTGAAGGATATCTTTTGTATCTCGTCTTCAAGTTTCGGTCTCATTGTCAGCTAGAGAGAGAACAAGCAGTAATACGCTCTCCTTGAATTGTTCTTCCTTCTTCTGCGGCCACTTCTGCTATTAGTATGTATGCAGGGGGCCAAGGGGTAGCGCTAGTGGTCATAACCCATTGGTTAGATTTGGATTTATGTTTAATAAAAGATAGCAAACCAACCTGTATTTCACTGTAATGCGTATTTTTATCGCTATATGGTGTGCATGCGTTAATGTATTTTTCTCTTATTCTTGCACTTTCTTTAAAATTCCCACTTATTTTAATTTAATGAATTTTTTCAATGGATTTTTTAACCTGGAAAAATGAAAATTTTGGCCTGGAAAACCTGGAAAATAACTGGAATTTCATAATTTTTGGTCTGTAGCAACCCTGATATTGGAAGACTCCTAGATGTGCATTCAGTATCTATAGGTACTGCATAGTACTATGTGAATTTACCTTCTGCAATTGTAAGCATCGCACCTTTGGCATAATGGAAATTTACATAGAAAACGGATGTCCAGGAGAACCCATTCTGTCGACTAAATCTGGAACGTCCTATAGGTGAAGCTTCCCTCGTCATTCTCCCGCTAATGAGGAGAGAGGGGGGGGCTTATCCCCTGCCGACCTCGTTTCCTTTCGCGATTCTTCGCATCGCCCATCAGGACATCTTTATCATCGCGTTCTGTTTTCGCCTCCGGCCGGACTGCCTATTAGTCTCGCCCCCTTGATCCGTCTCTCCCACTGGGACTTCTTTTTTTGTTTCTGTTTTTCTGAGGAGGGTGGACGGAAATTTTTCAAGATTCGACCCTCGGGCGCTTTTAAAGTGGTTGGAGCGATTCTTGTTTATTTGCAGATTTACGTGACACTCTTGCGTGCTTATGTGTTCTCATTAGTGATAATAGTGTCTATAGATAACAGTTTTAAAAAATGCATCTTACTGATTTGGTCTTTTGGCGATTTAATGCTATTTAAACTGGTAGCCATATGGCTCATGACACATATTTCGTAACACCATGATTATATATGTACATATTTTCTTCTAAACGCGAAATAATTCATTTTTTTTATTATTATAATTGTTGATAAGAAATATCAAGGTGTCACGCCGAGTCCAGTATTCGAATAAAACATTTCAACTTTATTTCGTCTGAATGTGGAATACCGCGCCGAAAACTCTAGTTATAACATGCAATTTAAAAATAAAACTTTTGTGTCATTTCCAGCAACACTGTAAAGATTCAGACGTATCCCATTAAGTATACAACGGCTTTAGTGTCCGAAGAACTACTATGGATTCTCGGATTAAATTATTCGTTTTAGGTGGCGTCACCGGACCAAGTTTTTTATTCGACTCTTGACCAATTCTGTTGAAGGATTTTGTGAGATAAAGTAAATGACATTATT
The DNA here is from genome assembly GCA_963573305.1 of Pyrrhosoma nymphula. Classification (NCBI taxonomy): domain Eukaryota; kingdom Metazoa; phylum Arthropoda; class Insecta; order Odonata; family Coenagrionidae; genus Pyrrhosoma; species Pyrrhosoma nymphula. The sequence goes on from OY754336.1 coordinate 68,356,426, forward strand.
CTGCGCGGAAGCATTTCCGTTAGTCCTCTGGTTTTCTCGACAAGTCCTTTGGGATCACTTCGCAGCCTTCTCCTATCCCATCGGAATCCTTAACTTCCAGCTAAGGAACTCGCTTCCCAGTAGGAGGAATGGTCTCCTTAAATACACCTTTGACCACTTCTGGTTACTCATCCGAGCAGGTTTGCTTCTTCTCCTCCTGTCCCGGCCGCGTTGCAAACTTTTGAGGAGGATTGAGCTTGGATGGCAGTTTGTCTGAAATCCTCGAAAGTTTCTCTCGGATGATCGACATTTTTTTTACCATCTATCGTTTGTCACTGATGTTTTCATGGTTTCCTCCGGTTCCATTCATTTATACCTCACACAGTATTAAACTTTCAATTTAGTGGCATGAATTATTGTGAATAGGTTATGGTGCTATCCCGCGTCAGTTTGTTATCATTGTTGATTGGTACACTTTGCATCCTGAGAAGTAAATAGTTGGAGGTGGTGTCCCGCTGCTTTCCCCTACAGAATGTTTAACGTCAAACAATCACGTGGACTGCCTTTCGTATGGCTCCTATCCTTTGACATATTTGGCCTTTCCCGAAAGGGAGCAACAGCAGAATGTTTAAAAACCCAAAGTATTTCCAATTGAGCTCCCTCTCTCTTTCTTTTGACTCCCATATCTTTTCTGCATCAGTTGGTTTGTTTCGATGATCTTTCGATTTCATAAATATCTATGGCTGTATGTGCTATCAGAGATAGTTGGCATACCATCAGTCTTAGCATGAATGAATTTCAATACCTTAAAAAGCTACAGGTGTTGCAATGGGAGTAATTGCATGTTAAGAAATAAAGAGTAAGAATTTTCTAATCTACTTAGTAAAGTTATTGTCCCTCTTTCTCATCTTTTCCCATTTTCATATGGGGTCGCAGTATTTCACTGGTATTTGACTAGTCTCCTCCACTCCTTCCTATCCACGCACTCGTTCCCCGTAAATTCTTTGCGTGTTAAGTCCATTTTATAAACAGTCCCTCCACCTTGCTTTAGGCTCGGCTTCTCTTGTCTTCTGTATTCATATTCAATATTATTTTACCCATATAATCGTCAGGTTTTCTCATAACGTGTCCATATCATTGTAACTCACCTTTTTAGATGACACTAGCTCTTTCTCTCATTCTTTCATTCCTGATCTTAACCCTTTTCGGTTCATCCACCTTACCATCCTCGTCTCTGCCGCATCCATCTTCCTTTCTTGGAACTGTTTCGTGGGCCAGGTTTCCGGGCCATATAACAACGTAGGTCTTACCATAGCTTCTCAGACTTTTTCCTTTTTTTTGCCGAGAATCCATTTGCCATCCTCTTCTCTGCCACTTTTTAAGTGATACTTCCTTCTATTCTGCTGCCACTACGTACTTTGCGGGCGCGATGCCATCTCCCATCCTCTATTTGGACTTTTTACATTGCCCTTATATCATTAATATACCACTAATAACGGACGGATGCGACCGTGCCCTAAGCGAAAAATCCACCCAGGCGGGACTCGAACCCGCGACCATTGGGTTGGCAGAATTAAGACTTAACCCCGCTGCCACCGAGGTCGGCAAAATTACCCTTGGTTTTATTTCGATTCTCATTCGTTTTACCGAGCTGAACCGGTCTTGCCTGTCTCTCTGTGCCACTGTCCCGTTGTCCTCTCTGGAATCGGACGCTGGAAGCCGTCCGCTCCACCCCGCCGCTGACATCCATCGGCCGCCTCTCTTTCCTTGTCATCATCCTCTCCCTCCCTTCCCAATGGTGTGCGTGGCCTCACCCGCGCGCCGCTGTGTTCGACCCACCCTGCGAATGGACGCCCTGCCTTCTCCCCTTCTCTCTCTCTCTCTCTTTCGCCGTGTGTACCCTGACGGCTCTCCCTCCCCTACATCCCCTCTTCCCCGCACACCGCCCCGCCCTCGCGAACCCCTTTCCCACATCCGAACCCTCATCCACGCTCCCTCCCCCCCCTCTCTCTCTCCCTGTGCCGAATAAAGGGAGAGAGAGAGAGACCCCGAGTAGTGGCGATCAATAATTTACTCCATGCCTTCTTCTCCGCCCCGAAAACCCTTCCCCTTCGCTTCCCCTTTACCCCAGGACGTCACTTACCCTCTCTTTCGCCCCTTACCCACCCTTTTGCTAGTCTCTCTCTCTCCCTTACCCACTCAACACCGCCTGCTTCCCTCTCACACACTTCTCTTTACGTGCTCTCCGGTAGTTTTATTTATTTTTATTTTTATTGTTTCTTCTCTTCTTCACATCAACGGAACACGGAGGAGAAAGCCGCGCGTTTTGGGTGAAAAATAACTGCCGCGAGAAAGATGCTGACAATAAGGTGTGACAAAACTAAGAGGACTGGGTTGCGAGCCGTTGAGGACTCGGAAGGTTACACGCTGCGAGCAACCAAAGGGATGAAATTCGCCAATATAAACAATTTTACTCGGCCGGGATTCGAACCCGGTTCTCCAAGTAGCCGGCCAGTTGTTACCCAGTAAAACCCCCAAGCCATCTTAAGTTCTAAGCGAATTGCAGTGTTTATATTACTGGAAACATTAATAACTAACCGGTTTAAAGAGGACACAGTGGGTCTTATTATATCCCCTCACTTCGTCTGCTTGACAGGCAAAAATGGCAAAATAAGTTAACTAAGTTATTAAATACCTACATACTGGTTTTACTTCTTCCCACTTGTCATTCCTTACTACCGCGGGAACTAAGTGGATCCCGAATTCCTTCTCCAATTCTTTTTTCCTACTCCTTCACAGCCAAACTATCATAACCTCCTGTCAGAATTGCGTACTCACAGGAAATCACATCAGGAACCTTAGAATTATCATCGGTGGCAGAAAATCGACGGTGAAAATATTGGGCAGTGGGTAGCGATAATTCCAGACTATCAGTCATCGATGCTCAACCGCACTAATCATCCTTGGTTTGGTTTTGATGGATTTTCGACCTCAAGAATAGCTTCGGAGATAATTTATGAGTGATTCTAGACCTCGGCCATCAGTGTTCAAAGCAAGTATAAGTTGATAGTATATGTTTTTTCTATGGAAAATATATCAACTCGCGCTTGTATCGGTGGCCATGTATCTTTGGTAAAAATATCTAATCGTAGACATTTTTTCAATCCCAGAAAAATTCAAATCAGGTGAGTTTCTGTAATATGACAAGGAGGATATTATTTTGGCCCTGCACTGTATCTTTATAGCTGATAGAAGCGTCAAAATAAGAAGAGATACACTTACGAGCTGATAGCTGCAAAAATCCTTCTTTCCATGCACAATTAGTGGCTATAAAAAAATAAAACCGTTAAAAAACTGTGACACAAACACATTCCGTTAACGTACAATTTGTCCCTGTACCTTTCCCTATTCCCTCACCTTTCAAGTTTTCCTCTTGCCACCTAACACCCATTGTGGCTCCTAACACCCATTGCCACACGCCTCTGCGGTGGCTCGCAGGATAGTATGAAGGCATATATCCCTAATAGACGTCGATAATTCGGTTTTGATGGTTTCTCGGTGCCAGAAATATCTATAGTATGCCAGCATCGGTGGTTAGGTATGGTAAATAAAATATCGACTATCGGACGGCAGTGGTACACAGCTGAGTCTCGATTATCCGATAGGCGTTCGTGAATTATAAAGTAAATACGATGTTTTGCCTTGCCGTAGTGCGGCATATATTTACATTTAAAGACATTACGTTGAACAAATAATTTCTTTTATCAAACTATTTCTCTTTTCCACTGTAAAATATGAGTAAATTGTCCAGATGCAGTTCTCTCTTCTTTTCTATCTCGGCATTTCATCTCTCGGCATTTCATCGGCACAATATTTGCAGGGATGGTTTCCTCCAACAAAATGTTGAATCAAATAAAATAATAATTTGAAATTCTGATATAGCACCCGAAAATTTAAATTACTTGTTGGCTTAATAATGCGGTGATCTAAATCAATATGGAATACAGATTATATGGAACTTGGGCAAATCAGGACTTAAATAATCAAGAGACTGCTTTAAGTATGATTCCAAACCGTCGTGCATTGTCGCTCATCCCTACACTACATCCTCTCGCTCCTCTTTCGTATCCCCCGCTAGTTTTTAGTTTTTTTTGTAATTCCACTTTGTTCCTCTTCCTCGTCGTCTCTCGGCCCGTCCCCACTCGGTCACCGCCACCGCAGTTGCCGGGAGAGCGTTTTGTGACCGACCGGTTTCCATTGCCCGCACGCCCCCCTGGTTGTCCCCTCCCTTTTCTCCCTCCAACTCCTTTTCATTATTTCCCCTCTTCGTCGGTCCAAATGTGTGGGGTGGAGCTTTCGTCATTCGCGGGAGATGATGGGTCGGGAGGGGAAGGGTTGGACGTGTTGTTTCAGAGGGGAGAAATGCCTCCACCACCACGAGGGGACGATACCGTCTTGCGAACCAAGAGGTTAGGAAGTTTCCTGCTCGTGTTTTCCGGGTTAAAACGACGGCGGCGGAAGAACAAGCGTGTGGAAGTTTGTCCTTAAATTGATAATTTTGCTTTCAACTTGAAATTAGTTCGGCGAGAGCTAAGTTAAGCATCTAAAATTGATTTGGGTCTCCAGGGTAAGACGCGATCAACAAAACTGCTGGAGGAGGCTTGAAAAACGAGAAGTGATTTATTTAAAGAGTGGTAGAGGTAGACATAGGTTTTAGGTACTCGTAACTGCTAAGTTTATATAGTATCATCTAACCTTTGGCATTGGGTTAGTTTTTTTTTTTGGTATAGTGCACATTTAAGTAGGGAACTGCAACCACAGTGACTTAGTTGGTGTTGTTAGATTAATTATCACTATTAGACGCGGTTTTTATGATCTCTGATTAAATATTTTATGGGTTTGAAAATCGAAGTTAATGCGCTCTCCCATCGATAAAGCTCGCGACTACTTAACGACAGTGTGATGTTAGGTATATATAAAACCTGAACTTTCGTTTCCCATCAAGTTAACCGAGAGGCAAAGTCACCTTGTGTTTAGCGTCGACCTCGTCTCGTTAACCTTATTGTTAATCGTGTCTTAGAGATTCATTGAGTCCCATGAATTTACAGCCAGCCACCTTCAACGTGTCCGGAGGGTATGGACGAGGTTGGCCGTCCAGCGAGACCTGCGAATGACGTGTGTATATTTTACATGCTAATAAACTAAGGTATTCATTCCTTTGTTCAAGGCGGGATACGCACCCGCGACTAAAAGCAGCCAGGCTGTGCGTAACCATTATGGCTCTCGAGGAAGGAGTGAATGTTTTGTCATAGAACTATAATTGTTTGAATAGAAGGAAAAATAAACGGAAATAATAATCTAGAAAGACCGAGGATGGAATTAGTTCATCGATAAAATTGAGCCGTTGGGAGCAGAAGTGGCATAAGTCAGTTTTTTTACCTATCTTAGGTGTGGAGAAACATTCCTCTGCCTGTATTCTGTTTTGCGCATCAGTGTTGTTAGACTGCCTTCATTTTTTTTCTCAAGAAAGCAGCACTTAGGGTGTAATTTTTATTTATTCCCTTTTGAGCCTCATTTTCCAAAAAGTGGCAGTTTTGACCTTCGCCATTCTTGCTCCCAGCGGCTCAGTTGTGACGAGTTATTTCACTGAAAGCTTCTACAAGCGAACAAAAGTGTTACACAGCTGATGGAAGGACTAGGGTGGAAGCCGATAGAGACACTGAGGCTACATTCTGTGCTAAGATTACTCGAAATATTCAGACCAAGCGTGTGTCAGTATGACACAGGGTATTACTTAAGCCACTCACTCAATATCTCTCTAGAACTGATAAGATAAAATAAAATAGATATACTGTTGAACTGAAAGGTACGAAAATTCCGTTTTTTCACGCACATTAGTGGCTGTAACAAAAACAGATTGTGACACTTAGACACTCCCACTAACACCTACTACCACACGCCTCTGCGGCGGCTCGCTGGGTAGTATGTAGATGTGTTAGAATAAGGAATAATGACGGAATCAAACGGTTTGCCGAAAAGGGACGGGAGTGGTGTACTGCAGCAAACCATTCTTTGGTTTGATGACGGCTGATGATGATAAATTGTAATAGTAGAGGATAGATGTGATCCTCAGTGGAAGTGGGGTCCAGACAAACTGAAGGAACTATGGGCACGAACGTGAGCATTTCCGCATTCAAATTGTGACCTCCACTGGATCAAATTTCCTGTCAAGATGATGACGATTGATCACCGGAGAAATGTATGCGTCCTGCGATCTGGTTTCTCGCACCGCGAACTGGAGAAAAAGTGTTTTGGATCCTCTACGAATGCTGTAGTACGTTCTTAGCGGCCAGTAGCTCGATATGCCTCGCGCCTCATGCTGCATTGACGGGGAAACTTTCCCCTTTTATGCATGCACTAACTGCAGTAAACGAAAAAGCATTACAAATTTACAAGTTTTTATTTTCATTTCTTTCCTGATGATAAGCAGAACGCATTATTAAAGTGAGAAGCTGATTGCTATAGTTGGAGTCATTCGTCATAGGTGGTCTTTGAGCCGAAAATCTATGCTTAAATCTTTTTGTGGTTTTTAACTCAGAAGGCAAGTCTGTTGATTTAAATGTGCTCTATAAATATTAGGGTGATTGAAGAATGGTCATGTAACATTTGGAACTGTTATGGAAACTGCATTAGGCTGGAAAAGGAAATGTTCGCTTAGTTACTAGAATTGGTGATACACAAAAAAAATGAAGACCAGTCTCCTTCGCAATGTCAGCTGAAACAAAATTATTTTAAATTTGGTCATGAAATGAATTACCAACCGAAATCCAAGGACTATTAAAAGCGAATAGTGTTTTCTGTGTTTTCCTTTTTAGTCTGTATTCACACCCTTTCATCTTTACATTCGGATGCGGTTTAATCCGACTGCGCACGCGCGGTATTCGAAATGGTTATTTACGCGCCCCGTTTCTCTGTCTTTTCCCCATCTGGCGGTTCTTCGAGGAGGCAGACAAAAGAAGATCAGTACGCGGTTCGCTTCTTTGATTTGCTGCGGGTAAGAGGGTGAAAGGCTGGGATCGGAAAATATTGTGAAGAACGTGCGAGGAAATGCGGATAAGTAGGGTGCAAGTCTTTCCGTGAAGCTGTCTGTTTCGACCCCTCTCCGCGCCGCTCCGTGATTTAAAGCCAGTTAACCTTGAGCACAGGAAGATAACTTGTGAAAATAGCGTTAACTTACATCTGCGAAATATCATTCAAGTCGCTTCTATGGTTTTTAGTTCGAGGCGATTCCATATCGGGCATGAAATAGTCACAGTTCAAGGTTGAACCGCACACACTTTTTTGGCCGCTATACGAAGGCCAGAAAGTTGTTGGAACAATGCAAGACTGGAAGATTATGATTAAACTCAGAGATTATTGCATTGTCAAACTTGCAATACATAGGTTAGGATACTAATAAATGTGGAAAGCCAAATAATGCTGGGAGGTATTTCATCTTGGGTGAGGTGTTTCATGAAATCGTGAAAGATCTAATCAGAAATTATTGATAAATAGAGCACTCTACCCAACCTCAGCTCAGTTTATAATAGTTCGTGCCTTCCTACCAACCTGTGAGAATATTTATACTTCTTTTCATTGAGTGGCTATTGGTATTACTTCTTGTCCAATCAACCAACTAGTCCAATATCTAAGAATGGATACTATCCCATTAATCCCCCGATTAATCGTTTTACGTTTTTGTATTATTCCGAAACCTTTATCCATTCTGTTGTGCTAACCATTTACGGTAGTTTGAGCGAAATTTTTCTCAAACCATAACAGAGAATTATTCGAATTTTACTTTAAAAACTAGGCAGTTGCTGGAAGCATGAAGGAAAAGTAGTAATAATATTGACACAAAAACTTTGTTTCGTATGACTGAACGTCTCAGTACAGTGGACTCCCGCTTTACGATGGGTTCACTTAACGATATGCATGCTAGGAATTTCAAAGCGCGCTGATTTTGCGCGCGCCCTTTAAAATTTCCCATTTTGACGATTCAATTAAAGTTTAAATATTGGTTAAATAACATTTTCAATCATTGAATTCCAGCATATTTCGTACCTGTACTGTATTGTGTATCACTGAAATCATTGGCGATGATTTAGTTAAACCGATCCGTAGCGCGTCATCCGATAACATACTGATTCACTTTATGATTAAATTCGCATTACGATCGGTCCCATGGAACGGATTACCATCGTAAAGCGGGGGTCCACTGTAATTAAAGAACTATGCATATTTGAGGCTTTAACTTCTGTCTCATTGTACACGCCTTTCCAACCGAAGATGTTTTTATTTCATAAAATGTTTTATGGTGAGCCATAAATTCGTTTTTAAATGTAGTTGAAAAAACATATGAACTGCACATTGTTATATTTCTGACACAATCTGTGCGTAAGAACGTGCTCATTTATTTAATAACGTCGCTGTGGGGCGCAGAGCCGTACCATGGAACATGATTTCTAACATTTGGTAAATGTCTCCAAAAGTAGAGCAGTAAGTGTCTGAGATTTAGGTATCGTAAGAAAAACAAGATCTTTTCTTTTATAGTGAGTCCCATTACATATAATTTTCTGCATTGTTTTACCGGGAAAAGTAACTTCTAATTGTACAAATTTATCAACTACAATTCTTTGTGGTTAGCCAACTTTTCGACACAACTTCAGAGATTAACTAAACCATCTTCAGTGCTCGTTGTAAGCGCTCTCAGACTTACAAATTCAAGTTCAACATCTCAAGGTAGCTGGAACGATTTTTGTCTATGCACAGATTTGCGTGTAACTTTGCATACGTGTCCTTATTAGTAATATATATCGATAAAAGTGAAAAAAACTGCATGCTACCGATTTGTTTTCCTGGCAATTCAATGATAGTTTAACAGGTACTCTTATGGCACACGGCATATTTAGAAACAATTCTATTACTTATGTACAGATTTTCTCCTAAATGCGAAATAATAGGTTTCATATTATTATAATAGCTGTTAAGGAATATCAAGGTATCATGCCGAGTAAGAAAGACGTATTTAGATATGATTTTCTCGTAAATTTCGAATTTAGCGCCGAAAATCTAAGTCAAAACAATGCTTTAATTAGGGCGAAAATTTGAAATATAACTCTTGCATCATATACATTACTGCGTGTATGGTGATTTCCAAGGTATAAACAGGTGTACTTGAGTGAAATGTGGTCCATGAATATTTTTTCGACTTGCTTGAAAAGTTATTACAATGTGCCTTCAACGACTCACGATTACCGCTCCAGCCACGTTAAGGTACGTTCCGTTTGAACGGGCATTTGTCTTCATTTTCATGTCGCACCTTTTTCCTCTTCTCTCTCTGCAATCTCTAGTTTATAGACCAGGGGAAGTCAGAAATCATGACACGCACACCGCAGTGAGCATTCGGGCGAGTCAAACCTGTTGCACTGCAGGGAAAAAGCCGTCAACTATTTTAGAAGTCCGCTGGTATTCTGGAGAGTTTGTTTCCGTGGCACGAGGCTTTGAAAGCTTCACTTCATTAAAACCAGATGATCTCTCAACTTTTGGGGGTCCATATTCAAATGAGGGTGTGGGCGAAAGTTGACTCGGTGAAGGAAGGCACGAGAAGGGGCATCGTGTAAAAAAATAATGTTTTTTCACGTGTTTTTTGTTTGCCTCTATATTGCACTAGAACAATGAATAATAATGGTGTGAGGTCAGGAAATTGGGAGTGAGAACTAGGTTGTATGTATTTGGGGGTAATTTTGATGAGAAATATGAGCACGTAGCTGTGAATCAACCGAGAAAGAATTTGAGTAAAGGAGGGGAGGGAATGGGGAAATTTATATAGAGATAGGCAAAGTGCGCTGAGGAAACACTAACCGAAACATTTGCAGCGTTGAAAAGGAACTTGGATAATTCTTCACTCTAGTTAAGTCATATCTCGAGTACGCTGCGAGAATTGGGAACCCTGCACAGAAAGATTTAATTAATGAAATTAATAAAATACCAGGGTTAGCCGCACGCCTTGTTGTTACGAGGGAACATAACTGCTGGTGAAAGGTCAAGGGTGTGAGACGCAAGACACTAGGAGGCAACACGCCTGACTAAGATTACTTGAAAAATTCATATCAGGCGAGTTGACACGGAGGATATTATTTTAATCCCTGGCTGTATTTCACTAGCTGATCGAAGTGATAAAATAATAAAGATACTCTGTCAATACCGTAGATGTATCCAAAAATTCCTTTTTCTCACGTACCATTAGTGACTGCAACAAAAACAGTGCGAAACACTAAGACATTCTGTTAACATAAAGTTCACTCTCTTCCTTTCCCTCTTTATTATTCCTGTTCCCTACTGCTGTTTCTGTTCATAGTTGGTGTCCTAAGACCCTCTGCCACAGGCCCCGTCGGTGATTGGCTGCTTTATTTACAGATGTAGAAGCATCATGAAGGAAGCTGAAAGCAGAAAGCATTTCAAATTGATGGACTTGACCGCGGATAATGGAGTTTAAGTTCACGCTGAACTGTGGTACAGTCAATACTTAGTTCTCTGAGGTCAATTGTTCATTTTGATAGTTCGTTCGCTTTCTACCCATCCTTAAAAAAATACTGGTCTACTGAAGGATCTACCATTCAATGGGTAAAATATCTGTTATTACATTACGCTGGAAGGTATGACTAAATCGTGTTGTCCTGTGAGACCAGGCGTCTTTCACTTTCTGTTCCCTCATTTCGGTGGCGTGAAGTAGGATTTTGTATTCCTTATACTTTTATAACTGAAGTTTATGATATCATTCTCCCGTGGTGGTTGGTAAAATTTCGTTGGAATGACAATCTGGCAGACCGACCTCTCCAGCGGTCATGCTGAGGTTTTTTTGGCCCAATCCCCCTGGAGCGTTGAACAGAACTCAGTCGTCGCAAAAAGTCTGGTTTTAGACCTTATCCGCAAGTTGTACCTTTCTCTTTCCGAGCCTATTTTGTGTCATTAAATGCTATTACGACCGTTGCCAGAACGGTCAGACGGCTTCCGAAAGGCTAGAGTGGTTGTTTTCATTCATTAGGTGTCTATTTGCGGTGGAGATTTTCCTCGCCGAGCCGTCAAAACATCGGAGTGAATTGGGCTTGCTTTGGGATAAGAAAAAATATGTAATTTTACACTCGAAAGTGGCAGAGTTTTTCGTGGCTCATTTCGTTCCATAGTATTTGAGAAAATAACACGGAGGAATATAATGGTGGTTGGAAATGTTCTCATTTCCCGAAGCACTCTTTGCAGTTGCAATTATGTAGTTAAACGAGGACAGACTGATGATACATAAGCGTCATACTCATGGCATAAACTCCATTAGTATTGTAAACTTGATTATGATCGAAACAACTCAGAATAATTTAATTGAGATCAGTGCTTATGATTTTATCGTCTTAGGTCACCTCTGAAATTATTATATTTTGCGTACGTGTTGAGAAATATAAAATCCTACCGATTATTTTTAGTTGGAGATTATTTTTAGGCTTCATTTTAAACGGTAGATCAGATTTATTACTGTGTGAATAGCTAATACTCACTCTACATTTTAGTCACAGTGCAATTAAATAAAATACGGTGCTTTTTAGATGGACCAATTAATTGTGATGTGGCTGTTTTATATGAAGATTAAGCATTACTCTAAGGTTAACTTAGTAAGTAAAGTAGTATTCCTCGAGAAAGGCTGAAACACATTCACAATTCTTACTATATTGAATAAGAAGTGAAATACAGCGGTAATTTAAACGGGACAATCCTTTGTGACAATGTGACTTCTCTTCCCACCTCATTAGTCGCCTCTGTTTATTTCTATTCCTGGCGTGTGTGGCTATTTCTATTTTTTGGCAATGAACGTTCAGCGTGAACAATTTAAACAACTCACTTCGTATTAAGTCAACAGTGTCCGGCGAGATGTGGAGGGACTGCATTATCAAAAATGCAAAGTATTTGATATAGTACTTTCCACTTTATTTTTAATTGACAACACGTGTTTCGGCTTTTTACTTAGTCATATTCAGGTACAATTGTACTTGAAGGTGGCTAAGTAAAAAAAGCCGATACACGTATTGTCAATTTAAAATGAAGTGGGCAGTTATATATCGATTACTTTTCATTTTTGAACTCACTTCGTGTGTCAGGTGTATTTTGACAGGAAAGAGGAGAGGAAAAATATCGCATGTGCACCAGAGGTCGCAAACATTCTCGAAAACTCAAGATTTTAATCTCCCTCGCGAAATACCTTGCGTAGACTAAAGAGGCTATTCTCGCCTTTCCTGAGGAAATATACATCGATCGTCACCTCTTCTTCTCCTCAAGTTTCTCTCCGAATGAGTTTTTGGCCTTGCGACTGTCGAGTGGGCTCCCTCTTCCTCCACCCCTTCCCAAATCCTCCCCCCCCCACCCCATTTCCACGCCTTCTCTCTCTCTCACCCCCTGCCATCGACCCTACGGCCTCGCGCTACCCCATTGTCACCCGGCGTCGCTCCGGTCCCCTGTGCGTTGCGTCCTGCTCACTCCCATTATTCCGTCTCTCGTTTTTTTTCTCGCACCGACACAAGCAACCACTCACAAACGCACGTATACGAACCAAAAATATGTTTTCAGAATTGCCCTTCCCCCGCCCATTTTTAAAAACTCTTCTCTCGCTACCAATTTTATTATTTCTCATGCAGGCTGGAGGGGGTTGAGAAGTAGGGGGGTATAAGGGGGGGGGAGATTGTGAGGTTGGACGCCTCAAATTGAATTAGGGAACGGTGCCACCTGAGGGTGGTGGCGGGATAAGATTTCCTTTCCTGGTAAGAGGGAGGGGGGATGTGGGGTGACGTTCGTAAGGGCTTTTGGGGCTGCGTGAGATAGAGGGGAGGAGAAGAAGACGGAGAACAGATGAGAAAAAAGGGTGCCGTGAATGTAAGCCGCGGAGAAATATCCATTTTTCATTCCTTATTTTTCGTCCCGACTAATTCTCTCTCTCTCTCTTGTTATTTGTGTTTCCCTTGTGAGTTCGCGTCCAATTCCTTGGAAGTGTTTCATCATTATTGTGTTAGGAGGTGAAATATTTTCCGTGTTTGTTTTTGTGTGCATTTTATCCTTGAATTCCCAGCTTATGGACACGAGTTTGGGTGTGAGGTGATGGTTGGATTACACATTGTATAAATTGTTACCTTGTACGGTTTTATGCGATTCTTCCTCCAAGGGAACACTTATTTCTACAGGAATGATTAAGATCATCAGCGAAGTTCCAAATAAAAAAAAATAGTCGAGGGTGGTTTCAGAAGTGATGAATATCAATATGTCACGAAAAATATTTACCGAAATTCCACGTGGGATGGATAGCACTATCTTTGCATGAGTAATTGATTATTACTTGTAAGATCAAACGATATTTCTTCCCGGGGACATTGAGTTAGTGTGATGCAGGCCGTCCGTTTGATCCTTAAGTATTTTGGACCCCAAAAGCAATGTTCTACTTGAAATTGTTACGGCTAAAAATGTTTTTGTGAAATTTAATGCTTTTGATTTATTCTTTGGCGATCTTTTAAGATCTGGGATCATTTAACGGCCCACCAATTATATTTTCCATGATCCACTATCTACATCTACCTTCTACCATGGGAGCTGTCATAAAGGTTATGGCAGGAGTTTTGAGGATCCAAGCCTTTACAAAGGGAATTGGAAGAAGGAAAGGAGAAAAAGTGTAATTTGTATTAACCATCTTAGTTCTCGCTCTACGGGAAATTCTACGTTTAGTTGACAGTGTGGTATTTATGGAGAGCGCTGATGTCAAACTTATACCACAGAATAGAGACCTACGGAATCAGAATGGACACTCAGCCGATTTCGCGTGGCTATTTTTTTCTGCGCATGCGTGAAGTCGGCATTGTTGTTGGAGAGTAAAAATGTGAGGATGGTGTTGTTTTGGTTTTTAATTTGAATGATATTTGAAGAAGTATCGCAGTGTGATATTTTGTGAACAACAAATCATTTATAACATACTATTCTTGGACTTTAAATGTTAATAGTGGTCTAGAATGCCGTGCAACGTTATATTGGAATATAGTTTCGATCGCACGTCTTTTTACGTTTACGTCCAAGTGAAAGGATAATATATTTTGTCTAATTATGCAATGTATGTTGTTTCATTATGCTTCATTCAGTAAATTTCAGCAATATTTTCATTTACTCGACTTGATGTCATTAGAAAGTATTGTTCTTTTATTTGAGTGCCGCTGTGTGTACCTGGAGAAATAGTTGAAATGATTAAAAGCTGCCTTATATATCTCACGGTAGGTAATGACATTTATAGATAATTGTATTAAGTTTGCAGCAAGTTTACCATGCTATCTGGGTACGCACGGAACCCAGTGTAGTAAATTACTTTCCAATGTCCTCTTCGAATTACGCATCGCTTGCCAGTCAGTGGAATGTTTGCCTCAACTCATCGTTAATAAAATAATGTTTCGAGCATAAACAAGAACTAAGATGCCTTCTGAAGTATGCTTATACATATGTGCTTATGTGCTTATACATCGTATGCTCATTTCCCACCTCTAGGCCATGGTTGCAACCATTTCCAACAACGCGTTAAGTTAAAGTAAGTTATTTTAAGGAATGATATTTTCGTACGGGAAGATTCCTAGAAGTGCAGTTGGTATTCTGCTTAGCACTACATTAATTTTCCTGTTGCTCTTGGCAGCAATCGCACCTTTGGACTATGAAGATTTGCACATGAAACGAATCTTCGTGAGAGAACTTACGTCAACTAAATGTGGAAGGCATTGGAGCATTACATAGAAAAGAGCCCTCTGAGAATAATAAGTGACCCAATAAAGTGAAGCATGGATACGTACAAGTATCGATGTTCCTATCTTCGCTTTCATTTGAAGTTTGATATGAAGTTTAAAACAAATAAATTGAATTTCTAACCACAATATAAACTCTGTCGCCATCATGATTGAATTAGATCTCTGTCGCATCTTCCTCGTTTATATTACTTAGAATACGGAGTAATATTCTATCGCATTATCGGCAATCCCCATGTTTTATTTCTTCCTTCTGTGGTTGACTCTCGCCTTTCCATCTTAAGTGCGTCATTGGTGTGACGGACATGCAATCATAGTCCTTTTAAAAATGCCTCGGTGTAAACTCTTAGCACGCATGGCACGCAAAAGGTACCTAAATATTAGCTATTAATGTAAAACAATTATGTAAAAATGTTCACTAAAGTCAATCGAAACTATGTATGTAATCAATAAATCAAAAATATGTATGTTAAATGGCAATGGTCAATACTGACTTGTAATTTTGTTGTATTTTACTTAAGCTATGTAACAAATTTTGTAAAAACCGAGCATAGATTTTCCCTAAATCTACTTGGTCTTACAGGGCATGCCCTAGATCAATAAAATTTGTATCTATCTATGTAAACTTTATTACTTCATTGTTCAATATCGGAGAGTATCTTCGTTGCGAGAGTATATTTGTTACTGTAGTGTGAAATGAATTTTTTATCACAAATTAATTGGTTTCTCTTCTCTTTTCAGGTATGTTTCCACTAATCATCCATTAAATGACGGGCTGATATCGTTAAGTGCTTTTGCTTATGGTAGAGCTGTTACTCCTTACCAACCGGAAAAGGTAGCGTACATATCTTTCATTGTAGAGGTGGAAGTCGAGATGAATGTTTCGTTGTGTTTCTTTCAATAGCTGAACCAGCGCTCAAGGCCACTCACGGGAATGAGTTTAGCAAGTTTAATCGTTTTTTATTTGCTATTTGCTGCTAGTGAGGTTGCCATTATTACACTCGTGCATTTGAGTAAGTGTATGGTCTTGAAGCATGGAGTGAAGAACAGTATTTTTTGACGGAAATAAATTATGAAAGCCAGTCTTAAGCTGAGTATATATTAAAACCTTGAGCCAAGCTCTCAGTAGCCTTCCCTAGCTATGTTGGGTATGAAGCGAAGTCAAAGGCTGCCCTAATGACTCCTCACAGTGACGCGGATTCGGCCGCCAGGCGTCTCTGACCGCAGACCCGTGTACATGTTCTATAGCTATCAATGGTGGTTGGGAAGATGTAATGTTTGTGCCATCTATACGAACGTAGGATCAATTGTCAATTGTTAGCAAATGCCCAATTATGCTTAAGGTGGCTGGTCTAAAAAACCAAAGTGAACAGATTTTCTTAAAAATTTCCAAATATGTTCCTTTTTTGATATTCTATGGAATACCGAAGAAAAAACGGGGGATCATCGACATACTTTTTGCGACATTTTAGATTCTTTTAACATGGAGCCTTATGGCGCTCTCCACTCCAATAGGATAAATTACGTACTTTCTTCATTCCTACTGAACAGATTTCAACCAAAAACTGATATAATGTAGCTCTAATAAATTAAAATCTATTCTGAAAAAATCATTTAGTACTATCGACTGAAATTTTTCGTAAATACGATTTAAAAATATGTATGCGAGAATTTCAAAAGTCGCGCGCGGCTATGTGGTGTAAAGTTGGCAACGTGGCACACTAAAGTACGGGACATGCTAAGCAGAGACACGTGTTGTAGCGTGTTACAAAATGGACGCTGTTGCCGGATTAAAAACGAAAGATAAAATAATGTATGGAAACATATTTTAATACTAGTTCGCATTCGAGTGACAATATATCTTCATTAAAATACTTATTTTGAATTCTATGGCCACGGGTGTAACTGTTTTCGGAAAATTAATTTCGCAAAAATGACTTAAGAAATGAATCAAGTCTGCATCTAAGCAAATTTTTATGGCAATGTGTAAATTTAAAGGACAATATTTCAGAATGTACCTATGACATAAGTCATTCCTACTGAATATAGTACAAATACGACCTATTATTTAAATTTTAAACCAGCATTAAAATTTAAGTAACTAAATTTCTCAATGACTAACGATTACCCGACCAGCCACCTTAAGTCTATCCCCGTACCTGTGCAGGACTTATAATGCTATGATCTTGCTTAGAGTACCTAATTTAGTTTTAATCACAATTAGTGTGAATTAAAATATTCGTCATGGTATTCTCCGTCGTCTACTACTATTTTTATTCGGGTTTTTGTCCTTATTTACTAGTATTTTTATGCAAATCTAACGATTTGGGGAGTATAATAGTGTTCAGCGCCCTTCGCATTATCGATATTAATTCCTTCTCGTCGTCTCTCTGGTGCTGCAATGCGCCTTAGTCCGCGGCCGGGTCGCTGATATCACCTGGTGATGCTGCAGCGCGTCCTTGCTGCTGGATCAGGCGCTGCCAAGTACGCTGGAGTGCTTTGAAATTTTCATCGTTTCGCATTGTTCTCGTATCCCGTTACTCCGTTCCTGAAGAACTCTTCAGTCCCTCTCGGCTCATTATATTGCACAAACTGTCAAGGAAAAATGAGACACTACGATGAAGTGCTCTATGCTTAACTCTTAACGATGGACAAATATACCCGGAGCATGCGTTTTCAGCTGTTGGTCGTTACTAGAGAATGGTGTGATGAAATAGGGACAAACGAGCTGGCGAGCATTTTCTTTCCTTTTCTTGAAGGGACGTAAAATATCAGTGAGTGGTTCATAGTCTCCTCACTTTTTTTGGAAGGCAAAGTTTGTTAAAGAATTTGTTCTTAGGTACCTTAAAGATGTGAAGCTTAGCAAAATAGGAAATCAGCCCTCGATACCTGGAAACAGACAATTTCCAAGTCAAAGGTTTCTATCAATTATCAGAAGTTAGTCGTTCTAAAGCGACAATGTTGGGTGTAACTAACACACCTGACCGGTATATGGCAGATCCGGGTTCGAAACACATTCAAATCAAATGATTTTTTCATGGCAAATTTCTTCCCTAAGGTGCATAACTGGAAATAACTTCCGATTTTGTTGCCTTAGTAGGATCATGAAATAAATGAAAAACACCTGTCACTTGGCAGTGTTCGTCGCTGTACCCCGCCCGTGATATGCCTTGATCGGCCAGTAAGCATTGAGAGGGGTATAGTGGTAGCAAAGTATGGGGGCATTCTGATGTCAATGAGGGGAAGACACGTGGAAGGGGTCGACAAAGTATCGGATGGGAGAGGAAATCACATAGTAAGCAACGCTGGCAACATAACTTCATTTTACTAGAGAGGGCGGAAAAGTATCAGCAGTGTGTTTTACGACGAAGTTAATGATACAAACGGAAGTTGCATCTTAATGCGCTGACATTTTTCGGAACTCATCGGAGAAGCCCATTTAAATAATTAGATTAAGAGCCACAGAGAGCTAGAAAGATGATATGAATAGCATAGTGACTATTATGAAGTTATCAATTATGCGTTAAACAATTAAGAGTTGCGACCTTGGGAACCCTGAGAAGTCAAACGCGGAAATTACCCTACTTCCCAGTGCGGAGCCAGGGAATGGACTCTTTCATATAGAAAGTTCTTACTGCCACCATATTTCGTCACCATTATAGACCTGGACGTCATTTTCAGCGTGGACTCCCTAAAAGTTCGCTTCCTCCAGTCTCTCCTCCCCATTCATAAGTCGTCCGAGCGTCTTGTGATTGTCACGCGAGAGAGGAGAGAGATGGCCGGAGGAGATCGCACCCCGCACCGTCGCGACATTTTTCTCGAAATTTGCTCATGTTTGAGCCCCTGTATCTCAGAAATGGATACGAACTACGCAAAATAAAGGTCTATTCCAGATACATGAATCGATTTTGAGTGTCCATGCGAAGTTTCAAGTTCATATCTCAAAAAACGTCATTTTGGACTTTTGGCCAGCATTTTCCGATTTCCGACCACTGTGCGTCGCTCGTCTCGAACCGTGCCAACTTCCCCAGCCGGATTGCTCGGACACCCAAGGCGAGGTGTTGGGAGGAGGAGACGAAATAAGGGACGTGAGAGAGCGTGCTTAAATGTTTTTGATGGGATGAGCCTGTCTTCTTCCTTTGCGACGACTCGCGGGGCAGTATGCAGGTGTGCTAGTGTGCTGGACCGGCTCTTCAGATAGTAGTCACGAGGAAGAGGGGTGACAAGGCTGTGCGATGCTGAATATATTTACCCTTGGCGGTAAAAGAAAACAATCGATGTGTATCAGCGATGTATCGATGCAATTTTAGCTGTCAGGTATTGGTCAATGTATACTTTAATTAAAGTGTTATAGGTAATCGTTCATATCGTGCTCTCGATAATTAGTATCATTATATTAAGGTGTGTATACTCATAGTTCGTGAATTTGAGTGGTTCACAAATGAAAAAAGTAGTCACTCTGCTATTCTGATGTATGTACCTTTAGAACAAACCCCAAACTGTTAGTTAACATCAATTTAAGGCGAAGGATAAGTCATCTCTCGGTTTAAGTTAACCAGACATTATAAATCCGGACCTGAGACACTCCGTTATAGCATATTATTCACTTTTTTCCTTTACCTCTTTCAGTTACTGTCACTGTCCCCTTCAGAGAATTGTTGAGTTGAGTGAGCTGAAAAAGTAAGAAATCATAATCCGCTCCATTAAGTGACAATGAATCGGGTGATCAGGCCACATAACACGCATAGCAGAGACAAGATCGACAAAGAAAATTTATGAATGGATACCAGATAGAAATAGTCCCAGAGAGAGGCCCGGGAAAGAAAGAGACAATGCCATACAGCGGTAGTCTTCAAACTTTTTTTTGTTCACGGAACCTTGATTGAGTGTTCAAATGTTTTATGGAATCCTACCTCGTAAAATAATTAAATATTCAATAGAACTTAGGCTACATATGAAAAAATATATTCATTTCCAAAGTCTTGTAAAACGTGTAAAAAGTGACATCACAATGTAATATAAGCAATAGTTCGTTGAGCTCTTGGGAAGGTTGCGTGAAACCGGTGAAACCCCAGGGTTCCGTGGGACACGGTTTGACTACCACTTTCGAAGAGGATTGATGAAGAATGAATATTACTAACTGGAAAGAGCTAGAAAAAGATAGAAGACGATAGGTGTTAACTGTCGAAGAGGCCAAAGCGCATGGAGGGTGTTTGCACCCAAGGAAGATTTAGCATTATCGCATAATCTTAGCAAGTATTCGTCTGCAATGATGGCTCTCCTTCTCGTGGGCGTTCTTGGCTCTTCGTCGTCTCGTGAGTCGTGACGAGTTCAACGGGCTTTCGCTCTTCTGCAGCGACCAGATAAACGGGACACCCCATTTGTGGGGGAGGACAGGAGGGGAGTGGAGGAGAGAGGGGGGCAGTCTGCATCACTCACACAGCATCCTCATCTCCGCAGCAACCCTCCTCCATCTCCTCCCCCCACAACAGGCCAACTCCAGCACCACGCCCATCTCCTTCCTCTCGGTTCCTTTCTTTTTTTTATCCTCCTCCTCTGCTTTCGCCTGTGGCCAACACCATCCCTTCCTTCGCTCTCTCGTCGGATGGATCCTCGCCGCCGATTCCTTCCCTCCTCTCCACCATCACCGCACCACACCGCCGGCCCAGCACTATAAATACATTCCTGACTTAAGGATACAATTTTAGGATCGCCCGAACCGCGTCGGTCTCTCGCTCCGACTAGCGTGGCACAAGCCTTTTGCTCTCCGAGAACCGGGAGATGCGTCGACACAATGTAGGGCACTGGTTGTTGTGTGGGCTTGGTTGCTTTCGACTGGAAAACCGTCCCCTTTGTTTAGATGTTGCATGGGGATTTTGCAGTCTCGCCTCACTTGGGATCTACATCTACATACTACCCTGCGAATCGCCGCAGAAGCGTGTGGCAGAGGGTGCTGGGACACCGCCATGGAAGGAGAGGGAATAGGAACAAGGAGAGGACATAGGGGAATTGTATGTTAACGATGTGTTTAATGTTGGTGTCACGCCGTTTCTGTTGTTGTCACTAATGGTACGTGGAAAGAAGGATTATTTTTACCTGTAAATTCGGCAGTGCATCTCTCAAATTTTTCGGTTCTGTCAGTATAAAGCGCGTTGTTAAAATAATATCCTCCATGTCATACTGAAACTCGTCTAATCTGAATTCTTCAAGTAATCTAAGCCTAGCGTGTAGCCACGGAGTCTTTAATGGCTCTAGCCTAGTCCTTTCATCAGCTGTGTGACACTTTCTGTTAGCTCGTAGCCGTTTTTAAAGAAGCGTGCGGAATTTTTTCAAAACGTCAACGTCAAGGATACGTGAACGTCCGGGATAGTCGTGATCAGTGCGGTTTTAGTTTCGTATTTCTTTCGGTGGCGAGTTGATTTCAGGTTTTCATTCGTACAGAAACCTGTAATGAAGTCTGAATTACCATATAACGTATTTATCACCGAGTAACATGTAAGCTTACTTTCACCTAAGAAAACTTTTTAGCTTGACTTTTTTTCTCGTTACTTTTTTTAACGTTCAAAGGAAATACTTGTTCCACGTGAAATAACTTTGAAATGCAACCATGATTTTGATCTAGACCTGATAATGAATCCTTGTATTGAAATCATATTGTCGTTTCAATGAATATTCTGATGATGCATTGAATCAAGACATGATAATAATGCTTTCCGGCGACACCATGGTCATATTACACTTAATATCCAGTTTAAATGCCGTTTTCTCTATCGTTATCCTGAAAGTATTATTCCAATTAAAGCCATATTCATGGAAATCACCGTCCACTCTTTCGTTTGCATTTACATATATTTAACCAGAGAAAGATTTATTACCTGGAGGCTCTTGCCATAAAGTTCTTACCGTTACCGTGAGAGTCCCTCTGCACTAGTGTTGATGAAGTGGTGGTGGTTGTAGTGTGTTTTAAACTTACTAATTGGTATCCCATTTTTATTTCTAATTAGAAGCTGCTTTACTACTTTTTGGTAACCATCGGGATTTCATTGCCGCAAAATGAAGATCTGCGTGAACTTGCTCTAGCTGTTTTCGAGTTGAGCGAGTCCCATTGTTTTCATGTTATCTAAGAAAATGAATGGACGAGAGGAGAAAATCTGCTTTTCTTTCGCTTGAGCAAGGTGGAAGACCTAGACTTGTTTTTTCCCTCTGTCTTCCTGTGAACCATTTTTAACATCTACCGTCACCGTTTGGGGTCGAGCCATAAAGTGGCAAAAACTTTGGACTAGAACGGATCTCTTCAGTTGTTTTTAGCTCTCTTAAGTATATGAGTAAACGTTAGCGGGGTACCACACAAATCGTGGATTTATTGTACGCTCTTGTAATTACAGGATAGACCTATTAAACCTTCATCTAGGTGAAAGCGTGTGTGGAATGGCGGTAGGCTTTACTTTGTCGAACTTGATTGTAAGGCTAGAAGAAAAAAGTCTTTATTTTATACGCTACAGTTGGCTTGGTACAATGCAATACGATTTTCAGCACATCGTCTTCAGACATAAATCATATTGATATATTCTACCTGATGTTGTTGCGGCAAGTATCGAGACATTGCGCATGGTGTCATAATATTACAATGTCGCTTATTATGTAAATATACATCTTCGCATGGTAATATACCTGATAATGATGTGTTGAACTTCGAGACCCTTTGTACGAAATGTATCGTGCAGTTGAAAAACACTATTTTCTTGCTTTTCGTGCTGGCAATAGGAAATATTTTGTTGGGCCAGCCTTGAAGTAATTTGCGTAGTATGTACTGATTCATGTACTGTTGTTCAAAACTTGTTGAACCAAAAAATATGTTGTAGTAATTTTCTTAAATGAGGAAATTGCCCGTGCTTTATTTCCTCGGTCTTCAGTGAGTTCGTATTTACCCGAGATATGTCTTAAGGAGTTTTTCGCTCTGCTCGACTCATCGGAAAGATCCCGATGCGCTCCTCCGAATTCGATCGCTTTCTGACTAAATTTAGACGTCGCGTCGGTAAGCATTCTATCGTCTCGGCGATGAGCGATTCCTTGCCGCTTATTCTGGTGCTGCCCCTCGGCGCCTCCGAAAATGCCGGATGCGCCTTAATTCACCCTCCTCTGTTTTTCTCCCGCCCTCGAACCATTATTTCCACCCCGGTCTAACAAACAGAGTTATCTTGGATGCGGCATCTCCTTCCTGCTCCGATCCCTGCTCAAATCTTATCCGCGAAGTTGATTATCCCGAGGCGGACACAGGGTAAGGGAGGGGTACACGCACACTCTTTGTCTAATAGCTCCGAGTCTTCGTGACGTATTTCATTGGTTGGACGGTTATTCGGAGAAGGCGACCGACGACTTTAGTTGGCAACGAATTCTCCGGTAGACTTCCGGAATCAGAGTTTTTATAAATATACCACTTCTCGGATTCAGCCGTTTTTCTTCCGTTTTTAGTTTTTATGATAATTTATAAAATGTATAAAATAAATATAACATTTATAAAATAAATCATCCCAATAAGTTCCTCGGTTTTTCATTGATTAGGATATTCAGGAGCTGGCATCCCTTTCGTTAAATCTGCTCCATTGAGGGTATGTAAGTAGGTTGGCAGGTAGAGATGGTGGGTAGGTTTACGCAAAGGATTTCGTGGGTAATGGGAGAATAAGGAGAGTAATCTCGCAACGGCATGAGCCTACTCTTTACCCCAGTTCAGGCTCCACAGTTCAGTATCCCATCCGAAGGACGGAGTAAGTACTCCGTTTACATTTACAATTAAAGCATTGTAGATAGCAATTATTTTCTAACAATTAAGAAATGCTTTAGGGGACGTTTTTCCAGATTTAGAGGTAAATATAGACATAAGCTCAGAATTGTATAACGTCCGCTACACAGCAAAATTGATTATACCATATTTAATGTTTTTAATGAACTGATACGATTCACTGTACATTAAAAACCTACCCGTTCCCTTCAATTTCTGGTTCTTAAATGACTAGGATATTGCATGTATGAGGGTGGGTTTACATTTGCAAGTCACTTCCGCAAATTTCTTCTACAGGAGCTTGAAGGGGATTTTACTACGACAGAACATTTTTCAAAAGTTAGTGTTGAGCCAGATTGGTTGCTGTTTACGCTGGCAGCAATACGCTTCTGCGAATGAATTTCCGACACCTGCAGAGCTTTTTACTCGTTGTGTACTCGTATTGACGTCCAAAGGCGCTTGATGCAAGTAACTTGCGCAATTTACTTGCTATTGTAAACCCACCAAAAATACATTTAAAAGAGTAAAAAACTGTAACACTCGTCACATACGAATTGGCTGACTTGCATCTTGAAGTGCTTTCCTCAGGAGCACCCAAGGAGGAATCGAGATTCCTCTGAAGACATCTTCCGCTGCCGGTAACCTGAGCCCTCGGGATAAAAATCCAGTGTTCATGCCACCACATTGTCCCAATCCCCATCTTCTTCCTGCTCGATAAAGTCTCTGCTTAATCTTATCCTCGGTTTTGATTATCCCAGGGTGGAGTCGGGTATGGGAGGGGTACACTTTTTTTTATCGTTCCGCAGTCTCCGTGACGTCTTTAGGTTTTCCTTCTCTTGTCTCTTTGTCCCTTAGAACCTCCTCCCTTTCAATTCTCTCTTTCTTTCCTCGCTCGCTGTCCCCCCTCCATCTTTCCTTCCCCCTCTCCTCTCTTTCTTCCCCCTTATCCCCTCCCTCTGTTCCTTAAACATCGTCCTCCTCCCTCCCTCCTCCCCCGACCTCCCCACCCCCAATCCCATCTCTCCCGCCGACCCCAGCCTCCGTCGGACGGCTTTCATCGCCACCGCGTCTCGCGTCCCTCTCTCTTTTCCTCTCTTCTCTTTGGGCTCGAGACACGGACCGCGATGCGACGACCGGACCTTGAAAGCTATTCGCTCTTTTTATTTGCCGTGGGGGGAGGGGGAAAAAGAGAGGGTGTGGGGCCGAGGGTGGGGTGGTCTTCTTCTTCTCGCGAATCTTCGTGTTTATTCCGCGTCTGGGTTGTGTGTGTGTGGTCAGTAGAGGTAGCGCTCGTCTTTGGCGAGGTGGATTCCTCCTCCGTACAGTGGCGTAGCCAGATGAGGGCGGAGGGGGCCGTACTTTTCAGGGAAGGCATTTTCGGTAGACGATTTTTCCTTGTTAAAAGTGATTAATACTTTCAATGTATCCTGATTAAATGGTCTACAAATGAATCTTTCTATATTTTCTATTGAAAATCAACTAACAAACGAAATAAATTTTGGAAGTACCATAAAAAATCAAGAAAATTATTTGTATCAATATCCTATTTTTTATTTATGAATAAAAGAAACAATATTATATTTTCTATAACGTAATTTTTAAGTATTGAACTAAAAGTCCCAAAGGAAGGGCGGCAATTGACAGACCTCACCGGGCGGCTCAAACTGTTGCTACGCCACTGCCTCTATAAGACTTCTTTTTTTGTCTTCCCCGTGGACTTTTTCCTCCAAGCTTAGCTATTCATCAAGGGCATGTAATTTACATACTCCCTCTATGGTATCCCATGCTCGTCCTGATGTAGCGGTAAAGACTGAATTATATTCGAACGAGTGACCTTGCGATTGTTTTAGTATATGGCCTCATTAGTACTGGTTTATGCCAGAATTGAAAATAACCTGTTATATTCTACACCCGAATTTTCCTTCTCACTTGACTATATGCGTATTAATTCGTTATGAAGAGACTTACCACTCCTTTTAACTTCTTTAACCTTTTACTTAAAATTAGATAGGATTATACTGTAGGAGTACAGTGTGATCCTGTCTAATTTTATAGAAGGTCGAAATCGATCGACTGAGATGGCAATATGTTAGGTGTCAGTGCTGATAAGTAGTTTTTTTCCATATTGTTGAACTTCCACGATGCCCTGCGCATCGAACTAATGTGGTCAATGCGGTGGTGTTTAGCATGTTCTCTCTTTTCAACCACTCATTCACAATTTTCTGCCAGTGTTTGTTAGCCTGGCGAAACCTTGATTTCCTACCTTGTATTCTCACGAGTTGTTACCGTAGATCGAAAAAAATAGCACTTTATTATACTCCCTCCTTATTCTTTGTAGCTATTAATCATGAATGATGGTCTTCTAACATTTTTTTTCTTTTTACGTAAATAGGTCCAAAATTTTAACTTGAATTGCTGGTGGACTGGAAACTGCCCTTTTCGAGGATTACGACGCATGTGGTCCGAGACAGAAATTTAATAAAAAAGAAAAAAAGTGACATTGGTGGCCAATCATGGAGAACGAATTGGACTGGTATGCTTAAGTCTTTCGGAAGACCGTTTTACTTCTGGATATGAATATACAAGGTTACTCAAGATGACCACAACGATGTTAGGTCGCCTGAAAAGTTATCGTTCAGCAGGCAAAATTTGACGAATTACATTGCTAATTTTAACTCCTAAAATGTTTTGGAGTCAGTTCTACGTTCTTCTGAGACAATTTAGTTGCATAAGACTTTTTCTGAACTGTACCCAAAATACCTATTACAAAACTCATTAATGTCTACCGGTAAAATATCTGTGGTGTAGGTGCATACATTAAAAGAGATTTGTAAACGCTTTCAGTATTAATGAGTAATGAGGAACCATAGGTAGTTTCAGTGACCATGGTCTCGGAAGTTTAGTTTCTAAAAGGTTTCGTGCTTCCGGGCAGCTACTAAGGGGAAAATTAATGCGAAAATCCCCGCGTAAACGAACCCACCGCATGCCGACAGGCATATGTTTCGAGGGTGTAAATTTAGCTGTTTTGCGTTCGTGTGCATAAATTCTTGTGTGACATTTACGAAAAAACAATCGAGTTGGGCTCTCAAACGGAGTTTTTGTGGTATTTTTATTGCTTCTGTGCGAATATCAAATAAATTCGGAGAAATGTCTACAATTTAAATGGATAAAAATATTATTTAGTGTATAGTATTTTTAGTTGACTTGGAAATTGAAAGCTTGAGTTTTTCCCTGTTGTTAAGCCCTCTTTGTGGAATAATTTCATCTTTGACTTTGTATTGGATTATACTTATTCTATTTCCTCGGCCTATTTTTATACTCTTATGTTAGAAACTTATTTGACTGTCTCCATGTGGATTGGAAAGTGGTATCCTTTTATTATTTTGGATTTATTTTTCATTCTGTACACTTTCGTGGTTACATCTGGTCCCGTTGGTCTTGTTTATTTCTTTATTCTTCCGTTGGTGTTCCGCAGACTCCCTTCGCATCATTGAGTTGTACTTATTAAGTTTTCAATCTTTTCACTCTTGCGCGTTATGAATGATGCTAGTAGTGATGATGAATTATTATCACTGCTGGAGAAGGAGTATTAAAAAAAAAGCATTTCAAGAAGTTTGAGAACCGAGCAGTAAGGTTGCTTGCCCCAAAATATTTTGTAGAAATTTGGCTGCGATTAGATAATTCTTCAATTCGGGAAATGACTGCTCACTTCCAAGAAAAGTGAGATAACGTAATGCTAACTTATAAATATAATTGTGTGGCGGAACCGTTATCTTGGATCGAGATGTGTGGATGGGGTATCTTAAAAGTTTTACTTAGTGGAAATGATTTTTATCGGCATGTTTTTGAAAATGTCCCCTCTTTTGGATACGTGCACAATTCAAAAATAGTTTCCATTTAATTATCATGAGTAGTGGGCTGTTATTGACGTGGTTTCATCACTTCACTTCACGCCTGATTTCCCTTCGAATTATTTCTTCCGTTCTGATTCACAACGATGAAATTGCTGATATCTACACCATAGAGTCGATATATTTTATTGCAATGTTTTCACGTAGGCTTGGTATTGAAGAAATTTTTATTACACTGTCATAAACGTTCAGTAATTGTATATACCTATGTAAAATTTATTTCGGAAACGGCCTTAAAGATATCGACAGCACGCCATATAATGAGGGTTAAAGGTACGATAAATTAATTGGGTTATTCCTGATCTTCAGGAAAATTCGACAAGGGACCGAGTTTGAGCCCAGAATATATTTCCAGGTCAAAATAATATTTTACTACTTTAAAATATGATAAAATACTCTTAAGACAATGAGATTTGTACTAAATTGAGGACTAGAATATTCCATTGAAAAATTGGTTCGTTACCGACCCAGGTTTCGACTGCACAGCAATCATTATCAAGGTACATTTTAAAAAATTGATTATTTTTAAAATATACCTAGATAATGATTGTTGTGCAGTCGAAACCTGGGTCGGTAATAAACCAATTTTTGAGTGGAATATACTAAGTCATATTTTTTCATCATGTCGGTGACAATTTTGTTACGCCTACGCTACGACATTAATATGACTTGGATATTCATCCATTGGTGAGCTTCTGACAACGTGGTATTCAGCGACGCTCCAAAAATTAATTTACTCTGCTCGCGTGGTGTGTACAGAATTGGTAGGAATGTGGTGGATTTCATGCGATAACAGATTGTAGCGGTATTGCTTGTAATTGGACTGAATGCAATAGCAGACGCTGTAGAAGTAACTTCCCTGTGTAAAACCGCCTTAATCGAGTGTCGTCATCCATACCGTCTGGCTTTCCTTCTCTTTCGCTTTTCCTCTCTGGTTTTTTCCTTTGGAGGAGCCCGTGTGAGGGGGCATCATCGTAGCCGGGGCTCCTTTTCGACAGAACCTCTTCCCCACTCTTTCAACGGATTGGTCTCGTGGACGGCCAAGTGGGGGGAGGAGAGAGCCTGAGAGTGGGAGGGGGTGGGTAGTGGTATGATTTCGTAGCGTCTCCGTCGTCGTCTGCGGAAAACCTGTCTTCTGCTGTTTTCAGACCAGCCGGAACAACCTGTCCCTTTCTATCCCCACCCTCTTCCCGCGTTTCTT
Organism: Pyrrhosoma nymphula; assembly: GCA_963573305.1. NCBI lineage: Eukaryota > Metazoa > Arthropoda > Insecta > Odonata > Coenagrionidae > Pyrrhosoma > Pyrrhosoma nymphula. The sequence goes on from OY754336.1 coordinate 68,385,142, forward strand.
TGCCCTTTCCTCCTCTACCAGCAACCTTTCTTCTCCCCCGCTCCAACACTCCCCCCCTCTCGTCGAATCTTTCTCCATCTGTGCTCAGCAATCATTTCGCACTGCACCGAAGCTTCTGTTCCTCCTTTCCCTCCTCTATTATGTGTACCTACCCCTTTCAAGTGTATTTGAGTGTGTGGGCATGTACCTGCCCAGCCAGACAGCCCTCCTCTGTCCATGGCATTTGGTCACTTTCATCGGCGAAGGTGGCTGCCGGTTGGTCTCATTTAGAGATGGCAGCGATTAATCAACTGGCGTTAAATCGATTATTTTCTTTCTCTTGATCATTTTATGTATTTCTATTCGATTAATCGATCGATAAAGCGATTATTCGAGTCATAATAAGTACGTCTATAGTGTGTTTGTGCTTGTACCTGCCAAGCCAGACCGCCTTCCTCTGTCCCTGCCATTTGGTCACTTTCATCGGCGAAGGTGGCTGCCGGTTGGTCTCATTCAGAGATGGCAGCGATTAATCAACTGACGTTAAATCGATTATTTTCTTTCTCTTGATCATTTTATGTATTTCTATTCGATTAATCGATCGATAAAGCGATTATTCGAGTCATAATACGTACTTCTATAGTGTGTTTGTTCTTGTACCTACCTGCCAAGCCAGACCGCCCTCCTCTGTCCCTGCCATTATGTCACTTTCGTCGGCGAAGGTGGCTGCCGGTTGGTCTCATTCAGAGATGACAGCGATCAATCAACTGACGTTAAATCGATTATTTTCTTTCTCTTGATCATTTTATGTATTTCTATTCGATTGATCGATCGATAAAGCGATTATTCGAGTCATAATAGGTACTTCTATAGTGTGTTTGTTCTTGTACCTACCTGCCAAGCCAGACAGCCCTCCTCTGTCCCTGCCGTTTTGTCACTTTCATCGGCGAAGGTGGCTGCCGGTTGGTCTCATTCAGAGATTCTTCTTCTTTAACTAAAGGCTTCGCCTTGTCGCTGCAACCAAATGGTCCTGTTTTCTGCAGATCTCTTGAACTGCCAATAGTTCTCAGTCCCCATCAGTTCTTTTACCCTGTTCAGATACTGTATCCTTGGTCTTCCTCTTCCTTTCTTCCCGAGCACCTTCCCCTCCATCACATTGACAAAAATTCTATTATGTCTCATGAGATGTCCTAAATATTTTATATTCCTTTTTTCCATGGTGTCGAGTAAGGTTCTCTTTTTATTTATTTCCTTTAAAACCTCTTAATTACTTTTTCTCGCCGTCCAGCTTATCTTAAGCATCCTCCAAATCCACATATCCGCAGCTTCTAATTGATCTTTTTCCCGTTTCCGGAGGGTCCAACTCCCACTGAGATGGTAGAAAATTCAGAGATGGCAGCGATTAATGAACTGGCGTTAAATCTATCATTTTCTTTCGATTGATCATTTTATGTATTTATATTCGATAAATCGATCGATAAAGCGATTCTTCGAGTCATTATTTGTACGCCCATAGTGTGTTTGTGCATGTACCTGCCAATCCAGACCGCCCCCATTATCTCTGCCCTTTTCTCGCTTTCATCAGCGGAGGTGGCTGCCGATCACGCGGCTCAGATGGCAACGATTTTTCAAAGTATATCGTTGATCTATTATATTATTTCGATTTATCGATTGATCGTTCGATATATTTGATTAGATAATCTATCGATCTATTGTTTGAGTCATCGTGTGTACCACTCATGAGTGTGTGGAAGTACCTGCCCAGCCAGACAACTCTCCTCTTCTCCCTATCCTTTTATCGCTATTATCGACGGAGGTGGTTGGTTGCTCATATAGAAATGACAAAGATTAATCAAATTATACCTTAAATTGATTATTTTCTTTCAATTGATCTATTTATTATTTGGCATATTTGTATTCAGTTAATCGATCGATAGAGTGGTTCTTAAGTCATTTATCGATCCCTGAAAATTAAGTCTCTACTATGTGGTTTCGGTTATGCTCAAGCGAAAGATCAACAAAGAATTTGAGCGTAGTATGAAGGTAGGAATATCTTTTCCATCAGTGTTCTGTGTGGATCTTATTATTATTTTTGTTACTTCTGATAACAATACCCTCCTAGTCTACGGCAAGCATCAGGTTCCGTTGCTATCATAATAGCAGAAGATTTGACCTTTTATTTACCCTTTCTATCCTTCTGGATACATCTCGTTAGTCTCAAGGAGGCGTTGGCCGAATGAATGTACAGTATTCTGTCAGCCGTACGTAGAAAAGGTTATTCCCCTTTCGCGCATGCGGCAACCAAGCGTGCAACAAGAATTGCGGGGCTGCTCTGAATGAATCGGGGTAGTCGCGTAAAAATTGGAAACTTAAACTTAAAATCCGGAAATTGCGCTGCTAGGACCCAACCATCCTTGAAAATTGAACGGTTGAGTGCCGGCCAAATAATCTCAATTTTATGGTTATTTCCCACCTCCTCGTTCATTATCGAAAGTTCAAGGCTATGTGGAAATTAATACCCCCGCCAGTTGGCTGTAAAATAATTCAATCGATTGGTAGGGTGAAAGAAACCGATAAATAAAGTGATTGGTGTATCAAAACTCGGAAACACTTTGAGAATGTAAATTCGCAGAGGTCTCAAGGAAAAGATGCATTGGACTTTATCGTTTCTGTCTCCACCTTGGAATGCAGCGTCGCGCTGTTGAGGTGATTTTATTATGCATTTCTATGTGCGGCATAAACCGTGAGATTTTGTTTATAAAATCAAATTGTCGATGCGACCGTTACACTCCATTGAGAGTCTCGTGTGATGCATAACGCGGTTCATCTGGGACTTATTCTGATTAAGGGTTGGTGTAAGCCTTGTGGACGATCCTGGAAGGGATAACTGTGTAAGTTTTCAGTCATCCTTGTTTGAACTTGAGATTTTTTAACCCCTCCCAATTTTCCTCATTTCATGAAGCGAGAATTGGCTGAACACTTTTTTCGCTAAAAGTGCGAACTTCTGTTTCTGCTGTCCTGGCGTGTTTGAGAGCATGCCATTCATCTCCGTTGATAATGAAGAAGCTTGATTTTTTTCACGTGCAGCGTCGCGCTGTTGAGGTGATTTTATTATGCATTTCTATGTGCGGCATAAACCGCGAGATTTTGTTTATAAAATCAAATTGTCGATGCGACCGTTACACTCCATTGAGAGTCTCGTGTGATGCATAACGCGGTTCATCTGGGACTTATTCTGATTAAGGGTTGGTGTAAGCCTTTTGGACGATCCTGGAAGGGATAACTGTGTAAGTTTTCAGTCATCCCTGTTTGAACTTAAGATTTTTTAACCCCTCCCAATTTTCCTCATTTCATGAAGCGAGAATTGGCTGAACACTTTTTTCGCTAAAAGTGCGAACTTCTGTTTCTGCTGTCCTGGCGTGTTTGAGAGCATGCCATTCATCTCCGTTGATAATGAAGAAGCTTGATTTTGTTCACGTGCTTCGAGCTTATCGCGGAAGACATATTTCTTTCCTTCGTTTGGACAAAATATTTCCTATCACATCTGATGACATCTGAGTGAGCTTAAACGTGTCGTTGTCTTAGTCACTTTATCAATGTAAAAGTGGGTTTGTGTGTTATTTAAGCGTAGGCCTTTTCCACATCGTCCGTGAAGTGGCGTTCACTACGTGTGTTTGTTTCGGTTGCTTCGGACTGGTATCGTCCTGATCCTTCTTGATTTCGTGCAAATAATGCCGCAAAAGTGAACGCGTCGCTTTTTGATGCCATTAAGATCAACAATTAGATAATTTATCATTCAAAATTAGATGAATTGGGAAGCCCACCCAAGTATCTCCTCTCCAAGATATTTCATGAAATCGTGTAGAGTCGGGGTCCTGCGGCTTTAAAAGGGTAGTACAGATGTTACTACTTCCATTGAAACCTACCTTCACCGGTAGAACACCTCGAGTAATAATAATTTCATAAAGAGAGAAAATTGAACCATCGTCTTCGGCACAATTGATTTTCATTTGCCCTTGTTTTATTCTTGTAGCATCATTACAGCCCAAATGCACGGCAAATGTAGGTAAACGACTCTTAGTCGGGTATATTTTCGTATTTCGGGTATTTTTTTCTGCCTTCTCGCTAGTGATTTGGTATTATTCAATGAATGCTTCTGGGTATGACCAGTGAAGTGTAAATGTCCATGGTAAATCAGGTTCGCCCGAACACCATCTCATTCTGACGTCCTCACGTCGAGGCTAATTACTCTCACCTGACCTTTAATTCACCTGTAACATCGACAACAGGCTAGGCTTGAGAATTACCCATACCAAAATAATAGAGTATCTTCATTAGTATGCGTATTAATATTCGTATCACAATAAAAGAAGAGTAGATTTTTCGGCATCCGTTCGGTTGAGCCATATCCTTCCGACTGTTATCTAGTCTTTGATAGAGGCACTTATTATCGAATTTGGCTATGTCGAAACCCCCTTCCTTAGAACGGGCCTCTCTGAGCCTTCGCTCGCTGCTTCATTCATTGGAATTCATTCTACCAGTCACTCCGTATTTATTCGGGATCCTTGGCATTTGGGCGAAACCCTACACTTCTGAGTCGGCCATTAAGCGGAGGGTGTCTATACTTCTTTGGGGCAGTCTTAAAAAAAATAGATGGGTTTAGTGGCGCAAAGATCTCTTGGCGCTGGTTTTGGCCGACAGTTTTATTTTTGTGGTACTTGAGGTAAAGTCGGCGAAAAAATGTATAGTGATATCTTGAGTACATCAGAGAGTATGCTAAGTGTGTGCTCAAGTTTTTTTTTTTTAACTTGGGTATCTATCTTGTACAGAATGTCACTTCGATAAGAACATGCAAATAATTTTCTCAATTTACTAGAAATCCCTACTTAAAAGTTGATTCGTGCTCATTATTTCTGTTTTCGGAATTTTCTCTTCAGAAATACTTATGACCATCAAATCGTAGGGACGTAAGATGATAAACGGCATGATATCTTATCTGAAAAGAGAAATAACTTTTCCCGTCTGTTTTTTATGGTAATATTTTCTGTACAAATGCTAAATTTAAATGCCCCATGAAGAAAATTAAATTGCTGGTACCATTCTCAGTTGAGTTATTACTGTGTTACTATCAATTAATACAGTCACACTTGTTTATAACGAAGTTGAGGAACAGTGAGTTCGGCACAACTGCTAGGCATATCTCAGTTTACGTAATAGACTCTTATACAAATCCTTGGTATATAAAGTGATTGAGATTCGACTTTGAATGTGTTATGCTCTAGTATTTTGGCACAATAGAAATCTTCAACTAAAAGACGATGGGTTGTTTGGTGAGGGTGTAGCCCATCAAGTACCTGGAACAACGGTGTATGAAATTCACATGTATCAGGTTAAGGGCCGAGGAATTTTTTCTTTTCATTTGCCTCACTTGGTTGGTTATAAAAATCTGGTGCCCAGAAAATTATTCAGCTTACGACATTCTCTTTCCCGCATTTTAATCGGGGACTCCCGTCAGTATTCCAACGCTCTTCTGTCTGGGCTCTCCCACTTTCTTTTTATAATGAGGAAGAAAAAATATTATACCACCTCATAGGAATAAAATAAAATTTCGGAGTATTTTACAGATTTTCCTAATGTTGTGAAGGACTAATCCTTATCCGAACATATCGTAGGGAGCATCCGCATCTCGTTTCAATGTGAACATCTTCACACTACGTCCTATCGGTTTATTTTTTGTGGTCCGTCAGAATGTGTTCGACGTTGGCTTTTATGAGATTGAAGGAGGGTGAGTCGGGGGTGGTTTTATTTTTAAGGGGTGGAGTCTAGGGTGAGGTGGTATTCGAGGAGAGAAAAGGTTGTATGTGGGTGGGAGGCCAGAGTGGGGATTCTCACCCCAAGAGGAAAGTGGAGAATCGGTCGATGGTAATTAATCGCCATTGTCGAACCGCGGGCTAGGCGCGAATAGGGTTCAAGGAGGGCTTTTGTGGTGAGGGAATTAGGATTGAGAAGTTAGGGTGAGGGGGCTGTTAGCGGCGTGAAAGCCAGTTAAACTCAGCACCATGAAGTAACTTAAAAATGTCTGTTTCTCCTCGCCTATTAGATAGTCTTAATTTCGTTTTCCTAACTATCCACCATAATAAGTTCTACTCCAATGATTAAAATGTGAAAGATAGCAAATTTTCTTTCGATGAACGTGTATTTTTGTCCATTTTTAACTTGCATAAAATATCATTACTGAATTTTATGTATAAATTTAATCGAAGAGCATATTAAATAGTAATTTCAGAATTATATGAAGAAGTATAATTTTATGTAATTAGAGATAGTGACTTAAGTTCATACTGCAAATGCCCATCTCTTCAAACCGACCAATGAGAATGGCTCTCCCGTTTCTATTGTCACCAGCGGTAGTTTTTCCACTGTTTTATCCAAGAATGGTTAACAAGAAGGGCAAACGGCTGCACGGAATAGGGAAAGGGCTAAAATTGAAGATACGGAAGGCATAGGCAGTGTGTGACCGACGTCACGGTTTAAAGGTTAAGTTAAGTCCGTCTGAAGTTAACGTTTTTAAATTACGCTCTTGTGTATAGCATGATTAGGCCTCAGGGGAGGAGTGTTAATTTTTTTCAAACTGAAAATTGTCACTGTGGGATGAGGGAGGAAGGTGATAGGGGTAGTAGTCATAGAACGGGGTGGGGGGTTGTGGGATTAGTTTTCGGGTGAAGGGTGAGGGTAGGGGGGAGAGGAGGGCAGGAGTTTCGAGGTTTCGCCAAAGAAAGGCGCTATCGAGCGACTTGGCAACATCTGCATTGTCACACCCCGGCCACTTTAATGTTTAAAGCCGAAAACCCTTCGGAATGGTTCAAGTTCGGAGAGTATTATTAGTTAGGGAATGGATGTTGCGAGCGTTGCCTGTTGATGGGGGCACCTTAATTACAATAAACCTCGCTTAAAACTTGTTGGGCACCCTAATTGATCCATTTGCGTCTTAAGGATTTATTTGTCCTAGCCTAGGAGCTTGAGCATGAAAGTGAAATTAACGTACGTGAGCTTCTATGGTGCAAGTGATAACTCCTGCTAGGAGATTATGCGGTAAGATTATATAATGAGGTCTGCATGCATTTACGTATTCTATATTCATGAATTAGGCAGTATAAGAAAAAAATAAAGCTCCTTTTACTGATTTTCCTCTTAAGTCATGATGTGTACCTTACGTGGTGATATGAAATGTCTGGTTGCTCGTGGAACGATCGTCAAATAGCTTTGTGAAGCCATTGAGATCCGATGGGTAAAGAATAGTAGTAATCAGGATTCTGGTTACTCTGTAAGCAACAATACCTGGAAGCCAATTTTGAAAAGCATTCGGTTGATGAGGGGAAAAAGACTGACAGCCAATCACGTGGCTCCTGAACTCAGACACAGTAGCGGCAGTGTTTGCGGAAACAGTAACAGCATCCCAGGTGACGAGGAATGTGACGAACCTCGAAACGTTGTAAATTATGAAATCTCTCACGCGGTTTTAGGCTACATACTAATCGTGTTCTCTTGGTAATACCTCGCCCATTTTTTACTAAAAGATTTATTCAGGATTTTGGCCCCAGTATCAGTAAAAGAAGTTATGTTTACCTCCCTTACTCATATCTCTGCTTCGCGCTTTTATGCTCGTCTGTATTTGTTGTAGTGGTATTTTTTTGTGGTAGCGATTGCTAATCTATGAAGATATTTTGTCCTTGATGAATTAATTGTTTTGGAAATCAAATGACGGTCTAGGTAGGTTGAACTTCGACATTTTTCGGGTTCTACCGCGTCGGTTGCTGTGGTGATGACATCAGTATCGCTGGCACTACTGCCAGCGTCTTCAGGTCGAAACTGTTGTCATCACCACAGCAACCGACGCGGTAGAAGCCGAAAAATAAAGAAGTTCATCGTAGACCACCGCTAAAATCTTCGTTCTCACGTCTATGTTGGTTTTTTACCTAAAAATACCTCACGTAAACGCTCGTTTCTAAGTACTTTGATTGAGTAAGTTTTCTAATTGTAAATTTTATAATATTTTAATTATGATACGTTTTGCGAGGGAAAGAAAGGCATAATAAGATGGGGAGCGTGTGGTAGGTATAGAGGCGTGAATAATTCCGACTGTGGTTGGGTCGCGCATGTCATGGCGACTTACTCGGACGGTTTGTCTCTGAAGCGATGGAGCGTGGACTAATAGCTTTTGTCGAAGTAAATTAGTGTTTGGAAGTAATTTATTCATGACCTCTAATTTGCATGACTGGCTGGCACGTCGTCGAGGTCCCGCTCGGATGCGGGTGGGTATATATCCGCAAATACTCGTATTTTGATTACCGTCGAGGATAACGGTTCCATAAAAGCGCATACATATTGCGGATGAACTTACGGGTGTAGCTAAGAAAATTAATGATTGTCTCATTTCGTAATTCGATTCCCGTGAAGAGTTTCGGTTGAAATTGTGCATACTTTTCCTTTAAAGGCGAATTCTCACATAGAAGTTACTTCTATGCCTTGCAAACGGTACTTTGATGTGTAAGCGCAGACTTCTATGGCAGAAGGGGTCGGTAGCGGTAGTAATGGAACGCAGTTTGCACTTGCAAGGAAAATAGACTTAACTCCTATTTTGCCTGAAAGTAGCAGCTCTATTCTACGATTAAATCGCGTCGTATCCGGTGAAATCTTGATCGCATGACTGCGATCAGGGATTAAAAATGTGGACTGCGAATAAATTTGCCGGATGATGGCTTATCGTTACATATGTAAATATTTATTTTCCCCTGGAAATGTTTTTGATGTTAAGGAGAACACAGGGATAAGACTTGCGACTGTTCTATTTGAGAACAATAAGGATTATAACAATCCTCATACTAAATGCGCCTCAGAGATAGACGTATAAATTTCATGTAATGTGTACAAATTTTGAAATCCACCAATATCTGTGGAACTCGAACATTGCGCTGTACAAACTCATTGATTGCCGAAATTCGACGATTTTCGTAACCGCCGTATAGATTGTTTACATCCGTCATTCATTTCTTTGAGAAAACCAGGAAGTAATGTGTTATCAGAACGATGCCCAACAAGTGGCGATACAAATCGAGACATCCCTAATAGAGCTACTTCAATAGAACTTACTTTCATGTGTAAAGCCGCCTTCTCGCCTGCTAAATGCGAGGTATTCTCCATGAATCGCACTGGAATAAAAAATAGCAAAAAGGTTTTTAGTCAGCCATGTTTGAGTTGCATCCTATATTGAATAGTGGTCAAATTTTAGCACCATGCCATAGCTTGCATTCGTCCACTTTTGCGTTAGTTGCTAATTACGCTTTATTTTACCCATACAGTAATACCGGACGTAATGGACTTAGCCAGAAAGTGTGTTAATAATAATTACGTTAACTTAAAAGGGAGTGAATTGCCAGCAATAGAAATTAATTTACTTTTGGCTAATTTAATGCTCTGTATCTGTCGTCTTCTTTCACGTCTCAGTTGAAGGCGTGGTTCCAATAATACTTCTCTAACAGCGCTTTTCCTTATCTTATGTTAGTAAGGAGAATGATAATATTCTTGACTGAACCAGTGCAAACGTCGTCGTAAATCCCACTGCTTTGGGGCAGTAACAGAAATAATTGTCGTATTGACTCAGCCTGACGAAAATCCCAATATTTTTATCTTTTCGTCAATAAGATAAAGAACTAAAGTTCCGAAGGTAGTAAATAAGATACTAAACTCAAGACTGAATGTAGTATTTTTGACTCCGCTGTGCATTTCTCATTTGCTTTGACCAGGTAAGGAAGCACGTTCATATGCAAGCCAATACCACTTATATATTTTCGAAATATCCCATTTGCTTTTCAAGTCCGCCAAAATTTTTATTGTGCTTTTGTGAAAATTAATTTCTCACGTTCGAAATGTTTTTTTTCTCTTGTTTTGGCCATATCAACGTAACAAAATACGTAGCAAATTTTAGAGGCGTAGAATGGTGGCCATACATCTTCCTTCCAAATGAACCACCGTTATCTTTCGATCGTATGAAGGTTTCACCGTTCAGTGATCATAATATAATTCTTTCTCAGAATAATTCTTCTTAATCGTGGTACCTATAGGAAAAGGTGTTTTCCTTAGGATAACAGTAACAGCTGCCTTCCTTTCCACTTATTTTTTCTCAAATTAAACTTTTAATTAACATGGGCCTGATGGCAAGGATAGTTGAACCAGATGGTAACGGAACCTTTTTTGATACCATGTATAAATAACCATACAGATCGGAACACAGCATTGCACACGAAGGGCAATGAATGGAACGATATGCGCTGGAAAAATATTCGGTAACTTCCTATTCTGCTGTACACAATAGTCACGGTCGAATGTTTCGTTAACAGTTGTCGAATTCGTTCAAAAATTGTTTAAAAACGTAATATTTTTGCCACAGGGTAATTAAAAACTTTCCATTATCCATGTTTTTACGTCTGTGCTGAAAATCAGCACACAAACAACAATCTTGCATGCAATTATCGAAGTTCTTTCAATGAATAGCGCTCATTAATTATACTTCCGATCTGTTTTGAAGTGCGCGGTGTAGTGTGTAGGGTCTGAAACTAATGGAAAGCTCGTGCGCTGTTGTGTTTCGAAGAGAGCAGTGCTATAGAGCGAATGGAAAGTTTATTGTACGCACCTGTCGAATGTTTTCGGCATTTGCATGAAGCACGGCCATGTGCCTTATTCAGTCTCTCGACAATCGCCTCGGCGGTGCTACTGAAATAAGATAGTGCGACGGGGAATGCGAAAGGGAATGTCTATACTTTCCTTATCGCGGTGTTTGTCGAGGCGGGAAGCTTGATAAATCGAATGCCGATGACCCGCGAGCCTCTCCCGGAGGCCCGCCTGTTCTTTAGGACTATCCTCGTGCATACCCATTCCTTCATGAAGGAAAATCGGAGGGGAGAAAAATGTCTTTCGCTTGACACTCGTATAGGCACGTATTTTTTTCCTCCCTTCGCATCCTATTCGTCATTCTTTCTCCCCCATCTCTCGCAATGGGCTAGACCTCTCGCACGGCCTTCTTCCTCCCGTTTCTGCTCTCGTGTGTGCTTTGACCCGCGACGCGCGATATCCTTCATTTCTGCCGTGTGACGCACCCTTGAAATCAACTCATATTTCATTGTCCTTGGACGAAAGATAAAAGAGAATAGATAGCGAGCATAAAAGTGCAGTCTGTTTCTTTTGTGAAAAAAACATCCACCAAAAAATAGGTACAGCGCGAAATTTGTCTCATGACATTGCATTAATGCTGTTTTTTTCTGAATTATCTTTCGTTTACCTTTCGACGAATCAATATGGTTATGTGACGATACGTTTAGTGTTACAAATTTTTTCGGTGTACATTTTAACTCCATTAGTTGTCCATTAAATGTATGATTTCTCAATTTGGAGGTTGACTTCAGCGTTCTCTTATGCTATTGTGCCATCACGTTTTCTCTTTTTCATCTTCTTCGTGTCTTATCTGATGCGATGAGTAGCTTCTCGTTCTCTTCGATAATCTAATATTTACCTAAGTTCTTCGTGTCAGGGTGTCCGGCTACTTCATGTCACAAAATGAAGGTGCAGTTGTTTGAGTGTTTTGGTTTAAAATGTCTTATGAACAATTTTCCGGTTATCCATAGATGAAGACCTATGGGTGATAGAAATGCCCGTCATCGGTTGGATTAGTTGCAGCACTTTTTCAACGAAGGAGGGGGTGTATCTGGAAAATGTCTCTCAGAAGTGTAGTTTTAATCCAGTTTGCATGCGGCTATGTTGAGTATTTATTGTAAATGGTAATTGTTATGGTAACTCATTAGGTGAAGCTTCCATGTTTCTACTGTTTTCACTATTAGCACTATAGTCATCTTAGGATCTGACCCACTGACTGATTTTTTTTCCTAATATAATTCAGCATGTTTTACTGCTTTCCTGAATTGTTAAAAATAAATCGTGAGCAATTACCTTCTGAAATGAAGCCTCAGCCTTAAAACATCTTAGCCACTGAGCTTCGTAGTATTGCTGCGTTATGGCTTGGGTGACTATAATACAAATAACTATTTGGATATGCTGAGGTTTTATGTTTCTATTAAATATTTTTGTGTTAATTCACATTTTAAATTGTTAATCTCGACGTTACTGCAATACCGTTTTAAAGATTACTAGCCATGTTAAAATCCAAGTGGGATTATGCATATTTTTTATTTAAGATTTAAGTTAAAGGATGACTACAAGTTTCAATTTATGACACAAATTCATTGGACACCCTCAGCAAGAGGTAGGTATAGCCTTGTTTTTTTTTGCAAACATATATTCATTTTTGGAGTACTTCGATAAAGTCGAGCTTCATCCGATAACGATTCCGGAACTTAAAGCGGCGATTACACCCAGGAGTTAACTCCTATCCGATCGATTTATATCGAGTCGACTCCACTTGGAACAACAACTAGGATGGCGCTACTCTGTCCAAGTATCGAATTCCGCCACTATCGATGGCGAACTCCTATAGGAGTAGGTATGATACACGTCCTAGATTCACCTTCCAAGTGGACTCGTACAGGAATCAACTCCTGTTTGTAATCGCCGCTTAAGGTTCATCCGATCGATACCAACCCAATGTGTGGATTATTCTAACGCAGCTGAAATTGTTGTGAAGTATCTCTAGTGAAATTAAGTCTAGTTTTCACTATAAAGTGTCAATTTTATTAAGTAAGTGTACATTTTAGGCCACTTTAAATCATGATAAATTAGATCCTTGAACTTTAATAACCATTTAATAGGGTGATTAATTATTTAATAGATTTCAAACCTAATCAGCATCTAATTTCCTCCTTATTCAATTTTACATTCGGAATCGTTGAAATGCCACCTTAGAAAATCCCGAGATATATGTTTTTTAAATAATAATTTATATACAAAATAGTTTACATGCTGTAATTTCCCTTTGGAATTGTTACAAAAAATTACAACTTACAAAGTTACAACAATACTTTCTTTTTCTGGTCATTATGACTGATTTTATCCAGTATGGTCCTTCTGATGTGATGCTTATCAGCAGGTTCCCGGCTTACAGTGTTGTGCTGCAATAACAAATAAAATTATTAAATAATTAAAATATTAATAAATTATTAAAATATCTCCTCAAGATCCCACAAAAATGCGTTCTCAATAAGGCCCACGCTATCAAATAAATTTGGAACGCTGTGTACTGCATCTCTCATCCTGCTGCTGGTTTTCGTTTTCCCTCCTTGTTCTCTATGCGTGGACTTGTTTCTTTCGTTCGGATTGAATCCGTCGCCTGGCCGTGGAAGCTCAGTGCGGGCGTAGGCGAGTGGAAAGTGGGAGTCCCAAAAAAAGTTTTGTCCCCCCCACCATCTTCCTCTTCCTCCCGGTGCGTTTGAGTCGTTTGATTTTCCTGTTGGAGGAGGAGAAGGATGACGTTGGCCCGTGTGGAAGGAGAGGAAGGGTTTTGGAGAGAAGGGTTGTTATAGAGAGGCGTAAATATAGGCAGTCGAGATACGAGAGACTCAGGATGGGAAGAAAGGAACGGATAAAACGGAGCAACTTGAGAAGAAAGGGGAAATATGGGTGGGATATTTCGGCACCCAATACAAGGCCATGTCTGACTGAACCGAGAGAACTATGTTATTCTCTCTTTAAGGTGGCTGGAGCGATTTTTGTTTTCGTACAGATTTGCGTGAAAATTGGCATGTGTGTTCCATAAAACTGAAAAGAAATTGCATTTTATCGATTTTGTTTTTGGGCAATTCAATGCTATTTTAACACGAAACCTTGTGGCAAATTATATGTATTTCGTAATTATTTGATTAACTGTGCACAGATTTTCTTTTAAACGTGAAATTATGCATTTCATATTATTATAATTGTTGCTAACAAAAATCAAGGTGTCACGACGAGTCAAAGAATTGAAATAACATAGTATTATATACTTTGCGCCTAAACTTCACTTACCGCTCCGGAAACTATCAATAGTTCAAGTCATAACATGCTTTTATCGACGCAAAAATGTGAAACATAATTCTCATATAATTTTCATTACTGCATGCATAGTGAGTTACAGCGCACGAACAGATGTACTAAAATGAAATGTGGTCCTAGTATTGTTTCGACTCATTTGAAAAATTGTCAACATTGCACTCAATGACCAACGATTACTGCTCCACTCACTTCATTCTCCTCCTCTACACCACCACAACCACATCTACATATTTCCCTCTGATAAAGCCAATCTCTTTGCGAAAGTATTGGGCGAAAGATTTCAATTAAACAACAATAAATTATACACAGCCTTTGATAAGGAAGTCACTGATACCGTCACTTCCTTCATCAACTCACCTTCCTCTCCACCTAATCTATGCACTTTAAAAGAATTAAAATCCATAATAAATATCCTCCCGACTAACAAAGCACCAGGCCCCGATGAAATTCCCTTGAAAGCCAATAAACGTCTACCCTCCGAGTTTCTCCCCTCCTTCCTGCATCTTCTAAACACTTGTATATACCTAAATTACTTCCCCTCACTTTGGAAAAGCAGCAAAATCTTTGTACTCCCGAAATCTAATAAAAACTTAACAGACCCTAACAACCACCGTCCCATTTCTTTAACTTGCTGCTTCTCAAAAATTTTTGAAAAACGCCTCCTTATTAAATTAAAAAAAAAAATTCTTCCTCTTCAGATCCCCGAACAGGCTGGCTTCACTCCCCACACTTCCACAATCCACCAAATTGCCCGACTCACCGATAATGTCTTAAATGATCAACACTATGGAAGACTTACCACTGCAGCCTTTCTTGACGTCGATAAAACGTTCGAAAAGGTATGGCATCAAGGCCTAAATATTCAAACTGTTAACCCTCAATTTTCCATCTTACCTCATCAAATTAATAAATTCGTTCTTGCAAAATCGTACCTTCTCAGTAACCGTAGAAAATAATCGTTCCCCATCATATCATATCCTTGCTGGAGTGCCGCAAGGAGTCGTCCTGTCCCCCACCCTATATAACATCTACACCAATGACCTCCCTACCTCCCCCAACACTAACTTATATCTCTTTGCCGACGACACAACCATTACTTCTTCTCACAGATGGCTTGCCGCAGCCCGACGGAATATACAAAACCACCTAAATTATTATCACACCTGGGCAGAAAAATGGAAAATCTGTCATTCCCACTAAATGTAAGGAAGTCACATTTTTTCATTACCGAAAAATAAAATCCGTCAGAGGCTCAGGTCCTCCTCTCACCCTCAACGAAATCGTAATCCCCACAGTCAAGCAAACTACATTCCTGGGCTTTATTATTGATTCTTCCCTTCATTTTCACCCAAATTTTAACAAAGTCATAACCACCTTCCACGCCGCACATAGTTCTCTTTATCCCATTCTCAATAGAAAAAGTAAATTACCCCTTCATTTGAAAAAAAAACTTATTTACACCGCAATAGTCAGACCGTCAACAATGTATGGCAATCAAATCTGGGCAGCTTCCCTCTCCTGTTCCCAAATCAGCAAACTTCAAATTTCACAAAACAAAATAATCCGCATGATCACCAACGCCAGATGGTTCCACTCCAACACATGCCTCCACGACGAACTAGGAATTCAATATGTAACCGAATACCTCATCCAAAATTCAAAAACTTTTAAAGAATCCCTCAATTCGCATCCTAACCCTTTATTTAACCAACTCTGGAACCTTAAAATTGACACTCACTTAAATCCCCCAAAAAAATCCTCTCTTCCACAGCCTACTTTCCTTCAAAGCGCAAAAAAGTCAAATCCATCCTTCAATCATTCACCTAGACCCTCCCAACCTCCAGACCACTACCACCCAATCACCGACAAATCAACCTAAAGCCATTCAGCCTCCAAGATATGTACCTGATTAGCAAAACAAAATAGTTCATTATATCCTCAATAAATCCAAACACACTACCACAACATAGTCTTGTTTTGAGAAAAAAAAAATAAAAGGGATAAATATATATGAATAAATATATATATATATATATATATATATATATATATATATATATATATATATATATATATATATATATATATATATATATATATATATATATATATATTTAAAAAAATATTAAATAAATAAATAAAAGCAATAATAAATAAATAACCAAATGAATTAATAAGTTATTCCATGCATTACCAAAAAATAAAAAATAAAATCCCAAGCATGATGAAAAAAAAGAAAGAAAAAGAAAATCAAAAGTAATTTAACACACACAAATACCTAAATTTAAAAATTACACGCACGTAACCCCCGCCCTTAAAAACTTTCCCTAGTCCAGGGAGTTCCAAGTTAAAAAGGGGGCATAAAGGCTACAAAAGCCTGTTGTAAACAAAGTGGAAATGTAGTTGTAAATGGCCGTTCATGGGCATTTATACAAGGCGTAAGAGCGTTTTGCGGGGGTCGTTAAGGCAGTGGGCGTGGAAGAAGGAAATAATTGGAGTAGGGAAAGGATGAAAAATGAGCCATGTTGTGGTTGATTACTGTTTCGCTTTTTTCTGGTAGTTATGAATGGTACTTGAGAAGAAATAATTCGTAAACCCATCGGATTCATAGTGCCTTACTATGTATCTTATTTTGTCGCTGAAGTCTAATGCTCAGGGGTTGTGTGGGGGTAAAATTATGCCTTTTGTTCCGTGTGAATTAAATATGCTCAAGCATTCATGTCTCATTCCACCCAGGTAAAATAAAGATATTTTTTTAAAAAAAAAGGTAAATCAATGGCAATTCCTGTGTCTTGCTCATGGAGTTACATGTAAAATTTCTTTAAACGGAGGTATTTGGAGAAATAGTGGCACAAGAAGCACCCGAAAATGCCGAAAAACTGCTCGAGACGATAACATTGACTGGTGTTGCTATTTACTCTTGTGATTTCAGAGGTCCATCGTAAAATTGAGGGTTAAGTGTTTCGCATGTAAATTTGGGTTTATGATTTTGCTCCCGCAAGGAGTCGAGACATTGGTTTGATTCAGGAAAGGCTTTTTTTTGTCCTCGGGTCGTTGAAGCGATGGAGGCGTGTTGGATTGGGGTGTAGTGGTGAGAGGGGCAGTGGCAAATGACGGTCAAGGAAGCTCTCTCATTCCTCCTCATTCCCCTCACTCCCACCTTAGCCTCACCCCTCCCCATTCCTCCCTTCGGAATCAGCTGGTCTTCCTCCGGCACGTTAAAATGTCGCGGCCGATCATGAAGGGCATCGCACGCTTCCAACTCCTTGTGATGGCGCCAGCCCTATTCCTAGTTGGCCACTCATCGTTGGAATATTCGGAAAGGGCCAGTCTTTGCGTCCTTCTGCTCATTTCGGACTTTTGTATATTCTTCACGTGAAGGATTTATACAGAGCGAAAGAGGGAAATTTTGCTGTTTTCCACTGATAAATCTTTCAATTATTATTAGGGCAATATGCCGGTTAAGGTAGGTTTGAATGGAAGATAGTAAAAATCCTCAGAGGATTTTGCCGACCTAGGCGTCTTTCTACCTGCACAATTTATTTCTTCTTATTAACATACCTCCTACCACTCTTTCACCCCATTCGATAAAACATTGTCTTTTCATTCACCTTCCCCGCTTATCGAACATCCTCCACTTTATCACGATGCTCAGCCCCTTTTATTAGTCCCTCGTTGCCTCTTCCAACCATCTACTCTGCCTCCTAACTCGGACTATCTCCAAATTTAGAAAAAAGTCAACAACTTTCGTCATCCACTATTTCCACCTCATTTAGCCTTGGACAACATTTTTTATTAAGAAATTCAAACACTTTCATCTGCAACTTACGGGTATTCCATCACTAGTGTATTTTCGTCCGGAAACTTTTAAAAAACCAAAACATAACTCTTCATGACCCGGGTTTCAATTCATAAGCGTCATCTTCATGTCTGATTGCGCTTAATCATTGAAACCCTGGCCGTAAAGTTTGAGTTATTCTATGGTTTGTAACAATTTCCTCACGAAAATAGATTTATTGCTATTTAATCCTCACTGAAATCTGTACCCTCATCCTTCATTTTTCAGTCGGTCAATTTTCGAAGTTTCAAATTACAGTCGAATTTTGGGTTTAAATACATGAGAGAAAGACCGAGAGAAAGTCCTGGGTTCGATTCCTGGAAGTGACAGATTTTTCATCATAATCCCGAGACCTATTTTGGTGCTTTGTGGAGAGCATTTTGAGTGGATTACTCTGTCCATCGGTTTGGACGTAAAACTATGGAACCCTTGGCGTCTTTCTTTAAGAGTAGGCCAACACTGATCCCTCTTTTCTCTTCATTGTTCCCCCTTTCCCCTAAAAATCCTTCCCTTACCAACCTATCCACCAATTATTAATGATCTCAGTTGTCGGTCGCCTTCCGAAAATACGAATAACTGAATATGAGCGAAATAGTGGTCCGGTGAACTGATAAAATATAGAGATTTAAAGTAATTTATTAATATTGCAGCACCACATTGTTTTTTTCCTTGGGGAAGAAGATACTCCCTTGATAAGAATCTCAATCAGAGCAACTGAGCTAGTTGTGTTCATTCCAACTGTAAGTCCTCGTTACTGATCTTCCTTCTTGCCACACAACTCAAACCCACAGTATTTTTTCTTGCAAACGAGTTCACGCTGGAATAAAAATGGCGGCTATTTAAATACAAGGTTTCAATCACATTCTTAAACTATAATTCAGTCTTATTCACATGCGACAGAAGAGTGTGATTGCGGTATGGTGATGAAGAAGGTCAGTAACAAGAACTAAAAATCAGCTCAACCAGCTCAGCGGTAATGAGTGGCATTCAGACATGTGAGCAAATAATCCCCCAAGGAACATAATATTGTATATGTTTGCTGTTTTAGAATTATTATATATTCTTACTCATTATATCTGTCGCATTGTCTTGAAACCGGTGGCTAATGAATGCATTCTTCCGCGTGGAATACGATGTGAATTATGGGTCAGTTACTCTTTGAACCGTACTAAATTTTTAGGTATATCAGTGGATGTGAATCTTACCTAGTTACTTATTTCTACTGCTACTACTAAAGGTCATAGCCTTGTCTTTCTTTTTTATCTTGTGTAGGTGTTTCGTATTTAGTGTAAGCGCCGGCGTATTTTAAATCGCGAGGTTGTACAGTCATGTCGTTTAAGTTGCCAGGAGGAATGAGGTATACAGTCCGTCTTTGCTATGTTCCGTTAGGAAGATCCATAGCAGCAAGTTCTCGTTAAAATGTCCCGGAATCTCGGTCGTTACGCCTACATATTTGTTTGGATCGGGATGCGGTTTTCATCCCTATCTCATCGCTCACACTTAGCTCCTCATCTCTTCGTGAATGCCTTCATTCGAGATGTGGAAAACGAGTCAGGTACCATCACTCGTTCGGGGAGTCACAGACTCCGCCGCGCGCCTGTCCTGTCTACTAGCTTCAGCAGAGAGAAGTTATAGAAAGACGAGAGGGGCCGTATACGAGTGAGGGAGAGATGGGAAGGGGAGATGGGGGGAGGGTAGGGGGGAGGGTAGGGGGGAGGCTAAATTTAGAGCGGGACCCCCGGGATAAAGGCGCGGGGTAAATTTAGGGGGGGAGGAAATGTGCGCGCGGAGGGGAAAAGTAGGGTTTAAGAGTGCGGGGGTGTTGCCGGTGTATGGGGGAGTGGAGAGGAAGATGTGGTCTAGCCACGGACTTTCCCGATCCTGGCATAGATGCCCGTACGTCTGAAACAGCGTTGCCAACACCCTACCCATATGATTCCGATATATCTCGAAGAAAATATCGCCGAGATTTCCCCAGATAGTTCTTTGAACTAAGCCAAAATACCGATATAAAAAAAATCTAATGATATCGTTCATTGAAATTCAGCTAATATCCGAAGATACCAATAGGGAAATTTCATTGGGGTATAGAATGAGCTGTAAATAAGAGGAAAAAGTCTCAGAGAATCAGCATGATCAAACAAAAAAGCTACTACTAGTAGGTCAGGTAAAAGTGATACAAAAATGCCACCAAGTTCATCACTCGCAAGATATGCATCCTTTTTTCCAGGATCGCTTTTACACACTCAGGTAAATAATAATTATCATTTATTATAACGCTCACCACAACCGATATTGGACTGACTTAATGGCAATAACGTTTTTGATCCTGAGGCAGTTTCTTCTTTTGTTTTTAATAAATTTGAGTTGGCTTATAACTTTCCCACGTCAGAATTCGAGAAAGGAAGGATAAATAAGCTTAATACTACTTTACTAAGTTCTTTAAATGGATTTTCGCCTGTACAGTCTTTGAATGAATGAACTTCATTACATAATTTTCCAGTGTCCTTTTCTTACCAGTCAGTTTAGTTAATTCTTTTAATACCATAACAAAACCAAATCTATCTTATTCTCTGGAATTTTCAACTCTTCTAGTATCGTTGTTAATAGATATTAGACAGCATTTCGATTATCGTTCATTAAAATTATAAAAAATGAGACCATTTTGTCACTTCCTTCACCGAATTCCAAAAAGAAGTACTCTAAAAGAACCAAGAGAAGAACTGTGAAATGCAGGCTCTACTGAGCATTAGAGCTGATCATAATGAAAGTAACGGCGAGGGGAACATGAATCATGCAATAAAAGCAAGTGAGGAATGGTGCAAGGGTAGATAAAAACAACATTGAAAGTGCACAGAGCGTAAGGATGACTTGGAAGGGCAAAGGCCATGTCAGTTTTGGATTCAATGCTATACATAGATAAGAGAATCACAACACCCATTCATGGTGTTCCAGGCGTTTCCAATTATACTCCTTCCTTTCGATCGATTGGTAAGCTGTAACGCTCCATTGCGAAACGCCAGAAGAGAATCCCACCGCCGCGCGCCGTAAACATCGATGCAATGCCAGAAATAACTTACTACAGTCATTGGCATTCATTTGGAGAAAGGGTATGAGTTAAATTATTTTCTATTCATGCTGATGATATTTTTTGGCTCCACCAGATTTGACGGAATTTGCGGCTCTTGTTTACCCATAGGTAGGGAATGAAATCAGAAAATTAACTATTCTACTAAAAACTAAATAAATACCTAACAATGGAATTAGCACATTTACACCGGAGAGTCTGAATCGTATAAATCCAAAGTGCTCCGAATCGGCCATTTATAACTCACTTTAAATTAGCGGCCGAAGAAATGTCAATTTATAATACTCCCTTGTCTTGGGCGTGACTTCGTGGAATTTGCTTAACATTATAAATGAAAAGTATAACTTAGTTTTTCCACATAGATTAATTAGAACAAGACGACCTAGGTTTCGACGAAGCACGTCATCATCAGGTGACGATGACGAGCTTAGTTGAAACCTAGGTCGTCTTGTTCTAATAAATCTATGTGGAAAAACTTAAGTTATACTTTTCATTTACAATTCCAATTTAATACCCTCGATCACAGAAAAATATAATAAATAGTGGAGAATAGAGGCGCATCACTTCCCAAAAATAGAACAACACGTCCTTACAGGTTGGACAGAAAGTAGACGCAAGGGAAGGACATATTGAGCGACCTCCTAAACGGTCTTCATGTTTCACCGAATCAGGAGAGTTCATGCCAAACCGATTATCTAAGAACATGGCATGGATAGTTCTTAAAGTTGGGAGATTCCAGTTTTAACACATTCAGCGGGATTTAATGAAAAATTATTCATGTGGGACGAAAAAGGCGTTAGATATCCGTTGGAAAGATGTTGCGGACGCGGTGAGCAAGGTGGATTCAAAGAAGAGCATGATTGAGTAGCCAGACATACAAGTCGCTATGACAGCAGGCAGCCATCTCTCTCCCTCCCAATCTTGCGGTCAAGACGTGAAATCAGAGAGAGTCTATCACACTCTGTATTCCCAATCATAAAACCTTCAGTCTTCCTTGACTACGGCCAAGTTTGTTCTGATGACGGTTAAAGGCGAGAAATATGAAGTGCAAGGCAGAGTAGAGACCTGCCTTTAAAACCAGTCATCCTCCCAAAACTGTGCATGTAGCAGGATATGATTCGAATTAAACTATGTAATGATTCGAATTAAACTATTTACTCTATAAAAATGGAAGAGTGATTAATGAGCTAAATCAAACGGTGTCACTGCAATGGGGAAAATCTGTAATTAAGAAAATCTCCATTCCGATGTGGTATTCAACTGTTGACACCAAAGTAGTTGACATTTTACATTTAGAATAATTTATTTCGCTGCTTCAAGTCAATTATTAGATGGACCATAACGGTGGAGACCAAGCAAAGTCCGCCAGGCCAAATAAAATAGGGAAATGAGTTTCTTAGAATGAATTATCTGCACTATACTTAATGGACAGGATGTATTCTGCTGTGCTTGGTTCTCGCATTTGATTAGAATTAAATTCGAATTAACGGAGTTATGTATTTGAGACGTGTATTTGCAAAACTCCTTAACTTCAAAACCCAGTCAATTTTCAACAATATGATGTTTCTTGAAACGAGTACATGAGGGTATTACTTCCATGCAACCTGCTTACTCAAAGAGGCAGCTTTGAAAACTGAAAACTTTGTTCCAAATTCCCTCCTAGAATGAAATTATATCACCACCAATTTAACATCCAGTTCCGTTTTATCCTCCTAAATTGCCGCGGGAATTTGGAAGCCTAGGTAGCGTAGTGTCTGAGCATTGGCTCGGTATACGAAAGGTTGGTGGTTCGATTCTCGTTCCAGGTCGATTTTTTTCTTCGGCGATTTCTATGTATTTCATCCCGTGTTTTCGGCAGTCATGAATATTGTCGTTTAATAATCCGTTCGTTCGTTGTGGCCGTAGGTAAATGATACATTTTGTGAACACCCATCGTTGGCGCCGATTTTTAGAAGCAATGTCTTGACGTCCATTTAATTCATCAAATTCACTATGTTCCCATACGGAATCTCAATACGGAACTGCCAACGGTGGTTCCTATAGGGTGGAGCACAAGTGCTGCCGTCTAGTTCCACCTTTCGTGGCCTCAAAATCCTGCTAAACATTTCCCCTGAGTGTCACTGGCATGCAATATACCAAAAAACAAAGCGCTAACGACCCCTTTCCTCTATTGAGTGGATCTCGGTCGAGGAAAACACTCGGAGAAGAAAGCATGGAGAGAGAGGAGCCAGCCAGTGGTGAGTCAAATAGGAGCTAGGAAGAAAAGAAGATAAGGGAGGAAAAAAACTCGTCACGAATCGAGCGGAGGTGAGACGGAAAGCAGGGAAGGTCGAAAAGGCAAGGGGGAAGCACGTTCGGAATTAGAAAATAAAAATCTATTGACGCATCGGAGGTCGAGGGATGGGAAAGGGGAGGGAAGAGTGATGAGTAGGCGTTGCGTTGGCAACGGTGGGAAGGCGTGAAACTGAAGGCGCCGGAAGGAAGACATTCTCCCTCCACGAGCATCCTATTGGGTCAGGAACCAATCAGATAGGGGAAGGAAGATGTGTAGATGGAAATTAAAGATAGTACCATGGCTAATGAAGTGAACATAATGCTTTACTTGTAAAAGCAGAAAGAGTCATAATACCAGCAACTATTTCATTTTTATTTTTTCTTAATTATTCAAAGGAAGACTTGTTAAAACTTCTACTCTCCCGGAAAACATTTGTAGATTCCAATCGATTTTTGAACGGTTAAGTCGGTTAGTAGGGCGATTTTACCGTGTTATATTTGATGTATGACGACTCAAATCGAGCAGGTAAGAGGCATCTCAAAATTCATTTCACTTTAAAAGAAAATAAATTATCTTTACAACAATGTATAATATGTTGTTCCAAGTATGTTCTGTGTTAATTTAGAATGCGTCAGAGTCCAGGTTTGTACTATTTTGACGTCGACGGTAAAACATTCAGCGAGCTCAGGCGGTGACTTAAGATCAAGTCGGCTCGCTGTTGCGTGGTGCGACAAAGATATGGCCAGAAATGATAACATGGGAGATAGTATCAAGATTTTTCCTCTAGCACTATATTTACTTCATTATTTGCGCCCGTGCAAAAATATCTCGAATAATTATGGTTATTGTTATGGACTGACAGCTATTTATCCCAAATTTGAGTGTACAATGGAATAAAAATTTAACAAAAATATTTATGGTTTGAACAAATTTCAATCATGTATCAAAGTAGCCATGCATTTTGCTCATGCGCCTGTTTATGTTTTAATGCACAATTCACTTAACATTCCCAGACCATGTATCTCAGCTTCTTGACGACTGCACATTTTTGGCAGTGAACTTAGAAAAAAATATTTATATCGCTTACTGGCATATTTTCTAAACTCTAATATTTTTCTGTCGCTGAATCCTAGGCCTAAACAAGTAGATCTAATGAGCCCAAAAAGGAAAATGATAATAACTGTAGACCAGCATATGTAAAACTGGATTTGGAGCTGCTAGATCCTAGGAAGGTTACTTGCCAGGCTTGGATCATTTGCAAAAATCCGATCACTCGAGTTTGAGTTGGTAGAGTGAGGATATTATTTTATCTCATCCGATCTCCATCCATCGTTACATCTGAAGGGCGGACAAAAAGCGACAAACTAAGAGAGATTCACTCCATTATGGTTACAGATTTAATATTTCAGGCCTCGTATAAACATCATCAGTAGTCATCAATCCGAATATTGGTTAGTTGCAGCTCTCCAATCCATTCTCCTCTCTGCCAACAGCGTCATTCTTATTTAATTATTCACTTTGTCGTCCTTCATTATTTGCCTAATGTATTCCATTCTTGCTCTTCCACTGTAATTCTTCCCATTCATTTCTCCTTCCAATATTGTTTCCAATAGGCCGTTGTGTCGCAAAATGTTTCCAATAAGTCTTTCCTTCGCATAGTTCTCATTACACATCTTTACTCTCCAACTTTTCTTAGGACTTCTTCGTTAGTGATTCTCTCCGTCCATTTAATCTTCATCACTCTTTGGTAACACCACATCTCCATTGCTCTCAATCTCTCTTGCTCTGCAGCTGATATTTGCCACCATATAAACATAATTGCGCTTAAGTGCCCCCTAGGATGGGCCTTGTTAGCGCACAACTGATTCTTCTTAAAGGCTTTTCAGTTACTGTGGTAGTCCTGAGATGGAAAAAAAACCGCTGCAGTTAAACTCCAGCCCAAGGATTGAGTGGGTGTGTGAAAAGAATATCCTCCTAAACCCTACCGAGAAGCCAGAGGATGTGCGGTCGGGAGTAATCGTTATTCGATGTGTTTATGCATCGTCCCCCGGCTCTTTCGTGCCTCCCCCACCCTTATTTCCCCCTCTCCCTCCCCTACGCCTTCCATCTCCTGTCCGTCGATCGCCCCATTATCGCCGAATTGATTATTTGTCCCCCCCCCTCCCCCCGGATCCGTATCCTCCTCCCACGCTTAAAGTTTTGACGTTTCCATGTCGACCGGATCACACCCATCCCGACCTCCCTCACTCGTTTGCAAACGAATTTTGAAAGTGTGTGGTCGAAGATTTTATTTTTATGATTCCCATTCCCAGTCGGGATCATGGCACAGATGTATGACGGATCGGCGTGGTTGATCTCCTGATAGAACGCGGCGTGCCCTGTAGTTCTTCCTCTGATAATCGACAGATAATCATTTCACACAAAATGTCTAATTGGATCCTACTTTTTCCTGATTTTCATTAGGATTAAACTTTCTACTCCACATTTCATCATCTAACAATCAAATAACAAAGTTTCAAATCAATTACAGCTCCAACTTTCGTACATCATTACTTAACATATTTATTAAGCTGTCTTCTTAACATGTTAATAAGTAAATGTCGTTATAGTTAATAACTTTTTGTACACTTACAAAATTATTTTAATTGTTAAATGAAGCTTTTTATTCCACCCCTTTCCAGTAATATTCGATTAGACTTGTTAAGGTTAGCATAAACATAGCATACGTATGTATGCAAGATATTTGCTATGATTCAAACAACTTCAGCGTGTTCACACAAAATGTTTCCTTTTATTTTTCCTCCTTTTCAGGTCGGCTTGTTTTTTTCTGCCATGACCAATGTTTGTAATCTCATGGGCTAGGAGGGTCAGATATAATTATTTGTATTTTTATGTAGTCAGTGTCTGAATATTGGCCTTTCAATACGGAGGTTGCCTTGATAGCTTCTAAAATTTGATGGGAATCTCTCTTCATTAAGTCGTTGCTAATCGCTTCATTTGGGCCGGATCCAGCGCTTCATTATGTGATAAGGTTATGCCCCAAAATACGATATGAACCATAAAGGTATTTTTGATGAGCCGGGATTCTTTTGATGCACTAAAATAAACATTACGTCATCGCTCACGTTCCTCAAAATTGCCTTGTGAAAAATTACCAAAAGTCACAACAGTCTTGAAAAGAAAATTGCAACGCGTTGACCATTGAATGCCTGACATTATGAATGCAAAATATGCGTTGAAATAAAATAGACTTTATCAGTGATGTCTACATAGTGGAGTATTTTGCGTGAAGATAAACATTGATTCGTAATCGCTATATGTCCATGTAATTGCACGAGGCTGCACAGCACTGAACTACTCCTCGGGTAATGAATGTTTGTATGTACTCCGAAGGTATAGGATCGAGAAATCTGGTAGTGTTTACGCCGGAGGTACCATCGGAAACAAACTCACCAAATTTAAAATGGTGCCAGAAGCTGGGTATCTGTATGGACCTCCGTTCTTGAGCGTAATAATGTGTCGATGTGTTGGCGCGCGGCTGAGACCTTTGTGTGCACAGACAGGGCAGTGTTTGAAGTGAGCATGCGGCCCGGTTGATAGGGAAATGGCCCATGAGGAGGATGAGGGTGGAAGAAGATCACGAAGGCGTCTGGACGGGCGAGGCGTAAACATCGTCTCGCGGGAGTTGCCCGGGGTCCTCCCCGCCACCTTTCACCGCACTCACCCCCCTCCCTTTCTCCTAGTGGTCTCGCTCAGCCACCTCAATGAAGTCATTACTGCTCCTATTCTGCCCGTTTCCTCCCCTTCCCTTCCCAAGCCCCCCTTTCTCTCTCTCCCCACGTGCCACAACCGTCTGCGAATCCTCCCCTCTCGGCCATAATTTAATAATTCAGTCCCTGACTCAATCAATGGGGACGGACGAAGAGGGTGGAATGGGTGGGTGAAGGTGGGGATGCGATATATTCCCCGTTGGATCGCCGCCTCTGTGTGTGGGCTTGGGGGGTTAAGGGGATCGGACCGCCTCTTCCCGTCTCCTTCCCCCATCTCCTCCCTCCCAGTACTCATCCCTTCCTTCTCTCCTATCCTACCCGACCAATCTCGACCCTCCCTTTCCTTTCCCCATCCTTTCTCCTCTCCCTCCCACCTCGCCGTTGAGAACAAAAGTGTCTGGTCTGTATCCCTCTCTCGAGCACCGAGATTTGGCGCATTCCGACCTTGTCCCGAAATATCGACCGCAATAAGGTTCAAGAACGAAGCGTTTCGGATTCCTTGAGGGACATCCGGCGTTTTAGTAGGAATCATCCCTCTTTGACAACGGGCACTGTTTAGATGCGAAGAAGCAACTGAAATAAAGACCACTGTAGCGTCGGACGGTGTTTACAAATTAGAAACACTTGTTTTCCATTTTCTTTATTCTGTACCTTGTTCTTTTAACTCGTGCAGAGCATCTTCCAGTCGTGCTCTCTTTCTTTATCAACAACCCACTCTCCCCTTCAAAAGAAAACCCTAGCAACCAAAACATTTTAACAATCAAACATTTGCTCACTCCAATAAATTAAACGTTTATACAGATATTATACCAAATTATAACAAATAAAAAACAAATACTTAGGTATGGTTCAAACGTTACACCACCTTATTTTTACAAATTCGATATGACGATCGCGAATCAGGGGTGGGATCACGGTTCCTTTTTTCGCGTTGTCGTCGTTCAAAAAGAAAAATGCTCCAGAAAGGGCTCCAGAAATGGCAGAAAAGGAAACATTCTCGCTGTTACCGTCTTAAGAACACACTTCACATCAATTGAAATAGTGATTTTAAGCACCTGACAAAATTTGAAAAATGACCAACGTTTTTACTCTCATGAGCGCAATTCAAAAATTTCGACATCGCGAGCGCTAGGGTAAAGGATAATCGTGAACGTCATTCATCTGCTAATGCCGTTCTTTCCGAGATAAACGTATTTGAATCTGGGAATATCACATTTTTAAATATTGTACTTCGCTATGATATTACATGCCAATAACAGTGGTTATGTCATTCTTTATTGTTGTCGATGCTTATTGTTTATACGTAAATTATGATTGAAGTATTCTCCGCTAGGTGGTGTAAGCGGGGATAGGTGAATGCCGACTTAAATTATTACAACATTAACTTCATAATCCTGAGAGAATATTGACATATATAAATCTGAAAATAATTTTCCTTAAGCTTTTGCTTTTATCGGCGTGTAAAATCATAGCGCAATATACTTTTTGAGACATTAATTTTCTTAACTTCAACTACGTTGATCTCATAAATTAAGCAATTTGTATATGAACGACGATCAAGTTTGTGACCAACATATCGAATTCATCAAGATAATTGCGTTTTCTTTCATTTGGTTTTTCGTCCGATAAAATGTTCATTTGAGAGGAGGAAAGGATCAAATGAAAGTGAATTAGTTCGCAAATTGCTAGCTTTGGCAAAAGTAAATTTACATGTGTGGATTTGAGCTCTTTGGAGGTAGATTCACTCATAGTGGATAGGTGTCCCGAAAGCCGAAAGACCGGCTGCTCCGAGGTTCAAGATCGAGGTTCTTCGGTTGCCTAGAGGGCTTCATAATAAAATTATCCTTTACAAAGTGGTTCAAACGAAAGTAAGGTAACTCAAGCCCGATTTTTCTCTTTTCATAATAAAGAACATATTCGAATTTGAATTTATATATATATATATATATATATATAATCTAGTATCTAGTATCTTAGTTAGGGAGGAAGGGGTCGCCTGCGACAGTTGGGGGCGTTGTGTGAGGGGGGATAGTGTATAGATAGATATATATATATATATATATATATATATATATATATATATATATATATATATATATATATAAAATACATCTTCTCCATTCTCCTCCACACCCTATTGTTATATATTTTTATATATATAAAGCTACAATACTGACTGACTCACTGACTCACTCATTGACATGAATTCCTGGGAATTTCTAATCGAGCTATAACGTTGAAATTTTAAAGGGAGGGTTTGAATTAGGTGTTGAGTCAGGAAAAAATCGAAAACTCCAATATTTTTAATTAGTTTCGAGTCCATATAGGATTTTGTTTTTTAATGGGATTAAATGGGAAAAACGAATAAATTCCGTGTAGAGTAATTTTCTTTCATTCATTAAAATATGAAATAATTGAGATACAAGTTTCATTCTTCGACTAAAATGAGGCCAATATATCAAAGAATCTAATTCTTGCAACCGATTTTTGTCTATGGATCGATAAATTGAATTGTATGAAGTTTAAACGCAAAATTAATGCAAATTTCGATCTTTTTTCATTTTCGTTGCTAAGCAATTTTTTCATTGTTCCCGAGACTTCCAGTACCTTATACGCGTGCTATAAAGATTAAACTTAAAGGAATATAACATTCTCCGTGCGTATTTCAATCGCTTTTAACGAAATTATGCCTTAGAAATATACTTTTTACAATTTTTTATAATTATATACATAAACTGTTTCGTAGCTTTGACACTCCTCCATTTGCTCATGCCTACGAAATTCGTTAGGATCGCTCCAAATTCCTCCATTTTACTTCTGAAACACTCTTTACACCTTATTCCAGGTTTCCCTCTCTTTGTTTTCCCAGGGAACATTAATCTTTGCACCTACTTTCTGAAATGTACCTCGAAACTCCATTCTACAAGTCAAAACCATGTAAAATGATAATGTTCTATGCTGCATTATCTCTTGGATTTTGAAATTATGAATTCAAGTACTACGCCATGTGTTTAATATGTAAATTATAATAATTGAGATCAGCAAAAATAAAATGAAATGTGAAAATCCATAGCATTTACTTAGGCTCATATTAATTGAATTTCATACTGCCAAATAACTGTAATCATGTTTAATTACAAATTTTTTACTTCAAAATTACTCAATGGCATGAAAATAAAAGGAAAAATATAGCAATTACTAAGAAGAACAAAGTACATATGTCATGGGACCATTCGTTTTATGCTTATAGGTCAGAAATTGACCCAGCTTAAATAATTTCCATAAGAAGTAAGACCTTATTGCAATCGTTTTTAATGATTTACAATGTGCTATCATACACTTTTCCCATTTTGCTTGCAAACTGCAAGCACCCATTTACTCGTATATATATATATATATATATATATATATATATATATATATATATATATACACATACATACAGGTGGCTCTTACGTGACTCATTTGTTTCACGCCGTAAGCTGAAAACGCCCTCTTCGCCAAAGATTTTTTTGCGATTTAGTCAAAAGTATTACGGCTATTAATACAATTATTTTAAAAATAATTATGAAGGCATACGAACTACACACTGTTCGTCGTCTGCCTTGCCAGCTTTAGAAATTTCTGCCTATTCCGCTTCACTATTCGAGCCTTGGTGGACCAACATTTCTATTCCCTCGTGGGGCATACTCTATTAGACTTCTCGATATTCTGTTCGTGGCCATTATTGGAACATGGCCTACCAGGTTGTCGTTTAATGATGGGCTGCTGTTGTAATTTCTCGACCTCTAAAGACGGTCGTCGTACATCGTCATGTCTTATTCTATTTAGTCTCGAGTATCCTCGTACTCTCCTTAGGAAGCTCATTCTTTTTGTTTCCAATGCCAAGTAGTTGTGCAGGCACAGCCATTACCTTGCATATTCTTGTCTCTTTACCGAACTTCCTTTCCTGGAGTTCTTGAAATGGGCGCACACATTATTTGAAATCTGTTTGTTTTGACTGACATATCCCTATCACGTTCATTAGTCACATGAAACCATAAATTGTTGAAGCACTATTAGAAATTCGAGATAACTAATTTGATTGGGGTTCAAAGAATTGCTGTTAATCATTTTACGTCTCATTGTCTTGAATATTTAAGAGCACGAGTCACTACATTCCCATGGAGTGATGATATATCTCCCTTGAACTTGTGGTACTCGTTTTAGCCCTTCTACGACAGCCTCTCCTTCTCCTTAGCCTCCCCCACTTATCTCCGCCTCCCCCCCCCTTTACATCCCCCACCTTCCCCTGAAACGTCTTGAGAGGCCTCCCCCCTCCCTCTTCCGGAACTATCGTCACTTCCTGTCTGAGTTTGTCGTTAGGGAGGAAGGGGTCGCCTGCGACAGTTGGGGGCGTTGTGTGAGGGGGGATAGTGTATGATTCTCTTCCTCTCAAACTCCCACGCCATCACCCAAGGAGCCGCAACCTCTTTGCCTCCCCCGCACTCCGTCAGAAGTCAGAATCATTCCTCTCCTCCAATCTCACCTCCTTCTTATCTCCTCGTCTTTCACCTGTCCTCCTCCTTACCCGGAATCCTTTTCGCGCTCGTAATGCAAGCACGAGACTCATGCACAGGGCAAACATAGTTTTCTCGTGATTTCTGATACTGCAGCTGATGATTAAGCTTTTAAAGCGAAGGAAAAACTATTCATGCCTTTCCTTATTAGCTTTCCTTGAATTATGAGTCGGCTGATGCATGCTTGAGTCACTGCTATCTATGATACCTCGTATTATGAGTAGTTAAAAACAAACCTTAGGCGTTTCAGCGTTAAGTTGCAAAAAAGTGTGCAAGGTTACCAGAATTTCCCAACAAGTGGACGACTTTGTGCATCTTTGCCGAATTTTTGCGAAAGATGGTAGGAAAAATTTTCCAAAAATTGCGATTGCACAAATTATGTGGTTCGCAGTCTCGCGCACAGGTGTTAATATTAATACCAAAGAGGGTGACATTCGACGTAAAAAGTCATTTGACTTGACTGGGATTCTCACGGGGACCAGGATAACACACCTTATCGGCAACTGGGAGATCCGGGTTCGAATCCCGGTCAAGTCAAATGATTTTTTCTTGGGGAATTTCTCACTCTATAGTGTATAGTTTAGTAGGCATTCGAATGCGGTGTTGCTATTTTAGAGCCCACAGTAATTACATAGGCTCCTTGATAACTTCTGTGATACAACTAGGAGTATGCACTGGAGGGTTTTTCCCGGCGTTTCTTGGGTAAAATGTTAAATCATGCGGTATATTTCTGCGCGACAAAGTTGTCGAAGGCGTTAAAGTGGTCAAAATGCAAAAAAAACATTCAAGATGAATTATAAACAATATAAAATCATCATGTAAACTACGGAATGAGGAACAATTTCGAGAGAGATGAATTAAGCACATGAGAATCATAAATGTGGGATGTATTAGAATGAATCTTGGGGCCTCACCAGGTGCCAAACCCGAGAAGACTTGATTCATACCATCCACCGAGAAAGCCCACGGTCTTTCAGGGGAATAATATCTTTGACGAAACAAGTAGTTCAGTAGAAGGAGGGGACATGAAAGATGCGTAAAGTGGGCGTAGATTTTCTTATTCAGATCAGACCCCGGTCTTACATGATCACATCAAATATGACCAGTAGGATATTATCATAACACCGCATTTTATCTTTAGAGCAGATAACAGAGATACACTGCTGAACTGATAGTTACGCAAATTCCTTCTTTCCACGAGCCATTAGTGATTATAACAAAACTGAGCGAGACCAGCAGACGCTCGGCTAACGTGCAATTCCTTCCCTCTTTCTTTTCGCTATTCCCTCCTCCCTTCCCTCTTTCTTTTCCCTATTCCCTCACTTTTTCATAGCCGGTGTCCTATCACCCCCCTGCGGCGGCTCACAGGGATGTACATTTGTATGCGTAGGTGCAGGAGTGTGTCGTGTAAAGGCTGGTGGAAAGTGTGACGCGGAATATTACGTTGTGTGGTGTCTAAACGTGGACATAAAGTGGATTTGTGGATTAGATTGACATTGTGGTTAGATGATGAGAGCCGAGTCGAGGCGTGTGTGCTTTGGTTCTGCTGTAGAATGGAGAAAAATACGATGCACAGGAAAGAAGTCGAAGGGAGAGGTCCTAGGTGTGAGTGGGGAAATATGGAAGCTGCTGGAGGAATCAGGAGGCAGAGTAGGTGGTGAGGCGGGTATTGCGTGGCAGTTAGATGCAGATCGTAGGAAGGAAAACGGAAAAAAGAATTGTGTCTTCGGTTGCTGCCGGGCAGATAGAGCAATATTGCTGTCCATCCAAACCTATCTTAGTCGGTAGAGCACCGCTGTTGAATAATGAATAGGGTGAGGATTTAATTCCATTTTTGGTAGGTTTGCTGACATCTATTTATTTTTTGGCCACTGCTACTTCAAGAGAAAACCAAATTCCGGCACACGAAGGAAAATTTTACCTTCCTGATTTTTGTGAAATTCCTTTGCTCTATAATGGTTGCTATTATGCGTTTGGATTGCGCATTGAACCGCGCTCTAGCCAACGGCATTTTTCAGTCTGTCTGCGAACGGCTTATAGTTATTTTGTGAACTTGTAGGAAGAAAAGTCCGACGGCCAATTTCTAGAAATGCTTAGGAGTACTATTCATAAAATTCTGAGTAGTAATTTCGTCTTTCGAGGTTCTCATTTTAATTTATTTGTCAGCGTAAAATGGAAGCGGACGACTTAGCTGTGCTTTTCAAATAATTTAATTTACAATGCTGCCAAATTAAAAAAAAATCATTGATGCCACAATGGACCCGGTTGGATGTTTCAACTGACCTCACTAATAATATCAATTTTAACAGCGAAAAATTACATAAAATGCTCAAATTTGGAATTACGTATTAACAATGCGGCCACCGAATAACTGCTGACGGAGAACGCGCATAATATAAGAACTGTTCGTTTTCTCAGGTATGCAGGGAAAAATTTTTGTCGAAAAAAGACCTTGTTTCTTGAATATATTTTCTTGGTAAACATTACGCGCATATGGCGGTGTCAAAACGCTGCGTCATCGAGAATCCGGCAGATGACGTCATGGAACGGTGTCTTTTCCTGTAATATGACGTATTTTCATGTATTAAATGAACTGCTTTTTCCCAATTTGACGAAAATAATCGTTTTTGTTTCCTTTGTGAAAGACAATGAAGTAGTATGATTAGATCCTTGCTGTTGAAATACACGTGTAGAGCGGAGAAGCAATACTGTGTGGTGACGTCTAGCCATTCAGATACCGTTATTCATCGCATGACTTTTTCAATTTTGTGTGCAAATTTAACGGCAATTATTTATGCCAGCGGTTGACGCACTCACCTATGGGTTGTTTGCTTGAGATCGTTCTAAAAGTAACCGTCAGGCACACTACGTAAATATAAGGCGTACATTTTTTTACGTTCCCCATTTAAAAAAAATTAAAACCACCTTGAAAAAATATTAAATATTTTTTTCACGAACATTCATTCATAATTGGAATTTAGAACCCTAGTAGCGGCGTAGTGGAACTTCTCGTCTGCTAACCTTAGGGTCGCGGGTTCGAGACACTCCTGGATGGATTTTCCACCACTCAGGGCATGGGTGTTTGTCCTTTGCTATTCGTTAATTTGGGCGATAGGATCTGTCTACGGTGGTTGTGGAAACAAATTATTGAATAAATAAATATATAAGTGAACATAATATGTGTCCTTTATCCGTAGTCTTTTTTGTATGATCATCAAAAACCCCAAATGTATTCAACGTTTAGAGTCTCTTATAAAATTGTGTGATTTGGTCATGGACTTAATAGCTCGTGTGTTTCCTCTCGTTTCAGTGTCCAGCGGTGAGGTTCGCACCCGGAGCCTCGAGTCGAATGAGACAAGGACGCCCGTCAACCAGAATTGAGCTCATCGGTCTGCAACGAAAAAGTCGAACGACGGGAGTGGACGGCTGCGAAACGAAGCGAGGGGCAAACGGGGACTGTGAACGGTGAGTGGAGAAGCATTTTCTCTCACGCGCACTTCTCTCGGATTTCGTCCGCATCAAGATTCAACTTCTTGCAGGTTCACCCGACCGTTCTACGCGTCTTCTTCTCCTCCTCCTCCTTGGCCTGTTGTCCTTGGCACTCCCATGTATATTTTCCTTCGCGCCGATGACCGAACATGAAAGGAGGAAAATTGCATCACTCCCCGCGGGTCTGCCCACGAGCAGATTAGTGACTTAATGCATTGCATTTTGGCATCGATTAGAAAATTGGATTGATTTTTAGTTATACTTGGTATATTATTTGGTGAAATGAAATTTGAATATCGATGCTTGCGTGCAAAAAGTCACATGTAAAACCGTTTTCTCATCTTGACTTAGCAGGTACTCCGGTATCATACATTATTTTTGTTTTTTTCTTTTAAAAAGTTATTGATTGATGCTTCCTCAGAATTCAGTATGAGTTTCGCTGTTTCAGGTTGTCATACGGGCTTGCTATGTCACCCAGTGCTGATGATGTTTAATCATAGTTATGATATGTTATGCCCTACCAGTCTATTGTGATTATAATTCCCTGAGGTTTTTTTGTTCGAGTTTCCATGGGAAAAATTTCAACCTGTTTTTTAATTGATAACCTCTGTAAGTATGTCGTGTTACTCACTATAACTCAGATGAAATGTGGATGCGTACTTAAGCTTGAGGACGAGTTTGGATGTTTTGCTTCGATCAGTCTGTTGCAAACGTTTTTCTCCGTTTTAATATTCTCTTCACTGGTAAAAGATTATGTTTCTGAAGAAATGTATACTATAAAGTCTTTAAAAAACAACATAACCTACCCCAGAACATGCTATATATTGTTCTGTCTTTGTCTGTGATTAATCTCGTCATCGTCGTTGAATTTGAAAGCAATGGCTTTCTATCGTGGGTTTATTGCTATCACGTGTCGAAATATTTCGAAGCTAGCCCTCTACAAATATTTATAACCACCTACATTGTCCTATTTTTTACGTTTTTAGTTTAATATGGGGATACAGATTTAAAAGTTTTGGTATTAATGCTTGCTACCTCTGAGTTTAGGAATGCGAAGTGTTTTCGGTAAGAACAGAAGGGATAGTGTTAGGAATAAGTGGGTGATGAAAGAAAGTGTAATGGATGCTCTGATATTGTACATGCTTGAATGGAACGTGCTTCGTTGGTTTGGCCATATTTGGAGAATGGGTGGAAATCAAATAACGAAGTAGATCTATGATAGCGGAGTGAATGGTGTGAGAGGAAGGGGTAGACCGGAAAGTCATGGGTGAATGTGGAGGAAGATACTCTTGAGAGAAGCAATATTAGTCTTCAGAACAGGAGGGCGTGTATGAAACTATACCGGGGTATGACTTAAGGTGGCTGGTCGGGTAATCGTTAGTCATTAAGAAATTTAGTTACTTAAATTTTAATTCTCGTTTATAATTTAAATAATAGGTCGTAGTTATACTATATTCAGTAGGAATGACTTATGTCTTAGGTACATTATGAAATATTGTCCTTTAAATTTGCACATTGCCATAAAAAGATTCATTTCTTAAGTCATTCTTGCGAAATTAATTTTCCGAAAACAGTTCATACCCGTGGCCATAGAATTAAAAAAAAGTATTTTAATGAAGATGTATTGCCACTCGAATACGAACTAGTATTAAAATATGTTTCTATAAATTATTTAATCTTTCGTTTTTAATTCGGCAACAGCGTCCATTCTGCAACACGCTGCAACACGTGTCTCTGCTTAGCATGTCCCGTTACTTACGTGTGCCACGTTTCCAACTTTACACCACATAGCCGCGCGCGACATTTGAAATTATCGAATACATATTTTAAAAATCGTATTTACGAAAAATTTCAGTCGATAGTATTAAATGATTTTTTCAGAAAAGATTTTAATTTATTAGAGCTACATTATATCAGTTTTTGGTTAAAATCTGTTCATTAGGAATGGAGAAAGTGCGTAATTTATCCTATTGGAGTGGAGAGCGCCATAAGGCTCCATGTTAAAAGAATCTAAAATATCGCAAAAAGTATGTCGATGATCCCCCGTTTTTTCTTCGATATTCCATAGAATATCCAAAAAGGAACATATTTGGAATTTTTTAAGAAAATCTGTTCTCTTTGGTTTTTTAGACCAGCCACGTTTTAGAGGTACGCGAGGATAGGGCATTTTGGAGTAAATAATTAAAGCACAGTCAGTTTTACAGGCGTTCACCCAGAGTTAAACCGTTTTGACTGTGCCTATCTGTCGAAAGGGAACTGCGTGATGGATATGCGTATATGTTTTCAATCACTCATACCCGTAAATGCGCGGAAATCATTATTCCCTAACTACATATGTGTTCTACATTTTTCATATGGCGTCGCACATGGCCTGCTGTGTTATTAATTTGTTTCTAAATGCAGTCAAAGTAAGCCGCCAAACATTTTTCTACCTCTTTTCCTGTTTCGCACGTCTGTTTGAATGGATGACTTCCGTTTGGAGGGATATGAAATTACTGCTCTATTCCGGTGAACGGAGCTAGCTTAATAGAGTTGTTACAGTCACATGGGAATGTTTTTATTCTACGTTTACATCTCTATTTACGTTTCCGCTTGTTTTACTGGAAGGGAGTTGAGCTTAAAATATCCGATTCTCCGATCAGTAGTCGATGGGAATGCCAACATGTTTCATAGTTCATTACAAGGCGATAAATTATAGCCGAGCCCATGTTTTATATTTTGGTGCATTTTTACGGAAATACTTATTTTTTACTTGTATTCCGACGCTAATTTGTAATACTTATGTTCCGATGGCTGAAGCTTTATTTATTTTTATTTTAGGTGACCTTTGCTGCATTGGTTATTCACTGCATTGGCCGTATTTGTAGATTTTTCCAAGTGAGAATGTGCGAATGTCGTAAGTGGGATTGAAAACTGATATTCGGCTATGACGCGAGTTTAAGCTTAACATTAATCCTGCCTGCCATGGTAAAGCTGCCTAGACTAATACTAGTCGCATCTAAAGCTATAATATGAATACTAGTTTAACGGAAGAACTTCCTTAGTCCTGCCTTAGACCTCGTCGGACAATATTGTGAATATCTACTTACGAAAAGAAATTTGGAAATTGAAAAAAAAAGCGTCAAAAATGTTTCATGCTAACAGCCTAGGATACTTTTCCCTTCTCGTAATCAATGCTGTCTCTTAGTGTGTTGAACACGGGGCATATTTTGGTTTTTTTTTCTGGTCTTGAACTCGGCAACGTTACGAATTTTCACGAAGAACAGACCTAGCCCCATGAATTTCTCGTACTTAAAACCCTGAAAAAGTATACGAGTAGCGAGACTCTGTGGCACTTGCTTGTGAAGAGCACTACTGCAAGGGAGAGGAAAATATATAAGATAGGTATGACATAATGGCATAGCGTCCCTCCAGAGATTCCGGTATACTCCTCCGGGAGTCTTTCGGTACCTTTGCTCGCTCATCAGCACTTGATTTACCCTCAGTGACCTCTAGTTATATGCTGGTGAGT
The DNA here is from genome assembly GCA_963573305.1 of Pyrrhosoma nymphula. Classification (NCBI taxonomy): domain Eukaryota; kingdom Metazoa; phylum Arthropoda; class Insecta; order Odonata; family Coenagrionidae; genus Pyrrhosoma; species Pyrrhosoma nymphula. Next base: position 68,423,685 of record OY754336.1, read on the forward strand.
GCCATCAAGTTTTGATTCACGTATTAAGTGTGTCATCAAAGTCGTTAAAGCTGCTTTCGAGATAAATTTATAAAATGTACACGCCTGCGTACAATTACTACTCGCACGAGATAAAATCGCTTGCGGAGCGTCGAAATTTCGTCACGGCATAGGCAGGGTGGAATGGAGTGGAAGGGTTGGTGAGTGGGCAAAAGGGGGAGGAATTACGTGACGAAGTGAAGGAGGTTGCGGTGCCGAAAGGTTGACGCTAAGATAGGCGTGGTGTAGGTATACCTATTGCGAAAGGCTGGCGTCACCCATGGACGCCGTCGATTCATCGCCCACCGTGTCATCGCCGCGGACAGAAATAGAAGATCAAGGTTGAGGGAGTAGTGGATTGCAGTCAAAAAAGAGTGCAGCTCTTCGCTATTCCATTTCCCCCCAATGGTTGGCTCCTGATACGGCCGAGAATATCGAGGGCGATATCAGAATCGATACATTTTCCGTACGTGCTCCACCACAGGATGGCGGCGAAAATATTGATGGAATGTTCTTGGAATTTAAAAATTTCCGCGAAAAATCGGATTAATTTTTTGGAAAGAGGAACTAACCTAATCGAATGAGAAATGAGAAGAATGCGATTCCGTTGAAATGAGAAGAATGCGATTCGCCTATATCGACGTCGTATTCTTACTTTTTCACACCGAGATCCGTCGACTTGATAATTTGAAGAGAACGCTATTTGGTGTGTCAATAAATATCGTGGATGTGCCGATATATACTCTATTGATACACCCCTCGATATTTTATTTATTATCTCTTCTTTAATTTGTTGAGGTTTGGTCGATTAAAATTCCTTTATTTCACTGCCAACGTTTCGGAAACTTTATTGCCATCCTCAGGGCTAATTGAAAACCATAAAACAAAATTAACAACATAAACAGGAAACAGAAAAATAACCATTTTTATAACAACTTTGGTGATAACTACACTGTACCTTTTTTATCGGGTACACTAATTTAACAAATATCAACTAACCTGTGAAATTTTAATTACACTAAAATGATTTCAACCATTCCAATTTACAGGGTAAATACAAACAGTTTCTTGGCAACAAGAGAACACACCAGATTACACCAAACATTAATTTAGAAAAAGTCATGAAAATTGCTTTACATAAATTGACCAAATTTATATAATTCACCAAGCCTTAATAAATTAAAAGAAGAGATTATTTATACGTGGTCAATAAATACATTAATTATTTATTACTGTCACCGATATCGATGTAAGGTACAAAATATTTGTCGAAAGGTAGATGTATAAGTAGTCGATGGATGATATTATTTATAATGCTCGATATACCCGATTTGGCTCCATAAACCCTAAGTGATCGCCCCCATTGTTCTAACATCGGTCCGATGATAGTTTTTTGTAACTATGGTCAAGATTGAAAATTGGCTAACTAGCAATCCTAGCTCAAGTTGCCTTTTTTGAGAAATTTAATTGGTTGTTAGGTATTCATGTCTTATGCGGTATGCTGGATTTGTTTCTCTTAAATAGAACGTATTGTATGTTCACACTGAAACATGAGTGTTTTTTATTGAAACAAACAAAAATAGTTGACTCTCCTTGTACTGATTGACTGGCTTTCGAAGGAATTATAAGAAATTATTCGAATCGAAGAAATGACTGTCGTGTTCCTACAAAAAAAGATAACGATAGAAGATGATCACGGGCTTCCGCGGTGATAATTTATTCATTCAATTAAAGTATTGTTCTTCTTTCACCTAAATGTTATATATACTATAAAGCGTTCCACCATTAGTTGACAGTGTGGGCTATGCGGGGAACACTGTTGTCAAACTTACGCTACATGTGCTCACCTCGAAAGGACACTTAAGAAACCACTTCCAACACCGCGCAAAATTTTATACACGTTATTTCAGGTAATAATATTTGTGCTTTAGAAGGCTCCTAGATGTTCAGTTCTACTGTATTGCAGTGTTTTCATTTTCTCGCTAGTGCAACATCGCACCTCTGGTATTATGGAGATTTACGCAGAAAACTCTATAAGAGACTAAGGTGTCAAATAAAAGTGGAACGCATTATACTGTTGACCGAAAATAATCTCTACTATAGGTACGACAAGAATACCAAATTGATCTCTAGTGTGACATTCAAGCCTTAACAGTTTTTTTAAATTTGAGATCGATATTGAAAATTGCAAAAAGTTTCAGTCGCCTCTGTGTGTGAGTTTTGAAGAGCTCTCTCCCCTTATCTGCGACCTCATACTCGTTCCCCTGCCTCTCCTCTTCAACCAACTCTCCTCGTCCTTCGCTTCTTACTCCAAAAAAAGTCGCAGTCTTCCGTGCGTGGGACGATGGCGCGTTTTCGAAAACTTTCTCCCTCTCTCTCTCGTAACGCCGAAATATTTGTGTCAGAAGCGAGAAGTGCCGACGCTCTTTTTTTTCAGTGTCGCGCCGAAACTGCGGATTTTTATCCTCCAGCTTGTTTGATTTCCCATAACGGGGCAAACACTCGAAAGTGCAGGGGGAGGGAGGTGAACTCTTAAGCCCAGAGCATTTGTTCAGAGTTTCTGTTTTCTTTAGTCGTCCAATCGAGAGTGGATAAACGCACAGCTGTTGTTTTTTGTTTTTTTTTTCGTCGACCCAGGAACCTGAAATATATAATAATGCCATTTCTTTAGGTTGGTAAAATGAGTGTGGAAGACGTATTATTTTGACAGAAACATAACACTTGCAATTTTACTCTAATAAAAGATTTAATTCCGACGAGTTTCAGCGTAACTGCTTTATCATCAAGTGGGGAGGTAAACTGTAAGTGTTTTGTTTCCGTTACTATGGTACGTTTCCACCACAACATACCTGAATCTATTTTTTGTAACCGTATATTTTTTCATTTTGTTCCACTTTGGCATTAAGTTATTCACTTTTTTTGGTATTATTCTATTATAACCCCCTCCTCCAACCTGTTTTGTTTAATATTATGAGCATGTATTTTTTAATCAAATTAAAATAGTTAATTTAATTTGTTAAACATCTGAAATAACTTCAGAGGAATGTGCCGAACTCCGCACACCTGAAATTAAATGATTTAATTTCGGAATTCGTGGATTTCAATGATGGTTTATTTTGTAGAAACTTTTGCTGTCACTGCGTTTAACGCTTCATAATAGTTTTCAGGAAGGAGGATTTTTTTCTGGAAATCGCCATTGCATTTCAATCGCATTTATCTTAAATGATTGATGGTTTTCGTTATGTGATGCTTTTTAATTTCTGATAGTGTCACATTTATCTTAAATGGTTGATCATCATCATCTTCCGGTTTACGGGTATTCCGCCCCGTAGTTCAATTTGGTGGACTATATTTCGCCGGCTATGCTGCAGGCTTATTCAGGTCCTATGACAGGGGTGGTCAGAAGACTTACAGGATAGCCGGCGAATTAGGAGTCCACCACATGAAACGACGCAGCAGAATACCCGAAAACCTGAATATATACCCTGCGACCAAGCCCCGCGAAAACCTACGCCACAGCTTTATCCTAAATCGTTGATTCCTGTCGGTGGTGTCCGTGTTAATCTGTTGCCCTGCTGTTCTGTGCGTCAATTTTTGAGTTTTGCGTCCTCCCCGCCAATGGCGTGCGTCTCGCTAACCGCGCATCGCTGTCCTCAATTTAGTCGCGACGATGACGAAGCCGCTCTCTCCATTTAAAGCGATCCGAAAAGTGCGACGAACTCAAAACAAAAGCGCCGCTTCGTCCGCCGTGATTCAGCGCCCCTTCTTTTGCGCTTGCTTAACGCCGTCACTGCAATCGAGTCATATCTCACGCCCTTCATTCTTCGCCTGTACGCCGTTGTTCTGTTTCCTAGTTGACCTGCTGCTAAAACGATCCATTAGATGTATCGGGATAATTATTTTCTTCTCTGTGGATTTATCTCACAAAGGGAATCCGCTTAAATGTTACTGACGGTTTTTGTTTTTCACATTTTCGATTAAAGGTGAATCCATATTAAAATTATTTAAATTTCATTTAATTCATATCCTGGTTACTTACAGAAAACCGTTTCCTCTATTTGATATGAGCAAAAAAAACATACCTATCCACGCTATTTTTACGCAATTTGAATTTAAAATTACATGGTGTAAAATGCGAGAGTGGGTGGAAAATGGGGAAAAAGTAATTTTCTACCAAACATAATCAACATTTTCGCGAAAACTCTTTGTATCAACCAAATTTTCCCTGGAAATTCATTAGTGATAAAACTAAGACACCAGTCCATCTTAGTTTTTTGAAATGTGAACAAATAGTTGCAAGAACTGCAGGTAAAATGTGTTTGGTCAATAGAAATGGCGTTGCAGTCTGCCCATATTGCTGGAAATAAGTGACGAAGAGAGAAATAACAATTTTCTTCATTATGCTGAAATTCCACCCATGACGTCTGAAACTTCTCTTTTCGCGGGAAATACACAAAAATGTTCATTAAAAATATTATCGCTGATTAATCAGCATATTTTGTATTTTAACCTTCCCTTCTATGGATTGTCACCAGTGATAGCAATGTTTTTTTTGGCAATGCAAACGAAAATGTGGAATTAATTCAGTATTTTTTTGACACAGTCGCGAGGAACCCTTTTAAAACGAGCTCAGATTTCGGACACCTCATGTAATAATATCTCTCCCTGCCGAATTGGAGCACGTCCTTGGTCAAGTCATCCGGACTCGAGATTGGAGACCTTGTTGTCATTGTTGTTTTGTTTCTGTGCTGGTGCAAGGGGCTTCGTGTCCGCGTAGCCGTCTAGCTCCGTCGAAGAGATTGGAAGTGGTTTGCGGAAGTTCCCGGGCCGGAAGGAAGCGAGCGGGAAGTCGGGAAAAGTGGGGTCGACGATGTCCCGTGGACTCACTTCAGGGAACGCCCGCATCCAACATCATCAACTCTTAACCCCCTCCCACATCCTCACCCGTCCGAATGCGGCAAGGATCATTCTTTAAAAAAAAACCTTTTTGCAACCCCTTTCCAGGACTTCCTGCCAACCTTCCTCCCTCCTTATGAGCCCTTGGTGTAAGCAACCCATTCACCCCACCCCCATTGTTCCCTTCCTCCCCCCTCTCGACACACGTCTGGTCCGTTGTTTTCCCATTCCTGCGGATATGCAGAGCGTCTTCTTCTTTCTCCGCTCGTCGACTTGGGAGAGAGAATTGATGAAAAATGGCCAACTTCCCCCGTCAACACAAAACTGAACACTCGTTCCCTTTGTCGCCTCCTTCACACCACCCTCTGAGCTCTGACACCCCCCTGCTTGATCTTAACGTTCCCTGTGCTCCTTTTTGATAAAATCATGACTGTTTACTCAGCAGAATTTAGAATTACAGTACACCACACTCATCTAGCTCCACAGACATTCTTGGAATTTATAAAGTTCGGTAGTTTAAATATATATTAAATATACATGTATAAGGCATGTTACGTTTTGGAATTATTAAAGTAATTATTACTGACAGGATCAGTCTCTATACTTTCTGTTAAGTCAGCAATAGTAGCAATCAACTTCTCTCCGTAAACATGCATATTTATGTTTCTAACAATCAGTCCTCCGGTAATCGAATTCGTTTTTTTTATTGGTTATTCCCTCTTGCAGGTAGTGATAAGGATTTCACCGGATTCTATGTGATATTGTCGCAGAATCGGAATGCCTCTTGCAAGCATAACAGGAGGCTGCTTATTTTTGCGCAAATGTGACTCAGGCTTAATACTGTCCCGATTGCTATCCCAATCGACCCCAACTGCCGTAGAAGTCTGTGATTACATATCGAAGTGCTACTTGCAAGGTACTTCTGTGGCTACTGCAATAGGTAGAAGTCGCTCATATGTGAATCCGACTTCATACTTACCAAACGCTTGGCTCCGCCATTTCTCTCCACTATAGTCTCCCTCGCCATTGCTCCTAGACCCTACTTCCTCCTCACCTTCTGCATCATGATTTTGATGTTTTCCTATTATTATATAAGAAGTGTGGGGTGAGAATTTTGGGCGGCTGGTGGGGGGTGCGTTTGTGAGTGGGGTGAATATTCTTCTCCTATCCTTCTCGGTGAGGGATCGAAGTGACTGGTTCGGGTCGTGCCCTGAAAAAGGGGGTGCTTTCTAGTTTTTTTTCCTGCTATGTCATTCCTCGGGAGAAAAGGGGGAGGGCTAGTCATCCATTGGGGTTCGGTGGGGGGGCGACGTTCTCCTTCGACCCAGGGGGGAGGGGGCGTTTACACACGCCACCCGATCCTCCCTCCCAGTGATCGGTTCACTGGCCGCGGAAGACTCAATGTAGAGAGGGGGGAACTCAAGTGTCGAAGACATCAAAGTATTCTTCTGCCTGTCGTATTTATGGATTTCAAGTTTGTAACCCCGTGTTCAGGTTTTTTCTACTTACATTTAGTTCTGGTCTAACATAAGTGAGAATTCGAATGGGTCAAAAGTTTTTCCTCGGTTATGCCACGGGTTTAAACTTTAACCTTCATATCGATAGATTCAATGTAAACTTTCATTAAGCAATAATTCTCGGGTTTCCAGCCGAGTAAGGTTTTGGTTTGCTAACGTTTCAATGGAATACTCCTCCATCGTCTTCAGAGCAATGTTGAGATAATTCGCCGAGAAAGAACCAAATCATTTATTTCATTAAGCAGTTTTCACTTAGTCCTGGTCTGAGTGAGGAATTCAATGGGTCTAAAATTTTTGTTGCGAAGTTTAAACTTCCAACGGAAATTCATTGTCCCATAAGTTTTCTGAAACATACTGAACGGATCACCCATGGTAGTGGAGGTTGGAGGATATTTTAAACTTCCATAATAAAATCTCTTCGCCCGCAGAAAATTATGCTATATATTTTCATTAGTCCATTTTGATATGAAATAATGGAACACCGGAGTGCGTTTCAAGTATCCACATTCTTGTGACTAATTAGGAGCGGATCATGTTTACGAGTCAAGATCAACTGGAATCCTTTTTAAGGAGTGAGCCTTCGAAGAAAGCCTTCTTATTGTTTGTAGAAAAGGTATTTTCTGTTTTGGTATCCCGGTAAGGACTGAAGAGAGGTCAACATCTTAAGGTAACAGATGGGGAAACGTACCTTAGTTTTCTCTTTGGCTTGAGTACAGTAACCTAGTAAAAAAAAAAGGTTGGTGGTGAAAGTATTGCATAACATCCGACAATCAACGTTTGGTTTCTTGCTTAAGCAAAGAATCATGTTCAACTGAAGCCATAGGTACATTTTTTCACTTGAAGAGAAGTGTGAACCTTGTTTGGGATTAAACACTCCGGAAAAACTTTTTATTGGAGTACTTACCCACATATCCATCGAGTGTCCGTAAATGAAATTCATATTCATTGCTCGCTGAAGCAAAGATTCATAAGGATGTAAATGAGAGGAGTTACGTCAATATGAAGAGGTTGGCAGATAGAAGAATTGAGTGGAGGGCTGCGTCAAACCAATCCTAGGATTTTTGACCGATGATGATGAAATTTTTTATTCACAAATTTGTCGAGTTTCCGTGAATAAAATTCAGATTGTCTTTAACCTTGACTGATAAAAATGGGAGCTACTATTTTTCATCACATTTTAAGAGTTATCTGCAACTTTTGCGATTAGTATGGTGTGTAAAATGTAGATTTAATTTCTGATTTACTCCGTTATTTAAATCAGATTCTCCAATTATTGCAAGACGCAAAAAAAAAAGAATCCCAGGTCTCTATTAGGCAGCGTTCGTGGAATTTCTGTTTTTTTTTCTGGGTTTTATTCGTATTTTTATTGTTTATTCATATTTTATTCCTGCCTTAACTCTTCTTGGCATACATAAGCTGACATTTTTCTAGAACACCTTTGATAAAAAATACCTTTAGACTTATCACACAATTTTATAAACTTCGTTTGGCTCGTTTTCTTCATTTCCCTCGTCACGATAAATGCATGTATTTTATTCGTATGCCTTTGATCCGTTTTGGCATATATAAACTGACATTGTTCTAGTACACTTTTGGCTAAGAAAAATTGTGTTTAGACTAAGCGCTCAGTTTAGACAAATCGCTCATAACCTTCGTTTGGTTTTTCTCTTCATTCCCCTCATCACAAGAATTGCGTATTTAGTTCATTATTTTATTCCTATGTCTTAATTCTTCTTGGCATGCGTAAGCTGACATTTTTCTAGCAGATCTTTGATAAACAATACCATTAGACTTATCGCGCAATTTCATAACATTCGTTTGGCTCGTTTTCTTCATTTCCCTCGTCACAATTGCATTGCGTATTTCATTCATTTCTGGAAATGGCAGAGCTAGAAGGGGAGTTTGGGTTTGCCTCCTTTTCCTCTCCCGAAATCTATTTACTGATAAGTCGGCTGCCTTCGGAGCCGAAAAACTCCAAGGGCTTCCTCCTTGAGCGATCCGGTCGCTTGAAAGCTCTCTCCCTCCCTTTCACTACCTCTCTTCGCTCAACTCTCCACGGAGGGGTTTCACCGAGGAATTCCTTGCCAGGGATTATTGGGGGAGGGGGCAGGGTTACGTTTCTCGGGAAATCCTCCCCAGGAAAAGGTGAAACGCTCGGATTTTATTTGCCTTTCGGGACGTTATGTTATGGGATTTTGTTTTTTTTTTACCTTTTCTTGGCGGCTTCCGCTGGAATATTTCCTATTTTATACCAGGTGATTCAACTTGCTATGGTAAAAATTGTTATGGTATGGGCTTATGATGAGAATGCCAGTGTGTAGACTTACAAAAGTGTGTGTTTAATTGGATACTAGAAAAATGAAGAAAGAGGTGCCGGCCAAGAACTAGATGGACAGAGGACGTGAAGAGGGCATGAAAGTGTTAGAGAGAGTCAGAACAGAAGAGGCATGGATTTCTGGATGCGATAACGGCCGTTACGGCTGTAAACAGAATCGCTGTATTGATTAAGGGATTGATTCAAATTGACAATATTTTAATAATTGTATTAATTTATTTTTCGAGCCATATATTTTCATTAGTTGTTCGTTATCGGAGACATCCTTGATTAATGAACTCATAACAGTGAACTAAATATTGAACTATGCTAAAAAGTTCGCACAATTAGAGTAGGTAACTGCTTTGAAGGCAAGGGACCTCTGGCAAAGAAAGCTTGTAAAAATAGGTGAAGTTTTATAGAAAACAAACACGAGAGTTGAACAATCAGAAAATGTCTTTTATTAAGCCCGACGAGAGATAAGTTTTTGTATGGAAGGGAGACTTGGACAATGGGAAAGTTGGACAATTCTCGGCTGGAAGCAATCGAGATGTGGATTCGGAGAAATGTAACAGGAAAAAACTTTGCTCACAAAAAACTACGAATTAGTACTTATGGGGAGTGAAAGAGGAGAAGAATACGGTAAATGATGAGATGGAATTAGAGAAAATTGACTTTGTTTGACATGCTATTAAGGAATGAAAAATTTCTACGAAGTTTATTGATGGAATAAATCTCTTAAAGAAAATTAAGGAAGGTGAATGATTTCTTTTTACGGTAATGAAATATATTGTTTCTTTTGAGAAGGCGACCGACAATTCAGGTCTAGTAAGAAATAGGGTGATGTAGGGTGGCTAAGTGAGGATTGGAGAAAGGATGGAGAGAAATCCAGCGTCGACCTTAGCCTGCTCTTAATTAAAGATTAATCCTCCCCCGGGTCCTGGGGGTCGAACGTTGGGGGCAAGTCTGTGACTTTTCTCGCCCGTCCACAAATTTTGTCTTCCTTGCGGCATCATAGCTGGCGAGTCTATAAGCCATTCTTTTCTACAGTCGACATTTTCGGTGATTTCAACTATAAATAAACGACTATGGATGCTTGTTGAACTTACGACCGCTTACACAGATCCCAAAATCGCCGACCGTCGATGAAAATGAGGGTAAAAGTGCACATTAGGTACTCAAAATATTTGCTCTAGCGGCGTTAGTTCTAACTCTAGGTTCGTTAAGTTTTTATGATCACATGGGATTCATAGAATCGCCCATGTCAGTTAAGGTCGCAGACAATTGACGTTTGTCGACAGTCGACAACAGTTACAGACTTGCCCCCACGGGGACCTTGGAATGGGAGTCCAACTTAGAAGCCGACAAAAAAACCCAATTTTCTGGAATGCATTGCGATATGAAAAGTTGAGGCATTTCATGCAAAGTTTGGCGGATTTGTAAACGGTAAATTGTGATATGAAACCTTGCAAAGCCAATTATTCGCGTGTTCTTTCTACTTGGAAGTTTAGGAGGGATGTCGGGTGATTGAGGGATGTTGAGTCTAGGATATACCCAACCGGAAGTGAAGGGTTCGCTGAATTGTGGGGGTGAAAAAAGTGATTAGGGACCGATCCTGGGCAGGGCTAGCACGGAGTGAGTATAGTGGTAAGAAGAAGGGATTATGGCAGAGAGTGAGAGAGAGAAAATGGTGGTGGGGTCGGAGGGAGGGTGTGTTGTCTTGGGAGTTCAGAAAGCGCGAAGCAGAGGGGTGGAGGAATCGGGGTGGTTGTGTTTGATGGGTGGGTGGTCTCGCCCTAGCATCAATCTTTCCCTTAGCGACACGGCAGAGATGACATGGATCGCGTAGGGTAGGGGAGCTTCCGACGGGGGTTACTCCAATGGATTCGGTCCAGTGTGGGCGGGATGCTGTGACGTTACCGCGTTGCCCTGGATACCGCATTAAGCACGGTTGATGGGGAGGCACAGGGGGGAAGGGGGTAACAGTTTTTATCTGCTCAACAAAAGAGCGATGAAGATGCTGAGCCATCTTATTTGGCTACTATTGTTATCTACTGACGCAAGAATTCCCCGAATTCGTGTCACGACGCTGTAAGTATATTTTTGCAAGTACTCCGCATTTATTAGAGCTCTGTGTAAAAAGTGATGTGCTTCAAGTCGTCATTCCATTTGATCATAAATTAAAATAGTGTGATCAAGGTCTGCGAGACGATTTGTTGTTAAAACTTTAGTTTTCCGCAAAAGCAACGATTGATTGATTTAATCGTTTTAATATCCGATTATAAATGTTTCATTTCAATGAAACATCTCCAGAAGTGGTATCTTATTTTCGGTGATTTTTGTGTGTGGCGTGAGGGAAAATTCGTGAATTTTTCTATAAAAATATATTACTGCTAGCTTTCTTTATTTTGCCTTTTAGCCATATATTTGGTTTCTTCGCATTCAGAGTGCTAACGATATCCCTTCTTGAAATATCACAAGGTCTTTATGTCGGAATTACTTAAGTGCTTTAATTGATTCATGAAAATAAATTTGTATTTTCATCCTACTTAAAAATCAATTTGACGATTTGTATGGACTGATAATGTTTAGGTTTATACACTGCAAACACGTCCTTTTATCTAATTATAAAGCGAAAAAGTTGTCTAGTTCTGGTTTCCTAATGCGATGGCATTGCTTTCAGAGAAAGAAGGGGGGAAAGGCATTATGACCTTGTTAAATTTGCAGTGTTTATAGAGGATATGAAGATGACACAACGTGTCGAAACCTAGGTCGTCTCAATAAAATTAACTGTGGAGTTCACTACGTTTTTTCATTTGCCCATATTGCAGTGTCTAGTAGAATATTTGACCACATTCAAGCCAAGCTATGGCTTATTTCTGATTGAGCTAACCTTTTGACCCCTTTTTTGGTGGCGTAACAATTTTTTTTTCCAAAATTGCTTCACGCACTTATTTTTAAATCTGTCAATTTGTGGAAAATATTGGTCGGGTTTGTGTACATGGTCGAAATTTCGCGTCACTGCTTGCCATCGAAATTGTATATAAATAGTTCAGTTTCTACGCGGTTGACTAATTCATGGAAAACTTAAAACAAGCATTTAAAACTACCTCTGGCGATGAGGATACATTTTAATCAAATGAAAGCCTCTTTTCAAACCCCTATATCAATTGCGACTCTTTAAATTGTGGGTGGATTCTGCAACCGATGCCTTATTATCTGCGTATTTGAGCGGCTCTAATGATTTTTATTTTTATTTCGAGAAGTTTTCCCTTCGTCGATCGTAATGTCGAGTGATCATTCATCGGGTGCTTTTATTTTGTGCCTCTTAACTTGACTCTTTAACGAAATAATTTTAAATAGTTTTCACCTGAGATTTTATTCAATATTTTCCGCTTAAACTCTCGAGTAGCGTTTGGAGTCATTCATTTAATAGCCAGTGAGGCAATTAGGGGTGGTGTTTTATCATAATATTTATATTCTTATGACGAGGATTATGCAATACCATTTAACCGCGGATACGCGGTAATTTTATCGTCTTTTTCACAAATTGCCTTACTCCTCATAACTTTCACCTCTTTTCTGAAGTTAACAGTGGTAGTAGTTATCACAAGTTATACGCTGTAAATATTGGCTCATGCAAATATGTGACTGTTAAATATTATTGAAGCCCTACTTTCACCTCGTTTATGGCCGAGTTGAAGGTAAATTCAGTAATTGCGATCACCTCTATCTAAGTGTGCAGCAAATATTGACTCATGCAATTATTTCAATCCACTATTGTACCTCATGTTCTCCATAGTTACTGATATATTTGACAATCCTTCAAATGACCTTATTACCCGCATTATGCTGACATAATGAAATGTTCATCTTTATTTAAATAGCAATAAAAGTATGGTAATCTACATTTGAAACATGCCCTTACGGCTACCGATGCCTCCATTTCTTGGACATACAAGTTTTATTTCTCGTCCTAGTCGCTTTCGAACGGAGCATTGGCTTTATGCGGACTAGACTTAATTTCTTCGTTGTGTGAGAGAGAGATGGCTTGTCTCATTTTGCGAGGTGTGAACACGAGGTAGGGTCTCTGTTGAGGTTGACTGACGGGTTTTAAAAGTAAAGGGCCTATTAGTTGAATGTCCCCAAGAAGATATTTGCGGCAAAACGAAAACTATAGGACTTTTTAGAGTAAAAGTAGAAAATTGACTGCCTACTTTCTTATTAAATTTAGCCTGTTATCCATTCGATGTCAATAATGCAAATTGCTTTTTTTTGTATAGTAACACGAACTAGACCAACTGGTCCTTAAGCACTACATCGAAATGATAGCTTTTTCACCTTTATATTGTTTTTAGTCTTTTCAGTGGGCGTTTCGTCTTTATTTTAATGGTACGCGTAAAAACCCTTATTTTAATATTTCCAAACATTGGATAAAACCTTTTAATTATGACGACGTTTTTTTGCATAAAAAAGTACCCACTAGTGGGAGTGTATTATGTCAACCTTGTAGTAGTTGTGACGTGGGCGTATGCGTTACTTCAAACAAATTTTAATTTATTAAGGAAATATATTGATTTTGTTTACTTTAGCTATAATCTGCGAACTTGCTTAGCCTCAATTTTCAATTAACGGAAAAATATTGTGAAACCGATTGAAGTTCTTCGTGCTTATGTCGTGTTATCTCTCTTAAGACGGAGTGGATGTGTGTTTCGCCGTTGATCTACTAGCTTCACAGTGTCCTTTACCTTGGCAGGAAAATGTGTTGCTTTGCGTGTTTTTACGTTGACGGCGAATATTTCATGCCCAGTTAAAACGGAGGAAAACTAGTTAGTATAGTGCCGCGCACATAATCATGTTGAGGATAACATTGCCTATATTGCATATCCTAATTATCTACTCTGAAAGTTGTGTTTAAATACGGGGCTACATCGTGCGCTTTTGTGGTATGTAAAGATACACATACCCTTGGATATTTGGGTTCTTAGGGCACCCCACGACGAACATTGACCATTTGCAGTGCAGTTTTTAAGTTTGCAAACTTCAAATGTCAGCAGTACTCTATCGTTGAATCGTATTGTTGATAACAAAGCAAATATGGGCGTTATTTGATCAGAGTTCTACGCTGAAATTAATGTATTTTGATTACTTTACAATTAAATCCCCGCTCGAATAATTTTTTTCTACTAATTTTCTACTTTTAAGGCATTTAGGTATGCCCTCTCTATGGCCCCGATTATTGTATTGAACAGATACAGTGTAGCGATACAGAGACATCTAGTCCAGTGGAAATTAGGTGTTTAGATCAATTCCTAGAAAGTATTTTTCTGAAGACCTCTCAAAGACTATTTCAAAGAGTATTACCTCTATTCTTTCTATTTTCTTTCTCTCTGCCCATCAAAACTTTAAGGAGTGGAAATTACCATTTTTACAGCGGTGACCCATTTTATGAGGATGATTTTTATTTTCCCCGCTATGAACTTAACATTTTTTATATATGCTTCAAGACCCCCTTGAAAATCACCCGAGAGTAAATAAGGGCACTTCCAACTCTTGCTGCTTTTGCTCCTCTTCCTTTTATTTTCTTCCCTCCCTTCCGGCGGCGGAGCGACTTCAGTCAAAAGCCGCCACGCCATCGGTCGGCGAGGGTGCGAAGTAAATACGACGCGGCGCTGCAGCACGATTTTCACGGCTCATGAAGTCCTCTCCCCTTCCTCCCCCTCTCCACTCGTAACAAGGGGGTAGTTTTTATTTTCATCCCCCCTCTGTTCTCCTTCCTCCCTCCCAATGCTCACTCTCTCATTTGGCTTCCCGACAGGACTTCGTCATCCCACGTGCATGCACAGATAGTGTCACACAGCTGATGGAAGGACTATGTTGGGAGCCGTTAGAGACTCGGAGGCTGCACGCGAGGTTTAGATTACTTGAAAAATTCTGATCTGGCGTGTTTCAGTTTGACACAGAGGATATTATTTTGACCCCGTGCTAAATACCTAAAGATGGCAGAAGCGACAAAATTAAAGAGGCACACCGCCGAACTGATATGTATAAGTATCCCTTCTTTCCACGCACCGTTAGTGATTGTAGTTATTGGCACAAATTTACAATTCTTCTCAGTCTTCAACTCCCTCCTTTTCCAGACTTCCCTCCCCTTCTATGGCTTGTGTCCCCTAACATCCCCTGCCACACGCCTCTGCGGCGGTGCGCAGGGTGGTATGATGATGTACAGTTTTAAAATGCATTTGAACTTCTATCCTTTTATATATTTTATCTTTTTCTCTTATATTTTTAATTTCAAGAGGAGCAAAACCTATAAAATTTAGGTTATAAAATAAATTGTACATACATGATGTAAATGAACGTCCTCAAACCCCAAACATACCTAACTTGGCTTCCCGTTTTCTGCCCCTTCTTTTTTGTGCCCCGCACCCCCAGTTTCCGTCACACTTTCTTATATCTCCTCTCATATCTAAACCTCCGGGGCGAATAAAGCCTAGAGCAGCGGTCGGCAACCAATATGTGTACGCGTGATACATTTTGCATAACATTTATTTACAAGCCGGGCAGGTGCCACCTCTTTTCATGTTGTCCTTCCTTAAGTGCGAGGATGCAGTAAAGATTTTATAGTGTTATGATATAATGTAATGAATATTACCTTTATTGCGATAAGTATCACTGGTAAACGAATGGCCTTGGCAACAGTAATTCATATAACTTTGATTTAATAATTGAATGAACAAAACAGTAATACAGCCGATATTCATTGCATTTAGAACATTAATTGAAGTACCCTTCTAAGTTTCATTTAATCTTCGTTTCGTTGGTGTGTCTCCAGCGAAACGTTTGCATGCCACCAAGTGGCTGGGCTGGAGTACACTTAGCTGGAGTACGCTCTCAAAACTTTTGAATAACGACAGCAAGACAGAATAACATTTTTGAGTCGATTTCCGATCCCTTCTTGTGGGTCTTGGGGGCACTTCAGTTGCTGTACTCCGTCCGTCAGATGGGACGTTAAATCCCCTTGGTGCCTTTCGTTGAGAGCAGGCTAATTCCGACGCCAGGTTTCTCTCCACCCTTCCTCCACTCTGCAATAAATCCTTCCCTCGCCGACCTACCTTCCTATCCGTAATGGCGCATATGATCTCAGCCGTCGGTCGCCTCCCTAAATAGCCAACCACAGAGCTAAGTTCGCGAGCGCACTAAAAGATTTTAGATTGCGTTGGATGGTTCGGCAGTCGGAAAGGAATAATAATGCTTCACCAGAATGGCAATCGTAAAGTTTTTATTGATCTATGATAGCAACTAGAAGCAAGAGAATACGTCCTGAACATGCTGTAGGTATTGTAGATTTTAAAAGAGTAAATTTTAATGTAATCCACAACCATTGCAAGATTGGGCCTCTGGATGTATATTTTCCAAAATAAGTGAATTTAAGGTTATTTAGTACTGATAACACGCTTTTCAAACTATTCAATCCTCAATCATATATTGCTTCATAATTCGATTCTCATCCATTCTCTCGACGTGACCAAGCCAAAAAAGCATGCTCATTTCGTACATATCCATTACCGGAACATTCACTCCACCTTCTTTCATTCCTAACTACATGACTAAGTGAAACAATGTCTATTTAAAAAGTACTGAGTAAAACTTGACCCCTGCCTCCAACCACCCTCTGTTGCTCCGTCACTGAATTTGGTTTCCACAGTCTGCACCCCCGTTCTCAACCCCTTCCTTCGGCGGTCCCTAGGAAGCGTAAACATCTAAACATCCCTTTCGGTGAGGGTTGTGAGAGAGAAGAGGGTTTGTAGAAGGACATTTTTAGGTTCCTTCTCCACCCCTATACGCGTTGCTTCTTGTCTTTTCAATGCACTCCTCCTGGAACCAGGGGTGGTCTGGCTTAGGAAAAAGGACGCGACTCGTAAAGCAATTAATCAGAGCGGGAGACAATTAATGAAGGGACTTACAAACAATGGAGCAGCGGGAAAAAGGGGTACTGGAGACTCGTGGGAACATTGGCTGTTTTTTTAAGTTCGCGCGCCTGTGCCTTGAGGGAGGTGGAAAGTGATAATAAAAAAGTAAAGAATTAGTGTTGTTGATTTATGTCATATCACAGTCTACTCGCGAAATAAATAAAATGCAAAGGAATTTTCGCAGTTTCAAAAAGCATGAATAGATATGATAATATTTATTGCCCAAAAACTTCGGTTTTATGACTAGACTTATCAGTAGGTTCAAGACTAAGACTCGCCGTAGACTAAAAAATACCTTCACAGCCTAAGCTTTATTACGATTTTATAAAATATATTACGGTGATAAATGGTTTTTTTACAAATCTTACTATTTCCTCATTATGTCAATAATGCCTCTCCGGAATGCACAGACGTACCATAAACGGCTACTCAAGCAAACCGGCATCTATGTTTTTAGCAAATACCTGGAAAAGTAGTGCGATCGTTGGCGGAAATTTTGGTATCATTCGAAATATTTTTTCTTTATAATTAGGCCAAATTCTTTGGATTTTATTTTAGCGATACGTCACTGAAACTACTTTAACTCTGCCTTTTACTTGACGACAATTTGGCATAGCGGACGAGACAAATGAGGAACGGAGTGCTTGGCATTTAGGGGAGGACGGCACAAGAGGGCGCACACAGTCAGTGCTCGTGGGCGGAGCGGGTTTGTGAGGTT
Source organism: Pyrrhosoma nymphula (assembly GCA_963573305.1). Classification (NCBI taxonomy): domain Eukaryota; kingdom Metazoa; phylum Arthropoda; class Insecta; order Odonata; family Coenagrionidae; genus Pyrrhosoma; species Pyrrhosoma nymphula. Next base: position 68,441,121 of record OY754336.1, read on the forward strand.
GGTTGCCTCACGGAGTTCAGCCGCTGTTTGTGGAGATGTTCCTTCAAAGATGGTCGGTGATCCAGCATCTTTTCTCGCGAAGACGCAAAGAAGTGAATTGTTGGGGAGGGGTAGGGGTGGGAGACGTTTAGGAAGAAATATAGGAAGGGGAGCTGCTCTCTCTATTTATTGTTTTAAGTTCGTCCATTGTTCTTCGGCTGGAAAATAGGCTTAAGGGCTTTGGAAGAGGAACTACGCCCATCTTGGTCGATTCCCCGCTCTCGGTCCGTGGAGATCCTCCCGGGTTATTTTGGAGGCCCAAAGAGCCAGGAAGGGGGAACCGCGAAGCATGAAAACCCCCCACATGTTTCATTCCCACCCATGAAAGACAACCGGTTTCAACTCATTGAATAAGATAAACAATTAATATTAATTTATGCAGCGGAGTTTGCATGAAATTCGATTTTATGTTCAATTAATCTAGCTTTAACTTGTTTTCCCCCTCGCAGTGGACAGTGATGTATTGTAGTCTTGTGTGTTACATTGTTTTTTCTTTGCCGCTCATTTTAAAATTGAGTATCCAAGGCGACTGGATCATGATGGGGAAAATGATCTCACTGATGTGTGGATACCAAAAAGGAGGTGCGATTTTACGCATTGATTATTGTAATTAAATCGTCACATAGGATCATGTCGATTTAAAAAAGTCGCTACATTTCATTCGCCTCTAATATGATTTCATGTCTTTATTTTAGGTTCTTTCGTCCATTCGTAATAGTTAGCGCCTTGTTTTTAATGCTTAAGATAAAACATCACGCAAGTTGTTTCAATATGTTAAAAATATGGCCGCGGTTTTATGTCCATAGCGATGTTTTATAATGTTTTGTTTTTCTCAAGTTGGCAGCTCTTGGCAATGGATAGAGTTGCTTCATATTTTGGTTTTAATGGCATAAGTATTTCTTCCTATGAGGTTACAAACATGTTGCACAGTGGAAGTCGTTAAAGGCAAAGAAAAAGTATACTTCAAGTAAAAAACTTATGTTTCAAAAGACTGTACCCCACCAATAAAACAGCTTTCTATGACGCATAGTAAAAAAAACTCATGGATTTGTTGATGTCAAGTGGAGTCTCTAATTTTATAAACATTTTTGCTTATGAGAAACTCTTTTAAAGCATAGGTAGTTTAATTTTTATGGTGGGAGACATTTTCTATATAATGGCAATATGTTATAGATTACTAGTCTCGAGTAATTTATATTACACATATTTAATGAGGCCCGCGTTTTATAATGAATTGGAGAGATTAGTTGGTGACCTATTGTTGTTATTATTCTTAACGCTATCCATCCAAAGGAAAAGAAAAATGAATTATTCTCTGTCACATTACAAGAACATATCACGCCAAGAAAACAGCTTTATATGATAGCCTAAATAGTTAAGAAAAATCATGGATATGTGTCAAGTGAAGTCTCTATTAATGTAAAAAAGTATGCTTAAGAGAAACACCTTGGAAGCATCCTTAACTTTTTTAGGTGAGTGACGCTTGCTTTTTAATGGTAATTGGTCATAAATCACTATAGACTCGAGTAATTGATAAAAAAATATTTTATGCGGACCGCGTTTTAATTCTTAATTGGAGAGGTAGGTTGTTGCTTTATTTGTGTGTTTATTTTTAACGCTAGTCCATCCAAAGGAATCCAGGAATGGGATGCGCTTTCTTGCGTTCGTGTGTGTGTGTGTTGAGATAGGAGGAGACAGGAAGAGGAGGCTGGAGGAGGAGGTAGCCGAAAGTTTAGCCCAGAATTGAGCCCACGGGACGGCAGAGAATGGTTGTAGTTTAAGAGGAGTGAGAGGCTGGCTGCTTCGGGACGGAGGGAGAGGGAGGGGTGCCGGTTGGGTGGGGATAAGAGTTCTGCGGTGATCGTGGAAGTGGATGGATGAAGGGCGTAATGGAATCCTGGGAAGGTGGAGGCAGGGGGGGGGAGTAGGGCGGGGGGTGTATACGGAGGAGGGAGAGGTTGTAGTAGAGGTGGGCCGGGAGATGGGGGCGGGGATGAAGATGGGAGGATGACGGACTACTAAGCGACGGCGGCGGCGTCGGGGCCGCTCGGCGCCGGGGCGCCTGGCGTCCCTGTCGGGCCGACCTGGCGACGTCACCGACTCGACCCGGGGCGCGCTGGTATAGTGGCCTCCCTCGTTTCAGGGGGGTTGTCGCTGCCACTTAAAAACGAAGGCTGGCCCAGGCTCCTCTCTCTCCTGGTGCCGGGAGATGCGCTGGGTACAGGGAGGAAGGAAAAGGAACCTGCCTCTATCCTGCCTTGTCGTGAAGACGGGCAGTTTTCAGCGTCTTCGTCACCCCTCTGTCTCGTGGTTATGAGAATCCTGAAATACAAATGATTATTTAGGTAGAGTTCTAGAAAGTACTGCTGGAGAAAAAGGTGGAGGCGTACTGATATGAATCCTGAAATTAAAAAGATATCGCTTTAAATTTTTTGATATATTTGGAACTAGAGAAATACACAAAACTTCTAGACTTGGTGGGAATAAAATTCTTTAGAAATGGGGGATTTCCGATTTATAAAACGAAGCTTAGGAGTTTTTGTCTGGCTTGGTATACGTAGCCTCCCCACCGCTTGGTATACGGGTCACCAATATCATGAAATACGAATGAGTTGTACACATTAGCTCAGGAATTACTTCGAAACTAACTTGTTGTTAAAAATAAAAAATTACTTCGAAAGCCAGAGTAATGCAATATGCCTCTTCCGTTTGTAATCTTTGGATTATATCCGTGCAATTGAGGCGCTTCGTTATAGAGAATCACTTGATTATATATACGTTTGTCTGCTCTTGAGGCCTCAGATTCATCGCTCTAGGTTTCGTAGTTTATCGTGTTCTTTCAATGTGAATTAAGCATTGCATATTTCTAAAAAAAACGTCTGGGGCCAAATATGTTCATAAAATGCCTCGTTTGTTTATTTTATTTTTATAGGAATGTAAATAATTATTTTAGTAGAAATTATATCTAATATTGATCTTGACAACAGTGTAATTAAAGATGGTGCAATAAGAATCTTACGATGAGTAAAAACTGATTTTTTTGCTTTGATAGCCTGTATGCGAGCAGTCACTTACTTGTTGCATCCGGTGTGTACAGCAGGGCAGCACTTTTTGTAAAAACTGTGAAAAATGATTCTTCAATCTCTAAAAATATAAATATGACCCTATGTGCCCTGCCCTTGATTGACTTGTTATCATGTAACCAGCGACTTTTTATCAGACTTCTCTGCCGGCCTGTACTTAGCCACTTTGAGTCCATTTTATCGATGTTATTATGATAGTTTTTTATTTTGTTATTGAGTTGATATGGGACCGAGCCAACTGAGTTGCGGCGACTCCATTTCTAAAGCTGGACTCGAACCCGCAATGCTTGGGTTGGCAGGGAAGCTCATATTCCAGCAAGTACTTCGGTTTCACGGTGCTCGTTTCTCATTACATCCTACCGTCTTTATGATATTCTTGAATCCATGCCGGTTCATAATGAAACTTGGTCTCTTACTTCTTTTCTCCTGTTTACTCTACTGGTTTCTTCTTTTCTCCTGCCATTGTATCTGCTGTGATTGCATTTCCGTTTGTTTAATTGTTTGCTATAGTATCCGCTTTCACTTTTGTCGGAAGTCTTGAGTCATCATACTTATTGTTAGATAATTTTATATAACCCTTATTTCCTAGTTATTTGATGGTTTAGACATGCTGACGAAGGTTTTAACTAGGCGCTTACTCACGCATTATTGCAGATTCCTCGTGCTGGCTGGTTTTCCCACCATCATGTGAACCACCTATAGCTCCTCGTGTTTTCCAGCGGTTAATGTTTGCAGAGCTCCAACCAACGCGCATTATCTCCCCTTCCTGGACAAACAAAATGATCCACCCGCTCCATTTTATCGCTTGTGGTTGGTATAGGCTCCACTCACCTGCGTAACTTGTTCCTTGCCTCACTCGGGAGTGATTCTACTCCTGGCAGAGTGAAACTTCAAATTGATGTTATTCTTTGTGTACGTTATGAGTGCATAAATGTCTGTAATGCGGAAAATTCGTTTGAAAATAGTTATTCTTTTTAATTGAATCAATATAAATTTTTTGGCAAAATTTTTTATAGAATTCCAAGCGTCTCTATCTAGAAAAAAACACTTAAACACACAGATTTTTTAATAATATGAACACCGTTTTTAACCCATCGAGAATTGAAGTATTGTTTGCTCACTGTTGTTTACATGGCTCACCCCCTGCCATACACCTATTATGTGACTCGGAGGATACTATGTGGATGTAGATGAACCATACATTTCAAAATGCTCATGCGAGTGAAACATCTAAGAAAAATAATTCAACCTTGACAAAAATTCTTTAAAAAATAAACTTCATAGTTACGTACTGGTTTTCCAAGATACTTCCAAATACTTCAATTTATGTACTATAATTCGATAGATAAGTAAGTGTACATAAAACTGGAGGTGAGAGCCTTTTGTTGATTACAAAAACGTATGTACAAGGGCCACTTAATCTAATGAGTGTAACCTCAGCGTTGTAATGGATTTCTGAGAGAATCAGAGCACCGATAGGAATTGCAATAACCTCGATCGGAAATACCCTTTCTCTCAAGAAAAGTCTTAGCCATGCTCTCATTCATTTTATTTCATTCAAATTATTTTATCCTATTCGTCGTATCGATTTGTGGTTTTCTACCCGGTGGTAACTGGTGTGACGCATTGCTTTGGAGCGTCCGTTATTCTGGGAAAAGTGACCACGTACTGTTATGGGCAGGTTACGAACCGGAAGCCGCGGTTCAAGCCCTCACATTTCCCAATAAGGAAAACTTTCGTCCCATTCTGAAACATTTTAACCTACTTATAAGGGAGGAAAAATATGTTTCTGTTATTTTTCTTTCCTACGAGTTTCCTTTCCTATTTTCCTTTCCTAATACTTACTGGAGATCTAGTATGCCTCTCCATAATATTTGTGGAATATAGTTCTAGGTGCTCCACTAGCTGAGATTATTTGACACCACTAATAGATGCTGGAGTTAAAGCATTCCTTTCCAAAAAAATCGGTGGAATATAGTGTTAGGTGCTTTATTGAGATTATATGGCACCATCATACGTGTTTGAAATTATTCGAACAAATACGGCATCCATGCCTTTGGCCTGAATCTAATCCACGGCCTCTGGGATGTTAGACCCGCACGTTACCGTCATAGTCTCATTTTACTTTTCCATACTTCATCTTTTTCGAATTTGTACCTCGTAAAACAGCGTTTTCGTGATTTCTGTTATTTCTTCTTTCTTTCCTCACAGTATTTTTAGTTCACTATGGATGTAAGGAATAAGAATATATTCCTTCTTAGTGATTCTTTTCCCATGGTTATAAGTTCCTAGAAGAATTTCAGTTCCTGAGAATCTTTGAAGGCGTAATTATTCTTTTATTAGTACCTCCGAACTGTTATTATCATTCCTTTTGTTATTTCGCGTTTGTGTGCATAACTTGTATTTTTCCTTATTCCGGGGGCCAAGGACCTGTGTTCCTTTATCTCATACGCCCTCTACCAGCTTCATCAAATCATCTCAATTAGTTTCCTTCACTCATTCAACCGGAGACTCAAAATTTGAGCAAAATTGTTACGTCAGAAGAAACTTGGTATTACCAGGCTCGGTGGCTATTTTTGCAGCAGTTGACGTACTTTTTTTCGCTTGTGGGTAGGTATTTCGGTATTCTTCCATGTCCTACTAGACTCCTGGTTATTGATTATCCGGGAAAGATGTACATTAGGTGCTTAAATGCATGAGCGTACATTCAAGGTGGTGACTGTAAGTACCTGCGCTAAAATGTTCATGATGTGGTGGAACGATTTTGATTGGGGACTGTATTATTTGAGAATTGACGACAACTTCATTTCATCAACGTATGTACAAGAGCGATTATTTTAGCCTGTGAAAAAGGAAATACATATGGTGAAATAATAAAATATTATTTAGGCATATTTAATTACAGTTAATATTCATTTGACGAAATCCGCAATAATATAATATTTTCCGTCATTGTGAGTGTCAACGGCTTGGGCGCATGCTAAAATAGCCAAACAATGTTAATGATGTTTCTAAGGTAGCCGTATAAATGCGTCCGGAACAGTTACCTGCATGCTACCGCATGATAATTGTTGTGGTGGAATTTGAGTCAATTGAACAGCGATCTGCGCTAAATTGTTTCCAACTGTAAGTGGAGATTCGTGACGGGAAATCACATATTGTCGAGCTTAAATAATTGCTAAGTTTTTGTGTCGCTCTTTAGGGACTCCACATCTGTGACCAATTTTAAATCGCGGTTGGAAAGATAAATCCGCATATCAATCAACAGAAACAGACTTAATCCGTATGTGGCGACTTCACCGCTCTATTTCAATACATATTTATTAATTCAGAGAACTGTGCCTCCTGCCACCTCAACCGTAACTACTCATGTATTCATTTATACATTTTCTATTAATTGTTCTGTTCAATCCCATGATAATTATTGCCTTTTATGTGTTGGCAATTGCTCGCTTATCGGAAAGGTAGTTTTTATCACTCATCCATTAAAAATATTTGTAGTTGTTCAATTTCTATCCATAAACTGTGTATATTTATAATGGATGAGAATCGAATAACGAAGCAGATTTATGGTAGGAAAGTAAATGGTATGCGAGGAAGTGGTGCAGGGAGAAAATATGTGGTGAATGTGGTGGAAGATACTCTTAAAAGAAGGAAAATTTGGGGTCTTTAGAACTGGAGGACGTGTATGAAGAAATTTATGCCTGTAACTGAAGCAAAAGAGGCATGCAAGGATAAAGCAGTATTGAGGAAGTCAATAAATTGGAGTCAGTTTTACAGGCCTATCAGAGAGAGTTTAACTTCTATGACTATACCTATCCCGAAAGGGAATGTCATGATGGGTTTGCATGTGTGTAAATTTGTACAACTCTGGGTTAGGGAAGAGAGAACGGGAATGTGCCATATCCAAACTATGTGAAATTAGTAAATAAATTTAATCCAATATTTCGCAAAATATCGATTTTTGCATCGTAATAATTTCCAATTTGTCCACGTTTCAGCGTCGCCAACTAGATATTGTACAAGTTTGAAAGTTGGAGGAGGAGAGGACGGGCCTATGTTCTATCCAACGCAGGAAAATTTAGTGCAAAAATCTAATACAATTCTCCGCAAAATATCGATTTTTGCATCGTAAAAATTCCAAATTTGTCGAAGTTTTGACACCACCACCTATATAATGGACAATTTTGACAGGACGGGATTGTGTCCTATCCAACGCAGTAAAAAAATCTAATCAAATAGTCCGCAAAATCTCGATTTTTTCATCGTAAGAATTTAGAATTTGTCGACCGTTTTGACATGACCACCTTGGTATTGTTCAGGTTCGATAGTTTTAAGAGTGTTCTTCCCTGGGGGCCCGCGGGGTTCTTATCTTCTCCTATTTCTCTCGGAAATGCGTGGAAGCGCCGCCACCAATCCCATCCGATTTCCCTCATCGCTTCTCCCTCCCTTCCCACTTCCTCAGCCACTCCCTATCCACTTGATCGTCGTCGTTCTCCTCCTTTACCACCTCCTCCCCATTCTCTCTCTCTCTCTCTCTCTCTTCGTACACCCACCCCCTTTTGTTGCAGGGGTCGCAGGCGTAGAGCGTGGAATGGGTGAGGAGGAGGAGGGGGTGGTTTTGTGGGATGGATGAGAGAGAGAGAGGGGTAGGAAGACGTGGAGGAGGTGGAGTGCGTTGGTGGTGAGCATGTGTGTGTGTGCTGGAACGCGCATTGGTGGGGTTTAGGCAGATGTGGGGCGCGGGACAACGGGGGACGCCGCTTTCGGTGGGAGGGTTGGGAATCCGAGAGGGCGGGGGTTGGAGTAGTGGAAGGTTTCGGGGCGCCGAGTCTCTTTGGCGTCGCCTGGCGCCGGCGACGCGGCGCCTCCCGACGCCAGTGATGTTGTAGAGCGTGGGGTGAGGTGGAGATGGATGGAGAGGGGGGTTTTGCAACCGGATGCTTCCGAGGAATGGGGAGGGACGGTTTAGGTGGTTGGTGGTGGCGGGGGTGTAGAAGGAGGAGAGCGCCTATAGGCCAGCGTGATGGTGGTTGTGACTGGGCGATGTGGAGATAAGGCGCGTGTGTGGACGTAGTATGTGTATGCGTGTGGAGAATCTAGTGAATGGACGCGTGTCCCAGGGAGAAGTGGGAATCGCCTTGCAAAAGCGTGAGAAAGAGTAGTGGCCATAGGTGGGGGTAGAACTGTTGTATATAAACACGTGGGGCGATTTCTTCTATTTGGACCCCAGTTCTAGTAGTCGTACCTTTTAGTACTTCAGTCTAACGTGCTTCCACGGCTGAAGTAATTTCGCACTAAGTTTCTCCCACTTGCAGACAGGGGAAACAGAACTTAGACAAATAGGAGATCACCTATTATTATTATTATTTAAAAGGAAAAATAAATGTGAGTCTCGAGCTCGATAAGGATACCACCGGAGAAAAACGATGAACAATAAGATGTAAGCGCGATCGTCGTTGTTTCCTACGCGTTGTCGCGCGTTGATATTCGAAATACGAACGTCCGTTGTAGCGAACTGCTCTCAGTCACAATTCGCGCGATTCGCTCTTCAAATGCGAGAGCGGTGATTTTTTAAGAACGGGCGTAGTGTGAAGAACGTTCATCTAATTTTCCTTATTTATGTATCCTATTACATAATTACGATTACGCGAGAGCACACGCGATAAAGATCTGTAATCACGCCCCAGATTTTCTGCGAGAGCTGGAGAATGCGCTTCCCAGTACAAAGGTCCGGGTTCCGGTCATGATAGTGGGGAAAATTTTAATGGAGACCCTAAAATGCAGTGATGTGTCTATCGGGTGGAGGATGATGTCGAGTACCCCAATGCATCTTCTATGAAGAAAAGGCTGATGGAATCTTGGCGCCGGGTTTCTGCCTAACTTGACTACATGAAAATGAAACTTTTTCTTTTACCAACCTACCCACCTTAAATCTGTAAGGCGCAAGGACTGTAGTTCTCTCTGTACTGTAGACTGTAGGACTGTAGTAGTCTATCTTCCCCAAAATAATCAACCCACGTACGATCTCTTGGACCGCAACAATGGAAATTTAAGTATTAGTATAGGTGTAGCGAAACTTGGTGGCACTCGCTTGTGAAGATCATGTAGCAAAGGTGATGAAAACATACATGAGGTGTGGGATGAAGCGGCCGAGCCTTTTTCCAGAGAACCCTGCGGGAGTCCTTCGATAACTTGACCCACTCATCAACGTTTGGTTTACGGTTAGTGTCCTCTAATCCTCCGCTCTTGAGTGCCACCAAGTTTCGCTATATTTATACTTTGACATACTGTGGTCCACTCGCATATACAGGGTTGATAGCACTCGGAACGAATTGGAGGATGTACCCTCAGAATTCAAGGCGATATCAACGATGCTTAGCTTTTGGTGAATGAGCGGAAAATCGCTGTTTCCATCATGGAAGGCCGTTGCCTCTCCCCTCCCATCCTCCCCCAACCTCAATTTAAATTAGCGTTGAATTTTTTTAGAAGTTCTGCAGATTAATCCGCTTTAATCTGTTCACGTAGAAGGAACTACGATGAAATTACTAATCCACTAATGTGAAACCTCGCTGTTGGTATCGCTCCCATGCTTACCATTAGTATGTTTGCCGGTAAACGATAAAATGTCAATAGTTCACTGCCGTGAAATCAATTGGCTATTGCTAGTGAGCAGAAACTTAGAAATAAAAATATAATATTCCTCTTTACTGTTCGTTTCTCTCACTTTTGAGAGGTTCGCTCAGTCGCATTGAGCGATACTGCAACCATAATTAAATCATTCAACTTGTGCATTGTATAAATTTCTAGATTTCAGTAATAATGTGAAAATGTAACCGTAACAAATTCTAACAGTTTACAATTATGGTACATACTGAAATGTTTAAAATTGGTCTTTCAAAATGTAAATTTATGAAAATACTGTAAATCTTCAAAAAAGATTAATTGAAGAGGGGTAAACAAATTTGTATATACCCTCATAGATAAAGAAACTTTCTATAAAAAAGTCGCATTGAGCAACGGCTTAATATTACATCTCAGGAACGTCTCTTCATCTTTTGACAAATATTACTTTAAATGAAGAACTTGTATTCCCCTCACTGTGGTAGAAAGTTCAAAGTAATGTATGTGCCAGATATTTTATAACAGAGCGCTGTCTTTGTGACAATGGGTCAAGTTACTGTTTGAAGAGCGCCTAGTATGTAGAAGTTCTTTCCTCAGGTGTAGCTCCAACGTTATCTTTTCGCAGATTATGGTAGAGAAAATGAGCAAATATTTCTCTCTGCGATTGACTCATGACGATATTTCACAGGAAGAAGAAGATAGAATAGTGACGACATTTCCGGAGGTACAATGTTGTCGGAGAACACGGCACGGCTAATCAGCCATTGTGCTGTCGCTTTTTCTGTTTAGTGGGAACATGATTTGAATGCAATTACTGTACTTGTTAAACGACGTGTTAGCATGCTAGAACTTACTAGCCATATCTCTGCGCCACTAAACACTTGTATATTCTTTGAATTACGACTGCTTACTCTCGAATCAATTGTTTCGTGTTTATTTTATCGGTTATGCATCTCCCCTGAAAACAACACTGTTAGACCTTTTACAACAGAGTTTAACGTCAACAATGTAATACGCTCACAAACACCCATACCCTTAGGAGAAACCCACTAAGGCGGCACTCGAACCCGCAACCGCAGGATTGGCAGGCGAGGAAACTACCGCCACCGCCGCGGTCGGTCTTTGGAAAGCAGTCTTTTTGAGTTCACCGTTGTAGCCTCACTGTGTATGCATACACTTTTTTAATGCCTTTTGCTGGAAGAACGCATGAGACGGGTTTCACATATCACACGTAGACTGATGCTCTTCCTCACTTCTTGAACAATGAAGTAGTTAGTGTACGAAGACGTATCCCTGTTTGAAGGACCCTCTTGAGTGAAACAGCTCTGATAGTGTATTATAAGGAGCTCTTGAGATTGCTCTTGAGTATTTGTTTGTATCTCCTTCTTAAGATTAGAACTGGACAGAGAACACTTATACAGACTGGTTAATGAGTGCGAGTAATTACGTTGGCATTGTGTCCAAGAACTTGGATGACTTCTTATCAATCGTATTATCATCTATGGTGTTTCGTGATTTCAGTATTGTTCTGAAGTGAAGGCTACTAAGGAAACATCCAGATAGTGACGGGTTTTCCAGGTTTTCAACCGCGTTGATCCATGTCCTTCGACGACAGTTCTGTCAGCATTCCAGCTAGCTGCTTCAGGTCTCAAATAACGATGGAGCTATTGTGTTCGTTTTGATTGTTTTTATGGGGGTGGTTGGTATGTATTGGTTGTATTGGGTATTTTGTATGCTCTGAATGATTGATTTACGTGCAAAAACAAACCGATCAAGAGCGCTGCCCGACTAAGAAGTAGGCCTAGTCTGAAAAAATAGTTCCATCGTTACTTCAGACCTGAAGAACCTAGCTAGAAGGAGGCTGTGACTATTGTGAACGTGAATAATGCTACCCTCCGGCAGATGGCTGAACGTTTCGCCTGTGCGCATCTTTCCATTTGTCGTCATTCGTGTGCCCTTATGAATTCCATTCTGTACTATACTTGAAAATTTCCGGTCAGGTGAGTTTCAATGCGAAACGGAGACTATTGCTGTATCCCCGCGCTATATGTCTAGAATTGATAGAAGCGACAAAATAAGAGAGTTACACTGCCACACTGGCAGATACGTACAAAATTTTGTCCTTTCCTCGCAACATTAATGATTTTAACAAAAACAGCCTGGCACTATCTTATGACACATCGGTAACGCACAATTCACCTCAGTCCTCTCCTCCCCTTCTTTTCCCTCTCACCCCTTCCATGGCTGGTGTCTTAACAGCCCCTACCACACGCCTCTGCGGCTGCTCGTAGCTATGTAGCTGTAATTACTACCACATAAACAGAGCGAGAAACTTAATTCATTAGTAGACATCTCAGTTTTCGTCCCTATCCTCTCCAAATTCTTCTCCGTAATATCTCCATTCATAGTGACTAGTGTAGTAATACACTTTGCCTCACGCTGATGGGACGGCTTGCATGATATTGTGATGAGACTGATGAAAAATGGGCATTAACACTTTTGGCATGAGGTGTAAGTTGCAAATTAACGAAAACAGTGAGAAACAAACGGTTAGCGGCGTTCTGTAGCGGTGGTAGTTTGGCTCGGAGGGGAGAGCACGTGATTAAAAACTCCTCCTCTGTCGTTTCATGTCCCCGTGTCCCCATTTGCTTTTGTGCCCTTGTGCTTCTCATTTGCCCGTTATTGGGAGCTGCGCTTCGCCGTGATGAATGTTTGGGTCATTCCATTTGAAATCGACCCTTTGTTTGTCGGGTGGAGAGAGAGAGAGGGATATCTCGGACTCCCTCTTCGTCCCCTTTCTCTTCTCTTCTATCTCTCTCTCTTTCTCACTCTCTCTGGACCCTGGAGGAGAAGAAGCGGACGACCTTAAGAAGAGAAAGGGTCCTGAAGAGAGTAATAGTGGGGGCAAGGGTAAAGGGAATGTAGTCTTGGAATGAAAAGGGAAAGTGTGACGAACCCTGAAAGAGCCAGGGGTACCGAGGGGAACTGTCGGAAGATCGTTTGGGAGGGATCGAGAGGACATTTGGTGGGGGTATGGGGGAGTAGGATAAGATGGGACATCCCAAGATTTAGGGCATCCCAAGATTAACAGTAGAAAGGGGCGGGGGCATAAAAAGTAAAACATAAGCGTAAAAGTTAAAGAAACCAAATTCCCCTTTTTCTTTCTCAGGGTCTCCATCCGCTAAAGATCCGCTTACGTTGGTGGTTTAGAATTGAAGTTCAAGAAAAAAAAAGAAAGTGACCTTTTCATGAGACACGCCATTTCTCTGATTTTTCCGTACCGTGGCATTGGAAGTAGGAGTCAGAATGTCTTTTCGTAATTGTTGGCCATTCCTCTTATGTCCTCTCCGGGACCATTTCAACTCGTGGGTGTCAGATCAAGTTTGGCGGCTTAAGGCCCCAGCAACCACCCGGGGTGACTTCTCAAGCTGGGCGCCAAATTAAGGGCTAACTGTTTAAAAAAAGTCGTTTTCAAATGTATTCACCATAAAATTATACACCTATAAATGATTAGTAATAATGCCATGCATTGACTGTCTTTCAATAGCGTAGGTACTAATAAAACTCGTGCTAGCAATAACACATGACAATGGAATGAGATCTCACGGCTAGCTTTAGTAGTTAAGGTTATGATCCAAACAAGTTTAAACGATTAATACAATAATAAAACTAATTATTTACGGCTATTGAAGTTATTACCTTAAATAACAATAAAACAACGTATAATTTATTATTCTCGCACTAGTGTGTTAATTTTATACTAGAATGTGTTTAATTATGTTCCTTGCATCCCTTCGAGAATCCTCCAAAAGATTATAACTTCCAGATCAATATACCATTTTGGTCAAAATTCGATTGTAAGGAATCAATATTTAAAGCCATACCTATTGAAAACTGACATATCATGTTGTTTCCACAACATATATTTTGATTTGTTATTTTAATTTAGGGTCTTGTACACAGATTACGAATAAAAATTGCATGTAATTGTTAGATAACGCAATAAAAGTGGTAAAAACAGTCGCAATTAGATAACTGTAATTGGTAAACAATTGCGTGTGTTTGAAGAAATTGTTTTACTAAATTATGAGAACATAAAAAATATGTAAATCATTAATTTTGTAAACGTGTATGTTGCCGGTTTATTTTGCTTTTAGTATATTTGTAATACTTATTGCTATTTTTCATCATTGCTTCTCATCCCCACGTTTTTCTCTGAGCATTAAAAAAAATGTTTTTTTTTCTTTCCATTACATTCTACATCCTTACATTCTTTTCCCAAAGGAGCAAATTCCCTGGGAAAATTAATCTTGTTACTATATCTAATTATATTGCTACTCCTGAGGAATTTATATGTCAATTGCTCCACGTCGCTCCCTATCCGTATGTATCGCCGTGAATTGGATGTTGATCGTGTAATTAGAGCTTTACAGTCGCTCTTTTCCGTGTGTTTTGAAGAAAGAAAAGCGTGTTTGTCCGGTCGTTTGGTGTTAAGTCTATCTCGTGAGAGTAACGACCTCAATTTGGTCATCATCTCTCCCCCCCCCCATCCAGTTGGATTCCACCTCGGCGTGTTTTTGGGGACGGAAAGAAGCAATTGGCGATTCTTCGAAATCCTCCAATTCCCCTCTTCGCATGCCGTACCGGCAGAAATTCCTACGGATTGCTAATGTTAAGGCCGGTCCCCAATAAACACAAGAGCATAAGATCTTAACTTGAACTTAGGTTCATAGCGTAAATTGTACTCGTTCTGCAATCCCGCGTGGATTTAAACCAACCAATATAATATTTCTCTCTTTCATGAAGGTTTTTCTGTAAAATGAATTAAATGTAATTGTATTTATATACCTTGCTGCTTGGTTTTGTAAAAACGTGTCTTTTGATTAATATGTCCAACAAAATCCTAAATTTCTTCGCTATATATTTTCCAAATTGAATGTGCATGGCGTGAAATGCAAGATTGGAAAGAACGACTGATATTAAAGCGATGTGCGCAGGCGAAACTTTTTGTAACCTGCCGCTAGGGAGCATTCTGTGGGTTAACAACCATCACGGCGGAATGTTTTGTGCATAGTTATGGAATTCTTTAGAAATAAGTATTTAAAAACGTAAGTTTTTCATGAAGGAGTAATTAAAAACTTCACGATATCTATGTTTGACGCCTTTAAGGAAAATCATCACAAAACGACTATCGCGGATGCTATTATATCGACGTTCTTTTGTTGTTTTGCGCCCATTAACTATGCTCATCAAGTGTGCTACCTAGTGCGCAGGGTCTATAACGAATGGAAGGCAAGTGCGCTGTTGTGTTGCGAAGTGATTAGCGCACTAGAGCGAATGAAAAGTTTCCATTGTTTGCGTTATGCATGCAAGGGACGATGTTGTTCTAGTTTCCGATCTGACTCGCATGCTGAAGTTCAATCGCCTTTAAGATGTGTTATGTTTCCTTGCGTTCGATGTGAACCGGGTTTTGCGCTTTTGGCTCGTGATGGCGGAGGCGGGCTAAGGGTCAAGTCAAGGGGTGGCTGAAGGAGAGCGGGTCGAGTGTAAGAGTGTCCGGACGATGGGAAGTAGGGGTTGTCCGGGCGAGGAATGGTCACGGGATTAACCACCCTCTTGTTTCCTTTCATTCTCACGGGGAAGGGGGCGTGGTGAGCGCCCCGACGAGGAATTAAGGATGGAATGGAAGGCGAAAGGGTGGGGGGGGTGGCGATTTCTCAGATGTGGGTGGGTGGGGCCCCACGGAGAAGATGCTGACCCTTCTCTTTTATTCCTTTCCCTTTCCTAATTCCCTCCCTTCCCACCTATTCATCCTGCCTCTAATTTCTTCGAATCCTCTCTTTCCCTGCCAGCATATCTCCTTCCTTTTCTTTTCCATGTCCTCATCCTTCCCGTTACTCTTCTAAAGCTATTTCATTTTTTTATGTCTCTTTACTACACATCCCTTATGTTTATTTATTTACGTTTTCTTTGGTTATATCATGTGTTGGTCCTAAAGGCGTTTTTTATTTCTCATCCTTTCTGAGTTTCTTCATTCTCACCTTTAGCCTCGTATTTCTTTATTTTCTCCTTTTCCCCAGTTCTCCTTTCTCAAGCTTATTTCCTCGTATTTTGTCCATAATGTTTCCTGTCTTCTTGTATTTTCCTCTCTTCTCGACTACCCCTCCGGCCTCTTATTTATTTCCGTCCTCTCTTCTTGGCTAAACCTCTCCTTTATTTTCTTTTATTTCCTCAATTATTCTCCCCGTTTTTTACCTGCATTTTCCCATTAGTTCATTCCCTATTCTTGTAATACATTTTATTTTTGTTTTCTTTCAATTTTAGATTCTGACCTTTGTGGAACTCTTTCCTTACCTTTCCAATTACTTCACTTCCCACCTCTCCTTCTAGTGCCTCACTTTTTCTCTTTCTACCTCACCTTTTCCACTCTTTCGTATCATTTTTTCGAAATTTTACCTCATTGTGAGTTTACCTGTAGTTGTTAAATTCCTGCTTATTCTTTACTATTCGTTCCCTGTTTTCCATCATGTTTTAGTTGCATTTTCTATCACTCTTTCTTTACACCACTACCGTATCTTACTTTTCTTTTTTCATAATTTCAGAAAACATCTGTATTCTCTGTTTTGTTCTGCTACCATCTTCTCGAAACATTTTCCTCTGTCTCTTCTTTGCCTTTTTAATACGAAAATGATAAGATTTAGAACGTATATTCTTTTAAAAATCCCTTCATAATGATTTCGTATTAACATTTCCATAAACATTTTTACGTATAAACCTTGAACGCTCGTTATTTCTTGTCTATGACTCATGCCCTTGACTTATTTGGCTTTAATGTTTTATCTTGTATAGAAAAAAATTAGAACTGCAATGAATTAGCATATACAGATGTATTCTTCTGGGAAGAGGCTATTGTATTTATTCGCTCGTACTTTGGATTTCATCTTTCACCCACCATTTGAGACGTAACCAAAGGGTGACCTGTTGATACATTCGTGGATTCTCCTCGATCGATATTGGAAGCTTACGATAAATGTTGTATTTTTAGTCATGCGATGAGGCTGTATTTTCTGCTGTGATGGCATCGGTGCTAGAGCCACTGCTGTCTGAGAACCTGACACATCCTTCAGCTTATGCAAGCTGCATGACGACTCCTCTGGCAGTGGAGCTTCATTGTGTTGCTATGTTCAGCAACATTCTCCATTACGAATGATTCAGAAACTTGCTTAGCGACGTCTGACTACGATAATGGTTTACTACCCGTACTGTGTTGTGAAGAGGACCCGTGGTGTTCATCTTTAAACCGAGAAAGACTAAATCTTGTGTTTTGGTAAATAGATACGTTTGTTCCGTCACTCAACACGCCTAGAGCTTAGGGTAATTGCGTGCTCCCACATTTGTTTACTTACTGGTTTGATTGAAGTGAGAATTATGATGGCATCTAATTAGCAGAAAATGTTAACGCCTATGGCTTGACCTTTTGATTCAAGGTCTACGTTTGCCACTTCTATTCTCCCTAATATACGCATCATGTGGTGTTCATGGTTGATTCACAGGACCGTGGCGCGCGATAAATTTTGAGACGAAGGTAAATTTGTTGGAAAATAATTGCTTTTGTTGCGTTCTCTGCGATAATTATTTTCAGAATAAATTTACCTAGTCATAGATTCGTTAAATACTGGGTCAACGATTCGAACTTCCTTTGCCCTTTTCTAAATGAAATTATTAATTGAATTCGTTGAGTTCTTTGGGATTTTTTCAACCGAAAATTCGTTTTAATGACTTTTCCCATGTTGCTTGTAAACTTTCTCTGAAAAAATTGTACTCGTAGATAAGTATTTGCATCGCTGAAAGTATTATGTGGTGGACCCTTAGATCCTTGCTGTGCCCTTATGTAAAGAAAACTAATGGATCACTAATGATGGTCGATGGCATTTCAATTCAAAAGGTAGCTTTCGCTGTTGTAAGTGAAACCAGATTGACGTGAAATGCGTGATCCAGGGAAGCTTTCAGTAGCGAGATTTATGCGGTAAAAAAAATTTTAAACCAATAAAAGACCCAACTTTTTCAAGCGTCTACAACTTCGTACCGTTTTGGTTTCGCTTTAATGAGCGAATGATCGTAAAATTATTTTTTACGTTTGTCGTCCGCAAAATCAAATTCCCGCAGGGAATCGTTCAACTCAGCAGGAACATGCATTTTGTAATCAAGTTGAATTTCATAATTAAGACCCACGATTACTATTCCTAAAACAATGGGAAGTTATGTTTACCAAGTTGTTGCAATTGAATTGCAAACTAAAACAAGTTGAACTCAATATCTTTAGATAATCTTTAGTCGTTGTAATTTGACAATCAATCACATCGTACCGTCTCCTCTCAGTGCTAGCGAAGGTAAAGTGACTAAAGGTGAAAGATGTATTTTATCCCTTCACCGCACAAAGTTTCTTGGATTCTTCGTATTTTGGTTGATATACGAGTCATTTTCGTCAAGTGAAAATGTTTTACCGCATAGTGATGGTAAGATTCCGTATTTACACTAAGGCGTTCGTGTATCCTAACTAACTGAACAATTGAGATGTAATATCTTGTGGAAGACATCTTTATTGGAAAAAAAATTAGGAAGCGTTATAATGGGGCCTTCTGAAAAAAGTTTGGGGAAGAAATTATGTTATTTGAATTTTTTATTCTATCAATAACATCTTTGGAAACGTCATTTTTCTCGATATTTTAAGGCGAACCTAACCCCTTTCAAGTTTTTAAAATTTGTGGGGCATTGTCACGTCCAGCGAAGATGAGTAATGAAAAAGAGACTATTAATTTTGCCTCCTGCGGGACCTGATGTTTCATTATTTTTTTTAGCTTGTCGGGCGCAAAGATAGGGTTAATGGTGCATAACGAAATTTCGCTCTTGTTGTGTTTTTCTACGTTAATGTCATGCTTCGTTGTGCCACCCTGACATCTTTTCATCATGTATAGCATATTTTTAAGCTGGAAGCGTTGACTTATTACTGCTATACGTCGCTCCCCAGTCGATTTCCCGGGTCGCTGTTAGCATAAATCCCCAGATCAATGCATCAAACGATATTCGTGGAAACCTGTGATGTTTGTCCGGAAGCTCAGAGAATATAGCCTTGGCTTTCAAGTGCCGCCCTGCGTTTCTCGCTATCGTTGACCATAAGCAAATTAAAAGTGATCCAGATAGTGTCCGTCAATGCGTCGAATCATTTGTACTAACTAACTAATTACTAATGTCTTAACTAACCGTTTCAGCATGTTGTTGCCTGAATATTACTATAAAAAATCTGTGATATAATATAACAGAAACTCAAAATCGCTCCAGTATTTTGAATATTGAAACCTTAAACCCTATAGTTTTTATTATTGTATCTTCTCTTATGTATTGTCTTTGTTTCTGTAGTTGTATTATAACCTCATTTTTCAATTGGCTATTTTTGAATTGAGGAAATCACCCTCACGTACTCAGATTTATCTGTTATTTGATTGATTTCCATCTTCATACTTTCCAAAAAATTGTCTAAATTCTGAATTTAGCTCTTTTAATTAAGAGGTTAAAAAAGACATTATAATCAAGAGATATTCTAGGAATATTTTTTATATAGCAATCTTTCCAAAACATATGTGGTAATTTTACGTCTCATGCGTTCTAACCCATGGAAACGTTCCATGACTTTAAATGAAACCAGTGCATATACCTCGTATTTAATTCCATCAATTTGTTTACAGTTCACTCAAATTTTCAATGACATTGCAACCTTGTTGTATACATGACCAGCATTAAATTTTTCGTGTGGAAAATACAAAGTACTGAGTCAGTTAAAGAGCCATATGCCGTATGCTACTACCTAGCAGTATGTGATGCATTTGAGATGTATCGGTGAATGACCTCGTAATGGGGATATCCTTGAGAACTCTATTCAACATATCTCTTTCGCCAGAAGTATTGCTGCTAGTAGGTGTCCTTCCCATCCAGGACCGGACCGGCCGATAAGCGAAGTGTATTCCACTTGCGCGCGCGAAAAATAATGCAAAAAACGAAAGATTGACGTAGAATGAAAGAGAACTGACTCATTGGGTGTGTGGCAGGGGGTGTGCAAGTGGATGACAGAGTAGAGGAAGGAGAATGAAACGCTTGTACCCGAGGGTACAACCGCGGGTGGATCTCCCGGGAATTGTGAATTTTCCGCGAAATTGTTTTCATTCAATCGAGCTTTGCGTTAATGGTCCTTCACATGCGCCGCGGTCCAGACTGGACCTTTCCCCAACTTCCCCATCCTTTCCCAACGGATGGAAGAGTGAAAGAGAGATTTCTACGTACCAACCCACAGCTGTTGGACAGAGGGGCGTATGGCAGAAACGAATGGTATAAAGAAGGGAAGGAATAAGGAAAAGGGATAGGAGAAGAAAAGTATAAAAAATGAGATGTGTACATTTATGTTGTGTGGGAAGAAAGAATTATTTGATCCATCTGCTGTAAAGTTTATATCTCCAACTTTGATAATTTTATCTGTCCTAGAGTTGGACTTGCGGATGTGTTTTTCGCAGAGTATGGTAGATGTAGATTGTTTGTTCGGGGGGCTTTCGACAGGAGCCCGGGCACTTAGACTTTCTTGGTCCAATGCGCCAGCCTGTCTGCCGCATGGAGACAGGGGACAAGAGCGCCACGGTGAAGGTATGTATGGTCTCCCATCCAACCACCGTCCGAGCCCAACATTGCTTAACTTCGGTGATCTTACGGGAACCGGTGTGTCAATGTTGCTGGGCCCTTGCCCCCAGAGTATGGTAAGTGCAGTGGGTATGTGGTATCTGAAAATGGTTCGCAGTGAAAGTATAAGGTATAGGATTAGAAATGAATGGGTGATGAAAGAATGTGGAATGGATGCCTCAATAATGGATATATATATGAAAGGAGAGTGCTTCGTTGGCTTGGCCATGTCGAGAGAATGGATTAGAGTCGGATAGTGAAACAGATTTATGATGAAGGAGTGAATGGTGTGAGTGGAAGCGGTAGACCGAGAAGATCTTGGTTGAGTGAGTTGAAAGATAATCTTAAGAGAAGGATTATTAGGAGTTTTATGAACAGGAGGGCGTGCATGGAGTGAAAGAGGCATGCAAGAATAAGGCAGTACGAAATTATTTAAGCTTTACAACATCACCGAGATTTAAACTTTTTTCACTTAGTCTACCCCGGAAGGAAACAGCGTGATAGGTGTGTATGTATGCACAGTCTTAAAAACAGCCACTAGGGTCTTTATCTTCAAGCTATTAGTTGAAAAATGTGATAATCGTACTGACACCCAAGTCTTCGATGGTGAATATCCATCCAGGCAGGACTTGAACCCTCGAGTCAAGGGCCAGTAGGTGATGAACTAACCCCACCGCCATCGACGCCGGAAGAAAGTAATATTTTTCGTGGCGAAGTAAGCAGCAGCTATAAAATACTATATTCTCCCATGTCCGCATAAAACTCAAGTGATCTGAATTTTTCAAGCGCTTTAACCCTTGCGGCTTCGCGCGGGTTTGTGCGGTATTGTAGATGTACTTCTCCTATCTTTGCTCTATCCGTGCACGCTGCTACTCCCACCCCCAGCCCACAAGGGGGCACTCCAAAGCCCGCCCGCCCCTTTTTACTACGAACACCACCCTTCCTCACTCCCCCGGCCATCACCTCACCCCATCTCCTCCGCTGAAACTTATATCTATTCGCATCTCCTCCCATCTCCCCCCCCTTCTGACACGAATGTCCCCCTTTCTCCATCCCTTGCCTCCACCCTCCCCCCCATGCATCCGGAACTGTACCCTGTCCCCCCACATCGTAACCCCCACCCCACGAACCCTAGGGTCCGTTCATCCCCCAATGGAAGCATCCCCCTTCCTACTCCCGCTTTTCTCCCCCAAATCCCGCAGAGCATTCTCCTCTGCCCACCCCATTTTCAAGCAAGCCTTCCTCCCCTCTCGTACACACAGTTCCGCCTCGTACCCCCTTACCCTGCGAGTTTGCCATTTAACCCACACCCCCGCTACCTCTTCCCCCACTCCGGCAGATCCATCTCCCTCCCCTCTTTCCTCCCCCTTCCCCTATTTCTCCCCCTCCCTCCCTCTCCCTCTCTCTTCTCCCCACCCCGGGGTCCATCACTCGGCTCTCGCACGCCCTGCAGCCAGCATGTGTCTCCCAGGCGAGGCCCGCCTCCCTCTTGCAGCATCCTCTGCCGCCTCTTCTCCCGACACCGCCGGCGGCACCTCCTCTCCCGCGCCCACGCTCGCCGCTCCTCCACTCGTGCTGCCGCTCCTTCCACTTCTTCCTCTTCTTCTTGTTCTACCGCGCCTTTATCATCGGAGGAGGAACCTGCTACTTCTACTACCGCGACGATGAGAGCACGTAAGTGTACACTCCCTACTGTAATCCGGCGGTGCTTGTTTTCTCTATATCGGTGTGAGTTCCTGCTGTAACCTCTTCTTATTGCTCCCACCTACTACTATTCCTATTTGTCTCCACTATTCTCTTATACGTTCACACATCGAAGTGTATTAGAACGCGCCTTCCTCGTAAGAGGAGTGAAACACCTCCATTATAATCTTCGTTTTCTCATCATATTGTCGACACCCTCAACTGAACCTGCATCGCCCATCACGTTCACCTACTCACAGGTGAGATTTCGCGCCCCCGCGCCAGTTGAGTTAAAAACCTGCCCACCATCCGACAAATTCGCGGTTCTCATTCATCTCTTTCCTTGTGTTCTCTCTCTCTTTCTCCCACCCTCAGCCTCTTGTCTCCACCCTCTGCTCTCCCTATCACGTTCGTCGTTCACCTACTCACGTGTCGGGGAACACGTCCCCGTTGTATGAGGAGTTTAAACCGGCCTACTCTGCCGTAATCACGCTGTTCTTACTTCGCCATTCCCTATGTGTTTTCTCTCTCTCTATGCCCTACGCCTTATTTCTGCCCTATTCCCGCCCCTATATAACGTACATTCACCAGTTCATGAGCCGTTGAAGGTACTATCGGAGTTGAAATCCTCCTGTGTTACTGCTATTCTCGTTTTTATATTTCCTATTATCTTCTCCCTTTCTCTCCTTCCCTCTGCCGTGTACCCTCTACTCTCTCTATCCCCTCCCCTATCACCTATCACGCTCATCCATTCACGTGACAGTAAGCACGCCCCCGTTCGCGCTGGCGGAGTTAGAACCCGCCTACCGTCTCACATATATCGCGGTTCTTGTTTCTCAATTTCTCGTGTCTTCTATCTCACTCACCCTCTTCCCTCCAGCCTAACTATTCACTCCCCTGTACCCTATCGCGTTAACCTTTTCCACTTGTACTTGAACACGCCCCCGTGTCAGTGGAGTATAAACCCGCCTACCCTCCCGTTACCCGGCGGTTGTCGTATCTCCATTTCCGTTTTTCTTTTCCCTCACCCTCTCCCTTGTAAAATTACCTCCTCCTCCTTACTCATCGTATTCCCTCTCCTATCACGTACACCTATTTACGTGTGCTTGTCCTCCACGCCCACCTTCTCCTCTGTTTACGTTTATCTTGTCATAATTAGACACCTTTTGTCTGTGTATACGTGTGCCTGTGCTGTGTTCCCTTTTCTAACTCTGATAGTATTTTATCACGCCGGTATTTTGACCTTCGGGTCTGCCGTGTGATCTTATGGTATAGTGGTTTTCTTCTTGATGGGTTTAAGCGATTACTCTAGTACTAGTTACTAGGGGAGATAACGTCTGAGGTATAATATCCCTATTAGGATGTGTGGTGAATTTGGTAGAGGGAAGGAATTTTTGGAATTTGAGGATAATTGTTCAGAAACCCATTGTCGGCATCATCCGGCTGCTTGGAAAGTGTCCATAGTCAGTACCTTTCATCGAATCGAGTGTTGCATTTGCATTGCTATTCACACGGCATCCAGGTGGGCAATCCCCACTGCTGCTGCTCCTCTGCCGGGATTCTTTGTCGGTCCCTCGGGAGGACGGGAAGCCAATGCATCCAGCACCTCAACCGGATCCAATGTGTATGTTTCGTAGTCGCAGACGTCGGATGTTTTAGTTGCTGTGACTGATGAGTATATCTCACTGTCTAACCAAAGAACTTCGATCTTAGACAAACTAATCAGCTGTATCTACACCTATGTACTTTTCTGCGAGCCGTCGTAGAGGGCGTGTAGCAGGCGTTGTTAGGATACCAGCCTTGTAAAAGGAAGGGGTAGAGGACAAGGGTGAATTTCATCATGACTGTCTGTTTCGCTCTGTTAGTTTTTAGTATCTAATGGCGCGTGGAAAGAAGTCTTTTACTTATCAATTCGACAGAGTATATCTCTTATTTTTCATCTTCTATCAGCTCGAGAGATATAGCTCGTGGTCAAAATAATATCCTCCGTGTCTGAAACTTGCCTGATCTGATTATTTTCAAGTAATCTAACCCTAACGTGCTGCCTCCCGAATCTCTAGCAGCTCCTAAACTAAACCTTCCATCTCCTGTGTTACGCGGAACTCAGCGTTGCTGTTTTTAACGAAGCGTACGAGGGGTTGATCGAACCCACGACCTTTGCGGTTGCCAGGGTGGCTAACCGCGTCCGGCTCTTTTTTTCCGTGTCTGCGTGCGAAAAGAGCGGAGATTGTATTTTTTTCGGGTATCTTTTTTCTTTCTTTCCCCCTTTCTCGCCCGCGCGTTCAACCCCAACCGCTTTTGTCATTAGAGGTGCCTTTGATGACGGATTGGACCTTCGTCACCGACGGTATTACGTCCGCCTGCTGATCCGCGATTACCGAGAGCCCGACCGCCCTGTTCCCTTCCATCTTTCCCTTGGTCTTCTTCCTTTACTCCCCCCTTTCACTGCGACCCAGCCCCCTTTCTCTCGCACACTCTCGTAGCCGCCGCGGCTGGCTGTCATTAGCGCGATCCTCCCGTCCGACCCCGATTTTCCTCTCTTTTGTGTCCGTGTGAATCTTCTTCTCCTAATGATTAAGCCGCCGAGCAATTTGTTTTTGAGTCTCTCGTTTTTATCGCCCCGTCGCGGGGATGAGAGATGTCTTATTTCTTTCTCTCCCTTGACTGTCACACCTCTCGATTCGTTTCGTAGTAAGTAGTAGTACTTAAAACTTAGGGTGCTTCGGCATCAAAGGCCATTATGCCCCACGTAAAAATCAACTAAAATCCAAGTGAACTAAAACCCAGATTGCTGAACAATGCACTACTTCCTGGCGGATTTTTTAATTACAATTTGTTAAAAAGACTAGTTTTGGGTATAAAATAAATTCGGCTTACATCCTCGGAATTCAGTCGCTCACTTGCATCCAGTCGGTTATTACACTCCGTCAGGACGTGTGGCACAGTCAAGGATCGTCACATCGGGACTGGACCTTCTCTTCTGTCAAGAGATGTGTTAGGGCAAAATTTCTTATCCCCAGCCGAGTGATGGTGGCCTCCTTCCTGTGAACACTACTGACGGAATCGTTTTGTTCTGAACGTCGTTTACTCATGTTGTATTTTATTTTTAATCTATCCCTGAGAGAAATTCATATAAAACACTTCTTACTCTCATATAGCAACGTTTTTATTAGCTGTTCTGTGAGTTTAAACGCTTCACTTTCATCCCCAAGTACTTTTGGTCAGGCATTCCGGCGAATGGTTTCACATCTAAAACTATCGCGTCATGTTGTTGGTCTCGGCAAATTCTCGCCAGCGTAGAATGCCGTTCGATCTTTAAGCAACCGTGATGTCTTATGTGACACGTGGTTTTATCGAGCGCTGGTCTAATTTGAATCCACGTGGAAGTCTTCGCGTCTCGTGCTGGAATTTTTCAATTATGTGGTTGAGTTATTTTGTTCCCGTATTGTTGGTCTCGTAATAGGTGTTGCCATGAATTTGTCTTGTGGCGGCTCGTGAGTTTCCTTTCTTGGTTCAACGCATTTTTTTTACTGAAATAATTGTACTGGTTGATATAAACGTAGTAAGTTCTTTCAAATGATAGTTGACTATCAAGAATATGTATTTTACTCTGATCATTTTTGTATAAAAGTATCTACTCTATATTTTCTATTTTAGCGAATCGTATTGTGATATATCCTTGTATCGTTTGAGCTTAGCAACTGTCTAGGTTTACTTACAGTTCAAACCGTTGTTTTGTCAAATTGTGAGGAAAGAGAGTAGCCTTGTGGTTTTATAAAATCTTTTTCGATGTTAGATATTATATGGTGGTCATCCCCATGCCGGGCGGTTTTTTTTGCTTGCGTGAATTAAAAACTACTCCTGCGAATCACTGTTTTAATTTTCATATTTCAATCTGTCTTAAGTTTTTTGCGTTATGTGATAATCTGTTTGCGAACAAACTTTCTTGCTTTCGTCGCAATAACTGACCGAGAGTGGTAACTAATTGTTCCTGTTTCCCTCTCCCTACCCGCTTCCTTTCGTCCTGTGTTGAGAATCTCTTCGCTTCGGTACTGAATCATTCACATTTCACCTCTTTCGCATTCTGGTCTTGAGTGTATGCTCTATATTTTGGTAGTTTGAGGTATTCCTTTAGCTACAGAAATATTTTAATGATCGGAAAAAGACCCTCATTCAATTTATCGGTGTTTCATTTGTTATTAAGCTCCTTTAGTTGGTCAAGTATCCTTTTACGTATATTTGATAGTAAAAAGGATGTGTAGAGCATGGCTATCATTTATCCTGTTAGTAATTGGAAACTTTACCTTTGATCGAGACCACCGTGTTAAGAAGATACCTTCCGATGGATTTACTTGCCTATTGTGAGGAATGGTAGTCATTTAAATGGAACACTCTCAAGATCGAATTTCCCGGAGTTCCGATCATGATACTTATATTTCCTTATGAGTTCGGTCTCTCCGTGTTTGTCTGGAAGTGGGTGCAATTGTCCTCAGTGATTAAGGAAATATTTTAAAGACGATTTACGGATTTTTTTTCTTAAACTTTCTATTATTCATTTTTTACGGCGGATGGTTAAAATGCTGTATATTTGAGCGTATTCTATTTAAAATAGCTTAGTGTGAGTTGTTAAGCCGTTAAATTGCTGTATGTATAAGCTAGCCTTTGTGATGACGGAAATATTTTTATTATCAATGATAATTGACTTATGTTTTTCATTTTGAGGGACTTCCTGTTCCTTCTTAAGTCGATGGTTGGTGAAATCGCCTTAAAAATATTTGAGTGCACAGCGTTAAGTTAGCATCGAGTTCTTTTTTTTTACCAATCCGTAACCTTAGGGGACTCCGTGGTCAGGAGCGTTACGATCCCAGCCCCCGTTTCGCCCGTGGCACGCGTACCCCACCTTACCGTCTCTGACCTCTCTCCCGGTGAACGCCTGCTTCCCTTCCCGCCGTCCGTTTCGACTCAAACCGGCAAACGTCCTTCCCACCCACCCCTACTCTTTCAGCACGCCCGCATCTCCTCCCTAGTTTTCACTCCGGCCGCCGTCTCTGGGGAATCTCCCCAGATGAGAGCGGCGGCGGAGGCTGCGGATATGCGTCAATACTCGTGGTGGTCGTGTTGGTCTGCCTCCGGCGGCGGCGAGCAAGCGTCGAGGGGTGCTTGCCCCCTCTTTTCGTCCCGCCCCCGCCGCTCGCAACACACACAGCGCCCCCTGTATAGCGAACACGCCGTCCTGCCTCCATCCACTCTCCTGGAGGCGAAGGGAGAGAACCACGTATTCCACACGTTCCCAGTGTGCTAAGCGTCCCGTATATTGCTTCGGTTTTTGCTCGGGAGTGCCGCACGGGGAAACGTCCTCGGCTGACACATTTCTGCCCAATTCATTCCGCGAAATTAAATCTGGGCCGTGATTTCACTGTCGGGTTGAAGGATGGGAGGTGGTGGTGCTGCCTGCAATTCAAAGTATCTGCCGAATTTTTTTTTTTTTATCCTTCAGCGTTTCTGGTGTTGCCGTCGCTTGCAGCAGGTTTGGATGTTTGAGGGTGATAGATTACCTGGTTGTGATGTAATGTGTGATTCAAAGCGTGCGAGTGATGCCGACGCCTCAATGGAAAATAGCTAAATCGTAGTGTTATTCTCATTGACTTGACATCAAATAGATGTGCCGAATGCTGTTTCGTGTTCTGAAAAATTAAGACTTCCCATCCTACTACCAATATATATTTTTAATGGTTAAATTCTTAATTATCATGATAGTAATTTGTGGCTAAGGACGAATATCACCTTAAGTCTAGTATATTTGTTGGTAGTCGCATAAATTATATTGCTAATCATCTCTCCATGAATATTCCAGAGTTAATAATCTTTCTTAAATCCTGCCTTATAATATGATGTTATTTTATGTATCAGAGAAGAATGTTTCTATGTTACCCTTTATCTTATAGAGAAGAATTTTGCTTATTTCAGTCGAAGGTTTTCTATTTTATTACTACTAATATGAAATTACTGCGAGGCAATTTCAAGCTTGCTTTATATTTGTATGTACTTTTCAAAGCAAAATCCCTATCAACTTAAAATTTAACCTAATAATGATATCAGTTTCTGCTCTGTGGAGTGACAAATACGGTGGAATTAGCATGTTTTATATTTGATACTAGAAACTTTAGTTAGGAGTTAATATTTAGACTAAAATTATCACGAGAATGGTGTAATTATACCTGTGAAGTTGAGTACAGTTAGAGAATTAGCTTTTTCTAGTTACTACAAGTATTGAAAATTCTTCACCTGCTGAAGGATCTTCATTTTCTCGCCCTTATCCATCCTCCGTCCTCCAAACCCCTTGCCAGGAATATTAATGAATAGCGTGACTAGGGATAGGTATATATGGCTGAAATTTTGTTTTGGTTGTCGTCTCCTTGTACTAAACCATTGACGTACCTCATGGACCTTTTTATCGTTTTTTAAACAATCCTTTTGACCTTTAATAAGGAAATCTCTGTGAGGAGGAATTTACTCCCGTTGAAACCCAAGTGCGGCGTGTCACCATTCATAGAGTTTAAAAAAGATTTTCTCTGTCTTATTCTGTTTAAGCCTCTTCTCCTAACGGTTTTTCAGCGTACGCACATCTTCAAAAGGTGGTCATTTATATTTACTCCTTTTGTTTTAGAATTTCAAAACACACAATGCTGTGTCTTACCGCTGCACGGTCTGTATCTTTTGAGCGAAATAAATTCAAACTCAACCATTTCACTCTGCATAGTTAGGAGAATATTAAAATTGCTCGTCTCGATTGCTTTTTCTGGTCGTCGATTGTTACCTTTCTTTGCACTTAATGTGACCACTATTGCTCAGTATGAAATGGTGAGTTATCGATTTGATCCTGTTGGTAATTAAGTTAAAGAAATCGCGAACCATCTCCGCTTACCGTTCAAGTTCGTGTTCACTTTCTCATGTGTTCCCTTATTTCCAGTGGCAAAATCTTATCATTGTTTTACGACTCATTAATTTTCTTTTAATCGCGAAAACAAACAGGAGTGTGGGTTTGTTTGAGCAAGACAATTCGTGAAGGACAATTTCAATGGATGCATTAGATTCATAACGTTTCGCCTCGACTTCCACCCCTAACCCATTTACCGTGGTGTGCTGCGGGTTGCCTTGCGATACGGCGCAAGATTCTCTTGCATCGTTTCCGCTCTTCTTTTTGTAAATTAATTCTTAATTAGTATAGTTAATCTCTGTAATTTATAATCCAGCTGTAGCAGCAGCATTTAGCTGTATATCTTTCGCTGATTCGGACGTGGACAACGTTGTCAGTCCTGTCCTTGTAATCCCAACGTCTATTTAACGTGACTATGCGTGTGACGTTCCTTATGCATGTCATCGAGGACTTTTTTTGGAATTTTTTTTTGGGATACAGGTTTTGTTAAAACGTTCCAACCAATAGAAAGGTACCTTCCGACGAAATAGAGAATATATGGGACTAAAATATTTGTTAAAAGTAACTTCCTTATATTTGACTCTTAATTACTTGGCTTTTTAAACTGAGTTCGATTTCATCTTTTTTCCCTCATAAGTACTACGTTTTGCTACAGTTTCTGGATTCATTTGAAGTGCTTTTGCTCTGCCCGTTTCCTACTTGGTCGCTCTGGAATGACTACCGCGACTCACCTCCTCCTCCTTTTAATTTATTAATGAGAGGAACATTTACACTCGCCTTAAGTTTCCATTACCTGCCGCAAGGGACCGAATCTAGACCCTCTTCGACCCGTAAAATTTTATTTTCCCGTATTTCAATTCGTGTAGGTATTATATTTTTATCCGCGCACCCAGCTCACTTAGGCATCGTAATTCGAAGCCGACTTCATTTTCCGTCCTTTGTGGTGGCATTTAAAACTTGAAGTTTGTGCTCTTAGGGTGAGATAGGGAGAGGTAGGGGGAGGGACTATGGAGAAGCCGGGGGGCAGGGGTTCGGGGTTGTTTACGAGTTGCAGGAATCGGTGGATTAACCTTAAACGCTCTGCCGCGCCCTCTCTTGAAGGGAAGTGCGGTGGCGAGGCCGACCCACCTCTTAACTTCTCCTTCCCCCATCTCTCTCCGAGATCTCTTCGATCCCTGGACCTTTCTCCCCCGTCCTTCCGCCCTCGGCCTACCGCCCTACGTCCCTTTATCCCTTTCGCTTATCTTTTTGTTCTCGTTTTAAACTGCGCCCTCTTGGTCTATCTCTCTCTCTCTCTCTTTCCTCGTTTGAGCGTAGTAATTATCTAGGTGTACTTCAAATGGAAACCATTGTTTTCACTAATTGTAAGGAAAGAGAGTTTCCAAGTGTTGTTATAAATGTTGTTCTATGTAAGAAATTATGCGTTGATCATCCCAATGCTGACTGAGAGCGGTTTTTAGGAGTTCTTGGTGGGATCTTTTGTGCGAGAATTATAAACTACTCATACGAATCGCTGCTTTAATTGTGTACTTCTTTTCGTCATGCATTTTTGCTTTTTGTGATAATCTGTTTAATTAATACTTATCGATAACACAATTTAATGAAACTTGAGATTTTTATTTCGGTCTTACAGTATTACCTCCTCTCGATTCACTTACAACCTTGCGTTGCAAGTGATTACCCCATTCAGTTCGCCGAAGAGGGCCACCTTGTGGCCGAAATACGCGTATC
Source organism: Pyrrhosoma nymphula (assembly GCA_963573305.1). Classification (NCBI taxonomy): domain Eukaryota; kingdom Metazoa; phylum Arthropoda; class Insecta; order Odonata; family Coenagrionidae; genus Pyrrhosoma; species Pyrrhosoma nymphula. The sequence goes on from OY754336.1 coordinate 68,471,940, forward strand.
CGACGCACATCCTCGTATTTTCTTGTTTTTGTGCCGTTTTTTGACTACGCTCTTTTGAGCTAGATTCTCCCAGAAGTTGGGCCCGTCTGAGTGTGTGAGTGAGTGATTTCTTGAGTGCTTGTGAGTGTGTTTGTGTTCATAACCCAGGCATCCTTAGTGGGGTCTCATTAGCCCTAGCGAAGGATCCCTATTTGGGTTGAGTGTGTGTGTCTGTGGTTGTCACTGGCGAGGAAGTAACATTCCCGTAAACCACCACAGGGGTTTTCTGGTCGAGAGGTTGTGGTTGGTCAGTGGCGTGGAATTGCCCCTTTTTCCCGCAAACCAACACAGCAATTGTGGTGTAATTTTGACGAGTGGTGCCAATTTATTACGGCCATTGGAGATTTTTATAACTTGTCACTTTAAGAGGCCGTAGAGCTCACGTTCCCTAGAATTAAAATTATGATTATTTAAGCTTGAAATTCCCTCGCCCTGCATGGTCGTACTAGATCGGTTTTAATCCGAGCAATGAGGCGAAGGACGTATGCGTAATTCACACGCCATGCACAATATAAAATTATCATAGTAGGCATTCTTTGGAGTAACTGGATCCGAATGCTTCTTCTACTCTTTATTTCCGCCTCGTGCTGAATATTCTCTTGTTTAGCTCCCAAGTGATTTTGAGTTACGCGGTTGCATTAGCTACATAGATTAAACTTCCAAAAAAATTATATAATCAACAGACCCTGGAGCTTTAGGAACTCCCAGCTGGTTAGTCTGTATTTGGGGCACAATCATATAACAGAACGCCCAGTCACAAAAGCAATCTTAAGAACTTGGAGAATACTCGCTCGAATGACAGCATAGAATAAAATTAAGGATAACTACAAGAAAGCAATTTTCTCTCCCAAGCAAAATTCTAAACGAATATCACATTGAAAGAAGTTAGCTATACCATGGGGAATATCGTTTCCTATCAAGTAAAGGAAGGAAAAAATTCGGGTAGCAAATTCTTTTCATGGTCACGGGAAAAGATTTTGTTAGCGATCCTTTAGCATTAGGCTATCGTGATCTCTTTAGTTTAGGGACGGTGAAGTATCCACGCTGGAGATCGATGTGGAACTTTTGAACGCCCTTGCCTAATGTGGATTTGTCCCTCTCTTGCCTCCTTCGTCCTCCGTCTTTCCATCCTATCTCTCGCCTTCCTTACCTTCTCTGCCTCTCCCGCCTCTTCCCGTACATCTCCCCCATCTAATTGCATCTCGTATCCGGATGTGTATCTAGGTGCTCGGTTCGCCTCGCACTCGGTCGGAGGCCGGGCTCACCTCAACCTCGTGATATCCCTGTACCCTTTCTAAACCCTCCCACCCGAGTCCATATCCCCCTGCCGCCCATCCTTAAGCCCCCCACTCGTATTCCTGCTCTACTGTACCCCCTCCCCCTTTCCTGGGGACCCTTTCGTCTTAAGGGTTTCTCCCGCAGGAAGTCCCTAACATTCGTAGTCCTTCTCCCTATCCTTTTCGGTCTCCCAACGTACACAATCCCCTCCAATTTCTCTTACTTCCCCTGCCTTATCTAAATCTATCTCAACTATGGGTGTCACCGAACCAGGTGGCACTCGCCTTGCGTAGAGCGTGACGCCAGGGAGATGTGAGCATCTAAAATCGATGTTTTATCCTGCATGTCGCATCCAGGGCGTGTGGCAGTGGATATTTGGATACCAGCATTGAAAAAAAGAGAATAGAAAAAGTTATTTGGAAGAAGGAAATGGCGAAAAGTAAGATATGCATTTTGACGGACTAGTGTCTCGTTCTATTTTCTATTGTAGTAGTGAGTTGTGCTTGGTAAAGAGGTATTCTTATACCTATCTATTGGACTCAGTATCTGTCATATTCTGTTGCTTTTGTCTGGTGCCTAGATGCACTGAGGGTGAAGCATTCGAGGGAGGTAGGGAAGCAGGGACCGGGAGGTCCCTTCAGAGGTCCCCGCTTGAGACTTTTGGTTCTCCTGCTCGCTCATCAACGCTCACTGTATAATCACTTGGCCTTAAGATCTCTGCTGTCGTGTGTCGTCGAGTTTCTACGACACTAAAACGTCTTCATTCTCCCCCTCGTCTCCGTTTTAAACTATTCTCTTTCAAACCGTCTCCCCTTGCGCGGGCACGGGAAATATTGGAGAAATTTCTCCTTCACTTTCTCCATATCCGCATCTTATCCCTCTCTCTGGCTTACCCTCAAACTTAACCCTTACCCCTACTATTTCTCTCTTGGCTCTCTCTCTCAAGTATCTTTCTTTCCTTCTCCACGGCACTTAAAACTCTGGATTCCTCCCCACCCTGCCTTTCCCCTTCCTTTTTCGTACTCCATCTTTCGTCCTTTTGATCCCAGTCCCCCTATCTTTCCCCGAAGAACCTCTGCCAAACGATATAAACGTCGAGGATGCCAATAAAGTATGCCTGTATGCTACCCTCCTCTTTCGCGTTTTAGAATCCCTACTCCTAGTTATAGTTATGTGGGTTAAGCGACCGACTCTTAGTTTAGGTATTAGCGCTATTAAGGATAGGCGAGTACGGAGGTTGTGGAGGAAGGGTGGAGAGAAACCCGTTGCCGGCGTTTGACTTCTCTTAGCGAAAGACGTCGTGGGGCACACAGTTTTGCGTTGTATCTGATGTGCGAAAAACTTATGAAACCCATGTAGGGGTCGGGATTCCACTGAATTGATCTTTAGCATCTTGGGGACTCGAAGCGCAGCCCTCTGAATGGGGGAGACAGTCCCCCAGCCATCGCCTAAACCCGATCCAACCTACCTCCATGGCTATCATCCATTGCTGCTTAGCGGACAGAGTGTAATCGTTGATATGATAAGGAATATTCCACCATGGTATCGATTGTGGCGAGAGGTGGGGCAAAGGGGCTGAGGTTTCCACCAGAGGTCCCTGAGGAATTCCTTCCGTACATATGTCCGCCCATTCACGCTTGATGTATACCCTCACTGAACTATAAATTATCCGCTGGCGAGTGCCTCCAAGTTTTGCAATGCACGATTATACATGATTTACCGTTTTAACGTGACAAGTTAGGAAACCTTCGTTTCCATCAGCGATAGTAAAAGTACGGGTATCTCGATCTCTGGTCGTTATTTAAGTTGCTGTTCGAAAGGAATTCATGCGCGGAGAAATGTTTTGGGAGGAGCACTTCCTTCGATGGGTCCCTTCTCTTCCTAGCCCTCTGCTTCGTCAACCCTCTTCGGACATCCGTGACCACGCTCCCCCTTGAACGCAGCGTATAAACCGCATCTCGTAATTCGCGGCGGCAACCTTCGCACGCACGGATAAATTTCTCCACTTTCCCCGTTCCTCTCCTGCTCCTCTTCTTCGCTCTCTTCCGTTCGGTGTGCTGAGCCCAGTGGCACTCCGCACCCCCGACTTACTTCAGGACTCCCTTCGCCCCACCCAACCCAGGGCAAAGGGGATAGGGACTCCTTCCCACTTCATCCTTGGCTGGAACTTTCCTTCTCTCTTTTTGGACCCTTTCTCCCCTCCGTTAAAGGAGTTAGGGGGAAAGGGTTGTGGATACCCGCTTCCTGTGCGCTCGGTAAGGGACCTTTCCCTTCTTATCCTTCAGAATCCACCGGAAAATGATGTTAATGTTATTCTATTCATATTCGTAATAATTTATAGAAAAGCGTAACCTCTTTCTGATTACGTCAACGAAACCCTTTCTTTCCTCACGTTTTCACAAATTGAACTTGAAGTTACATCGGCTTAGGGGAAATTTTAGGTTAAAATTGGGATGTTAGTATTTTTTACCGCATACAAATGAAATTTATTGCGAAAATCTGATAGATGAAGTGCATTAACTGAGAAAATAAATAGGTAGTCAAATCCAAGTAGCAACATATGACTCCCCGCGTTATTTGTGAACAAAAGTGCTGTTAATTAAGTCACAATTACGTCGGCATTTTGGGAATGAAAAAATCTAAATATATTTTAAGCAGTTTAAAAAATTCATTCTTCTAGGCTGGGATATGAACTTAGATCACCCGAATTCGCGCGGAAATATATTCTTCGGCTTACCTGTATACATTTAGGCAGAAAACACTCATGTACTCCAGCGCCCGAATCATGTCATCAGTATAAGCTCTATATTTCAATCGAAAAAAATGGAAATAAGGCATTTCAAATTTTTTTCTCAAGCAGTTACAATGAGACTTCCAAAAGGGCTCAGGGGAGGGGGTGAATTTTTCCCGCGTGACAGAGGAGGGGAAAGGGTTGCTTGGAGTGACACTGGGAAAGGTTTTTCCTCTTCTTTCTTCTCTAACCCTATTTTTTTCTTCCCCTTCATCTCATCCTTCCGTCTCAACCAACGAAAAAAAATCTTTTGGAGGAATAAAAAATATTTTTTATCCCCCTCCTCCCCCAGTGCTTACCGCCAGGGTCTCACTCTCCCACTACTACAGAATTCCTTCCCTACGTATTCCCCTTACCCTTTCCAGTTAGAGGGGTGGGTGGTCGGAGGAGGTATGCGCAAGGGTTAAAGGGGCGGGGGGTGTGTGTAAGGTGTGGGCCATCGTAGAGGGATCCCGGTTGGCGGTTCGAGTCAGGACGAGAGGTGAGGAAGGGTTTGAGTCGAGGGGGAGGGATCGAGCGCGGTAGGGGTGCGGCAGTGGTGCGGGAGGGAGGCGACGTTTCACGGAGGCTGAGTTGTTGGAGGAAGGCTCCAGTGGAGGACCGCTCCATTCGCCGGCTCCTGCTCTCTCCGGTCGTTCTCAGTCGGGCTCCTGTCCCCGTGTATCGCGGGTGCTTTACCGACCGCATAAGCTCACACCTTCTCCTTCATCTTCGACGCGACTCACTCAAGATATCCTCAACGAAGCTGCGGCAACTTACTCCCTACGCATCCCGACAACATTCTCGTGAAGCGTCTTTGCTTCACTGCACTCGCGTGAAGTATCCCGGCCTGGGCGGCAGATAGACATAATCCGTGTGCTCGTCACGGAAGGTGGGGCAGATAACAGCTCAAAACTCTCATCTCTCCCCCATCTCACCGGCTCCAGATAATCCCGCCGGGGTTCACGGCACAGCATCCCAGGGAAGATGGTGACTTCCTGAGTCACCGCCTCACCTTGCTGCGAGAAGCAACTTGGCAAATACATTTCATATTCTTCTTTCCCCCGCTTCCGTATTACCATCGTCGGCTACCCTTTTGGAAACTCTCTGCTTGGATTCTTCGAAGAGAGAGTGCGGGTGGAAATGTTGGGTCACAAGTGAGACTTGTTCGTTCGAGCGTCCGGGGGAGCAAGAAGGAAGAAATCTCGTCAAACTTGGGGGAGCAGGACTCAAAAAGTTGGCTCTGTCGTATTGTCGCGACCGTGGTGATCACCCCGTGCGTTCGTCCACTTTAACTCGGGCACCGTTCCGAATGCCTTTTCTGTGATGGATCCCGTAGAGATGTATTTTTACGGAGTAGGGAGAAGAAGTTGAATCTCAAGTAGTAAGACTCCTAATCCTAGTATTTCTCGGGTACAAGATTTCTATCGGTGAGAAAAACTCTGAGTTTTCGAATTCACTGCAATCATTCTCGCTGAAATTGGACGGGAACTGAGAAACCTCTGCGAACTTCAGGAGCTTGTTTCTCGCGTTATTTGTGATTTTCTGTGGTCGGAATCTTGGGAATGCCTGTTATAATACCCAGCAATGATCTCCGATACGTTTGCACGGATAAGTGTTCCTTTTTTAACCATTTTGGCCCTGAATCCCCAGATTTCTTTCGACAGTGATAATTAGTGTGAAATGATGGTATGGGGTTCAAACATTTTTAAAGAACAGGATGATGAATGGATATTAATTGTTGACTGGACATGATATTGTTGTATTCTGTCTGCAATATTTTTGATAGAGTTATCTCTCATGTTGTGACACTCGGCGTTTTTTTTGCGAATGGTGTTATTTAAAGGTGTTCATCTGACGTGTTGATTGTTACGTTGAGTCCAAGACTGTGTACGGCCTTTTTGCGGCCGTTTTGTTACGGCCTCTTCCGCCGTTGTGACTGTAATGAATTGTTAGTAAGCATCAAGGAATCCGTCGTAGTTGATGTAATATCAAGGCTGGTATTGTGGGACTGCTGTACATTGGCTGATAAAATTAGTATGCATTGAAGTGGGAAACTACCAAGTCCGCCGTCGAATTAATCGCCCGTAATCAAGAATCCCTCCAGTTTCTGCAGCATCCCTGATTGAAAGAAGGATCGTTGCGTTACATTACTTCCGCGATGGTTAACTACTGATCCCTTCATCCTGAGACTGCGCTTTCTTCTCGGAGTGCCTATCAGTCTTTCTTTTCCTCTTCTTCCTTTATCACCCCCTCTTTTACCCCTAGCCCTCTAGCCAGCCCTCTTGTTACCTTTCCCCACGACCGTCATGAGTCGGTCGGAGCCCGTCGAAGACATCCTCGCCGGTGGGCCCTCCAATCGTCTCGGGACCTCCTCCCTAACCGTCCCCCCGGGAGGTTCCCGACCCCCAGGGCCCGCTACTTCGCCCACGCCCTCCTCCAACTCGTCAACGGGCCACGCGCGGTCCATGTCCTCGAGCTGCTGCGGCCTCCTCTTGGGCCTCTGGTGTCCGGCGGGCACCGGCGGGGGTCTTGCGGCTGCCGTGAGGAGGCGGCGGGCCCGCCGCGCCACCGCGCCCCCAGTACTCTCGGCCTTCCCCGTCCCCAGCCCATGGGACACGCCCCCCAACACCCCCTCGGTGAGTTCCTACACCCCCTCTGTCTATCTATCTATAAATCTCTGTATCACTTTTTTTCTTTCTTTCCTTCGTCGCTCTCTTTTCCATACCTGAAAATCTTGTCGTAAAAAAAACTTTAGCCCTGAATCATAAATAACCTTTGAACTCAGTCAATCCAATTGTAAATCCGGTGTGATACAGTGTTACTCCGTGTTGAAATAAACCCTTTCTAATGTATTAAACATTGCCTAACTTCGTGGTTCTATATTTCCGTCGTAAATTAATACATATTCTTTGTCTCGTAGTTATTTTAGAGTCAGGCACAGTGCACTGCCAGTGTGCTTGTTAAGTTATTTTTTTCGTCCAAGTTTCACATCTCAGTTGTGTGACGGTTAAAAATAACATTCGGAGATAAACATGTGAATCATGGAATGTATAGAGTTGCCATTTGCATGCCTAGCCTACATATTCATTTCCTCCTACCATTGGCCAGTTTTCTCCTCTCGAGAGCAAACCAACAATTTCGGCTAATATAACGTGCTTCAGATAATTTTTGTCTACAATTTTTGGGGAATTAAAGTAGCTATGAAGAAGATGGCAGAGACAGCCGTCGAAACGTTGGAAACAACATTCTTCTTGACCCGGTGGGAAACCCGAGAAAATGTCATCAGCCCTGTTCGCCAGGAAACCGCCAAATTCTTCAAAGCAATATTAGTATTAGGAAATTAATGGAATCAATATTGTAACTTTTCCGGGATAATATTTCAAAAAATAAGATTTATCCTCTTTCTGTGGATGATTATACACGCTATTTACTAAAGCGTAAAATGTTGAAAATTTTGTATAAAATTTGGTGTTATTCTGGTGATCTTTACTAGTCCGGTGGGTGGGGGAAAGTATTGGTGGATTTCACCCGCCCGTGCTGCCTGCTCGTTTACATTCGTAAATCAGTCACACTGCTGAGAGTTTTGCCTTAGCTAGATGCACTATGATTCCGTTACGCTCGGCTTCTTGATTTCCCTGTGTTTACGCCCAAAGTTGTGTAGAGCTCGCGGGGACAAGGAAAAGACTCGTTCAATTTACCTGTAGTGTCCCCTCATGTCATCGCCAATTTTTCCAGCGACTAGAATAGATTCGTCTTCCGATCCAACGAAAACCATTCGATACAATTGCTCGTCTGTCTTCGAGCATATGCCGGCAGATATTTAGCGGAAACGCTCGGCATGGAATTATTTGCGTAAGCAAGTTCATTTGGAGCTGTAAGGCGATTAGCAAGGGTTGTGGGTAGCGAGGGGTGGGGAGTAAATGGTGGAAGGATGGTGGAATTGATGAGGAAGAGATATTCTACGGACGTGTTAAAGATATCTGAATCACCCCTATTCCTCTTCTCCCTAGTCTTTTAAGTTCGATCTTCTTCCATTTACGATCCGAAGATATTATGGTCGCCCTATTCATGACAGTTTAATAATGAGACTCCCACAATGAGGTTATAGTCATCGTAGATCCCTGATGGAGAGGACTTGATTGGGACCTCGTTTAGTGCACCATATTACGAAGACGCCTTATTTGACGCCTAGTGGATTTTAAGAGGGCCGAACCTCGCCTGCCGCTGCGTCAAACGTCACACTAAACTGAATAACGTCACCGCGGAAATATGCTTTTGTTGTTTAACGGCCGATTATTCGTTGGTGGATTAATAGGCGAAAAATGGGGGAAATACGTGAATGATTACCCTTTTCTCCACCTCGTTTTGACGGAGATAGGCATACTTATTCTCTTCAGGGTCGTTTCCGTTTTTGAGGTGTAAATGAAACGGGAATGCCGTTCATAAAAGAGGACAGTAAAAATGATCGTTACGCTTTTATCTTCATTTTGAAGAGCGATGAATAAGTGGCGCATATAGTGCGTCATTTATCATCGGAGTATCCATGAAATACATCATTCTCATTATGCCTGGTATGTCTGTCTTCTTCCTTACTCCTCGAGAAAAATATGGTTATAATTCCGCGGTGGAGGCGTGATCCTGTCTCAGATAAACCTCCTGCCCTGTCCGACGCGGAGTTTTTCCTTACCCTTCCTCTGTTCCCCAAATTAAAACTCTCCTGCTAACCCATCTTCCTATTCAAAGGGCGCAAATGAATTAGGTGGCAGTTACCTTCTCAAATCGCCTAACAATCTATGGGAGGTCTCTAGCTGGCTTCGCAACATGACTGTGGAATTGCTTTCCATTCGTTTCAGACCCTGCCGTCTAGGCAGCGCATTTCCAAACATTTCGGGAGTAGAGTTGATGTGCGTTGGGGTGTGTTTTTTTTAGAAGATAAGAATTTCGATAATTGCATTCACTATCGTTGATAATGTGTTGATTTTCATCAAAGTCGTCAAACATGGATAGTGTAATCTTTTTAATTGCTGCCTGTTAAAAAGTGATTACTTTCTATGAGTACGAATTCGTTCAAACTACGTACTTAGCTTATAAATACGTACCTGGAACGAATTTGCTAACTGTTAACCAAACATTTGGCGGTGACTGTTGTAAACCTGCGGAATGCTACCTACTGATAGGTTACCGAACGTTTCGCCTACCCCACACCTTTCCATTCACCGCCGTTCGGGTGCGCTGATGTGTTCTGATCTGCACTAACTTCAGCTCATTGAATTAATATCTCCCTATATGGTTTAAATTGAATGTTACCTTTGAGTCAAATGTGTCCCCCCTTCGTCCGATCCTTCTGTCGTCGTCTGTATGTCATATTAACTATTGTAATTTAAATATTACTTATTCACTAGAGTCTGTCTGTCAGTCACGCCTGTTTTTAGGACTTTAAGGCGCCCTAGGAAATTTAATTTTGGCAGGAATTATGGGCTGTGATCTAAAAACCGACCCGAAAAATTGCGAAATCTGCGAGCAACAATGACAATTTTTCTCATTCCCCAAATTTATAAACTTTTACTTCCAAAATAATAGCATTGGAATCGGTGTATGGGTTTCTTTTTTTTGGCTTTTTTAAAGTACTTTTTCTCATGATATAGGGCTTAACTTTTCACTGTGAGGTAGTTTAAAGGATAAAGTTTTAAATTCCTCCAAGTTAATAAAATAATTGGTCCTTTTCTGCAGTTAAACTGTAGGAAAGTTCCAAATATTATATTCAATTATAAATACTATTCAGACCTTATTCGAAGTGAAACCAACAAAGGTAAAGTTTATTCAAATCTTTCATTTAATTATCCTGTACACTACCTTTACCTAAAAATAATTTCGTTTTCGGCTAAAAAATCGTCCATGTTTTCACTATTTCAACGATTTTAATTTTCAATTCCTAGCCAACCGCAGCAAAGGCTTATCATAACTTATGTGAGGCCTTTATGGGTTAGGTTAAGTAATCAATGAGAGACTTACAGATAGATTTTAAAAGAGTTATTTTTCACCCCATTCTCTCCATGGGTGGTATGACTCCTAGAGAGAAATTGTTTTTTGTGCGTCGCTTCGAAAGGATTCTTTTAAATCTCTGCGCCAACTTAAATTTTTCTTCTTTCCGTTAAATTTCAACGGTCACCGTCTCCTAGTTATGATTTAATCACCTGCAAAATTTGCCTCCGCCGTTTCACTGTTCCAGGGAATAAAAAAGGCGAAACGATGTATTTTCGTGCTATCTATCGTCAAACCCTTTCATTTCACTGGCGTGCTCTGCTGCTCGAATTCCCCCGTAAGTGTGAACTCTTACTGTTTTCCCCCACCGACGGACGATAAGGGCAGTGGAGAGATCTAATCATCGCTGGCGCGAGCAGGAAACAAATAACTCATTTGCTTCGTTCATTTGTTTCGCGAGCGGGTGGCCGGGAGGGGCAACAAGGGTGCCAACCGTTCAATTTCGTCGCCGACCATCAATCAATGGGGCGAGAGGTGGGGTTGGGAAAAGGGGTTAGGGTGACTCTTAGAAGGAAGGGGAATTCTTCAAATTACTCCCTTATCTCAACGTCTTTTTCGCCTTTCTCTCCCTTTAGTCACCCGTAGAATCCGTGGGGCACCGTTCCTCTATTACGTTCGGAACATGCTGTATTGACTTTTCGGCGCATACCGATAGTATGAATGCATTCTAATACGCATATAATTTGTCATATGTCTCGTATCAGTTGCAAGATCCAACATTTGTAATTTTTTGCGCGCTGAATGGCTTTCAATCGTAACGCACGTAACTCTAGAAGCATTTAAGTATTGCATGTTATAATACCATATGATAATTATAAAGTTTTATCACCCTCAAAATCATTAAATAAATATGTCCATGCCTTGGGACACAAACAAAATGTACCTACAATTTGATCTGATATCCGTTAGCACAATATGTCTTCTATATAAATATCTACTAGCAAACAGCCAATTGTTCACTCATTTTAAGGAATTAAGTCAGCCTTAATGCCTTTTTACCGACAGTGTTTATAGTGTTAAACACTTTTGCTCCAGCATGCAAGAAACTTCGCCTACACATTGTCATTGCCATGGCGGTTCCCGCCTCTTATTAGAACGCAATCTAGTTAAGGCAATAGCAAATGTTATCGGTTTGAACCTCTGTCCTACGTAGTATAGGAGGTATACTCGACTGGTTATCTACTGGATTCACTTGGTTCAACCACGAATGGTTCATGATTTTGAATGAGATTTTGATACTCTATGAAACTGTGCTGCGCCGCTTACCAGATCGAGTAGTTCTCGCGCGTGAAATGTCGATCTCATAGTTTCAAACCTCAACCCATCCCAAACCCTCCTAGGTCCCTCATTGGCTGTGGGGACGAATACAACTCTTCGGGGCCTAATGCAGAACGTGATGCCCCGCTATTTCCACTATCACTACTAATACCACTCTCTTTCCTCTCAAATGGCTCCCAATTTATCTCTTTAACCCACCATAACACTATTACCCTCTCCAGCTCCCCAATGACCCGCGCCACTCCCCAACTCTTAAAATGTGACCCCTACTCTCTCGAAGATCCCTCACTTCCATTCCGGTCCCCGTTTTAATTTTTAATCCCCAAACGAGCAAAGTTTCCAAGCACTCTTTTTCTCTCTCCTCTCCTCAAGAAAAAGAGAAACGGAAGATGAGACGTTTTAAAGAAAAAAATAAGGAGTTAAAGAATAAATAAGGTGGAGTGTGTCCGTCCTTTTCTTCGTCTTTTTCTTCTTCCGAGTCCGTTATGGAGATCATTCTTTTAGTATTTTTATTTTCTTTTACTTTTTTCTCCCCCGCACTTCTTTCTTTACCCTTTTAATGGACATCCACCGGTTCCTGCGACTGTCCCCCCGAACCCCTCCCCCCCACGCCCCTTACGTAACGTGACCCCTCCCCAAACCCCGACCACCACCCTCCCTACACCTCTTCCTTCCCCCCTCCTCCTCTCCCCTTCCAGATACTCCCCTCCTGTGACCTTTACTTAAGGGTTTTTTCGTAAATGATTAAAATATCATTTTTTTCATTGCCGTGGTACTTAATATAATGAAGACTGATAGCGCCAACAAAATCTTATGATACAAGAAGAGAGTAATTGAAAAGTAAATTTCAATTAAAGATTAATCCAAATTGACAATAAAAACAGAAGAAATTCTACTTATATGAATGCATTTTTGTCATCCAGGGGACCATCGACTGGGAGTATTTAAATCTCGTCAACTTATTACTCTCGTACAATTGATAACAATCCCAGTCGATGGTCGCATGGATGACCGAAATTCAAGCATATTAGTCAAGTTTCCTCTGCTTTTATTAGCGATTTTGATTGATCTTGAATTTTAACAAAATCTTAACTTTGTGCTTTTTTTTTTTCAAAAATTAAAATTGAAATTATTTTTTATCTATTTTAATCCACCGCTGAAAACATCGCTGAAGACCTTTTACAACGGGCTTTTTTTGCCACAAATGAAATGCGCACACAAACAATCATCTAAATAATATAAGATTATGTCACTTTCAAAAGAAATGCAGAGGTGATACTTATTTAAATACGGCGACCACGGCCCTCAAGTTTCCATTAAGGGCTAGAATCACTCGACCTACCGAAGATAATGAAGGTAAATCTGGCTTTCCGTCACTCCAGCTAATATCTGTTTGGTGAAACACTCCCGTTAGTGGTGAAAATGACAATGTAACCCAGTGAAAGTGCAAGGAATGCGCATTTAAGAAATGTAAGAAATATACCCTTGTGTTGGATAGTTATAGAGAGACTCGCTTTGCTCGCAAGGGGGCTGCGCCCCCAACGTCTTAGTCAGTGGAGGCGTGGGAGAAAGAAACATGCGAGATTTTCACTTTGGCACCATGTTGCCAGAGTACTACGCGGGAGTACGGGTTTTTGCTACTTATTCGTAAAGTTCATGCTATAACGCATGCGCCTGTCGAGTCTCAAGGTAATATCTACACTGGTGAAGTCGTGAGGGAAAGATACATTCGAAAGATTCACGAAAAGCCGAATTTGGCATCATTTTGCCAGAGAACTACGAGAAATGAAGAAAACTAGTAGCAGAAAGTTGTAGGCCTGAATGAGATCTAGGTAAAACCACCCAACAGATTTGAGATACGACTTCTAGTTTAGAAGCTACAGCGCGGAAAAACAGAAAAATCCAGATTTGGCGCCATGTTTCCAGCAAACTATAAGTGTTAGAGAGGAAGGATTGGCATAAATGTTAGGACTTGATGATATCTAAAATAGCCGCCCAACAGATTCGAGATCCGACTTCTAGTTTAGAAGCTACAGTCGAATAACAGCAAGTTTCACAAAAATTCCGAATTTGGCGCCATGTTACCAGCCAACTATTAGTGTTAGAGAAAAAGTAATGGCGTACAGTTGTAAACCTCGATAACATCTAAAAAACCGTCAAAAAATTTGAGATCCGACATAAAGTTCGGAAGGTTTCCTTGATGTGATTCCTTTAAGTCCTTCGAATCCTTTCGGTCATTCGTTTCTATGAATCCTTTGCTTTATTTGATTCCTTTCGGTCCATTCGTTCCTTTCGGTCCTTTGGAACGAGAATATTTCCAAAACCGGATTCGTTCCTTCTCGTTCCATCAGTGGATTCGTTCCAAAGGAACGAATCGTTCCGAAATGGCCCATCACTACTTGGTGGTGACAAATTTTCTCACGGCGGGACTCGAACCCGCGACTGTTGGGTAAGCAGGAAAGGACTCAACCCCACTGCTACCTAAGTTAGCATAAAGGTGAAAATTGGGGAAAAAATATTTTTTAAATGTTACGTTCAGGCGTCAATTTTGCGATAAAATGGTTTAAGAAACGAATGTTTTAAAAAGTAAAGGTTAATAAAATGAAATAGATGCCCGGGTCGTCGGCTTTCGCAACGATGTAAGTCATCTGAAATAGCTTTCGGCTTCTGCTACGTCTTCGTTCGCTGATGTCGAGCTTTCGCTACTGTTGCAGGCACCATCTTCAGGAATTAGATGATTCATTATTCCTGAAGATGATGCCTGCAATGGTAGCAAAAGCTCGAAAAGAGTTTCTGAGTTAAGCTATAATAACTGCATCAATTGAAATGTAAATAAGTTATTCAGATAGAATTTGCGCTACAGTCAGGTCCTTGATCTGAAAACATTTCGTTAGTGAATTTCCGTCACCCGAGACACCACAAATTTTTTTCGGCCGCATGGAATGTGTTAATAAATGCATTGAAAAGAAAATTCTATCCCTCGAAGAATTTGCATGTATGCAGTATCTTAATTTTTTTCATGTTTTCATTCACACCGGTATTTTTTCCACGGATCTAACTTACGCGGTCGAGCACGGCTATGTCAAAACAAAAACTGAATTATACCATTCCGTTGGGATTTAAATAAATACTGCTTTCATTTATGACAACTTGTAGCTATTAGAAAACATAATTAATATAAAAAATAACCAGATAATAATACATTTTAAAGAACACATTCCAGTTTCAGGAGTCGATTTCGACACCATTTATGTTGAACTAGAGAATTTCTGACTTCAATTTCTGTAGTTATTTGCAAGTAACTAAAAAAAGATGGATTAGTGCCAAAATTTTATTACCATTCTATTCCCTGGGAAAATTCGTTTCTTCTAAAGTTTTTAATGAAAATGATATTTATAGTGAACAGAAAAGTATTATTTTACCCATGTTTTACTGATTCTTGTATTTTATACCGTGTTATAAATTTCAATTTGGGAAATAAATTGCGAGGAAAGGTAAAGATTTGTTGTTCATGTCAATGAGGGGGCACATTTTCTATATGTTGCCGGAATATGAATTAATTGAAATTTTAGTGAAAGGGGCTTGCTGCACTCTCCTTGGCTGTGTCCCTGCCTCTCCTTCCCAAGAATTCGCTTTCCCCTGGCTCCCCTCTACCCTGTGCTCTTACCTCCCCCAGCCCACCTCCCCCTCCTCCCCCTCACCTCTTTCCCGCCAATTGTTTCGTCACGCCCTTCCCCTCAACGTCCTCCGTGGATGCATCCGCGTCGGTCCTTGTCGCTTAATGTAGTTTGAGCGAGATATCACTTCACCTAGAATTTGATGACTTTGGCCTCATTTCAAGAAAAAACTCAACTTTCCAATGATATCATAGTATTAACTCCTTGCGGAACTACTTTTTGAGCAATTTGCCTAAAAGTGTAAGCTGTTTTATATGGGATACATTACGGCTGTGCGCTCCTGAGGGAGAATATTGAAAAAAATAGGCATTTCTAGCACCTAGATTTCGCCAAAGAAACGAACGGTGTGCTAATTTTAGGTGCTCTCGGGATTTACACCGGGTTACGTAATTGGCTTCTGCCTACCTACTTACTCTTACTCCTGTGGCCATACCAATCCCAAGTGATTTGTGGCCTCGCCAACAAGTTGCCTCCACTGATCTTGTTGTTCTGACATCTCCAGATCCCCTCCTAGTCTCCTAATATATATGCTACCTAACCTGGTGTAAATCCCGAGAACACCTAGCATTATTTATCCGCCGGGAAAATATCAGACTTTATATAACGGTGTGTAGTTTGTATGTTTTCTCAACCATTTATAAAAAATAATCAAATAATCACAGCAGTATTGTTTACAGAATAACCCTCGGTTGTGAAGGCGTTTTCATCGTACGGGGTGAAAAAATGAGTCGAGTGACAAAGTTATGCAGATATATTTCAGCCATTCCATTGGTTCCGGGTGTGACATATGAGCGTTTAATTTTAAATTTACACATCAAATACTTCAACTAAAATATACTGGAGCCATTTAATTAACCATAGAAGAAGGTAATTTACAACTTAAATTTCAATTTAAAAAATTAACTAGCACCGTTGTAATTGGAATAAAATTGTGGTTCCGGGTGTGACTCACACAAATGACACTCAATAACATGGACTACTTTAACCTGTAATCTCTGTGAATAGCTTAAACATTAAATAATGATATTAATATCAGTAAGATAAGAGTAATTGTTCTTTAGTTTAAACTAATGGAGAAGTATCCAAAAGCATTATTTTTCTAGATATGATTTTTATAATAAGTTCCGGGTGTGACCTAATTACTCCTTCTGCTTTCCATTATGAGTAAAATTCAATTTTTATTTCAAAGTTTGGTAATGGCCCAGTATATTTCATTCATTAAGCTCAATTTAACCTGGCTAAGTCGAAATTTAAAATTGTAGAACAAAAACACTTAATTTTTTCCATATTTGGGCTCACTTTAAATGGAATGGCTAATTGATTTCACTACGGAGAATTTTGATATATATAACTATATTTTTGCGCAGTTAATATTACAATATTTACTTCATACTTCAAACAGATGCTGAAATTAAAAAATAAAATTAGAGTATGGCCTCCATTATAACGAGGGAAATTTGTCGCTCAAACTACCATAAGAAATTTTCCAAGTCTGCCTATGTTGTTCCCACGAAGGAAAAAAGGGTTTCCTTTATATGCCATACTTTTGAAATTTCTGTGATGCCTGTACTGTTACCTAAGTTTTTCCCGTCATTTCTGTTTGTCCGAATTCCTTATTGGTAAACGCTTTTTTAGCAAAATCATTTACCTTAAAAAACATTTTCCAAAACTAAACTAAATTTTCCGTTTTTGAGTTCTCCCTCTCGCTTTACCTTTTTCCCTGAAAAAAATACGTCATGCCCAAGGCCTGTCTGTCGCGTGTTCTTTTTCATAATGGTGATATTATGCACAAGTTTCGTTCACTTACTAAAAGGATATGATTAAACCCTCAAAAAAATAACTTGGTTCCAATATGTTAATGGGCAAGATCATAGTGTGTGAGAGATTTTCAGCTCTTAGAGACGATGGATAGTTCATTGAGTTCCTTATTTTTTTAAATGTTTTTGGCTACGATTTGGATTCGTGGTATTAGTAGAACTGCTGAGCAGTTTCAATCAGTGAACTTTTAAACTTTATATTTTGTCTTTGCTCATAAAATGTGTAGATATCAGAATTTTCGCCTTCATTCGTCGCTTTTGTTACGTCCTGATGAAGTAGGTTTCCTACACATGATATTTTGTGAAACTGTGTTTGTGAATCTACCGAGGAAGGTCTAATAAACATTAATATTCCACTGTGGTAATCATGTGTACATAAATGCTGTTTTACACGATGCTTAAGTCAGCAATTAATTCAGTACTGAAATCAGCGCTGAAAACTCGGAAACAATTTCGGGACTTACATCGAATTCGATGCTTCGGAGCCTGTATTTACACGATGCTAATTTCAGTGCGCAGTGGCGCTGTTCGGGCATTCACTGAACTGCACAATGTAAATAAACTGCGCCATATTGTTTTTGCATATTTTAGCGATATGATGGCATTTTTACTGTTGTCAACAATTTTGAACAATTTGTCGAGAGATAATTTTGGCCTTGTTATTTTGGTATATTCCAGCGCCGCCACCGGTATTCTTTCGAAACTTTCGACTCGCGTGCTTACCTGTGATTGGTCGTTGGATCCAAGAATTGGGTGGTTAATAAGGAGGTATCGTACTTATTTTTTTCAGTATTGATAATCGAATTTGATTCTGTAATCGGATACGATCACACCCTTTTACACGGTACGATTTCATGCATACTGAGTTTTAAGTACTGAAATAAGCATTGTGTAAAACGGCCTTTAGTCGATATTCCAATGCTCCTCTTTCGAGCTCGACGCCGTTTCCCTGTCCCATTTTTCTCCGTTGATAATATTTTTTTGCCGGCTCGGGTTAACGAGGGAGTTCTCGCGATGGCCGCCTGCGCTAGGGCGGATGAATTAACGGCCGCTCACAAAGCCCATTATGGCGATCGTAACGAGTTACGCTGGCGCCATTGAACGAACCTGGCGCCGGCCACCAGTCACTGAGGCGGATACTCGCGGATGGACACTTGGGGAGAAGGCGGTAGAGAAACTCTTGAGAGCGAAAATTGATGGAGAAAAATAATCATCAGCCTTTTACTGGACTCTAACCCTCCTCCCTCGACATCACGCTTAAGTTTAAGTAGCTTAAGCGAGAGACTTCAACTCGTAAAATTCAAAAAAAATTCAGCCTCTTTTTTAAGGAAATATTTTATATTTCTAATGATACTAAAATATCTGCCTCTAAACGAAAATATTTCGAGACATTTGCCCAAAAATAAAAGTCGATTTCCATGGGATATGGTGTGGCTTTGTGCTCCAGAGAGACATTATAAAACAATATATTTACTCAATTACTGAGAAGTTTGGACTTCAATATGAAATGTTTGCATCAATAATATTTCTATATTTTCTCCATTTTAAAACTGTGGAGAGTTTCACAGTGAATACGGCCTCTGTTATCATTAGTGAAGAATCTCGCTTGAACTCGTTTAAGCTAACAAGGCGTCTTTCTACCTTATGGAATTATGTATCGCACTTTTGTGCCCTTGTGGGTGAATCTGTGAGCAAAATACCGCGGCTAGTTGTCCTGGAGCACAAAATGCGTTTTTGATGGAGGTTGAATCGTCTTGTGGTCTTGG
The DNA here is from genome assembly GCA_963573305.1 of Pyrrhosoma nymphula. Classification (NCBI taxonomy): domain Eukaryota; kingdom Metazoa; phylum Arthropoda; class Insecta; order Odonata; family Coenagrionidae; genus Pyrrhosoma; species Pyrrhosoma nymphula. The sequence continues at coordinate 68,490,610 of OY754336.1, forward strand.
TAGTTGGCATCGGAAGCACAAGCAAGACAAACAAGATTACGACTGAAACAGGGGAGGCATGGCAACTGTGAGAGGTGTAGGAAAAATTGAAATTCGTAATGAACCGTTTATTTATTCATTAATCACACATTCTGTTATATTTCTGACTTGATGGGTGCGTAATAACTTTCTCAGTTTTTTTTATAATGTCTTTCTGCAGCTCAGAGCCGTAATATTCCCAATGGAAACTGCTTTTTGGTTTTGCTAATATCTCGGAAAATAGTGTGATAAGTGGCTGATAGATTTCTATTTCTAGGAAGATGAGATCTTTTTATTTGCAATGAGGCGAAATTCATTTAATTTTTTGCGTTGTGATATCTCGCTTTAACTACATTAAACATTCGGATAATCTAATCTTATTTTAAAAGTGTTTAAAGAATGATTTTGCTACCATTACGAATTACTTGGTTCTTTTTATGTTTTACTTTGGGGCTCTGCTATAAAATTTGTTTATTAGTCTTCTTGAAAGCGTGGATGATCTTTGTGATACTTACTCTCTATGTCAATAAAGGTACATGTTTAATCTTATACCATTTATTTTACTTCTGTATTAATAAGTGAATTCATTTATTAATTTTTGTTTTTATCTTTTCAGGTAAGTGCCGCCATCTACTATATTTGATAGTGGGAACTACTTTTTGCCTATTAAGTAAGTTTTTATTTTTCTTAAATTAATTATTGATGTAATTGCGAACCTTTGTTCTTCATTTTACTAACATATGCTAATGCATTTAATATGTCACGCGGTCCCTTGAAAACGTTTATGTCTCAAATAACTTCTTTTAATTTGATTAAATATCTCCACAATATAGTCAAACGAAATTAAATAATACGTCTCGCCCAAGGATGTAGTAAAATATTTAGGAAAACATTAAGACAAATTCAACCGACCTCGAAACGCATGACAGCCTCTAAGAGAAGTATAATTTCCCATGCAAACCTAGGTTACTCCTTGATTGTGACAGTGGAAATTCATTGGCCACCCTGAGTTGTATTTTCAAGGAGTTTCTCCGGCGTTCAAAGCGGTTGGCCACCCCGCAAAATGTTTCTTTTCTTGGCTAGCATCTAGTAAAGCTGTCGGGGAAGACTGGGGGGCGCCATCTTTGGCGGTTTCGCCCGCGGTGACGAGAAATGTCGGGGTTCCCGGATTTCCTGCGTTTTGCCCTCTTCTCCACCCTCACCCCTCCCTTCCCCATCGTAGCCCCCCTCCTCCCTACCTTTCACCCCACCCCTCATCTCCCCGGCAGTCCTTCTCTTTTACTGCGCCATCATCCCTGTCACTCTGATCCTCGTCCTCCATTCATCTCCTGCACCCTTACCCCACACGCCCTTAATTCCCGGGGTCCCCGCACCCTTTTCCACCCTCTCTCGTTCCCTTATAGCTCCTCTGCGTTCGCCCTCACTCTCTCTCTCTCCGCTCTCCATCTCCACCGCCTTCAAGAAGGAGCAGTTAAAGCCGTCGTTCCTCCCGGGGCTAATTGAGCAAGTCTCCTCCACCCTACTGCCCCCCACCCCGTCTCCTCTTGCTCTTTCTTAGTTCTTACTTTCTCGCTCCTCCTCTTCCTCTTCTTCTTTCGCTCCTTTTCACCCCATGCGCAAGATGTGTTCCTTAAAAAGGGGGATGGGCTTGAATGTCTTGCCTGTTCGGGGGCGAGAAACGCAGTGCATCTCACTCTATCCGAAGGCGTGGCTGCGTCGCCCCTTGTCAGCTTTTATTTCATTTTTTTAAAGGGTTCTGGTTGACCGACGAAATTGTGGCGAAAATGGTGATCTCCACCTTCACAGAGGTCCTTTTGTGTGACTGTCGTTAAGTAAAAGCGAGTCATGCAGATTCCAACTTCGGAATTACGTTAAGTGAATGTGGCGCTAATGAAGTTTATGAAATAAAAATCCCTAATCGTGAATAATTGCGCCAATGAGAGCGAAAACATGATAGCCATTCTTCAAATTTTGGTAGGTGCTTTAAGTAGTAGTATTTTTGTTTAACGTGGCTCGACGGTTAAGATCATTTCGCACTTACTGTCTGCCACGTTCAGACAGGGGCAACAGCACTCGGACGAATTGGAGGATCATCCCTCCAAACTCGAGGCAAGCCCAGCGATGCTTAACTTCGGTGACTGATCGGGAACGGGTGTTTCCGTCGTGGCCGTTGCTCCAGGTGCTTTAAATCGCTAGTATTGATGATGCAGTTCGTTCTTAAAAGAGTAACTGTGAGCATTACCCTTCGGGAGCAACTTGCGTTTTGGATAACAATAACGAGAACACGAAAGAAGAAACCGTGATCCCACTACTGGTTGACCGACGAAATTGTTGCGAAAATGGCATTCTCCCCTTCACAGAGTTGTTCGTTTGACTGTCTTTAAGTAAATGCGAGTCATGCATGTTCCACCTTGAGAATTACATTTAGTTTGATCGGGGCGCGAATGCAGCTTATGGGGTGAAAACCCCTAATCGTGGATATGTAGTATCATTTCGTCGTTCGTTCTCTGTTTGTTGTAAAAGGAGGTTGACTTTAGTAAAACTTTTGCCGTGATATTCCAGTCTCAAATTATGTCGAGTAACTATAACTTTAAACCTAAAATAAATGGCATGCGTAATTCAGTAGGGAAGTTTCTAATGACTGATTTCTAATTTTTTATGGCTTACTACCTAGTTTCGTAGCCTACAGATATCGTCGAGAGCATGTAGAAATTTTGAAAACCATTGTTACCGGAGCTTGTAGTTATTTTTTTAAACTCCTGAGCCACAATGGATTGTCATTTTTCTTTAACTTCCTATTGTCTTATTTTTGTAGCTGAAATTTTCCCTGGTTGGTTTTCTGATGTTATCATTAACTTTCGGCTGACAATTGTAGATTTAGGTGAAGATATTTTACTGAAGCGAAATTGTGATTTAAATGGTAAAAACCTTGAACTAGCTTTTCACAGTTCAAATATTCACGAGAAAGAAAAAAAGATAAGTTATATTTAGTCAGAACCGAGAGCTGAGGGGACCCTCAGGAATTTTTGGCAGTGGATGTTGTAGGACGACTGATGAACAATATTCAATCAGGAATGCACATGGGTGGTTGGTGTCACTCTCAATTTATTGCGTGATCCGAAATATATCTTGCATGTAATATTTATAGTTGGATGCAATATTACGGTTTTATCCTTATTTTACTACCTCACACTTCCGCTTCCCACGATTATTTTAGTATGTTATGAGTATCAGTGGCTGGAGCGAAAATTGGCAAATACGACGAACAAAGCTTTACCACTATTAACCCTCCACTGCCCAAATGGACATATTCGTCCACTGCTTCGCAATAGCTAATATTTATTTTCACCCGGCTGTGCTCTCTAATGAATCATCTTTCCCGGTTGCGGATCCTAAAAAAATTGCAAAAATATCAAATACATATTTACAATCCAAAAAGTACAAAAAAAGACTATTGTATGGAAAAATTAATGTAGTTGCTAAAACAGTTAGTGCGCGAGAGGGTCAATGGACATTCGCTAGTCCTTGGTATACCCAAGAAATTGGAAGTTAAGAAAACCTCGCTGCGGAGATGCGGGATAACTTTTTTTCCTGTCGTCGCTTTCCCGTGGGTACAATGTGTTTCGTGTGCAGGTTTTTTTGGTGTATAACGAGAAAGAGGTAGCATTGCCTGTTTCTCTTGCGTCCCTTCGAACCTCTCCCCACTGGCTGTTTGGCGTCGGCCCGGGTGATTTGTAGACGGGGACGGCAGTTCCATGAAATGTGCCCGGGAGTACGCGCAACAGGGGCGCCCACAGTCCGCCCCTGAGGGTACACGGCTTCCCTTCGATCCCACAATCCCTCACCACTGTCTCTCCTCATTCCCCCTCCAAAACCTCTCTCTTCCTCTCCCTTCGATCCTCGCCTTCCAACGTCTCTTAAGCCGGGCTCAAATCCAGGATAAGAACATACCTTAATAATAAACGTTACTTGAGGTGGTTGATGTTGAGCATGCAAACGAATAAAGCTGTCTCCGGCTCTACTTTGTGGAATATCATGATGTCGAATGGAGAAGGATCCCCGAGAAAACAAAACTTTGTAACTACCACATTATTTTTATATTATTACGACCAGGTTTCTTTGATTAGTCGGCATCACCAGGTGATGTCCAGGAGCCTGTCATGCCGATTATTCGACGAAACCTGAGGGCTTGTGTTTGAACCTCTCGAAATAATTTTGATCACGTAACTAAGGAGTCACGTGGTACAATCACGAAGGGTTCGATATTTTGATTTATATAAATTACTCGTAAAAATATCACGCAGCCTTCCCGAACGAGTGTTTCTCGCGGGAATTTGTTTTTGAAGTTGAAAATCGTGGTTAGAGACGCAATAAACAGCATATCAGAGGCTAATTTATCCACCCGAGTGGGTAAAACTCACCAAAATCTGGAATCGTTCGTTGTTGTACCTCGTGACTTCTGCTACGTGATACGTTAAGACGTGATTGGAATCATCTCGAACGGTTCAAACACAACTCCCTGCAATAAAACCAAAACTGTGGAAGTTACTAAGTTTTTTTCTTGGTGTTCCTTCTCCATTCGACTTAAGCATGTGTGTTAGATTGAGATCGTTCACAATGTGCTTTGAGAATATAGTTTAACGCAGAAGATGACTCTCGTTTATGTATTAAGTTATGCCGACAAGCTGGACATTCACGAAGGCGAATGATTACTTAAATTGACCATTACAGGTTTCCTTGTCGGGTAAATTTCTGTATCCAGCGGCGGGAAAGTAAAATGCTTGAGTAAACGCAATTGCGTCATTTTAAAAGATGGAGTCACTTCTCCAAGAGGTGGTTCTCGAAGGAAATATCTCAATTCCTTGATACTGTGGAACGGATCGTAAATTTTAAAAATTCCAAAATGTTAGCCGAGTCTAGGCTTGCAGAATTAGAATCATTGTTGCGCATCAGACATCATGGAAGAAAAACACCTATTCGTCAACCCCTTAGAGGAGAGAGCTTTATTCTCATTGGTTGGTTTGAATATACGGGCGATTGCAGCCTGAGATTAATTTACGTTTTGTCCTCAAGTTTTTCTCTTGTGTTCAATGTAAACGGGTCTAACCCTCTGTCCCAACCGCCTCTGCAAACAAGAAATAAAAGAAATCCCATCCTCCCAAAACTGCTTCTCCACAATTCTTTTTATTTTTCTCGTTTCCCTCATTATTTCTAGCTTGTCTCCATCTAATTCCTCCATTTCCATTCCCTTAAACCTCTCTCGCGAGCCCCGCATCTTTTGGTTGCTCCTCGTTAAATTTGACTTCCGTGCCATTTCACAGGGAGCGTGACGATTTGATATTCGTATTTCACTCGCAGTAGACGCGATCCCGGCTCAGCGTCAACGTCAAACCAAGTTCTTATGAGTTTTACCGATGGCCTGGTTGTTTAGCATAAATTTGTGGCCTCAGAGGAATTATATTTTGCAAGGTAGTTTTTTTATTACTTCAATTTTAAATCCGTGTTCGTGTTATTTTAGTATTTCCTTTTGCGTTTTCTTTCAGTTAGGTATCTCCTCTGAAGTGAATTCCGTGTTACTGTAAATGAAAAGTATAACTTAGTTATTCCACATAGGTTTATTAACACAATTCCGTGTTACTGATTTGAGTACATCCTAGCGTGAATAGGTCCCAAAATCTTCGCCTTATTGTGCTCTAGAAAAATATATACCAGTGTCAAAACATTAGGCCACGAAAAAAATGACATGAAGGGTTTACTATTATTTCTTATAAGTCCATGCGTCGGCAGGCGTTACTTCGTGTAATTCCATTGCGCTAAAAGAAGAGTAAAAACGATTACTGTGTAAAGCCCTCAAAATAACTTTAATAGTTTGATTAACCGACTTAGACATTGTTGGTATCTCATGGAGGTTCTTCCGGATTGTGGGTTTACCGCCGCGACGTTCCATATTGAGGACAATATTTTTCCGGCTTTCCTGCAGGTTTCTTCAGGTCCGGTTGACCTGAAAAGGCTTACAGGATATCCGGTGAAATATTGTCCACAAGATGGAATGACCTGGCGATAAACCCGGAAACCGAAAAAGCCAACCTCAACCTAAGCCCCGTGGAAACCTACTAATAACTATGGAAACACATGTAACGAGTTCACCATGTAATCGGACAGATTTGTATTATCTTGTATCTGGAGATACCATTATTGGTGAATCCCGTTTTGTAAGTGAAGTTTTACCTGGTGAATGTTTTTAATATTTTTTTTATTTTCAACCTTCAGTTTGCCTTGAGTAATCGATACATTACTTAATTCCTCAAGGCATCGCTTGATTTTTTTCCCTCTTTCGCACGAATTGGATCTTCATGTTCTTCATATCTCATTTGGTATTCATGGGAAACCTTTTCTTATCGTTGGCCCCGCCAATTTATTTCGAAAACACGACCTTTTAGTGGATTCATTAAAATCTCATTGTAATTCGGTTGACTCACGCCCATTCAATTATCTCGCTGCTCCGTCCCTTTATACAGCGACATCTCTCTTTTTCTCTCTCTCTCCCCCGTGCAAGTCCCTTTACTCCCCCCTACCTCCCTCCCTCCCTCCCTTCCTTACCTGCCCCTTAAATCTGCTCTTGCCCTTTTCGCTGCAGGGCGCAGGAGCAACCCTTTATAGAGCGGGGAGAGAGGGATTGTCTCTCCTCCCAGGGAAATTCTCCCCCCCTCTTCCCCTTCCTCGCTCTATCTATCCCTTCCCCTATCACCGCTCCCTTCAAGTCTCTCCCCCGCCCCCCCCCCTGCCCTCTGCCCCTTTTAATCCCAACTAACCCCTTCAGCCTTCCACCCCCGCCCTTCCCATCACCCCCTGCCCGACTCCGCTTCACCTAATCCCGCGACCGACACGCCCCCACCACCCCGCCCTCGCCGTTTAATCGGGGAGAGGTCTCCCTCCCCTCAACTACGCCATCTCTGACCCTTCTCACTCCCCTTATCTTCCGTCTCCTCATTCGTACTCCTCGCTCCTTGTATCCCTGTCTCCATCTCCTCCTGGAATGTCTTCCCGACTTATACTCCGTTCCGCCAGTGCCATTAACGGCACTTCCTATTCCTGTCTTCCCCTTTTCTTCCTCTTTGGCCTTCCTCACTCTCCTATTCGTACTGTACGTAGTTGTTCGTGGTTGATTGTTTGGTCATTTAGGGAGGCGACCTTCGAGCAAGTTTACAATAGCTTACGAGATATCTGTGCAATGGTGCTTGTGGGTCCTGAACTGGCATATTTTGTGACGTCAGACGCGGTGAGATTCGTGGCTTTTTTTCATGGTTTAGCCCATTTAACACTTGTAATATCCATAGAAATTACTCTCACCGTAAAGGAATTTCGGTGGTGAAGCCAAAACAAAATGCAGTTTTACTCTGCAGCATTTAATTGATAGTAGAAAGGAAAGAAATGCTGTTTTTCGTCTCACTGCCGCGAATTAAGGTGGTGTACATGAAACGGTTAAACTGTTATGAATGATGTTTCTCTTCTTTCGGACACCCATACTCAGTGCTTGAATATACCCAAGATCAAATCATTTTTACATCAATTAATCAAATTCAAAATTTACCAGCCAAAAAATCAAATTTTTGAAAGAATTTTTTATTTGGTCAAAATATTTCCGTGGGCCATTGACTTCGCATTTCCATTTCATCTTCATCTGTCCCATTGATCGGTATAATTCTCATTTTTCCCTCCCCAAAGGATGTGTGGGGTCGTGTTCAAATTCAGATACACCCCCTAATATATATTATATAGGTGCTTACTACATTCAGTATGAGTCTGGGTCATACTTGCGAATTGGAACAGACAACTTAGCGCTTGTACGTTTGTACATATATTCGGAAAATACGTCAAAAAATTAGTTACAGCAGCCGTCACCTTAGTATATCACGTGTAAATGCGAAGAACTGAAATTTTACTCGCCAGAGTTGTTTATTTTGTCACGCGGGAACATTTAAAAGTTGTTAACATTAATAATTGCATTAGAGTTAGTACTTTCGGTCTCTCAAGAAGTTCGCTACCCTTGCCATAGCGGTCACCGCAATGGATTGGGTTGACCCGCTAGTAAGCCTTTTCTCATATTAGCTCGTATAGGTATAGCGAAACTTGGTGGCACTGGCCACCAGAGAATTATGTCACTGCGGGTGAATTAAGCGTTGATGAGCGGGGAAAGGCACCGAAATACTCCGGGAGTGACATTTGGAGGAACTCTCGGCCTCATTATCCCGCATCGATTGCATGCTTCCCTTTCCTCTACGTCATACTCATCACAAGTGAGTGCCACCAGGTATCGATACTCCTATTGGAACACGGCCTGTTTTTTTTCCTCGCATCCCTTTACCCTTCTCGTCATGCTTCGAGTCCCTGCACACATTCCCGCTTCCGCCGTTCTTCCTTTCCGAAACCCTTTTTTAAATCCCGTCCCTCGTCGCAGAAGTCGCCCTCCTCCCAACCGCTGCCCGCTCCTCTTTTGTTTTATGAATCCATTCATCATGGCTGGTAATCGCCGTTATCTTCGCGAAGATTAACTTTTTAAAGCTGGGAATATGTGAACTCCACTCCTAACTTAACAAGCTTAATCTCCATTGATTTTTTTCCTTCCTGCAATCTTCACCCAAGTGTTCTATTCCGCATACCTTTTTGGGTCTTTCCCTCGGCAATGCGACATTTATCCCTATTTCGAACACAGTGGTATTTAGCCGTCAATTGTTGTCTGTGTGTAACGGGTTTTTTCATGCAACGACTGAGTTCACTGATTATGTTTTCCTTGACTTCCAGTTGCTAGGTTAATCTCCTTTATTTAAGGCTCGCATTGCAACCAAAATTTTTTATTAAAGCAGTCATCAAGGATGAAAAAGAATATAGCACACCTAACCAAATTATATTAGCATGGCGTACATCAATTTAATTGATTTTTGGTTGATTTCTCCATTAAAATGAAAATTTTCTCCTGTCAGAGCGAAGCGTCAATACTTAAACGTTCGTAACTTCATAATTAGTATGGTAATGGCTATTGTACCCCACCTACTGTTTCCAAGTATTTAAAATATGCGTCACTATAAAAAATAACTGTATTTACTTTACTTCATTTCGACAATTTCGAAATAAAACGTGACAAACGAACGCCGCATTTCAGGCGTAAGTTTTCGCAGAGCTGCTAACGTGGATTTATCGCTTTTTTCAAATCCGCTCTTACTGTGAAGCATTTATGGAACACAATTCGACTGCGCGTTTTCGAATGAAGTTAACCTGAGCCAAAGGTAGTATATGAATTTTTTCAGGCATGTTTATTTGGTTATTTTCCATCGCTATTATTCATAAGCCTAACTACTCTTAACTTAGCTACTTTTTATTATTTCATATTACATTCATTTTACCTTCATTGTTGTTTTTGACAATATCTCGTGCAATTTCATGCTCTCTCTTTAGATTGTCGTTATGTCACTCTTTTTGTTTCCTGTTTTCCTCCCATCGTTCTCAAGGTAATGAACCACTTCATGCATTTATTATCTTAAACGTATTGGCAATTAACCAAATAAAGTAAGTTTATTAAGATTCAAGGTCGATCTATCAATTTTGTTGATTATGTCTCGATCGTCTATTTAAATGATTTAACTTTATGTTCGAGTTAGAAGGCAGATAGTTTAGCAGACTGATTTTTAATCAAATTTAAGTTTATTGAAATGGTTTTATGGCATATTTTTCTGACTGTGTTTTCTCTATCCCAATGGCTCCTCTCATTGTCATTTTAGTTTACTTTTGGCTTTAGGGAAGCTGAATATTTTTTTAAAAAGTCACTCCTATAATTATTACCTGCAATTAATGTAACTGTGCGTAAAATAATAGAGTGTAGCCCGTTTCATGATCAACTATCGAGCATGAAAGGAGCTTATTTACTTGCGAGACATTATGTATATTTACTTCAATTGCTCATTGTCATCTTATTTTAAATCAATTTGTTGAATTTCTTGAAATGGCCGAAGAAATCGTTATTCGGATACTATTTGTCATGTTATCTGCATATGGCAGATTAATAAACTTGCCACTTTCGGCAAACTTTTGATCTCACAATACTTCCTTAACCCGTCAAAACACTGATAACCCCTCTTATGACCACAGTAAGAAGTGGTAACCCCGAAGCCTCAGGGAAAATATTGGCCTCTATGGTCTTAACGACCCCCGCCGCTTGGTGGGCATAAATCCATCAATACACTTTCACCCATCCGGGAGCCAAGGTTTATGTCACTGGAGGAAATATTAGGGCGGAAGTCGAATTTCCCGAATTATCGTTGAGAAATCAACTTCTCTCCTCTTGCGGTTGGGGAAAAAATATACCGTCGGCGGAAAAATGGTTTCCTGATTTCGTGAAACGAATTGCGTTTGCCGGAGATAGCGTTCGTTCCCCGTCTCCGACCCCATCCACCCTTACTTCCCAAAAGGCTCTGCTTTTCCCCCTCCCCCCACGTCTTGCGGCGGCCCTGCGGGAGGGGAGGGGAACTACCGGGGTGAGTCCAGGGTGTGGAAGGAATTAGGGGAGTCCGGAAGCCTTCCCCTCAGCCCCAGTCTTCAGCCTTATCGCCTGGTCTCCCCCACCTCTTTGCCCTTTCCTCCCACTTCCTTCTCAGTCCCATCTAGGGTTTCTCATTTCCCGGTCTTTTGCTTATCCCGGGATTCCGGGATGGAAATGATTCTCTTCCCGGGATTTCCCAGAAAACCCATTGATTGACTTAATTCTATTTAGAATGTTCTATAAACTGAATTAACCTAGAAAACTGGGAAAGTGAATGAAAGGAGTAATTACAGCATTTTTTCTAGTCTTATATTCAGTTTTGAAATCTCACATGATAAGCAAACTAAAATAATATTTCTGTGGAAATTAATATAAAAAATACTTTTGCATTCTTCCAGAAATATCACGTCTAAAAATTGCTTAGAAAATTGGAAAAAAATGGAAGATTACCTTGAAAAGAAGGAAATCGATAAATTTGAATTTTTATGGTACCTACGATTTCATTTTGCATTGCAATAAAATTGCATTTTTACTGTGAATTTTTATGGCACCTACGATTTCGAAAGAAATAAAGATGGTCAGCAGGTCGATCACTCTGTTCTTATTCTAGTCAAGAAAAGTCCTGCAGAGGAGAATTCCCTATCTGATTCTATTGACAGGGGTGGAATGGTCTTTGATGAATTAAAATTAAGAGATACGTTCCTTTGTTTTGTATATTATAAAAAAAATTCCAGTTAAGGTCACCATAAACAAAATTAAATTTTAAGAAAAATTTCTGGGGTATCCCGGGAAGGAAGAATTTCCCGGGAAATTTCTTAGCTGAAATCTCCACCGGGATCCCGAAATTCCGGGAGAGATACCCTAGTTTCATCCCTTTTGTCCCTGGTCCCTCCCTCCTCTTATCCCTTCTCTTCAATCCTCCCCTTACTTCCTATCCTCTCCCTTGGTGCTGCATCTCACTCCCAGCGGGGTTTATGGGAGCCTCTTCATCATCCCCTGCCCTCTCGCACCTGTCTTCCCTTTGGGTTCTCTCCTCTCATCCCCCCGATTCCTTTCCGTGAGGCTCTTCTTTATTCTTTCTCTGTCTTTTACTGGTCTCTCATTTCTCCCAGCCCTCTAGGGTGGCACCTTTGCTTCCCCACCTATAAATCTTCTCCCAATTGATTCACTTCTTTCAGCTGCTGATCGTGTGTGTTGCTAAAATGTTACTAACGTGCTGAAGTCAGCCCCGGAGGTAACCTCAACCCTCCCTATACTTCACCATTGAGGTTTTCTTTGTATTTCTGGCGTGATAATTTTTATATTTAAAGTTTATTTTAAATTTATATCTGCGTTATTGAGAGAATTTCAGATAAAAACCTTTCGAATTCACTATGCATAATATTTTATTGCTTCAACTAGTGTTGATACACTTCTTTGTATCATCTGAAGTTTCTGTAAGATGCCACAGTTTAGCGAATTTAGTTGAAGCAATTTAATAGAATGCAATCTGCATTTGCAAGTTATTTATGTGAAGTTGTCTCAATTTCACAATGGATTTCCTCGAAGTCTCGGTCTTAACCATCACTCACATACATCTGCATTGTTCAAGTGTCTGAAGAGTGTTTGAACCTTTTCGTCCTCGCGTCAATCTCCTGTATTTTATCCGAGGTTTTTCATGTACCGATGTGGCACTGAAGCCGATAGTATCGTCGGTGTGGGAGTTAATTTGGGTCAAATGTACATACCTTTCTAGGAGTCTAAATCATCCATCCGTTCTTCATTTTTGAGTACATTTAGACGGCATGAGGAAACTGGCCCGCCTACCCTGAGGTGTAAGGTTCATACTCCGTTTGCTAGATTACTTAGTGAGTTGTATCCTTAGTGAGCATGGCGACTGTTTGGTTGAAGACAGTCGCTTTATGTAGGTCCCGGTTCCAGTAACGAAAATGAGAATTGGAGACGTTGTTTGGAGGAAAAATACCTCGCAGGAATGCTAAAAAAAATCTAACTTTGATGAGATAATGTGACGAAATTGCAATTTATCGTGAGGAAAAAAAATCTCTTGCTCGTGATTCACTTCCGTCTTGATTTGGCGAAGCGAATTTCCTCTTTCTTTCTTCTTTTCGTATCATACTTCTTAATGGGTTTAAGTGCCATCGAATTCTCCGTGTCGCACCCTCTCCATTCCTCGCCTTTCTTTGAGTCCTCACTCTGATAACAGGTGCCTTATTCTAGTAGGAATCGATCTCATCTATGTCGTGGGTATGACGTCACGGTCACGACAAAATTCAAACATTTCGTTATGTAGCTTCAGCGGGAATTTTCTCCCGAGTCATAATAGATAGATACCAAATTTGAATTTTATTTTTTAATTTAAGCAGCTCTAAGAAGAATGAAGTAAATATTATATTAACTATCCAAAATCGCTGTTTCATATGGCTCTTAGTAATTAATTAAATATACCTACCGGCATATACAAGGTTAAAACTTGGCCCATTTGTTTCTCTCCGTTCGATGAAAACGTCTTCACAACCAAAGGTTTTTTGTGACTTCGTTAAAAGTATTACGTTGAGTAATTAATTAATTTTTAAATAGTTGAGAAAGTATACGAACTATGCCTAGCTAATTTTTTATGTGATGTATGCGCTTTTGCATTTTTAAACGAAGTTTCTCTTGAGCTCGGTTCCGTGCCATATCCCATGGAAAACGGCTTCAAATGTTTTGGCAAATCTATCGAAAGCTTGTTCAGTTAAGTGGCTGATATTTTGGTATAATTGGAAATATGAGATATTTTTCATCATAATGAGGCCATATTCATTAATGTGATGTGAAGTGAAATCTCGCTCAGCTACCTTTAAGGACATTATTTGAATTTTTCGTAGTTGTGACGTTAAAATTTCGTGACAGCCGAGGCTATAAAATTCCGAGGCTTTCCTGAATAGAGCGCCAAACAGTGTTGATACAGGCCTGGAATACATTTAAAAGTCACTAAAATTGAAAATGGGCCTGGAAATTTGTTTTTATAAGTCAAAATCAGATCGTTTTCGATAAGTGCCACTTTAGGCACTGCCTGTAGGTGTGTGGTCTTAGGATTTTAATATCTTGCCTGAATGAGGCATTGGAGCTCTTAATTGGTGTTTAGCAATTAGTTATGGCCCTTAATAGGGAAAGAACGAGAGAAGTAAATACATTGTTTCGCATGCATGCAAGGTTATCATCTAATGTGCCTTCGTTTGGTTGCCAGCGCGAATAACACTCAGGGGGCAAACAATCGGCTGTTAATCCAGTCACGGATTTGGACGATGAGTCCACCAAATTACTGCGCTTGAATTTCCCTCATCGCGGATGAGATGTAAGTATATTATTCCATCAGAAATGAAGCTGATTTTCCCTCAGAGCGATAGTGGCATTGCTCCGTTTATTGAGAGACTTAGTTCCCCCATAGAACGTTTGTCAATATGTGGTGCTCCTATTCTTGCAGCATCTTTAAAGTACGCACTTACCAAAGAACCCATATTTTCACCTGGAAAAATGAAAATTTAGCCTGGGAAACCTGGAAATGTACAGAAATTTCATAATCTCTCGTATGTAGCAACCGTGGCCAGAATGCCAATGCGTACGCCAGTCTCCGATCCCCCCAATGCACAATCCCTAGTTTTCGACAATCCACGCGCGTGTCGCTGCATCTCCGGTCCAGCATCCCCCTTCGCAATGATGACCCCCTTTTGTGTCTCCATACTCGTGCGGGAAGCCTTCGTCTCCTCCTCCCTTACAATTGATTTCTCGGACCACCATCCCAACCAACGCTCGCTCTTTGCATTCGTGTATGGCAGTCATATTTTCCGCCCTTCATATCCCACACTCTCCCTCCCCTCTTTGATTCCCCCCCACCCCCAAACGTCTATCCTCACTCAAAAGCCGCAATTATTTTATTTAAATTTATTACCGCTAAAAAGTCTGAGTACTTGTGAAAATATCACGTTCCATCAATTAATTCGTGAGAGGCCGTAGCAATGTCATTAATGACGTCTGTTTCGTACGCATTTTCGAATAAAAGTGCCGCAAGGATCGTATTAATTCCTCCACGCCAGTTTTGTAGGATTTCTTGCCCAATTGTGAGTAAAAATTATGACGAATCAAATAAAGTCGTAACCTTTTGTGTGATTAAATGTTTTTTTAGTAAAATGAATAATAATGATTAATATAAATAAATGCTTGCTGTAAAAGGATATTAATTTTTACCTTGAAAAACTTACTTAGGGTAATAGATCCATATATTTACGTAGATAACTAAGCTTCCAATGGCTGTACTATTATTATTTGCTTGTCGCCTATTGTACTTTTGTTCCCTCGTTCCTTTCTTCTCAGGGATCAATGCAACGTGTACTGTTGTGTCACGTACCTTCTGTGTTCACTGCTTGTATAATTTTCGCTTGTGACTCGTAAATATGTACTTATTATTTATATGACAGTGCTGATGCTTCCTTTACACTGTCATTCATAATCTGTTGCGGCATTAACGTGTTAGTAAAATATGCGATAAAATTGAATAAAAAATGACTTTATTCATATACTGACCCCTTGGCTCATGGGTTTAATTTTCAGATTGTAATTTTTCTGAAGGAAAATTCACTAGGATATGCCACGTGCTGTGCAAAGCACTTTTTGGAGCGTCGTTGTAAATCACGTTGTCGTAAGTCCACCAATCGCTCACATCTCCGGCTAAGGCATGTGCCATCCTTTTCCGTAATAAGTAAACGCGTTATAACAAAATCTCGAATGCAACGGCGACCGTAGTCTTTGTGTTAATCTTGAAAATGGTGATAAGAACACCGAAGTAGTGTGTTTAATTTTAATTATCTTTTGTGATTGACCAGTAAGTCAAAATCTCAAGAGGGAAAAATAAAATTTAAACTTTATCCCGCAACGTAGACCAAGTCTCACAATCAAATTTATTTTATCTTAATTTAAAATTGTAAAATAAAATATCTCCACCTTTAATTCCCCATTCATTCCAATGATTTTCATTGTTTGGTCCGGAAATCTTTTCTGGGCGCTATCTCAGTCGCTTAACGAATTTTCCTGACGGTCAGACTTAACCCAATGAATTTCACGTGCCGAAAAACCCATACATAAGAGACCTTATCAAAATCGTGTGAGCCGTTTTCGAGGTACGTTTCACATACATACATGCAATTACTACTCGTTCAAGAGTATAGGAAAGAATAGACCACTGATATCAGTTTTAAACTCTGTTCTTATCGTTCCTGCTCCCTTTCTAGCATCTTACCCTATCCCCATCCTTGAATACCGGGAAACAGAGTAGATATCTCCGGCGATTGTAACCCGGTGCTCACCGAACGGGCAACCGCGAAAAAAATCGATCGTCTTGATGATCGACCGACGTTTTACGAACCAGCGGTCAAGCAGAGAGCGCGTGCTGGTGTTTTTTTCACGTAAAAATTCGTGGACCGCGCACTCACAGCGTGCAAGCTTTTTAGAGAAGGGTGCCATAGTGTGGATGAGACGGTGTGGGACACGGTGGCTGGGAGCGCTTTAAACGATCAATAAGTTCTGCAAACGGCATAATTTATGCGGCGTGTGTGGCATGTGTTTCCGTGCCAACGCAACATGGCATCATCATCGTGTTGCCATGCCGCATAAACGTTTGTCTTCCCCATCCCATTTACTTCTTCTCGGGAGGGAGGGGGGGAGACGCCGCGTGGATCATGCGCTTAAAAAAAAAGGATCTTGATGAAGATAATAATGGCGTTATATGTACTGTTGCAACTTTTCCCCTCAGGCATGAGAAAAGAGTTAATTATCGCCACGAATGTGGGTATATTTTTTAGAAAGACTCGTCCTGATGATGTTTTTCCATCCTGCCATGCGATGAAGTATGCAAATATTATCACGATTAAATAATCGGCCTGGACCGCGAATCGCACCACGGACCTATGGCTTGCTCAGATCACTACGCTACCCAAACTTCCTAATTCTCGTGACAATTGTGGTATATTCTAAGGAAGTAGATTTTTTGCCATTTTTTCTCGTGGAAATTCCTGCCTTGTCCTGATCCCAAAAGTCATCCGAAAGTGAGCTTCGCGTGCTTCAGAATCTTGGTTCCTTGGCCCCGTGGTGTGCCTAACTTGCTTTTCCTCCGGTGTAGCATCCACATACACAGCGGAAGGAGTCCGCTGGAAATTTTTACTTCCACCTTGTGGGCGACGTACTGTTCTGAAAATGTCACAGCATGAAAGCTAAAGCCGTCCGCATGTAAGATTGACACGTGTGAGAAGGTCAGCACGGTTCAGAATGAGACTCATTTCCCAAATATCAAGTATCTCTTATAGTTCCTTGTCAATCTATATGTTGTCTGTTTTTATTATATTCAGGGCACTTTCCTGTTCGCCTAAGTCATAATTCGATGACTGGTTAGATTTTATGTGCCTAAAAAATTACGGGAGGCAGAATCTTGTATATCAGTGTACTCATTGTGAATTTGCCACGGCTCAGAAGCTATGTATGTACTCCTGTGGTTCCCGGTAGTTGTAACATCTAGAAATATCAAAAATTACGGTTAACCGTGGCCATATTTTCAAAATGTTACGCATTAAAATTGTTCGAGAAATGTGTGTACGTTGCTGCCAGTTTATCCTCGTAAGGCCTTTCGTACTTTGGGTTTTACGAAGGATTTTGCTGATGTGAACTCGTTCCTAAAGTTGATCGTTAATGCGGTGTTTAATATGAATCAATGAATTTTTGGGTGGTTTGAGTTAAAAGATGGAGAGCAGAGAGGGTAAGGGACCCCCTCAAACCACCTCTCTTCCCCCCACCTCCAACCACCCCAACAGTTAAAAAAATTCTGCCTGTTTATAAAAACCGGTGGAAGCTTTTGAATCTGCCGGAAGATGCCTTATCAAGGTGTAACTGTTCGCAGATATTAATAAAGTTTGAAAAATTACTACGTTGTGCTATTACAATAGATGTCAATTATCAAGTTATGATGGTATGAATGAGTATTCATTCAGTGTTTCCCGCCTGTCATGCCACAAGTTACGTGTATATTCGGAGGTCGGTCAGTTGGTAGTTTGATGAAGGACTATATTTGCCAAGACGCATGCTCTCCGCCTGAGCGTCCGGAATACTCCGTTCCTCATCTCTCCCCCTCTTATCAACCCCTGCCAACCTCCCCGGTAGCAGCCACCCACATCCCTCTCCGACTCTCCACTCCCCTTCTTCAGAAGCCAGAGACCTCCTAACGCCCAACCAGCCCCACCGCTTGTGTGTTTGCGGAAATCCTAGCTCTTCTACTCTCACCCTCCAGTCTGCCTCCTCCTCCACTACAATCCCATCACCCTGGTTCTATCCCTACCTCCTCCCCTGCATCATCTCCACCCTCTTGTCACGGTCAATTTCAGCCATTCTCTTCTTCCTACTCTCCCAATCTTTCAGGAATCCTCCCGTTTTTTCATCCTCTCTTATTTCGGCCGGCGTTCTTCATTTGTTGACTCTGTGTGTCGTCTGACCTCTCCTCCCCCCACTACGAGTCGCTCACGTTCCACTGGATAATCTTTCGTGACGGACGAGATAGCTCGGTGGTTAATAATATACTCTCCAGCAGCGGTGGAGGGTCATTAGGGACAGTCACTACGTGTACCAATCGATCTAAGATTTTTAGGAACTCGGACCGATCTGGAAGTTCTAAAGACAGTTTGAGCGAGATTTTTCCCGAGTCATAATAGCAACCGTATTCGAATTTCATTTTTAAATTTTGGCTGTTATAATGAGCATTAAGTTAAAATGGAAATGTAAGTGGTGCAAGAAGTTTGTTTAATTTGACTGAACTTCTCATTAATCACCGAAATATACATTTGAGGCTTTTATTTGACTAGTTTTCTCACGCTGTATGCTGTAAGTGCCTTTACAATCGGAGGTTGCTTTTGCGATTTTAGAAAAAGTAACTCGGTGAATAATGAATTTGTCCCTGAAAATAATTTAGAAAAAATAAGAACCACCCACTATTAAATTTCTGGCGCGACCTGTGTCAAAACCTTCTCATTATGTCTCTGGAGCACACAGCCGCCGTATCATATGCCATGGAACACTGCTTATATTTTTTCGCAAATATCTCGGAAAGTAATTCGGTGATTAGCTGATATTTTATATCATTAGAAATATGATATATGTTTTCTTATTAATGTTGCCAAATTCATTGAATTCTATGTGAAATGCAATTTCGCTCTAACTACCTTATGCGAACTGACTCAGATCGCTCAGTTTACCAACCCGGATTGAAAATATCGAAATTGAACAATTGATATCAGCTGTCTGGATTAGTGTGAATTTTTTTCGCTTCTTTCAGCCGCCCAAATTGCACAGAAACCACACCGTGATTGATATAGATGATATCTTGTTTTCCATCGTCAACCATAAGAAGAACGAAGGGCGCCATGGAGTGATCTCTTCGGATCGATCTGAAATCTCAGGCTTGCTAGGAAAGCGGGCTGAAGGATCAGATACACGCAGGAGTTTACTCGTAAGCGGGATTGATATATATTTTATCGAATACATGATCGACTATATTTGGAAGGCGAAGGCTTCCATTTAACATACTGAGCTGAGCCGGATATATATATATATATATCTGAGATCGATTGGTAAACAGTGATTGGCATGACTCCAGTGCGATGGACGTCGACTAATTGATTGTCCTAGAAACGAGTAAAAAAATCATTTCTTATTAAAAATATCTATCGTGACATACGCATCTATGGCCATGTTCATAGCAGTAGAGGAAACAATTTACCAATTTCGATGGAAAGGGTACACTCCTGCGGCTTTTCCCGAAAATGCGTCGGAACTTGTATGAGCGATAATTCGTGGTAAAAGTACAGTAAAAAAATAAAATCATTGGGCGCTATACCTCCTCACTATTATTTAATATTCGGCTATAGTTTCGTCACATGCTCCTATGGCCATGATTAAAGCAATTCAGGAAACAATTTGACCAATTTCGATGTAAAAGATACATATTTAGTGCTGTTCCCGAAAATGCGTCGGTACTTCTTTGGGCGATAATTTTGGATGAAAAACTAAAGTCATTAGTCACTATTGTTCCTCACTGTTATTAAAAACCCCACAATCATCGTCTGTCGACCTTGTTTCATCACCGAATTCCGTCATTAAGGTCTATCCTAAGTATTTAAGTCTGCTCCAAAAATGCCTCACCTATTTATTGGGAAAGTAAGGTGTACAAAACCATGCTAAAAAAGTAAACCAGTTGTAATATTTTGGACATGATAAACTGAGTCTAATGTACATGTTTCTGCTTCAAAAATACTTATTATTGTATAAGTTGGTGATTGGTTAGTTAAGTGTCTAAACTTACGAGGAATAAATGGCATTTTAAACCTTTGAGTCCTGCAATCTATCTCAATGATTTTATGCATGTAATCTAACCTACCGTAATGTCACGGAGTTTTTAATATGTCTCAATCGTCTACGGAGACTTCATTAGCCCTTAATAATATGTCGCGTCAGTGTGTCTACCGGGAAACATATCTCTTCATCTTTTCTCACCGTCTGCCTTCCCTGAGACTTTTTCTTTTCCCGCTGTGGTAAAAAAACCGCCTCACGAAAAGAAAGTCCCTGTTTTTCTCCTCACGCTCTTGACTCGCCCTTCAAACCCCCATCACTCCCCCCGCGAGACCCCTGTGTTGCTCGCAGCCGGATTAGTGGCCGTAAATATCGCCTTTTCTTGGAGTTTACGGATTTATCGACGTATGTCCCCTTCCCATGTCACATGGCTCCGCGCGGAGAAAGAGGAAACAATCAAAATGTATTTTTCACCGGCATTGATTGCGGTCCCGTCGCCTGTTAAAGCTTTCCTTGCCTTTCCCTCCCGTATCTTTCTCTTTTTTTCCAACCCTCCCCCTTCTCCGTCATCCCTTGCCCCCCTCTTGTTCCTCTCTCTTCCATCTCCTAACCCTCCACCCCCCTACTCTCTTTCCCCCATATCGATGTCAAACCGATTGAATTAAAGGTGGCGTCGCGATGGCCCTTGTCTCTCGCTAGTCCTGCGATCGCTGCTTGGTCGCGCTGCGGTCGTTGGTGGGTAAGGTATCTTTTTGTTACCGCGGCAGGACTTTTCGATGTAGCAATGTGTCGGAGATATCACATTTTGATCGATCGGCCGGGCTGGTCGATAGTTCTCATTGCGACATCATAGGATATGCGATGGAATGTGACCGCATGCGATGCAATGCGAGGTGTTCCTATATTATTAACAATGAATAACTTAGTACATTAGGTCCTGATGATGTTGTGCTATAACTAAATCTGGGTCGTGAATAAAACATTTTATGTGGATGTGCTAAATTATTCATAGTTATTAAAATGAAACTGTTCCGCAAAGTTACGCCGCAAACGATTAATTTTATTAAGTGTTCTAGTGTCCCCGTGGTATCGCATTGCGATATTGATCATCTGGGTACTGCCATATCATAAATACGATATGGTGTGTAATGCAGTTCGGTATTAATCGATGTGCAATATCATGTGATATGCGATACATTGTGCGATGCGAAATTTAGATCTCAATGCGGAATTGAAATTTGAATATCTCACATCCATATTCACCGGGCCGGGGCTAGGGCGGCGAGGGGACAGGGTATGCAGAAAATGGGTAATGAGTTGAAAGTTGAAGTGTTTCCAGATGGGATTGTGCTTTAAAGGTGTACAGGGGATAGATTACTCTTCGCTCTTAAAACCGATTTAGCCTTTGCGTCAGGAAGAAATCTAGCCTTTCATTTTGTACTCTAGTACTAAGTAGTACAAGTTTGCGGATTATAAAATAAGTTAGATGTAGAAGAAGAACTTAAGTATTTTTTAGATTATTAGATGGCTGAAAATGTGAATGGGCGACACGACGTGTTGAAGTATCTACTTTATCGATGGGAGTATTTCAGGTAAGCAGGAAAAGTTTGGAGAACTACTGTTTTGTTTTAAGGATTTGGAAAGTGGGTAAAAATTGGGTTGAAAAATAGTTGTATTGTCGAGTAAGTAGTTTTCATGTGCTGTCGAATTTTCTCCGAAGATAGTGTGGTCATATATTTGCAATGGGCCGTCCTAAACCTACATATTCGTCAAAAACCGAAGATGATAAGGATCTGCGAAATCTCAGCTTTCTTCTACGAAAAATAAACACTTTTCTTTATCTGCCCACGTTAATATTTATTATGAGTGTCTCTTGAATTCTTTTTATCTGTTCATTCCACTCTATCGTGACAGAAAACTTTTTAAGAATTCTCGGGAAAAGGATGATTTTCTCGGCCACTCAAGATTTTCAGCACGGTTGAGTAAACCCTACTACCTATAATTCAAACGGTCGCGATTTTCCTCCTTAGATTCGATTATCTCAACTCACTTTGAAGTGCGCCGTTCCGAGCTTGCTTTTAATGTAAGTGGACTTATCGGCGCGGAATTAGGAAACTATACTAGTCTTCCGGGATGGAATAAAATGGTAATTTCGGGACTACCATACCCTCCCTCCCGGAACATGCTTTATCGATGGATGTTTGCTTCGGCATCCCCGTCCCTTGCTATATAGCGAGTGACGTATCACAGTATTTAACCTCCTCATCCTCTCGTAACACTGTTTGTGTGTTTGCCTCCCGAGAGAGAAAGAGAGAGAGAAAAAGGAGTTTTTTTGCGAGAGGATGGGGCTTGGAGGTTATAGGAAGGATCCTCTTGTTATCCCAAGGATGTAAGGTGAAGCTCTTTCTCTCCTGAAGGAGATGGGGGGGAGGGGGAGGGAGAGGTGGTTTTTTTCCCCCTAGGGTGCGATTGACCATTCCGCCTTTGCCCTTCTCTCGAACCCCTCCCCTGTGCCCTGACTCCCTCTTTCGACGTCGTGCAATCTCGTCATCATCTGCCCCCGCTGCCCGCCACCATCGTCCACCCTTTCTGTTTACCCGCTCCTCCTCTCCTTCCCCCTTCCTCCTCCCCACCTCTCTCCCCCCTATCTCTCCCCGTACTCAACGTTTGTCCTCTCGGGATAATCGTAGGTGACACAAGCTCTCCTCCACGTCTCTCCGCATCTTCTTTTCCTGCTTTCTCCACTCCTACCTACCTCCCCTGTATTACTGTAGAATAATTTTTAAAAATATGCGTTTGATTTGCATAGAATTGCAAAATTAAATAATGCTTAGTTAAATTTAATTGACTTATGACCTGATGTTTTGTTGAATTAGTACCTGCAAGGATACGTGACTGTGTAAAAAATACTAAGTATAAATATTGTAATTATGTATTTGGTTTGTGAGGAAATTGTGGGTAGTTAGGCATTTTTTTATATTTTCCTGTTGTGAAATTGAACGCAATACCGTTAACTCATCGAGTATTTATTTTTTATTGTGTATATGGGGAAAAAAGGTGAAACTCCGAGCAAAGATTTTCGCTCAAATGTACTTGTTCTAATAGGGCTTGCCCTAGGGCCTAAGACAATACATTTTGTGTATATCTATCTCCCCCGATCAGTTGGTCATTCATGTTCGACCTTTGTCGTTGAATCGTTATAATATCGGTTTCCGACAGAATTTCGATTCTAGTAGTCCCACCTTTTTACTCGCTAAGGCTTTTTCCAGAGAACATCGATATCTAAAATGTATGTCGCCTCTGCGGTATTAAATTACCTCGCTCCCCTAATGACGGGAACGTATGTAGTCGCTTTTCAGCGTCGATTTTATCATCGAAAATCGTTATATACTTAATGCGAATCAGCTATTTTCGTTCAATAGTCTTTTCGATATATGCCGCTAGTTTGCCTAAAATAGTTACAGAATAGGTGAACGAACCTTTTCGGGAGAACATCGATATTTAAAATGTATCTTTCATCTCTGCGGTATCTAATTACCTCGCTCCCCAAATGACAGGAACGTATGTAGTCGCTTTTCAGCGTCGATTTTATCATCGAAAATCGTGAAATACTACATGCAAATCAGCTATTTTCGTTCCGTAGTCTTTTCGATATGTGCCGCTAACTTGTATTAAATAGTTACAAAGTAGGACTACAGGTGCTCTGATCAAGAAGGCCTTGGGAATATTGGAGCCTCGGAGAGCGACGCAATTTTGACGACACCGCCTCGAAAATTTCTAATAATTCCATTAAAAATTTGAGATGTCTAGAAGTCAGTGACGTCACGTCAACGACATTTTCGAAGTTGTTTAGTCCTTCCTGGATAAGGCCTTCAGTTTTGTTGTTTTTGTCAACTGTTTGTGAATCCTTCGCCAACAGCCCGGAAAGGGCTTTGGAAAGCATATAAGCTGCGCATGAGATTTTAAACTTAAACCATAACTTGAAATGGGGTGTCCATAAAATGTGATGATTTTTTATCCAACCTCTGCCTACTTTTTGGGAAAAAAATGGCCGAGAAAAATGAGAGGCTGTTCGATTTGGTCGAACACTTTACCTGAACATGAGTTAATATGGCTGTTACTTAGTGAAATGTTACCGTGCCTATTATTATTTACATAAAAGTTCGAGGTGATTCCGTCGATAGCAAGTTTACCTATTTTAAGGGTAGTCAGGGTTTCGTTTGTTGGTCATTTCATTAAAATATTTTTAAAAAACAGCTTTCAATTAATGGATCACTCCCTGAATGGGGCCGATTTTTTACACTCCACTTCCAGTGCGTAATTCGTTTGCATTCTCTGCATTCAAATGTCTCGTTATTTATTTATTTGCTAATCACAAAAACAGTTCGAAGCCCTTTTGCATGAGCAGACATAACTGATAAATAAATTAAATACATTGACAGCAAAAAAACAAATTTAGTCAGTAAAAGTCACACAAGCCGCAAAAAAATATTAGCGCATCCGCTGAAAGATTTTACAAGAAGAAGTTGAAGGAGGTCGTAGAAATAAAATCAGGATTATACTTCAGTTGTGCGGGATTTGAATATGTGTGATTGTCCAAGTCTACCCCTGTAGAAATATTAAATCTTATAATTTCTCAAAATTGTATGGGAAAGACGCAGGAAAACTTTCGGAGACAGGGTTGTACCGACTCTGGTCCCTGAAAGTTCCCCCCCCCCCACCTCTCTCCTTTCAGCCAACTTCAGCTCCTCAGTCAGGGTTTTCATCCCTCGCCATATCCTTTCCTTACTACGCTCCTGGCTTCTCCCGCCTTCCGACCCCGCCCCTATCCCCCAATCCCTCCTTCCTTAGACCTCAAAGGTCGCTGCGGCGAATACCGACTCGGTCTCTTGGATGGCTAGGTCGCATTGGAGGTCAGACCGGAGGATTATCTCGAAAGCCGTACGGGTTCTGCGAAGGCGCCGACTAAAACCACCCTTTCCCTTCTCGGGAGGCCAGTAGAATGTTTTTTGCTGCCTTTCAAAGACACTCGCTACCCTTTTCTAAAGTAATTCCACCTCTTTCAATAAACCCTGCATTCCGCCTAAGGCGTCCGGCATGGAGGGAAAAGAATTATCTACGACTATTGTTGTCTCAAGAGTAGATCGGAAGTTAAAAAAACTCAACTATGGAGCGTTCCTCGTTAAGTTGACTGTATGGGAGAACGCTGTTTCCAAATTTACGCTCCGTATGATCTTCTCTACGCCACGTAAGCAACCATTTCCCATAACACACTTATAACATATACGCTAAATATGTATAAGTAACATACCTATATTTAGCGTGTTGTAGGAAATGGTTGCTTACGTGGGTACTGATGTTTTTTCTTCCTAGCATACTGCATAGCAATATGTTAATTTTCCTGCTGATATTGGAAACATCGCTCCACCATCATTATGGAGATTTACTCAGGAAACGCATCTCCACAAGAGCCCTTACTCGCAACTAATTGTGGAACGCTAATCGAGATAAGTTAAGTTCAACAATCAAGTATCGGAAGCATTATACATTTTGTATCTTGATGATCCCGGTAGATGTAATCATTGAATTCCGAATCGTTGGCTAAGATTAGTTGAGTTTCTTTAAATCCGTCCTACCCTCGAGACTTAATTTGAATCGGAGATTGAATGAGATTAATACGAAAAATACCGAAAAGAGTAATTGTGAATGGCAAATTGAATGTCATTGTGATATAACTGAAGGCTGACGTATTTCAATGTGGGAAAAATATTGAAACGTATTTAGTAACACCTTCATCCAGCTTCTGTTGACAAAAGCAGTCTTAATACAAAAACTTCTTTCTTACTTTCATCTTTCAATCAGAAGGAGTGTAATGTGGGCCTTCACCAAAATTTCTTACTTTCTCTCCCCAATTTAATGTTACCAATCAATTTCTCATTATATTACTTAAGGTCATACTCGTTATACTCACAGATTTCTCCTCATCCTACAAGCACAACCGTACATTCTAATGAGAGTCTCTCTTCCTTCCTCTCTCACGTTTTTCTTCCTCCTTGTTACTAAGACTTTGATTTTGAGTACCAATCATTTAAGTGCTGCAGATAATCGTCCAAGAAAAGCGGTAGGTCCCTGGGGGAATGTTATCTGATAAGAAAATGGTATTTGCGCGTACACTCCAAGCTGAATTGTTTACCAAATCGCTTCGTGAAGCCTTAGGTCTATTATCACTGTAAATGTATTCTGAAACCGTATTGATTTTTTTGCCCTCCATCGTACTCATGAAACGTATTTTGGAAAATAATTACGAGCAACACCAAACACATTTTACTTGGTGTTCTATATCTCTCTGTGTGGAATTTATCAGTACAATGTGCTCAATTACTTGAAGGTTGCCAAGCAAAAGGTATATAATCTTAATCAATTAATCAATACAGCGATATTGTTTACAGCCGTAGGATCCGTTTGTCGCTCCCCTACCTTTCCGTTCTGCGTGTCGTCTTACCTACCTCACATAAATGGCCCTCTTCACGTCCTCTTTCCATCTAGTTCTTACTTCTGGTATCCAATTAAAACACAATTTTTGAAGTCTGTAGTGCATTCTCATCACGTTTCCATTCCATGAAAATAGTTTTTCTTGTGTTTTCCGTCAGTGTCTTTTGCACTCCCATTCTTTCCCTCAGTTAACTAATTGAAATATGACCCATAATTGTTACGGCACAGCATCTCCTCCTGAATCCAGTTCCCATCGCGACCTGCCTTCTTTTTATATCCTCTGTAATCGCTTGCAAAAATGTGTTTCATTCGATACCTCCAGGAAACTGTGTGATATCTGTCATTTTTGCATGTATTTTATTTATTTTCAATGTTCGCTGAAACGAAACACAATTTTCCTCTAACATCCGGGGCAATGGCAAACAATGAGAATAACAATGTAATTGAAAGGTTTCATCGATTCAGTATTGTTGAGCTGTCACATCTTGCTCACATTAGATAATTGTCGCATGAAAAGGATCAGGTTGGTGGTGTAGCTTGCGATGCTTCCACAATACCGGGTGATATTTTGTTTATATTTTCGCTTGCCATATTAATCACGACGTTTCGAGAATTAACCTCCTGGATCGACGAAACTTTGCGATAAAATTGTTATTTTCGCATGCGATAATTCCATCGGCTTTTCGAGAATTTACCCTCCCCCTGGTTATCGTTCTCGCCTTCTTCCGCGAATAAGATTTTTTTTCATTTCATTCCGTCTCCCCTTGCCCCCAATGCCTTGTTTCCCTCTCCCGTTACCCGGCGTCATCCACCGTAATAGGAAAACACTCCGCAATCCCCTGGGCCGCCGCCGCCCACGCTGCAGGCTCCGCCACCATCGGCATCCCTCGCCGTGACTACTTCTCCACGTTCGCCGTGGTGACACGACATTCCTTCTCCTCTTACCCACCACCACCATAACCCCCTCAGCCTCCTTTCATCAGCCGCCCCCCTCTCTGTTCCGTGGCTTCTCCTTCTTCCAACGTCTCCCAGGAGTCGCTCGTCTTCCTATCTTTACATCCCCCCTCTCCTCCTGTCTTCTCCCTTTGTCTCCTCCTCCCTGCAAAGCCTTTTCTTTACCTTCTCCCTTTCCCTTTTCGCGAAACTACTAACATGGTGATGTAATTGATTTGCCCCTTTCGACGTCTTTTTTTTTAATGGATCGGCGGCAGTTTTTGTCGAAAAAAATTGGCTTGTCATCGAATTAGGCCGTTATTGGATATCGTTGAATGGTCGACGGAAAAAAATCCTCGCCCTTTTTATCTTTTATTGTCCTTTTATTATTTTATCATTTTATTTTCCTTTCTTTTCTTTTTCTCAAAGGGCTCTCGGTTCTCTTAACCTCTACCGCCCAAGTCGTTCATTCTATCTCTGTAATGAGCCATCGCTTTTCCCGCCCTTGTGGGGATGTAAGTTTGGTTTATGCTCACTTGATGTTGACGTGGTGATAATAGGCGTTAGGTTATTGATTTTGCAAGTTTTGATCGAATGTCAATTGAAATATTTTCGGTGATACAGTTATTGTCATTTCGAATTAAGGTTAGCAAGGATTAAAGTGCACTAGTCACATCTCCAGCCATTCTACGTAAAAATTCAGAAGATTCCGGCCTTAGCGTGTGTGATTTCTACATTATGATTAAATAAGTATTTTCAATTTTTCACGATTGGATAAATAAAACATGGATTACAACCTAGGTTTCGAATGTAATTAATGTTTTATTTATATATTGGTTGAAAATATCAAATATTTATTTAATTGTAGAGTCATTCTACATGTTAATCGTACTGGATTGTCGAATGTTACTGCTTAATTCCTTTCAAAAGAAATTATTCACTTATAACAAAATGCTAATGGAGTAACGGATCGGAAATTATTAAATTTGATATCTTTTTTTAGTTGTGATACTGGAATGAGGTATTTCCTCTCCATGCCCTGCAGAAGATAGGTCTATTTTATTACCAAATATGTATTGAATGTTGACATTCATTCTGCCGAGCGTGCTCTTGTAATAGAACATATTTTTTCACTAATTTATTCACTTTTTTGTCTTGAGGAGCGAGTCTTAAGAGTCCCCTTCTCTATCTAAATCATTCGTTCCAGTCTCTTGCCTAACCAAATGTAGTATAACTGTTGGGATTCTTTCTACCTACCCGCTACTGTTAAAGATCTATCTTGTGGGCTTTATATTTGATAATAATTACAGAAACAAAACAGTGGCAGTTTCTGTAATTTTGGAACGGTTCCACCACATCTCACCCGAATCTGCATGTGTTTGTAATTGATCTTCACTTTACGTCTTAACCCAAGATATCTGTCGCCAATCCCCCCTCTCCTTTTTCTTTGTGTTTATTTCCACTACGCAGTTTTTCTTAAATTCATAAGGTTAAGGATATTGCGTGGACTTTGAACATAGTTGGTGGATTTAAGATGTTCAGTTTTCCCCAAATAAATAAAAAGTTCAATCACGTCTAGATTTCATTGTATTACATCACTATATTGTTCTCTGGTCAATCACCTGATGGTGGTGTAATATATTGAAACCTTGGTCGTAATTAAAGTTTTATTTGTGTGTAGAAAATTGCGCATCCTTTTTCTATCCGCAATTCTTCTCCTTATACGTATGCTCACCCGTCACACTTTCCTTTCGAAGTAGACACAGTAAAAATAGTTCGATTCTCGGTGATAGGCGTGTGAAGCTGACTTAGATAATTTCCTCCATACTGCCCAATCCGTGCATACCTCTTACGCTTCAGTTACACTCTTACCCGTGCGAGAAATCGAGATAAATTCCCTGTCGGTCTCCTCCTGAGGAAAGACTTATTGTTAGTGGAATAAAAGAAAACAAATGATCAGGAACGCCCTCCTGTTCTTAAGACACCTAATATTCCTTCTTTCAAGAGTAGCTTCCACCACATTCTCCCAAGACCTTCTCCATCTACGCCTTCCCGTCGCACCATCCTCTATCATAAATGTGCTTCGTTATTAGATTCTCATCCATTTTCTCGACGTGGCCAAACCAACGAAGCACGTTCCTTTCATACATGACCATCACCGGAGCACCCATTCCACATACTTTCATCACCCACCTCCTCGAAAATTCCTAACCGTACCCCTCTTGCTTTTACCGCACTACTTCTCCTTTTCCATATCCCTCCAATCTGTGCATTTCGTCGAACTCAACAAAAGAGTTAACCGTGCCGATTAAATTCGTCCATTCGTCCGACACTCGAATAAGGGGCCAGACAACGACAGCTCTTCTGTCGTGCCCAGGGGCGCTCACAGCTGCGGCATCCTCCCCAAACATCACCCTTCGCCCTCGCGTTGTCACAGGTGCTCGACGCGGACGTTTGCATCGGAATGTTCGGGATTCCCCATTCTTTCTCTTCTTCTCTTTTTGCCCCTATCCCTCTCTCTCTTCCTACCTTCCTCGTCTGTCGGCGTTCACCAGTCTCTCTCTGTCTTTCTCCTTTAAAGGGCCCGGATCGATCAGAGACCTTCTCTCGCTCCGACCAAACTTTAATAAACGCTTGTAACATGATTTACTTAAGCTTTCTGTGCTTCTGGAGGTGGGTTGATCTTTTTTTTAAATTATTTCCTCTACTCACGGTTTGCGCTCTTTGATTCATCAGTGTGTTGGAGAGAGAATTGTTTCTGTGATGTGGAGGAAGCTAGGGATCCTAAACCCGCGGAGCCTTCCTTTGGGTGGCATTTAATCGCATTCTCCGTGCAGAAAAAGAGCTCTCCTGCTTGTTGGAAGACGCCCTCAGAGGGCGCTGCGTTGTAGGAGGGAGAGGAGGCTTTAATGATGCGATATTGTGCTGTGCCGAGTGCGATATAGGATATTCATGGGGTATTCCATCGCGAGATGAAGGCACCGACGATGCAATTGATGGCCTTGCGACATCATGAAATATGGGATTCATTGGGATGTGAGATATGGTTCGATATAATGCGATGTGCGCTTTATGTATGCTTGGGTTCGCCCTACATTCGTTCGTCTAGCATAAGACTTTAATCTTCAGACATTTACACAATGTATGCCCGTGGTGGGATTCGAGACCACGACCCTTGGATTGCCAGGCCAGTGAAATGCGTTATTAAGAAAATAAAATTATATACGATATGGTGCTAATTAATGCGACGCTAATATGCTAAAGGTTTGAGCGATTTTATGTGATATGAGATATATCGTATGTTTTTCTGATACGAAATTTAGATCGAAATTCTATGTAGAAATGCGAAAATATCGCCCAGTCCTAAAGTCGGCGCGTGAAAGAGAGTTACGTGGAATATTCTAGAGAAATGTCTCCCTAACTCTAACTAAATGGTGGGAATAGTACGAGGGTCAGTGCTTTAGGGATGCTGTCTCTCGTTGGGGGGAGGGACGGTGCGTGGCGGGGGATGTGCTTCGCGGCGAATAGGAGAAGGGGTGACGCAGGGAACGATGTTCGGGAGTCGGTTTCCCGTTGGCGCGACGGGTCCGGCCCCGGTAAATTGGGGTAATTAGGCAAAATGTCGCTTTCGTTTAAATGAGGCTTTTGAGGTTCGTGACTCCGGTTGCATCAGAATCCGCCGCCGCCGCCAATCGGGGAGTTAGAGGGAGGTGGAGTTTGAAAATGGGGTGTCGGGTGAGAGGTGGGGGATTTAGTTCGTAGAATGAGTGAGAGGGAGGGTTAGGATGTGGAGGAGGGGATGGAGAGAGAGCAGGAAGTTGAAAGTGGAGGAGGAAGGGGAGTGTGTGTGGGTGGGTGGCTGCTCGGGGAGAGAGGCCGGCGTTGTCTGTCACCATGGTAACGGGAGGAAGCGCCGGTGACGGCGGCGCCACCGCGCCATGACGCCTTATGGGAGCTCTAGTCTCGACGTTCTCCTGTTCCATCTTCTTCCCTCCCACACGACCCTCTCCGTTATCATCCCATCTCTCCGGTCACTCCCCCTATTGTCCTTTACTGGACCACTCTCTCTTCTTTCCCTCTTCATCTGACCACCCCCTCCCCCACCTCTCTCTGACTTCGTTCCCATCTTACATTAGAGAAGTTCCAAGTTCTACCCTAGAGAAGGGGACGGTGTATATGTGTTGTCTGTTTTTTTTCCACTCGCTGTATGTATAACTTTCTGCCAAAGAAACAGCGTCATATGTCGCACTTTCCATACATTTTTTTTCATAACTACTGACACTTATTTCAAGTTATCAGACCCGTGAATTCTGAATCTCTTTGGACCTTAAAATGTTGCTTACTCCCATGGCTATGTGAACACAAGAAGTCTCTTGGACTCGCCAAAAATTCCTCTCCAGCGTTGTCGTGTCTGCTGCTTCATCCTATGGCCTTCCCATTCTGGGAGGATCTTTCCTTTCTGACATCACATATGTTTTTTAGTGTTTTCATTCGAGAGCTATGCCGGTAGCTTAGCTACTGGTAGGGCCTCCCATGCCAGACAGGTCGTCGTAAGGTAGGAAGGAGTCGGACTACCTGTATTACACTTTTTGATGAGAACGCCAACATGACTCAGATAAGGATGGATTTTCGTAGCAACGGATTTAATTAGTAAAACATCACCTGCATCGGTAATTATTTCTGTATGACCCATCAGCCGGGAGCCCATACTAGCCATCTGAGAAACATTTCTCCTATTTACGCCGGTCCGCATGTCTCATAGGGTCAAAGATATTGCTCTAGTGCAGTGATTCTCGTCCTTTTTTTTACTCAATTCCCCCCTTCTACCTTAGTTCGGAATGTAATTCCCCCTTCCCAAGATAGACCAGCGTTTAAATAATATGTATTTCAAATAATATGTATGCGCATGATCATGGACGACTCGTACTTCGAATCGTCGCGTCGGCAGAAATGCACAGTTTGACCCAGTGGAGGACCCGAATAGCCTTCACTGTTATCTCTCTGATTCTCACTGAATCCGCCCCTTTTAGCAGCCCCCCCCCATTAGTCTCTCCTAGCGACCGCTCCCTCCAAAGCCTCCCCGACCCTTTCCCTGCCTCCCCATCATCCCCTATATCGCCATTCGTACGTTATCTCTGACCATCCCACGGAGTCAAGTGACATCCTTTCGTCCGCTTTCGAGTGAAGAATGTTTGCTTCGCTCCCTCTCCATCTCTCTCTTTCTCTTCTTCGGAAATGTTCCTCCCTCCATGGCCCTTCCTTGCACGCGGTACCTCCTCTTCCTGTTCTTCTTCTTTGTCCTTTCTTCCCCTCTCTCCATTCCGAGAACAAATATCAAGCCCTGGCTTCCTGTCGGGATGTCTCCAATCCGCTTGCTGAAGTCTGGAGGATCGCAGAGGAGCACGGGCTTTGTGCCTTATCTGTTTTCCTTGATAAATGTTTCACCGTCTTCATTATCCTTGCTTTCCGAAAGGGTTTTCTCTACGATGAAGTCCCAGGGGAGCGTTATTTTTGGAGCATTTCTCAATCCTCTTTAAGGTAGTTTGAGCGAGGTATCACTTCACGTAAAATTCGAGGAATTTCACCTCATTACAAAGAAAAAGATCACATCTTTACAATGATGACAATATATCAACCTCTTACGATTATACTTTTCGAGATATTTTCCAAGGAATACCAGCGATCTACGTGAGAAATGAATGGTACGGGTATAAACTTCAGAAGCTCATTATTAAAAAAACAAGGAATTTCTAACGCATAGATATCGTCAGAAACTTAACCATGTGTAGTTAGTATGCTTTCTATGTAGTATTTCTAAAGATGAATCAATTACACCCCGCAGTATTTTTTACAGAATCACAAAATAATCTTCGGTTGTGAAGACGTTTTCAGCAGACGGTGTGAACAAATTTATCCAAGTTTAAACCTTATAAATGTATATTTAGTAAATTGCTGAGAATTGCAGTAATTTAAAATTAAGTTTTTGCGTCATTAATGTTACAATAAATGCGCAAAGTGTGACGTAGAAGGGGAAGACCTGTGTGGAAGTGTTCAGCTAAGGAGTGGAGGAGAGAGGAAGGCCCATGGTAGGCAACACTGCCCAACACATTACTGAATTTCTCCTGAGAGGGCGGGAAAGTGTTAGCGCGTTTCACGGTCATGTTTAGTAGGGTGGGCCGAAAAACACGAAAGTGTCCAAATCGAATCGTAATAGCGCGGAAAAGTTGCTACTCGTCACTCTGATCACAAAGAAAGAAAAATTTTCGAAATCGGACCATGTCTTCCGGTCGCACATCTCGTTCGAAGTTTTGAAAAATCGTAAAAAATATGACTTTTTTAGGGATTTTTTTAAAATGAGTTACAGTGATTGGATTACGTTCCAAATCGGTATGTGGCCTCTTCTAAAGAACCTCTGTCTTAAAAAAATATGTAACACCCCTTATCTCCTTCTTTTATGGGGAGGGGGAGTCGCTCATCGCGTTCAAATTATCGAAAAATCGTAAAAAACATGACTTTTTTCGGTGTTTTCTCTTTATGAGTTACAGTGATCGGATTGCGTTCAAAATCGGTATGTGGCCTCTTGTAAAGGTCCTTTGTCTTTTAAGAAAGATATAATTCCCGTTCCCCCCTTCTTTTATGGGGGAGGGGAGGGGCATGTATCGTAAAAATGAGTGACCTTACGGTAGGCCTACGCTTATTTTTGAAAATTGGTTTTTCATTTGAATTCGTCCCTTCAAAATAGTTGTTTTGGTGAGAAAACAAATACATTTCAGGCAGGTTGATGTGCGACTACCCATAGCCGTGCCTAAGGGGTCAAAGTGCAGGTGCTCTAGAATAAGCGGATTTCGATGCCAGACACACGTCTTTACAGTAATTCGCTGATTGTAGAGCTCCGCAGGGGCGAAAATTTTAGGATCCTCACAAAGCTGAGTCAGAATACGCTGATATTGCTCGCAACCCATCGGAGAAACCCATATGTATAAGCAGTGGATCTATATCTGTCTACTGCCTATAATCATAGGGAGCTATAAATTTGATTTGAATAACAGATAGAGCGTTTTGAAGTTGGCGATGAAGGTTTGCGACCATGGGAACCCTGGTAGTTAAACGCGGAGACTACCTTACTCCCACGTGCGAAGCCATTTCTGAGGGAATAAACTCATCCAATGAAAAGGGCCTTACGCGCAACTGCCGCTATGTTTTCTTACCGCTGTACCTCACAGAGTGAGGTCGCTTCCCGTGGTAATGAACGAACTCTTTTCAGTTGTGAGAGAAAGCCTCCCAGTCTTCTGCTGATCTTAAGGTGCCATCGTTGCAGTTCGTTGCTCGTCGGGTTGAGTGTTGGCTGTCCCCTAGTGCTCCGCCACAATCGCACGATACAACAATGTGTGGCGGCTGCGGGTGACTCTTGACGACCGGCCGAAAAATTTCGGTGGCGGCGTGAGTTGTCCTTAGTCGTGTGATGGTCCGTCTGCTCCGTCGTAGCTTTCTGCCATTTCTTCTTTCTTCATCACTCTGTCTCTCTCTGCTAGACGCACCCGCGTGTGAGAATGGTTTGATGACCCCCCTCCCCCTTCCCGACCCCACAAGCACTCAAACCCCCTTCTCTTTATATCTTTCCTTTTGCCCCCCCCCCCCCAAACTGCCATACCCCTGCACATCCCCCGTCTCCTCTCCGGGACGGTAATAAAGGACCGCTTTAGTCGTGTTTCGTCTTTATTAAATTCTCCGATGTCGCGTGGGTTCCCTCTCGCCGCGAATTATTACGCCTTATATTCCCCCAGTCCGCTCCCCCCGCCCCTCAAAGAGGCCGCCCGCTCCACACCGCGCATCACTGGTGGTACAGAGTATAGTTTCTGATACTGCACAGTGGACGATTTAGGGACATGGACTACGGAACTTTCAAAATCCTGCGATACGGGGGAGGAAGGCTGTTTAGTGTGAAAGGTCAGTCAGTAAACCTTTCTAATTGCTGCCAAACGCAAGCGCTTCTAGAAGTGAGATGACTATCCACTAGTACGTGCCGTCCCGTTTCGACTCTTCTCACAATGAGACCTCAAGATTTAAATTCGTCTGTCAAATTTATAGCGATGGGTGATCTTAACCGCTTGCCTTGCGTGTGTGTGCCTCGTGCCTTTTTCGCGAAACAATTTGGTTCCCCTGCCTCTCTCTCTGTCTCTCGTTGCCTCCCTCTCTTCCCATCTATTCTTTAATTTAACCCCTCCGCTTCTACCTACCCTCCTTGTCGCACAGGTGTACGCCAGCAACTTTGGATCCTCGGATAGCATAATTATCGAGAGAATGTAGTTCTAACAATATCCCTAACCGCTTATTTCTCACTCATCTGTGAAATTTTATCAGTGGTCTAATTAAACTACGTGCCTACCTAATTGAGGAAATGTATCGCTCGAAGACTAGGGAATGCAATGTGAAGATCAAATTGGTGCCTATGCTGCCTGACCTTAAAAGTGCACAACAATGAAAATATTTGGTGACTAGTAATTGGAAAATGGAATCGGTGAAATAGTTGAATAGAGGATTTTTTGGTGGAAACTAAGAAAGAATTTAGGAAAAAACACCGTTTTGTGCTTTTTACATACATTAATTTTCTGAAAGATTTTATTTCGGTGATGTGTGACGCTTCATCGCTTGGAAATTTTAAGGTGTACGGATATATACGGTGTACATATTGAACCACCGGCTCTCTTCCTACTATTTACTTGATATAAATCGTAGTCTCTTTTATGCAACGTCGCGAATGTTTCGTTTGTATTTTCCCCACGTTAGGTCTTGGAAGTTATCGGTGGCGGGGGGCGGCAGAGAGAGTGTGGGGGGCGGCGTATGTTTATGTAAGGGGGAAGTGAGAGTGAGAATCGCTTCACCGCGGGAGTCTGGATGGGCCGTTGAGTGGCGGCGCGTGTTCGCCCAGTCCCCGCGATGGATTTGCGACGGGCGGGCGCGGGAGGGGGCGGAGGCAGGGCGGGTAGAAAGGGAAGGCCTCCCCCGATCCTGCGGGAACCTGAAGCACCAGTCGATCTAGCCTTCGCATAGGGGGAGGGCGCTTAGGGTGGGTGATCGCTTAAGGTGGCTGGCACGGTTCAATTCGTGGGTCAGTTCACATTTAAATAATTTTTCAAAGAAGTCGAAAAAAATCCTAGGCCCACATCTCATTTAAGTACCTGCGGAGGAACTCACCACACATGCTGTAGTGGAAATGATACGAGAACTATATTTTACATTTTTAAGGCTTAATTAAAGCATGCTATTGTTCGAGTTTTCGGCGCGGTAACCGAAATGTAGGTGAAAATTGTATGTAATCAGGTTTTTTTTTTCGAATGTTGAAGTTCAGTTGAACCGGTGGTGCCTCCTTAAGTTTTAATGATGATTAATATTACATGAGAAGGGGTCGAAAGTGTGCATCACTAACACCCATTGCTCCGACCCCTTCTGGAGGGCACCTAACAATTCGAATACCCTTTAGGTACAAGGTGACCAGCACTGCCAGTGTGTCCTCCAGTAGTACCCTTCTGTGCCATTTCAGACTTGGCTTTGTAGTTCAATGTACAAAGACTGAATCGGAGGAAACAAAATGGTTTTCATTGGATGGTTTGAAAATACTAAAAAATATCTGATACATTTCAGACCTTTTTGCTAATTTATTAAAAACTTGACCGCATAATGCAAAAAAAATATCCCAAGGATAAGATGAATTAGAGATTTAGCACAAGATTAAATCAAGAATAAAAGAAATTGGTTCAAAATGATGTGTTTTAATAAATGGACAAGGGTGGAATTGGATTCTTAAAAATGGATAATCCCATTCTAACTTATGGAAAAATATCATATGTTTTCTCCTGGCTTCGAATTCGAATAGGTACAAAAGTGAAGACTGTTTTCCTGGGACTTACTTCCCTGTAGAAACCCAACAATTTACTTTACGCCTCTAGATCAAACAGTTTCTCAAATTAAGAGACGAGCGGACTGAGACTTCCTAAAATATTAACATAGAAAAAAATATATTTTTAAATATTATAAAAATATCACAATTCTTAATCCTCCAATTTTCTTTCACTTGGAACAGAAATTATGTAATAGTATTTGCCTGTTAAAAATTGCTGATTTTCCTCGCATAAGTAATAGTAGGAAGTAATGACATTGCTATTTATTCAATCAATAAAATGCATTGTTTGATATTAAAGTTTCTTGATAAATTTTAAACTCATTATTGGTACTTTTGTGTCTCAATGGTAAAAATTATGGCTTGAAAATAATGAAATATGGTCCTCTTCTTATCTATTTCAGGGAGTAATTGAAGAACCACCCAGAAGTTTCTGTGAAAAGAGAAGAAAAAGTTGGAAAATGGCTACCCTATCACTTCGTATCAGCATTGTGGAGCGCGATGTCACCAAGACAATGCAATTTGACCCATCCACATCAGTTTTTGACACATGTCGCATAATTCGGGAGAAAATCTCAGAAGCTAACCTGGGACAACGTAAGTACATATATTCATTCAATGGTTGAATGGCTTTCTTTAGTTATTCTGATGTCTTGATGGGGTTCCATTTAACCTTGAGAGCAGGTCATATGTGAATGGCTATTTGAGAATCTTTTGATTTGATAGTCTTTTTAATTGAAAATTTGAGAGTTATTCATTTACCCAATTATTGTAATAAAGTTTCCAAGTGCTACAATGACGAATTCAGTTGTACATCTTTTAAATAATACCATTAATATTGAATCTCTATATTTTCCATGACATAATAGTATTTCTGTATTTCGTTTCATTTCTTGCTGAAATGATTACTTTATACAAGAATTATGTAATTTTTTTAGTGATAGTAGAAAACAAATCAAAAATATTTTTCATTGCTAACTCAAGCTGCTGTGTTATTTTTGGAAAATTTGTTGTGATGAAAAATGAAGTATTTTTTTAAACTGATGTTCCCATCAATGTTAATTAGAAGAAATATTCCAAGCACATCCTTCATCTTTTTCTTTCATAATCCAGTTTTGCTGGATGTTGCTGACTATGGTGGAGAAATACTCCATGCAACTGGTCGATGCTTGAACTCTTTTCTCCACAATGATTGCTTTTAGCTATGAGATAGTTCATTTCCCAAATGATTGTGCTTATTGAGTTTTAGGGTCACATGGAAAAAAGATATATGATCTTTGATGAATTTTGATGATGTGTTAGCTTGGTATTAAATACAATGGAATGATTGTTGTATTGGCTGTGTATACCATTTTTCTAATTTATTTCAGCGAAAGACTACGGCCTTTTCCTGGCTGATGAAGATGCGAAGAAAGGGGTGTGGCTTGAGCCAGGAAGAAACCTGGAGTACTACATCTTGAGGAATGGGGTATGTATAGGGGTTAATGTTGAACAGTTAGGATGATGAGTACCTTTTACCCAAAACTTTGTTTTAGGTCAAATTAGGTTGGTTACTCTCGTTAAAAATTACCTCTAAATTACTAATAAAATAATTCTGTGAGAAAAATATTACCCACATGATAATCATTTCAGTTTTGGTGGATTAAAATCACTTTGTCCAATATTTTATGTATCTGGAAACTGGAAACAGTATGTATGTACTTGTGTTTCTCTCATCTATTTTTTTATAATTTTTTCGTTTCAGGACCTTCTGGAGTATCGCAAGAAGTTAAGAACATTGAGGGTAAGGATGTTGGATGGGATGCTCAAGACACTAATGGTAGATGACAGTCAGCCTGTTGCAAACTTGATGGTGGTTATATGTACAAAGATAGGTCAGTATTAAACCTAATGTGTGTAGCCTATGAGTAACATGGAACCTTAAATGCTGTTGTTAACTCTCTATGCTTTATTTGTGCAGGAATAACAAATCATGATGAATACAGTCTTGTTCGGGAAACTATAGAAGAGGAGGAGAATGAGAATAAGGGACATAACTTTGGTACTCTGACATTGAAGCGAAGGAAAGAGGAGAAGGAGCGTGATGCTAAGATGGAGCAGTTGAGGAAAAAGCTGAAGACTGATGATGAAGGTTGGTTCCTCTCATGAATAATTTTACCCTCAAGGTCATGTTTATTGGGGCTCATTCATCACACCTGTCAAAACAGTTTTTCCAAGTTTACACATCTTCATGGTTTGAATTATAAGGAAGGTGATATAAGGAAGGAATAAAAATTGATAGTTAATTTTGTCATATTTTGCTGCCCAAAAGGTTGCTGCTGCCCAAATGCACTGTGATTATTTTCGGGTTAGATTTTGGAAGGAAAATATCATAACTGACCATAACTGTATCAATTATTGTCAACAATTTATTGGAAGCAAATGGGGTTGTAAACTTCCAAAAATAGCAAGTGTATTAAAGTAATTCCTTGTAGAATCTCAGAAACAAATTAATGATAGAATATGTTGTCATTCCAAGCTGCTCATGTATTTGTTTCTATCATTAGTAAGAATTTACATCAACAGTTTTGGATTATTCCATGTGACTGCTTTTTGGGGCCTTTGGCATTTTTCTATGTATGTAACTCCATATTGCATATTAATTGTCAGAGAGTTGTTATTCCATAGCTAAATTTTTAGTCTTAGTATTGCCCTAAAGTGTCTCTACTTTCTGGGGTTGTTAATTTATACCTGAATAAAGACATATTTTGGATAAATTGTTCTTTTATGCATGGTATAATGCATACTACATACTATAATTAAATTAGGTAAATACATTTTTTTGGCTGATTTTTTCATTTTCTAATAAAAATCATATCCAAGCATTAAAAAACTCA
The DNA here is from genome assembly GCA_963573305.1 of Pyrrhosoma nymphula. Lineage (NCBI taxonomy): Eukaryota > Metazoa > Arthropoda > Insecta > Odonata > Coenagrionidae > Pyrrhosoma > Pyrrhosoma nymphula. The sequence goes on from OY754336.1 coordinate 68,530,721, forward strand.
TTATCTGGATGCTGCATTCATTAGAAATCCATTTTTTTATGGGAATAAAGAATTGTGTATTTTTTTCAGTTAATTGGATCGATCCATCAAAAACACTAAGAGAACAAGGAATTGATGAAAGTGAAACAGTTCTTCTTCGCCGAAAATTTTTCTTTTCTGACCAAAATATTGATTCTCGGGATCCCGTACAGTTAGGTTTGCTTTATGTGCAAGCTCGTGATGCTATTGTGGATGGCACACATCCTGTGACTCAAGATAAAGCTTGCCAGTTTGCTGGGATTCAGTGTCAAATACAGTTTGGAGATTATAATGAGAACAAGCACCGGCCAGGCTTTTTAGAGTGAGTAGAGTATAAATTTTATGTATATTTTTGATCGTTAATAACATAAATTGGAAGCACAGATTAAAACCTTACTGTCATTTTCAACCTGCCTATTATTATGTTATTGTACATGCATTATAGAATATTCTTTTGACCACTCTTGTATAGCTTGAAGGAATTTCTGCCACAGTCCTATGTGAAAGTGAAGGGGATTGAAAAAAAGGTATTTGCTGAACACAAGAAACATTTAGGGTTGTCAGAACTTGATGCTAAGGTACTCTATACTAAGACTGCAAGATCCCTCAAAACCTACGGAGTAACATTTTTTCTTGTGAAGGTATGTTATGTTTATTTGTTGATCTTTTTATCTTACTTAATACATACTTTAATGGTTACCTCATGTTAAAGTTTATATGTATGGTCTTTCTTTTTTCGTAATTGAAATGAGGTTATGGAAAATATTTTTGATCAAAACATTTGCTAAATCAGAATTGATTGAATAGTTGCATGCACTCAATTTTATATCTTGCCTCCCATCAACTATAGGAAAAAATGAAAGGGAAGAATAAGCTTGTTCCCCGTTTGCTTGGAGTGACAAAAGACTCAGTTTTGCGTCTAGATGAGCGAACGAAGGAAATTCTTAAGACGTGGCCACTCACCACCGTGCGTCGTTGGGGAGCCTCTCCAAACACATTCACCCTGGACTTTGGTGATTACTCTGATCAATATTATTCAGTTCAGACTACTGAGGCTGAGCAAATTCTTCAGCTGATTTCTGGTTACATAGACATCATATTGAAAAAGGTAAGTGTAGTTCCTTAATAAATATAAACCTCTTAGAGAGCCCAAGGTAGTGCTGTATTATGTAATATTTACTGGAGAGTGATTTATCTTTGTTTGTCACTTATCCAATGATAAGTGCCAGCAGTTGATAAGCGGCCAGATTATCTGGAGTTCCACCTTGATTGTGCATTTGGCTGACCATGGTGATATCTCATACCATGAATGATGTGTAGTAAAAATTATTCTATTTCTATGTTTGTCAATGCTCAAAAAAAGGAGGGATATTTGAAATTATGTTTTACCTTTATCTATTCTTGTCAGCTATTCAAGAGTTGTGTTAGACCTGTCAAAAGTCATTTTTAATAAAATGCTTGATGTTAATTTGCTGTAATCAGCAGTGATGGTCAATGGTATGTAGTCGCAATTTTTATTGAGCCAATAATTTACATGATGTAGCTGTCCATTTAGGTATCTTTACCAGAAGAAATATCACAAGCATCTTAGTGCATTAATCATTTCAACAATTCTTATTCTCTTAGGATATTCTTCAGGGTGTTTCACAAGGATATGACATTACTTAGGGAGGTGATAGCGGATTTAATTTTAAACTTTTTTTTCCTTTGAAGAAGTTGTCTAAATGACTTAGTTATTGATTTGTGGCTACTAGATCATTTTATTGAGTATCTTTTATGTGTGCTGTCCTTATCAGCATTAGTATCTCAAACATTTTGCTATGCTTGTCATTCTTCATATAGGTGGTTTGTATAGTCTTTGGCTGATCTTGAGGGTGTCCTTCCACTTAATGACAAAACTTGGGAATCTCATTCCATGCATAAATTACTGTAACTTTGAAAGTCCAAACATGAGTTTGATGGCATACATAAGGTGAGACAGTTGAAGTTATTCTGGTACATGAATTTGAGCATAATCATTCATAGGGAAGTATAATTTTTTCTTGATTCAGGATGGCTAAAATTTGCCCATAGCTGGAATCTTAATGGCCATTCAGTCAATAACAAATTTGCTTGTCATCCTTTGATATTTCAGCCATAAATTTTCTTTTTATAACGAAACCAACTGCCCAAGTACAGTAGTAGTTTTATTAAAAAGGTTACAGGAATTGTAATGGAAGTATAGATTCAAAAATGAGTTAAAAATATACCAATTAGTTATAGGATGTACAAATATAATTTACTCAGTATGATATTGTAGGTAGTATAATATATTCATGTTTAATATACATATGTACTTACATATCGAATGCATAGGTTTAGATAAATGATAAAAATGGATGTCATTCGTATTCGTTTGCCATTCTTTGAGCATGGGAAAAAGGAGTGAATATTATGTAATCAAATTTGTAAAATTGAACATCAAAACTATATTTAGAATGAGAGAAACCCCATTTTTTAAATGGAGGTTTGGATGCATAAATCACTATTAATGGATTTCGTACATAACTTTCCTAAGGTTTAATAAATAATTTAATATCACATTTACTCCTCTAATTCTGAGTCTCATGTCAGCAAAAAGTTAGTCAAGCATTTTATCATCAGAATAATTGATTAGTTATTTATTATTTATATTGAGGTAAGTTAAGTTATTCCTTTGACTTCTATGAGTTTATCAGTCAAGCACTTTATTTTCGGTGGCAATAAAAAATAATTATTTCTTCTATTTTTTTACCCAGAAAAAAGCAAAGGACCATTTTGGCATTGAAGGTGATGAAGGCTCTACAATGGTTGAAGATAGTGTTTCTCCATTGAAGTAAGTACTTTATATTTTTCAATGTTTCATTATTGTATAATTACATGTTATATTGATTTCATGGTGATTGAAATGTGATTTTCTAGGGCCACCATTCTTCAGCATGAAACTGCCTCAAAAGTAGAGAAAGTGAACACTGAGTCAGTGGCTAAACCTGCTGTTATGAGAGCTGGAGCTGACGGTGAGCCTCATTTACTGAATTTGCAGTTTTCCATTTGTTCCTCTTGTTCTGTTTTGTTTAATACTTGTGGATTTAAAAAATCATTAAATTGTAATGCTTTTTACTGCAAATTTTAATTTAAGCACCATCTTTGTTCTTATTTTTGCTTATTGTTACCTATGAAGTTAATTTTGAAGCTGATGAGGCTTATCAGAGTCATACATGCAAACTATAATTTTGTATATACCTAGCATCGATAAGTTCAGTGCCATATTTTTTAATTCATAGATGCCATGTGTAAATGTTTGGAGCATTAAATTGAATCTCTTTTTTTGTTGATTCGCTTTGGAAACGGAAAGATAATTTTGCTAATATCAGTTATACTTTTTATTTATTCAAGCATGTAGCAATGGGTCACATAATGATGCAATTTTTATTTGTTTTAATGTTGCAATGAACCAAATTTTTCTTGGGCCTAACTATTATAGCATGTCTTCAAAACCATTTTTATGTGTGTATAAGTGTTGCAATACTTCATATCTCCATTTTTAGCTTCACTTGTTGACAACTATATATTGTCATGGTTCTTTTTGTCATTTAATTTTTATTTAGAAATGTTTGTTTATTTTTTGAACACCGATAAGCATACATACATTGAATCACAGATAAATCCTTTCTGTGAATGAATAACTTGCGTCTGATATTATTTAGTCTGAGTAAAAGTTTTTTATTTATTTTTTTTAATGAAAGCATATTAATTTTCACAAAAAAAATATCTTTCAAAATAAATAATTGTTCTTGATTTTTTTTGTAATTTGATGTATATTTAGTTATTTTTTCTTATTAAATTCCATTCTCTTGTACTGCTGTACCCCTTGGATTTTTTAGTACCAGATCACAGTAGTATAGTCCAAGTTCATGTCAAGGCCCTTAAAATTTTACTTATCAATACATATTAAATGGAGATACATTTAACTAATTATTTTCTTACCAAGTCATATTTACTGAGAGTATGAATGTTTTAATTTTTGCCTATAAATATGTGTGCTTTCAGCATCATTTTGTGACCACATGTGAGTTACAGGGTTCTCATTAAAAATATTTAATAAATATTTTGAGATTGTTTTTGCATGAGAAATTGGTGGCTGCTTTTTGGCCATCAACTGCCTCTTTCAGGGGCGAGAACCTACGGCACGGGCCACATGGGGTTGGCACAGTTCACCACGGTCAGTGGTCAGGCTAACGTTGCCCACACCCCTCCCATGGTAAGACTATGCTTATTTTCTTATATTGTAAAACGTAAATAGAAATATGTGTAAGCATATACTTCAAATTGTTACCAAAAGTGAAACCCTGTGCACTCAATTATAGATTAAATGCTGATGCTAATTTGACTGCATAAGAGAATTGTATTGAGAGAATTTATTTTTAATTTTTTTTGTTTGTATGGATTCATTTGATTCACTTATTTAAATTAAAATAATTCAGAGGGTTATGAGTGTTTTAATGTATCCGAGTCAAATTTGTTGCACATTTTCCCTCTATCAAAACTTCATGTTTCAGCATAAACAAAGTTTTAATGCCATACAATCAGTAGTTTACTTATTGGGAGGTATCCGAAAATATTATTCCTATTTATTTATTTTTACTCTCAATACACAGATTATCGCCTTAATGTACATTTTTGCTTCGTAGTCTGCCATTGTTTTTTTTAAATATTATGTATATAATCTTGTGCACACATCATAGCTTGTAGAATTTTTGGCATACTCGTGAAGCTTTATGAGCTGATTGTTGCCATGAATTTTAGTGTACAGGCAGTCCCCGAGTTACGTAAGCCTCGACTTACGTAAATTCTAACTTACATAAGTGGCAACCTTACAAAAAAATAGATGGGAATTACAAAAGTTATGGAATTGGAAGGGTGGTTGCCTACTTTCAAGGAGCGCATGTGTCGTAATGTTAGTAAGAGCTGGCCTTCCCCGTATTTTTTTCCGAATCGACCGTAATCTTGAGAGCACGGACTCAATTAAGGAGTAATTTTTGACTCCTTTTTTTTGACTTACGAAAATTTCGACTTACGCCGCTAGCGTCGGAACGCATCTATTACGTAAATCGGGGACTGCCTGTATGTTGTAATAAATATTTGAGGCATTTTTTTTTATTACAGGTATGAAATAATCATTTAATTCATATGTATTCCAATGTTAAGAGAACCATAAGGTTAACTTATTGCTTTAATTAAAAAGGAAAAATTTGTGCATGAGAACATATATCATAATATGTGTAAATTCTAAGAATAAATTTTACTAAAAGGTACCAAAAATTCAATCATTCTTTAAAAGGCCTATTTCCTCTTCTTGAAGATGGCTTCTAAATTGTCTAGCTGTCTAAAAACTGCAAGCTATTTCAGATTCAAATTTGTTATTGAGAGGCTATTCATTCTAGAGGATTTTTCTGTGATTGGTTGTTACTTGACAGTACTTTTATCATCAGATAAGGGAAGAACTGTTTTACTATCTAATTGTGTTGCATTCCCTCTGGGATTTCTTCCCTTTCATTCCATGCTTACTTTAGATGGATATCTGGGGATCAGAGTAGGTACATAACGTTTTTGCTGGTTCTGTATGCTTTGGTGGGATACTTTGAAACCAAAGCAGTTAGTAAGTAGTTGGGTTGTAGATTTTTTTGAATTCTCGGTGTTCATTTATTTTGGTGTTTTATATTTTGTCACAAGGGCTGGTGAAATATCTCTAAAAATCATTTTATGTTTTCAATGTTTTATGATTTTTTCAAATTTCATTGCTTGCTCAATTTTTATTTCTTTGTATATTGCAATTTTATTATGTATGTACCTGTTTTGGCATGAGTATTAGGTTGTTAATGTTTGCCGTTCATTTCAAAGTTTTCCAACAAAAGAGTAAATAGTTGTGAGAGCCCTTCAGTGAATACATTAGTGCAATAAATGTGGCATTCTATCCTTAAGTTTGTGTTGAGTGTGTTACTTAATCATATTTTATGTCATTTCTTAGTCAAATAAAAGTCTGTAACAAATGTTGATGCAATATTGTGCAAGGATGAACTTGTATTGAAAATTTATTTTTGTAATGTAACTTTAAGGTATTTGTGGCTCTTTTCATCCTCAAAACTTTGCTATCTTGTTCATCAACACTCTGCTGCTTAAAGTAGAGCATTTTTTATATGTAGCCAAGGTGCAAAACACCAGCTATATATTGAGTGCACTTTGTTAGTTTTTTTCACCACTTAAACCTTCAAAGCTTTTTCCTAATGGTGCTTCTAATGGGTGGTCCACAGGTCCAGGTGACGAAGGTTACAAGTGTTTTGAGTGAACCTCAGAGAGCGCTTCTAAGTACCATAAATGCCGGACAAGGTGCGATATCAGCTGCGGAGAAGGAGCTTACTACCAAAGCAGAATTACCTGAACTTGGATCAGATCCAGTGAGTTAAATTTTCATCGCTTTAACACTTTGAAGCCCAAGCCCGAGTATACCTCGGGTTGCATACTTTCTGCCAGGGACCCAAGCCCGAGCGTAACTCGTTTTCATGTGTTTGCTTTAGCACATATTTGCTGCCGCATTTACTCAGGTTAGGGCTAATTAACCATCTGCCGTGGCCACTGGCTGTCTGCCGCTGAACGGTGCCGCCGCTTTTAACTCATAAATGAACTGTTTGGTCATTACAATGTGAAAGTCCCAAAAAAACCCAAAACCCCCCGGGTTTCTAGAGCCATACGGTTACGAAACCCCCGGGCTTCAAAGTGTTAAGCTTAATGAGATCAAATCATATTTAGGTCTTCCTTTTCATCAGATTAGCATGATCGTAATGATATAATTTTTTCTCAATGTAGATGAGCAATGTATGCATTCATTCAGCATGCTAAATCAGGGTGTAAGGAACCTTGAAGATAGTCATTGTTTCAAGATCTTGTGGGACATATTGAACAGCCCTAAGAAAAATATAACATCTCTTGGCAATTGAGATAACTAAAATAAATTTTGTGTTTTCTCTATGAGATAGCATTAAAAAACACCTTCAGAATAAATGCCATATTTTTTAGCATAAACCTGCAGGGTGTGTATAAATTGACTAGATATGTGTTCACCATGAGAACTGTTCATGAGTGCTAATAATAAATTCAAAAGCTTTTTTTGTAAATATCATGGAATACAAAAGCTACTAATCATGGATCCAAGTGGATAAATTCTTCCCCTCAACATTTGAATGTCATTTTTCATGGATTAAACATTCAATTGGATAATTATACTGCAAAAGTGATGTAAGTTTAATCTACTCATCGACTCTGTCATGGATCTGTTTTGTTTTAGGCATCGCTAAAATGGAAGGAGACAACCTTAGATACCAACAAGCAGAATGTGAGCTCTCAAATTGCTGCAATGAATGCTGCTACAGCTCAAGTTGTTACACTGACATCAGGTAAGGTCACAGTTCTTGTTAAGTTTGGGTTTGGATTGAAAATTGTAAACTATAGGAGTCAGTTTCTTAAGCAATGAATTATCTCATCACAAGTGAAACAATCATCCCTGCTGTTATTACCTACTCTCCAAGCCTTCATTTGTACTGTGTCTTCTTAATTTCCATAATGGATAAAAAGCCCTTTCACACTGGTATTGTCTTATCTCATTCCTCTCAGTCCTTTCTTAGAAAGACATAAGGTGTGCTTATGTTAAAGTGAATACACTTTTTCTGATGCATATAGATGAAAATAAAGCTCATGGCAGTGACATGAGAGAGGAAATGGGGAAAGTTGGGCAAGGAAGGGATAGTGAAAATAAGGATTTGGGGAAGGAACAATAAGCCATTGGCATAGGTACTACAACCACTGGTTTGCAAGATCTCTTGCTTTCCTGGCAAATGCTGCAGATGAATTCTTGTCAGATTGCACACCACTTCAGATCCTCCATCTCGTATTCTCAAAACTGACCCCAATGGCAGTGGGGTTAAATCCTTGCCTACAAAACCTAGGGTTACAGGTACGAGTCCCATCTAGGTGGACTTTTTGCCACTCACAACATGGTTGTGTGTTCATCCTTAATTGATTGTTGAAGTCCCCAATCTTAAAGGCCTTAGAAGCTATTTTCGGTGGCTGTTGAAAATAAATAAATGAAATAAACTATTTTTTAACCCTGGAATATTTATTAGAGAGGAGGGTATCAGCTGAGTAATCATGGGCTACTAATTTCCCAAAATCCTGTGTATAAATCGGTCAACTTCCATGGTGTGGCATCAGGAGCCCTGAAGATGATGAGTGACTTTTTCATTGAAACGTCAGCAGAGATGGAGGACCCTGACAAGAATACATCTGCAACTGGTTTGCATTTTACCGTCATGATATTTCACGGTCCTGGGGGAAAAACTAAAATCATGGTGGAAACAACACAATACTTTTAAGGTGGCCACGTGGGAACCCTTTTAAAGGAAGGGACCCACAATCTGCAGCTACCCTGTCACCCATTTTATGAACTTTGAATCTTTCTTCCAAACTGGGTCTTCTGAGCCTGAGTCCTGTCTTTCTTTCTACCCGCCTCCTGCTGAGGAAAGGGCTCTCCCCTATATTGTTTATGTGACAGTGTTGTGTAGTATGCAGTGTCTTGAAAAAATGAAATTCTGAAAACATAATCATAAAAATTATTTCTCCTAAAACAAATTCAGTAAAGCAACATAAGGAATCTCTTAGGGCACAAAATTTATATTTTTCAGATGATGATATCTTTAAGTTCTTATATTATGGCTAAAATTTTAATAGAAATAATGATTTTTGTAGTTGTAAAAAGAAAATTAAATTAGCTGAACATTTTGTTCCATATGATTTTTTGGGTTTCTGAAATTGAAGTTATGTATTTGGGAAAATAATACTTTATAGAGGAAGACAAATGTTTAAATGATGATTTCATGATTTATCTTGTCGATTGGGAACATTAACTACAAAAGATAGCAAGGAAATATTGATGGGAAAGATCTCAGAAATAGATTGAAGGAAAGTTGAAGTTCATATCTACTTGTTGCTGCTATTCTCATATCTATCGTTACAGCAAAATGTAGTTAATAAATTTTATTCATAGCTATATCATTATAAAGATTAAGAACCCATATTCATCAGGCAAAAGAGCTAAAAATCTCATCCCCCATTCATCCTGAAGTTTTGCCCATTCCCCCTGAAACACCTTGATCATTGATTTCAGGACCCATAGAGGAAGTAGACCACACTGCTGTTGGTGCAGCCATCAGTACCATCACCACCAACCTACCTGAAATGACTCGAGGTGTCCGAATGATTGCTGCACTAATGGAAGATGACTCCTCTGGAGATCGTCTTATGGATGCTACTCGGAAACTGTGCTCAGCTTTCAGTGATATGCTGAAGGCTACTGAACCTGAAGCCAAAGAGGTTAGGATCTCTTTAATTGCTTCTTCTAGATTTTTGTATACATAGTGTCTTACCATGACAGCATTTAACAATTAAGAGGTGTATATACTTGTCATTTGGGTTATTTTTTCTGCAAGTCTTAAACCTCAATGTTCATGGTGCTGATATATCAGCTTGTAGAAAAGTTGGTCTACACTTAGTGTTACAAAAAGTATATATTGCTTTTATATTTACTAAAATATATATTTGTCTCATGTAAAACCTTTTATTTTAACTACGATGTCTTTATAATATCTAATCAAAATTTCAGTGTCCCATATATTTCATGTGTGATAATGTAATTCATAATGTGGACTGCGTTTATTCTGTTGCTAAGCAGTTACAGGTGTGTTACCTACTTATCATAAAAATAGATAGTTTTTTTCTTTGTGAGAGCAGTTCAGTATCTTTTAATGCTTTATATTGCTTGGATTTCAGCCGAGACAAAACTTACTGAATGCTGCCAGCAGGGTGGGTGAAGCTTCCCAGCAAGTGTTGAGCACAATGGGTGAAGACGAAATCGATGGTGATGATGGAGAGGAAGGCGAAAGGCGTCGCATGGGAGATATCCTTCTGGGTCTGGCGAAGGCTGTGGCAAATGCAACTGCAGCTCTTGTCCTTAAAGCGAAGAATGTTGCTGCCACTAGAAGTGGCACAGACCAGGCCATGCAGAACAAAGTCATTGGAGCAGCGACGCAATGTGCCTTGTCAACATCACAGCTCGTTGCATGTGCTAAGGTATGCACTTTTCTTGTTATATTTTTATTAAATCTTATACTTTATTGGTTTCTAGGAGACATGATCTGCTCCACGAGTGAAACATGTCACAGAAATATCCATTCCAGCAATACCAATTAAAAACATATAATAATATTAATATCATAATCAAATTACATGAGTCATAGACATAAACTCATCAATGTAGTAGTATGAAGAGTCACTTAGCTATTTCTGTAGTTCAGATTTTAATTGTTGGAAAATGTTTGTCTTAAATATCTGAGTAGTGCATTCAAGAATCGTACACCTGTGTGAGGGTGTTTACTGAATAGGGTTATTTGTGGGCAGTAGCCCTGAAATCATTGAAACTTGTTGTATTACCATTATGCTTATCGCCTTTAGTTTTGATTAAAGATTTATTTTGACGTTCAAAGGTAGTAGATTGAAAAATGGATAAACAAAGGCTAGTAACAAATTTTTAAAATATGTACCCTTGTGAGTACACCTAATGTATAGTAAACTTCATACAGAAGATGATCATAAGAGGCATAAAAGAAACTCATCATCACTGTTTTTTTGGCGAATAAGGAAGACTTTCTTGCAGTATTATCAATCGCATGGAATCAATATTAGTCATTAGGTAATTGATATCACATGTGTAGTTGAAGTATCAGTTTTTGAAAAGTAATTTCTTTCTGGAAAATTTATTTCTCTGAAGGGCAAAACTCTTCTTCAAATATAGCAAAAAGAAACGTGAAACAATCATTATTTATGTATGATTATTTATGATAGATATTTTAATGATGTTAGTATAATAGTTTTTTGCTATCAACTATTTTAATGGTACACACAAGGTCTCAAGTTAGGCCTCTGAAATTTTCAGAATGTATTGTGTCATTAAATAACTAATTGTGACAAAAAGCCTATTTAGGCTTAATTTCAAATATTTATATTGTAATTTATGTTTGAGGGAATCTTCCTCAAATAATTAACTATTGTTAGATTAAAATTCATATTTAGCAGGTTACAATCCTGGATTGTATTGAACAAAAAGAATGATATTCTGGAATTCAGCAGTATTCTCCGTCTGTATTGAGAAATTGTTGAATTTATAAAGTAAACTGTTGCTGATGTTGTTCGGTCATTTCATACTCAAACCATTGAGCAAATTTTGTCATCTACATTTCAACGTCTCTCCTTTTGCTTTATATTTAATTCCATAGGTGGTGGCACCAACTTTAAATAGTCCAGCATGCCAGCAGCAGTTGATGGGAGCGGTGAGGGAGGTTGCTCGTGCTGTTGAGGGCCTGGTATCTGTGTGCCAGGAGGCGTGTCCAGGAGAGGAAGGTGAAGTTACAGAGCAAGATGAGCATGTGCTGCAAGAATTGTCCCTTGCTGCAGCAGAAGTCACCCGCACTCTAAATGATCTTCTGAACCACATCAAGTGAGTCATATTTGGAATTTTGCCATGCTTTGTTTTGCAATTATGTACTTCAAAATGCCAAGTAATGTAGTAATTCTTGAAAATGCCTTTTGCCTGGTATCTCTAGAGGCCACTTAAATGTGCATTATGAGCTTGAATCATGTGGCACTTTTTGAAAATTGTAACTGATAGCCTAAAACAACAATGGGCTTGTTCACCCGAATATTTTATTGCTGATTCTAATAGTGTAAAAAAAATAAGTGCACTCATATTTCTCTGTCCCTAAGCTGCCTCTCAGTTCTTAAGTTATTGGCAATGGAACTTGAAGTACTCTGAAAGTGGTGCACTTGAGTCGGCTGTATCACAACTAACATCTCATTGAAGTTCTCTTTTGTTAGTCAAACTACATATTCATTGTGTTCCCTTGTTTTTAGGCAAGGGCCAAGGGAACGCCTTGCTATATCTAGTAAGGAAGTGAGTGTGACGGAAGGAACTGTTGAAACAATTATGGTTGCTACTGATCGGTTGTTTGCATCATCTGGTGATGCTGGAGAAATGGTCCGTCAGGCAAGAGTTCTTGGACAAGCCACAGCTCAGCTGATCCAAGGCATTAAGGTAAAGGAGACTCAATGTTCATGACTTTTTTTATTATGCTAGTAATGGTTATTGAAACAAAAACATTTAAAATTAAACTTGCTTAACCTTAGACTCGATTTCAATTTCATCCAAAATATGCCATTACATGCTAATGGCTGTTCATTGAGAGTCTGTAGTCCTGGAAATTGTTCACAACCTGTTACTTGCTGGTTATTACCGTTGTATAACATCTAGCTCCTTCCAACCATCTAAGATTACACGGGGTGAGATAACTTGAGCTACAAAGCATTCTTAGTAATTAACCTACCCCATGAAATTTCGATGGTTTTTTTCTTGTCTTAAGAGACCTTTCTACTGTCTATACCACACTCGTGTATCAAATTGCACTTCAGGGATAGGTTGTCAAATTTCATGTTTAATACTTAGGAGCCTTGATACAATGTGTCCAAGAATTCATGCTGTTGTTCTGAAATAACTGGTGTATGTCATAAGTGAAACAAAACCTGCTAATTTCCTCTCCATTCTACTTTATAACTTTAATTCCTACTCATTGGGGTTCTTGTTGCCTTTTCCTTTCAAAGTTGAAAGGTTATGTGTATTGAATAGATTGGGTGGAAGGGCAATGTGGTCTCCATTCTTCATTTTTTAGCTACCATTGTTTCATACAATTTTTCAGTGTTTTGATAAGCTTAAAGCATTTTATTTTATGAAATCCAATAGTGTCCTCCTTTCCTGTAGCAGGCAGTATTTCTATGCGAAGGGGATGAAGGAAGAGAGTTATTGGTTATTTCATTTATTTCTGTGTCAAACAGGGAGAAGCGGAAAGGCAGAATGATTCTGAAGTTCAAAGGCGTTTGCTAGCTGCTGCCAAGGCATTGGCTGATGCTACAGCACGAATGGTGGAGGCTGCTAGATTATGTGCTTCTGCTCCCCATGATGCTGAACGACAAGACCAGTTAAGAATGGCGGCTGAAGAACTTCGAATTGCCACAACAGCAGCCGCTGCCACCCCAGCTTTTCGAAGACAGCTTATATCAAGGCTAGAGGTAAGGGATATTGAAATTATATAATTATTTTCTAGTTGAAGAATTGCTGCTATTTGGGCATTAATCATGGGAACTCAAGCACAATATGTCCATCAGAAGCTATGTCTAGCTTATAAAGATAAAGGTGATTATCCTCCTTCTTCTTATCTTATATTCTTCTTCTTGTACCTTTATTCTCATGTTTTATTGCATTCAGATGCATAAACATTTGATATTTAGGCTAATCTTTCTGAGGAAATGAGTAGATTTCTGCCCTCTTCTGATAGATGATTTTTTTAACTGGGACAAAAATGTCCTGTCCTGATTGCTCACTGTTGGTGAAGTTAAAGCCTACCATATTAGTAAAGGTGAGAAGTACTGATATACAAAGGCTCCAGCCAAACTGAAACCATTTTCGCATTAATATATTTCATACCTTGAATTTATTCATGCCTCCACAAATTTGTGCATGTGTATTTAATACCTTGGCGGTAATATTACAACTACCTATGTGCTGTACTAGGGTTGGAGGGAAAGTAAAATTGAAGATTGGGAAGGGGAAATGACAAGCAAATAATGAAACAATGGTTATTGCCATAGATTTGAATAATCTACTTAATGAACTTGCAACAAAGTTAATCACAGGGAAAGAGATTGTTTCTTACAATTCTCAACCCATTTTTCATTATTTTGGGTAATTAGAAGTAGGTAATGTCAATGTGTCTTGTTTTCTGTGTACTGCCTGGGAAATAAAAAGATATAACTGATAGCCAGAAAATATTTTACTGAATGACTGGTTCTTTCATCAATTGAAACTGTCGCAATAATTTTATTTCCCTGGTTTTTATTTGATAATTTAATAATTTTATCTATACATGCATTGCGCTCTGATTAAGATAATTTTACATTTTTTGTCAGAAGTTGTAATTTTTTACATGTTATGAGTTGAGTATCAAAGTTCTATGATGAGATTTGGCATTTTTTCCATAAATTGTAATTTTTCCTGAGTGTTGCATTTTTTATATTGTAAAGGCTAACGAATGTTTATGTAGTGAAGGCTAACAAAACAGTTGTTGCATCATGCAGGATTTGTCCACTCTTCTGAAATTCATTATTTGGGTTTTTAAATCTCATTAGAATGCTGCTAAGCAAGCTGCCAGCACTGCAACACAGTGCATTGCTGCTGCTCATGGTGTAGGACCCCATAACAACAGCCGCGCTTCCCAAGAAGAACTGATGCAAGATTGCAGGGTTCTTGCTGAGCGAGTGCCTCGTCTCATTGAGGGGGTTAAATCCAGCCTCACCCAGCCAAACTCTGCTTCTGCTCAGTCGAACCTTGTTGATGTCAGTCAGCAGTTTGTGGATGTAAGTATTTTTCCAACCTTGATGTGCATTTTCTAATAGGATTTCATTTTTTAAATGTGGTTGCCAATTTCTGCCGATTGATGTGAGTTTACTGCTTATATTTGTGTATCCCTGAACTCAATCTATTAGATTGTTCCACGTGTGAACTAGTGAGTTGAATCGGTCAGTATAATTAGCAAGCGTATTTACTCCTCCTCAATCTCTTTGCTGTGCAAAAATTGAATCTTTATCAATTAAACTACCTTCAAGCTACAATGGATTGTGATATTATTTGCTTGAGAAAAGATTTGACACTTTCCTTGTCACTTCTACTATAGTGATTCAAGATTCTAATCTGATAATTTCATGTCATTCATATAGTTAGGGAACCTAGCCTCATACAGAACATACAGATATGGCTTTTTGCATGTATTTTGTAATGAGTATTCCACCCATATGGGAGGACTTACAGAGTTGAATGTATGTAATTAAATGTTCTCTCATATTCAATGCACATCATTTCAAAATTTATTCTCTCATACGAAACAGTATAAATCAAATGTCTTAGAATGTGTATGATTTTTGATTACATTATTTTGTCAATTTGGCCAAAAGCTTGTATTTGAAAACATAATATGTACTTCTGTCTCCCTAAAAACTCTTGACGGCATCCAAGTTTAGGATAAAAAAATACAAGACTAGAAAAAAGTTTTAACTTATTTGGAAAAAATCATGTCAAATGTTGTTGAATATGCTTTTGGATGATCTGTTGTCTCCCTATAAAGTGACAGTCCTTAATTTTTTTAATGCTAATGATTATCTTTCAATGGTTGATGTTTTTGATAACTTGGCATCTCCAATCAGAAATCATAAGGAAACAAATTTTTCATTTGTAAGATATTCTTATGTACGGAATTGGCCACACTATATTTTGAAGTGGGATGAGTAATGTTAATAAACTATCATACTAATGAATCATCATTTTACTTCATTGAGTTTTGGACAAAATTTTGCTTCTAAAAGTGAGCGAATTTATTTGTATATTTTACCTGCTAGAGTGGGGAGGTACTGGATGGAAAAATTTTTATGCTCAGCTTTTTTATGCTTTTTACATATTAACCTTCCTTACCTCATATCTTATTTAAGGCCAGACTGATATTTATGCAAACCCATTTTACTTGGTTTTACTATTTTATATGGTTAATATCCTATCACAGACAAAGTGAGTTCCACAAAGGACTTGCCATGAATCCTTGCATTGCGTCTGAAAATGTTAAATGATGATCTGGTTCAATGCTCCTGCTTTGTTCTTTTTCAGCCTGGCAGCAGAGTTGTTCAGTCTGCTCGTGCCGTTTTGCCTACTGTGAACGACCAAGCTAGTGCCATGCAACTGTCGCATTCTTCAAAACATTTTGGATCTGCCCTGGCAGAGTTGCAATCAGCTGCTGGAAGAGCTAGGGAAGCTTTGGTTGCTGCCGGTGAATGTCCCGTTGGTTTGGATTCAGCGGCTGAACTGATTCGATCCCTGAAATTAGAGCTGGAAGAATTTGAAATGGCTTCAGCTCAAGCAAACCTCCGACCTCTTCCTGGGGAAACAGTAAGTTTGCCATGTTTAACCTTTATCTTATGAGGTTTTTTAAGCTTTCTGCCACTAAAACATAGTGTATTAGAACGATAATTATTACAAGAAAAGTATTTGTTGTATCACAATAAAATAAAAAGTGTTTTCTAGGGTTTTTACAGGGATTATATTTAGCATGATTTTATAGGGGCAAATAATGTAACATTATTTTAAATTAATGTTTAATTATTATTTATGTAAAAAAAATGAATTATTTTTTAGGGTGAAGGCTTTTTTTGCCATATAACGAGCGATTCCTCCAAAAAAAAATGGCGTAACACAATTCCATTAGTTCAATTTTAAAGTTTTTCAAGTAATGGAATGGTAAATAACCATAAAAAAATGGAAAATATCCAAAGTATGATAACTGCCTTTTTCTGAGACTCACCGTTTTTCTCTTCCAAATACTCTGAAAGACAAATTTTTCACCATAGTACATACTTATAATAAAGTACTAAATTTGAATAAAGTTTTTTGCATAATAAAGTACTTAATTTGAATTCATTAATTAATTTTCCTTTTGTTGTGCTTTATTTATTTCTTCCTTTTAGACAATATTTTACCGGATATTTGATGTAATTATGTTCAAACTCATGTTGGGTAGTAATGTTGTTTTCGTGTTCCGGAAGTCTTAGGAAAATTTCAACACAGGAAAAACATTTTTGTATCTACATTATGGATATAAATCCTACACGCAGTAACCAAGCAATAGATGCAACATAAATTAATTGTTTTCAGCCATTGATGGACCACTTCTAGCTCACTTTAGCGCAACGTTCCAATTGCGTCATAAGTGGAAAACCTCAGTCGGTGTTGTTTGCTGTGCGGTGCTGTAGTAGCTTATCCTTTCTTTTTAGAGACGATGTCTCCAAAAAGAAAGGGTTAGAGTGAGGGAAAATATTCTTGATAAAGAGGAGGGAGGAGATAGGTGGAGGATGGGAGGGGGAGGTAGGGGTAATTGAGAGATATGAAGAAGTGAGACGGAGGGAGAGAGATGGAGGCTCAAGGTACTGCTGAGGGTTGATAATAAAACCTGGTACGTATGACAGATGCAATATTTTTTGATATTTCTGACACAAAAACATGAGTGCACCTTGCATATGAAAAATTACTGTAGTTCAAAAACTTAAATAGCAACTTGTTTTGAAGTTGGGCGACCTATATTAGGTGACTGTGGAGACGAGATATCTTCCAAAGCATATATTACTAGGTCCCTCACAAGTTCTCATGAAAGGGTTTTAGTGACATCTTTCCACCAACTGGATGCAGAAGGATTGAGGCATTCAGAACAGACATGTACACCAGGTGGAAAAAAGTTTTTTTTGTCCATTTCCAAGTTTTTCTTCTGATAGTGTAGCTGATTATCATCCACTCACATTTGTACATAGAGCCCATGTTTTTATTATAACTCAATATAATTGCAAGTTTTAGCGGATTGTTCAGGAGAGACTGTTTCACCGAGCCGCTCCACGATGATATGAAAATGTTAGTCACAACAGATTTGCAGATGGGAAGGATTTCGAAGGGTATGTATGCAGAAAGGCTCGCATGCTATCAAAGGCATCATTCAGCATCCTGTTATCTTGATTTGTGCTCATGTAAAGATTCCCTAGTCTCCTTTACCAGCGAGATGAGCAAACTCGAACAAAGAGGATGAGTCATTCAGCAGACAGAACCTAATATGCAGCCTATGGTGATAAGGAAAAAAAACCTCTCATGAAAGTAAGAGGATTCTATCATTGAGTGCTTTCTGAGAAGATAAGGATCTAATTGGGATGTATATCCTCCTCTGTCATGGTAAAAGGATGAAGTTTCCTGGTCTCACACCAAGTAAACAAACCTAGAGTAAGGAGTTGCATCATTCAGGCTAAGGATGGTTGAACAAAATCTCAGTATCTTGACATGACCAAGAAAAAATCCTCATGATAGGAAGAACTTCTATATTTTGAGTGCTTCTCTTATAGAAATATATATCTTTGTGCAGTCTATAACTTCATTTGTACTGAGGAAAGTATTTAGTTCCCTCCTCATACAAACGGCAAGCAAACCCTGTTGACGGGAGTTGGATTCTTCATGTGATATTACATCAAACAACTCCTAATACTGTGAGATATCCACAGAAAAAAAATCAGATGGAAGAAAGATATATTCTTAGTCGAATGCCCCTTCAAAAATATGACTTCCTATCATTTGACCATGCCACATGAACACGCTCGGTAGTCTAGGGATATTTTTTTTGTTCCAGAGAGACATGCTCGGAATATAAAGGTTAATCACAAAAATAAAACTTTAAAATGTAGTCATTATGTTAGTTAATTGTTATGGATCTAATGAATGGTATTCGTTCTTTAATCAAATTAATTTTACTCTGGGTCAAATTTAGTTCTACCACCTTGGGGCCCCTAACACTGAAATCCCCCTCTGCTGCTCATTATTTTTGTCATGCTGGTATTTGAAATAAATCTACATGTATTGCTGGTGTTTGTCAAGCCATATAAAATGCAGCAACTGGGTTGTGGCAATAGGGTTGGTCGGAGCCAGTAAAACCTAATCTGACGAGTCTGATCTCTGATAATAATTTGTGTGAAAAAAAACTATCTTTGCATCATTCACAGATAATAATCCTATGATTCTCAACAATATTATTAAAATTATTCAAAAATTTTCATTGCGTTAATATATCCGTAAGTTATCTACATCCCTGAGATAATGTATGCCTGATCACATTTATGAGTATCTTCTGTGGTTGAGGCTCCATTTATGTAAAAACCCAGATTTATGTATCCTAAATGTCAGTCTCAATTGAATTCTAAAGTTTAAAAAAAAACTATGCATTGCCATTAATTTAATGCATGCCTAGTTGCCGTATTTAAAATGTTTTATGTACAACTTAATTGATTAAAAGCAAATACTGGGTGTGATCTTTATGAAAGGTTTTTTCCTCTTTGGCTAATAGGCGGAGTCAGCTGCTTTGCAGTTGGGTGCAACATCTAAAAATGTTGGTTTTGCAATGGCACAAATGTTATCAGCTGCTGCTCAAGGGAATGAGAATTACACTAGCACTGCTGCCAGGGATACTGCTACTGCCCTGAGCCAGTTGACTGGTGCTGTTCGAGCTGTGGCTGCAACATCAAATGACAGAGAGGTGCAGGCCAAGTAAGTTGGTATTTCTTACAAAATATTTTCTTGTTTTTCTATCCCTGACATTAAGTGACAGGCTTTTTTATTATCTAACTGTAATTTTGAAAGGAAAGGTTCAGAAAGATCTGATGCTTTCCCTGTGTATGCTGTTTGTGAAGACTGTATGGGTTCTCTACCAGGTCAAACTCTGCATTTCTGCCAACGTTTCAATCTATGATTCGTCGGCAGAAATGAAGAGTTTCACCTGGTGGAAACCCAAACAGTCTTCACAAGAAATGTCCAGTTTTATTTAAGTCAATGCTGATGTTGCTTGGGTACTCTTCAGTGTTATTGATTTTACCTACCAAGACCTATAATGTGATGTAACCAGAGTAATTAGGTCCTTGTGTATTTACTGCCTTTGAATTCATGTTTTTTTTTAATGTTGAAAATTGTTAAATAATTTCTGCCATCATTATATAAACGGATTAAATGTGTCTATCTATAATTGTATGGTCTTGTGGCATACATATGAGAAAACACTTGTGGTCATCTTAAGAGTAATAATGTTAACTTGTAAGTTGCCAATGAAAGCAGAAACTGTGCACAGATGTAGTTAATTATTGTGGGATGGGAAGTCATATTGACAATTTTTTCATCTCATCTTCATCTGAAAATTGAATTAAGATGGCTTAGTGGTGTAACTGGCTAACACACCAAATGGACAATTGGGAGCTCCAGGTTCACATCCCAATCGAGTCAAATGATTTTTTCATGGCTAATTTCATCCCATTTTGTGTACATATATTTTTTCACCCATGCGCATTACTTCATATTGTAACATTTGTGTAATCACAGTGATTAGAAAAAAGTGCATTTATTTTTTAGGCTCTATCAGCATGATTGTTTTGACAATGTCATGTATAGAAGAAATCTAAAGTCATTATTTATTTTTTGTGTAGGGTCATAGCTAGTGGTGAAGAAGTAATGGATAAATCTTTAGCATTGATTGAAGAAGCTAGAAGGGCTCTCCAGAATCCTGATGATGTTAGAAATGCACAGAACCTGACCATAGTTGCCAAGCAAGTTTCACAGGTACGTTGTATCTTTAGTCAATCCTTTAGGTACATAGAGAGTGAAATAAAGTTGAAGTGGACAGCACCCTTGAGTCTCCAAATAAAGGAAAGCTAAACTCTATACATACTTTCATCAAACATTGACATTGACAAAAAAGAAGAGACATTAGATTTCTCTCATGAGAAAAAGGCCTGATTAGCCATGATACAGATTCCATCTTTCAAATTTTAGATGAGATATCTAAACTAAATATGAACAATTTTCATTTTAGAGCATGTAATATGGTTCAATCTGTAATCTTACCCAGACAGCACAGCCGCTGGTATACAAATGGTAAATCTCTTGTACAGTTACGAATTGTATAATTTTTGGAAAAAAATTTATAATACAAATGTATTCCAGCATCTTTCGAACAAATCATTGGTAATACTATTGTAATACGGCATCAAAATACCAGGAATATACAATTTGTAAACCCATTGTATTACAATTGTAAGGCCGAAAATAATACAAGGCTTCGTGCGCATTAGGTGTTTATGTACTTCTTTTGTCCAGCATAATGCGTACTGCGTATGATACGTATGTATTACCTTTGTTACGTGTAATCCAAGAATACTAGGTATAATCTTTGCTGTGGACGCTTTATCACGAGCTACTATCGCCAAATCATGGTAAAATCAAGATATTTTGCCATTAATTGCCATTCAACTTCTAAACATTCATCGCATGCTAGCCTGTGGATCATCCTTCGACCGAAAATTTGGCATAAATGGGAAGCTTGCAAACAATTCTGAGATCGAGTAAACACTACATTGATAGCTTAGATATACCACGCAGGTAATACGAAAGAGATTCTGTTTTGTAAAACTATTGTAATTTGGCTCTGTATTACCACCATATTTCAGTTTGTAAAACGATTGTAATTAGGCTCTGTAATACAAAGTTATTACCGGAAATTTTACGATTGTAATACAATTGGATAACTTTCGTCTTCATTCAAATGTAAACAAACGTATGTTTTATGGAAATAATCTAGTTTGTTCTCATTAATATTGACTTTGTAGTCATCCTATGTGGCAACATAGGTTTCAAGTAATTAAAGCCTTGTAACGGTTATCGTATAATTGGATGGTATTTCCTCGAAATATAACGGCATTGACATTTAAAAATTAGTTCTCGAAGTCACTTTGACGCACGGAAATGGCCACATATATAAGACTTTCTGGGATTTCAACTTTCAATTGCGAGTAAACATCGATAGGCGTTTTATATGTCGAGACATGCGAAGTTAGTTAGGTAGGCACTACAAGGTAGAAGTAATGTACATCGCACATTGTCAGTGAAATTCTGATAGTGCGGAAATATTAATTTAACTATATGATATTTTTATTTTGGTATCCAGGAAAGAAAATTATTTCGATGGTTACAATTTTGCCTCCATAAATAAAAATTTCATTGCCAAAGACACAGGAATTTTCTAGATTGATGATCATCGTTTTGAAGTAGGGCCAAATTTTAACATACAGACCAGTTCCATTCCAGTTACAGAGCAAGAAATTTCCACGTGGGTAGTTACGAAAGAAATTCGTCATTTTGTAAAACTATTGTAATTTGGCTTTGTAATACCATCGTTATACAATTTGTAAAACAATTGTAATTTAGCTCTGTAATACTCCTAGTAATACAATTGTATTAGCGGACATTTGACACAGTATTACGATTGTAATACAATTGGAATACGAATACCCCATTTTTGTAATACGATTGTAAAATGACTGTAATACAGTAATATTTCCAAGTTTGTGCTGTCTGGGTATGTTCCTTTTAGTGAAGAACACAGTCTCTATTTTTTAAATGTTTTGCACTGGGTATTATTGCCCGAGAAATCACCCTTTTCAACTATCCCTGATGAGCTTTGAAATTTGAGGTTTAGAGCATTATCTTTCAGCCCTTCAGGTTGTTGCTGTTTAACAGGCATCATTTTGTAATAATGAGTGTCATATAAAACTGGTTTTATATATTCATATTTCATCTTTACAGTCCTTGAGCAAATGTGTTAGCTGCCTGCCAGGACAAAAGGATGTGGATGAAGCAATTAACTCCATAGCTAATTTATCTGAAGTGTTAAACCTTGGAGAATTCCCACTAACTAACAAGCCTTACAGGTAAAGTAAATTTTTTCATATGTCTATTTGTCTCGTCTTCCTTTTTAATGAAGAAAGTCAGACATCTGTAGTGCATGTTTTTTATATCAATCACTTTTCATTTGCTATACGTATATACCTACCCATTTCAATTAGGATTTTTTATTGATTACTTAATCTCTTAACTTTCAGCCAACTACAGCAAGAGCTTAATTCAGCTGCAGCTGGTCTAAATGATGCATCATCTGAAGTAGTTGCATCTGTACGATCCCCGATAAAACTTGCATCCTCCTCCAGACAACTTGGAAGTGCCTATGAAGAACTACTTGGAGTCACAATGGAAATGGCTGGTCAAACGAAGGTTTGTTGAAACCCTTGTTAAATTGTTCTCCCTTACTGGGATTTAAACTCCTATTTAGATAAACCTAGTGACAGTTGATGGACATCCAATCATGTTATCCTGCTGAAAACCTACCAAATATGTGAATGACATGAAAAACTCTGAGCTTGATGAATAAAAAAAATAATTTTTATTAATTGCCATTGATTCCATAATCATCATTTATACATTCCCTTTCATGTAAAGATGATCCATAAATTTTAAGAAAATATGAGTCAATGTTTTCTATTAGTGATGTGGTCAGGATTCGAATACTCAATCAAATCTTATCGAATCCATGGATTGGAGATTCAATCAAATCCTTCCAAAAAGAATCAAACTCTGATTGAAGGGTGGCATATGTGCTACATTGTGGTAAGCTGTAAATCGCAATAGCATTTCACCTCGGAACTTTAGCATCTCCATGTCATTTTACCACATGAGTGTTGATAATTTGCATGAACATTCATTATGTCATAAATATGTACATAGGGGAAGATTTTTTTGTTATTAATCATACGTTATTTTAAATTCGTCACACGGTACATGTGCACACTTCCCTCATAACCTCCCAGTGCATCATTTTCTAAGCTGATGCGTGCACCACAAACCATTATGCCTGCTGTTTTTATTACTTGTTCGACTGAAAGGTTGAAAATTTTTCTTTTTGTCTTTGATAAGCAAAGTTTTCAGCTGCTGAAAAATCTACACCTATCCTAGAACACCGTGTCAAGCATCGCTTTTTTCAAGCCGCTGAAGTGGTGAAGTTTTCATTAACTATTTTTGATGCTCCATCATGCTGTGGTTTTGTGTCGCAAATATAATGCAATGAATTTTTGCAGAGCCCCGAGTCAGGACTGTTCATTAAAATTAAGTCTTGTCCTTTCTGAACATTAATAAATGAGTTATTTGGTGCTAAGCATGGATGAGATTTAAAAAAGAATGGGCAAAGTTAAACTGTGCTAAGAGATGGGAATAGAGGTTTATGCGACCAAATGTTAAAAGAAAATGAGGTTGTTGTCTCCTTATCTTTAAAATTCAGCCTTAATATTGACATTTATTGGAGTCCAAAGTTATCAACTGTGTCGTGCCATTTGGTGCTAAATTCAGATGTGTATTATAATTACCCTATCGTTTATATTTATGAATATTAAGAGCTATTATTTTATTTTTTGTGCCAAAAATTATGTGAATCAAAACCAGTCGCACCACAAATACTAGTTTAAGGTCATATGCATGGAATCAACCAAGAGTGAAGTTAGGTATTACTTTCCACAGAAAAATGCTGTTGATAAAGTCCCTAACTATCTCTCTTGTGGTAATATTATATTTCCTGAAATGGGATCTCTAAAGCCTCTAATGCCCTATTGAAGTACATAAAAATAACTCAGTTACAGCATGTGGAGCAGTATAAGCCTGAATTTGGTCCTACAGTAATCACTAAGGTTTTGAAATGCCTTCTACGAAAACACCTTTGGACTGCTCTGGCATCAGTATTTTTAAAAAAATCTTCATTATTCCCTCTAATTTGCTTGGTTAAAAAAAAACAAGATTAGATCCTGACAGACTAAGAATGCTCCATTTTATCCGAAAAAATTGACAAGTTGTGTTCTTAGCTTTCAGTTCAGTAGCAGTTCACTTAGCTTTGTTTTGCATTCTGAATTTAAGAATTAATAAATACCATTGTGAAACAAATTGTTGCTCAATTTTTTTCTCCTTCCAAGCTAAATAATTAGATTTGTGTTTGAGGGAAAATGTAGAGCTACTGATGGGTTCCTAAATTTACAAGAAAATTAATAATAAATTAGGATTTTTTTACACATGTACATAATGAGGAGCATTCATTATTTGGTGAAAGCAGAATTTGGATTCAAGATTCTATGTTTGAGATTCAATAAAATGAGATAAGGATTCGGGATTGGGATTTGATCCATTTTTGATTCAACTCATCTCTACAATCTGTAATTCTAAATTTTCTGTTATCAGTTACTCTAATTGGAGAGGAGTTAGTCAAAGGAGACCTTTTTCATATTTGTGTTATGGAGAAAAAAACAGTTCAGGTATAATATTATTAAATAACAGCATGTTTAAATGTTATCTAACTTGCATATAAACCTATAATATAAAATTTTGGTCTTAGGACTACTTGATAATGTTGTAAAACATCAGAACCAGTCGCGTTAAATATTTCTCAGCGGAAAACTGCAATTAGTTCATCTTTTGCCTTTTACTCCCATGCTTAAATTTTGTCAATTGAGAATTATAGGTTTTACTTTATTTTATTGGATTGAATTGCAATTAATGTTTCAGAGTAGATAAAAATGAAGGTTTATGTGGTGTACGCACGCAAATAAGACACCACTTTAATAAAGGTACTCACTGGCTGCCGGTCGGGATACGAGTGGTCTGGGACTCAGGTAGCAGTCGGGAGAGGGAAGGTTTGGAAAAGGTGGCGTGCCAGTTCCGTTTATTCAAAAGAGCATCGAAAACACTGACAAATACATCACAACTCCTCCCTCTCAATTCCTTACATATAAGTACAACAAGTAAACATGTACCATACCATACAACAAACTCAAATTACCATTACAAATTAAGGCGATCAACAGGCCTCCTTAAGCGCTGAGGGTATCTCTTACCATCAGCTGTTCCAGAGATAGGAGCATTACACTGGGCATTGGGTGGAGATATATCTGGACATTGAAGGGATGGAGGTGAGTGGCTCAAACTTGATGTAATAGGAGTGGTAGGGGTAGGTCTCTCAGTTGGTCTAGGGACGTCATTATCACTGAGACGGACTGAGTGAGGAGATTGGTAGTATTGTTTAGGAAAACTTTCTGCTACCAGCTCGCTATTAACGTTACACTCACCTGGTACATTTACTGAATTGTCTATGACAGAGTCAGAATTTAGCCCTACGAGCTGATCAATGTGTCTGTTACAAACAAAACCAGATTTTAACATTACTGAATACACAACACTACTAAGTCGTCTTAATACAATACCTTCCACCCACTTATCTTTGAAGCGATAATCCCTAATTAGGACAGGTTGATTTTCGAATAATACCCTAGATTTCCTCCCACCAAAATACTCTTTTTGTTTATCTTGTTTAATTTCCACCCTTTTGACAATATTAGGCTTTAATAGATCTAACCTGGATCTTAAGGGTCTGCCAAACATTAGCTTGGCAGGAGTTTCATTGGTTGTACTATGAACAGAGTTCCTGTAACTGAACAGTATATTACTTAAAGCAATATTTACATCAATATTTTCAAGAAAAGCACAACTTAGCTTATGCTTAGCATACTTAACGGAGCTCTCCGCCTGACCATTGGATTGAGGATGGTAGGGGGGTGAAAATGAGTGCTTAACTCCATTTGATACCATAAAATTTCTAAATTCTAAAGATGTGAAAGGAGGACCGTTATCGGAATGTAAGGAAACAGGTAGTCCAAACCTTGAGAATAGCTCCCTGAGCTTTTCTATAGCTAATTTTGCTGAGGTAGAGCTAACTTCAAATACCTCAAGCCACTTAGTGTGAGCATCGATCACCACTAAATACATTTTTCCTTTAAAAGGGCCTAAATAATCCACATGTAATCTCTCCCAAGGTGAGGTTGGATAATGCCATACATGAAGTTCACTCTTGGAAGGACTGGAGCGTTCCCTTAGGCAGGACGAGCAACTGTTAGTTAGGTCTTCTATTCTTCTATCAATATTAGGAAACCAAACATAATTTCTAGCCACAGATTTCATCTTCACAATACCTAAGTGACCCGAATGCAATTCATTCAGAACATAGTCACGTAATTTACTTGGAATAACAATTTTGTATCCCCACATAATGATACCTTGCTCAACAGTTAGTTCATCCTTCCTTAAGAAATAAGGCTGTAACGCTCTATTTTCCTCTGATAAAAAGTTAGGCCATCCATACATTATATAATTGTACACTTTCTTTAAAACAGGATCATTCTGAGTTTCGTTTTTAACATTTTCAAAATTTAATGGAACGGAACTCTCAACTATACAATGCAAATAAGTTCCTATCCATTTAGGTTCTTCATTTACAGTGAGCATGTTGGGTAATGGCAAACGTGAAAGAGCGTCGGCATTACCATGTTTTTCAGATTTAACATATTGGACATCAAAATTATATCCTGACAAAAATAAAGCATATCTTTGTAGTCGACTCGCGGCAAAAACAGGTAATCCCCTTTTTGGACCAAAAATACTTAATAAAGGCTTGTGATCCGTACATAAGGTAAATTTCCGTCCATACAAATATTGGTTGAACTTTTTGACGCCAAAAACCACAGCTAGTGCTTCCTTATCTATCTGAGAGTACTGACGCTCAGCAGAAGATAGAGTGCGCGAATGATAAGCCACCGGCTTCTCAACACCTTCATGAGTAACTATGCTTAAAACAGCACCTAGTCCTGTTGAGCTGGCATCAACTGCCACTTTTACAGGCAATGCTGGATCGTAGTGTGCCAACACTGGTGCATGCGTCAAAATTTTCTTAACTTCATTGAATGCAATATGACACTCTTTACAAAAATTGAAAGGGACATCCTTACGCAAAAGTTTATACATAGGATTTAAAATAGTTGACATGTTTTTTATAAACTTTGAATAATAATTTACAAGACCAATAAAAGCTCTAACTTCATTGACCGACTTAGGTATGGGTGCATTCACAATTGCAGCCACTTTATCCTGTGATGTGTGTAACCCTTCCTTATCAATACTGAATCCTAAATATTCAATCTTACTGGCAAAGAATTTACATTTTTCTTTTTTTACAGTTAGACCATATTCTCTAAGACGTTTACATACAGCCTCTAATCGCTCATAGTGAGTTTTAGTATCTGGTGCACTAATTAAAATATCATCTAAAAACACAACGGTACCTTCTAACCCTGACAAGGTTTGTTCAATGGCCTTTTCAAATACTCCCGGAGCACAAGAAATACCATAGGGGACTCTACGGTAAGAAAAGAGACCTTTGTGCGTACTAATAGTACAAAGCTTTTGTGACTCAGAATCTAAGGTCAACTGCATAAATGCATTGCTTAAATCAATTTTGCTAAAATGCCTCCCTTTATGCAAGCTTACAAACAAATCCTCAATGCGAGGTATGGGGTATTTATCAACTTCTAAATAATGGTTTAATGTGACCTTAAAATCTCCACATATCCTGATGTCACCGTTAGCCTTAAGGACGGGCACAATAGGCGTACCCCAATCAGAGCTACGTACAGGAGTTAACACACTTTCGTCCACTAGACGTTGCAATTCGGTCTCAACCTTGGCCTTTAAAGAAAAAGGTATTGGTCTTGGCTTGAAATATTTCGGCTTAGCATTCTCTTTTAGAATCAATTTTACTGGTTCGCCTCTATACTGGCCTAATTTATCGGTAAAAACTTCAGGAAATTGTTTCATTAAATTATTAATCATTAGGTCAAAATTATCAACAGTTGTTCTTGAATCGTTAATGCCATGTAGGTCCAATTTACTTTTGAAAGAAATGTCTATGCCCAATATTTTAAGCCAATCACGTCCTATTAACGGATGTGATCCCCCTTGAATAACATACATTTCAAGTATTTCATTTACATTCTGATAGCTGACCTTAACTTTAACTTTACCAATTGGAACAATCGGTTGATTGGTGTATGAACATAGTTTCAATTCACTAGGGAGTAGAGCACAAGAACTTAGATTATTTTTATAAAAACTTTCACTAATAACAGTCACACTCGCTCCCGTGTCTACTTCGAACGTAGTCATTTTACCTTGAACAACAATATCTACCCTTATTGGGTCAACTTTGACTCTTTCCACAGGCTTCTCATACATAGAAAATAAATGTTGAACATCCTCGATATTAACATCGTCAGCCTTGTTTTCCTCGTAAGGAGGATTAGGTGTATCGGAACATCTTTCCACACCTACAAAGTTATGTTTTGGCTTAAACCAAGACCTAAAATTACCGACACTTGTCACTCGACAAACCTTGGCAATGTGATTTTTCTTCCCACACTTATGGCAAATAACACCATATAATTTACACTGCTTCTTAACATGCCCGATTTGGCCACAACAAAAACACTGTACACTGCCTTCACTAGACACAGAGTTTGACCTGGTCGCTGTAGAGTTGCTGGTGCTCTGAACTGCTCTTCGTGATGCCATGTGCTGTATTCGGCTGCCGTTGTCACCTCCTTTGACAGCCAAAGCTGCTGCGTTCTTCTCCGCTGCCTCCATCGAGCCGGCAATTTTGGCTGCCTGCTCGAAACTCAAGCTGGACTCTGCAAGTAGTCGCTGTTTCGTCGACTCGTTTCTAATGCCGCTTACAAGGCGATCCCTTAAAAAGTCGTTTAAGGAAGACCCGAACTGGCAATGAATTGAAAGCTTTTTGAGGCTTGCGATATAATTAGCTACCGTCTCACCCTCATGCTGATCTCTCTTGCTGAATTTATAACGCTCAGCTATGAATGACAGTGCCGGGTAAAGATGATCTTCGACCATCTTTATTAACTCATTATACGTCTTTGAAGATGGTTTAACCGGCGTGCACAAATCCCGAAGCAAATTATACGTTTTTACTCCCACAACGGTTAAGAGAGTACTCACTTTCTTGCTTGAATTTACGTCATTGCAATCGACGAATAATTCAAATCTTTCAACGTAGGACGACCACGTTTCCACAGAATTGTCGAACTCGCCAATCGAGCCTATTACCCCTGCCATTTTAAGCGAACACAATTACGAAAGTTATTAATCTAGCCGTTATCTATCAGTTACATAACGTTACCTAACTTTATCCTCGTCGCCATTTGTGGTGTACGCACGCAAATAAGACACCACTTTAATAAAGGTACTCACTGGCTGCCGGTCGGGATACGAGTGGTCTGGGACTCGGGTAGCAGTCGGGAGAGGGAAGGTTTGGAAAAGGTGGCGTGCCAGTTCCGTTTATTCAAAAGAGCATCGAAAACACTGACAAATACATCACAGTTTATTTACCCCTAGTCTTAATGTTGGTAATTGTCAATGTCGTTCTCTTTTCTGAGAAGGATAGGTAATGTAATGTGTAATGAGCCTGTTTCCTTTTTTATATTCATTAAGTTATTTTCTTTTGGTAGGATACTGAGGTCAGAGGGCAAATGGTGGTGTCTCTTAAAAATGTATCAATGGTATCATCAAAACTATTGGTTACTGCAAAAACTGTGGCTGCCAATCCTTCTGCACCGAATGCCAAGAACCAGTTGGCCACTGCTGCAAGGTAAGCAGTATGGCTGAAACAAGCTTTTATAATCATTATAGGCATACTTTTTCAATATTTGGCTTGTTTAATTGTGACCACTTCTTCCCAGTACACACTCTCTCTCTCATAATTATGTACCATCGTATCATGTATGGGAGACTATCAATTTTATGATAAAATTTGGTCCTTTTGTCAACAGTGTTCATTGTTATAGTAAGGATAGATTTTGTCTGTTAGTTCACCCCAGCTGAAGGTCCCTTTTTCCTGTATTTGATATTATGGTCATATTGGTTGGTACAACTCTGGTTAATAGCTGTTGTTGAGAATAAACAATATTGACCATTGAATAAGTAGTCTGCTGAAAAATTTAAACTGAATTCCTATGATGCTTCTCTCCCAGGTCTGTTACTGAAAGTATAAATTACTTGGTGGATGTCTGTACTTCTGCTGCTCCAGGCCAAAAGGAATGTGACAATGCAATTCGACGCATTCAGTCGATGAGACCACTACTTGATGGTCCCACTGAACCTCTCAGTGAGGCAACATATTTTGAATGTTTGGATGCTGTCATGGAGAAATCAAAGAGCTTGGGTATGTCTTCTATTCTTAAGTGTGATATCTGATTCACATTTCAAAGTGTTAGTAGTAGCAGTATTTCAGTTTAATGTGCTTCAGTGACTAAGATCATTCTGCACTCAGTGTCTGTCAGTTGGAGACAGGGTCAACAGCACTGAGATGAATTGGGAGGACATCACCCCTCCAAATTTGAGCTGATCCTAACTATGCTTAACTTGGTTAACTGACCAAGAATGGGTATTTCCATGATGGCCAACCTTTGCCTTCACATCTTGTTCTTTAAAAGAGAATTTAGCATTATTTACATATTCCATTAAGGAGTGGGCGAAATGAGTTTTGAGTTGATGGTTGTTAAAAATTTTAGCATTGAGACCCAGTTTTTGCACTTCTAATTCCACCAGAAGAAATGCATTGAAGGTTTAAGTGCATTTGCTCTTGAATTAGCTGGTGTGAGCATTTTTGTTATCTGAAGGCTTTTATCATATGGTTTTTGTCATAAGGAATGTGGTTATGTAGCTTTTTAAGTTTTTCTTTGATTATGACTATACTTTTCACACTTAACTGAGAAAATATGAGGCTGTCATATTGATTTTCAATGACCTAGACCAAAAAAGTCTCGTGTTTTGAATTTTTCACTTGTGAGTAAGTTCATGTTGCAATCTGTGATGGGTAAGGACCTCAAAAGTTTTTTGTTCTCTACCAAGCAAAATATGTACAGTATTTGCTGGCGAATAAGGCACATTTTTCCCCCTCCAAATATGCCTGAAAATGAGGTGCATCTAGTATCCCGACAATCAAAATTATGAGTGGAAATTTCAGTTTGTCTAAAATTAAATGTCTATTCAACAGGTTTATATTGATATAGATGTATTGGTTTTCTATTGCACTTTTGTTAACAAAATTTACCCCGGCCTCTAAGACACATGATTTTACCCGAAAACACGTTTGAAAACCAGCCTGCATCTAATGGGGCAAAGGCAAACCTATGTTTTCATGTATTTGATTATGTGTTCCCATAGAAGGTTTCCATCTCTCTATTTTCACTGCCGACTGCATTATGGCGGTGAGCTAATGGTGCGCTCTAAATCATGAATTTGTTTCTGGGATACGATGACTAATAACTTAAATGCAGCAGCTATTTAAAAAAATAACTCCAATTTTTCCCATAAAATGCTAATATAAACAGGTGTTGATTGTACATATTTTATTCTTCTAAATTATAACCAAAAAAATCAATGCATGGCTTATGCATTATTTAGGCCAGGAAATATGGTAATTATAAAATTACAGTTGAGGGAACAAGTAAGAGTAAAAGGGGTAGGCTAGCTCTAAGAGTTCTGATCATATGAAATATTGGCAAGTGCAAATAAATGTGAATGCTATGGGTGCATTAATCCATTGAAGACAATCACTATACTCTTTCTGGCAGGAGATGGAATGACGGGGATTGCCAATCGTGCTAAAAGGTCTGAGCATGAGGCATTTGGAGAAGCCGTTCGTGGTGTATCAGATGCTATTTGTGGGTTGGTAGAAGCTGCAGCTCAGGCTGCATACCTTGTGGGAGTTTCAGATCCGTCAAGTGTGGCTGGTCGTTCAGGATTAGTTGATGCTGCTCAGTTTGCAAGAGCGGCCCAGGCAATTCAAACAGCTTGTCACAGTTTGTCTGATCCTTCCAGCAATCAGCAGCAGGTAAGAAAAAATGTTGTATTGTATGTAGAAAAAATTGGCATGCATGAAAAAGAAGTAGGATATCTACATAATATCAGACATAGAAAATAAGGTTGACACAGCTGTAGCAATAGGCTTGTTCTCCAATTTTTTTTAAATTGACAATTGTGATGAAGTTTAAAAATTGATGGCAATCATTTTTTCTGCTCGTCAAACTGGTGCCTGCAATTCAAGTTATAGGATGACAAAATTATGTGCTCTGATTGGGACATATTTGAGTTGTCTATGTCATAGCCAAAATCACTCACCTTTCCACCAATCACCATAACTTCTTCAAAGTTCTTGCTATTGTGAGTAATCCTGTGACTATGAGTTGTTTCTGAGTTGAATGCAGATCTCTTAGTAGGTAATGAAAATTACATTCAGTCTACAATGTCGTCTCTCACAGATCAGGATTGAAATTTTGGAGAACTGAGTGATGAATGATTTTCTTGTAAAATGGCAATACTAAAAAAATGAGTGAAATGAGTGATTTTCTTGTAAAATGAATCCTTAAGTCAGGTATCTGACTGTATGGAATGTATCTGGTAGTCAGACTATCTCTAATATCTTAATGGGGAACATGCATGGAATTTGTTTCTCCCGTTACTGTAGCCCACTATGTAGAGAATTTTCTCACGAATCCGAATATGTAAGCCAAAGCTGTCTCCGTCAATTACAAATGCTGTAAAAAGCTAATTAAAAGTTAGCAAAAATCGACGAAAGTCACGTGACTCGAAACGCTTTCTCATTGGCTTGACGTCACCGAACGGGACTGAAGTCCTCGCAGCTGCAGAGATAGGCACCTTGTTGAAGTTATCGGAGCAAATTCGCTATTAAAATTATTCTGGTAATTTCTCGATAGAAAAATGACTGAAGTGGGATTCAAGAAGGCACAGTCGGATAATTTACCGATGATTGACTCACTTATGGTGGCCGCCTTCCTGAAAAACAGCGATTGTTTCGTCGCTGCCGAGATGCGTGACTGCGGTAAATTATCATCTGCCCATAATTTTATTAATACCTAACTTTTCATGCGACACATTATGCGGTTCTCTTATATCAGCTGCTTTGTTGTTAAAATACAACTATGGAAAAATAAACTGATGTACAAACAGCTTTCAAGTATGATTAATGTCTAAATAATTCTAAATTATCGCAACGGCTTCAGTCGCCAAAAATACGAGTCGGCATGTTAAGTTTTGCATTAATATGTAGCAAACTCAATGTGTCTCATATTCTGAATCTATTGATTTTCAAATTTCCTTATTACCGAAACTTAACCCATGCAGTCGTAATGTTTCCCCCTCTATTGAATAGATATAAATCTTTATTCATATTACCTACATTTTTATTGAAGACTATATTAGGGAAGTCCATGGCAAAGCAGTATATTTGCTGTATTGTAGATTTCGGCTTTCAGTATGTAGTTATTAAAGTATGAAATGTATTTCCAATGTTATGAATTCCTCTAGTAGCTATTGAAATGGCGTAAATTTTGATGTCTTTTTCGTTTTGCTACCCCGAAGAGTTACCTCGCAATCCCCCAAGTTCGGATTTTTCGTCCGCTGGGACGCGCAAGCCTGCGGTTAGTCGTAAATTACTCCTAAACGGTTAGTATCTGTCCTTTTTCGACTACTGCATTGTGTAGCCATTAAAATTTCCTATAGATGTATACCTTTCGCTTCTTCATAGACCTCACGATAACCATTAAACAATCATCTGAAATAGAAAATTATGATAGGCAGATACATGAAATGCATAATATAACGCAAATTTTCCATGATTTCTCCCATATAGCCGGTGGCGTAGGGGTAAGGTTGTGGGTTGTGTAGTTGAAGGTCGGAAGTTCGAATCCAGTACTGGGAATTAATTTTTCTTCTTTTTTTCATAGCAAGTTTCGCTAACATCTTTGGAAATTTTAGGTTCTCCATCGCGATACCTTTTAAAACTTTTTTTGCTTTATTTTTCTCCCTAAATTTTCATTAATGACGGCGAATGCCCGACTCCGAAGACCCGGTTTCTCGGCGAAACCTTCTAAACTAACATTCTCACCTCCAATCTGTTGACGGCGTTTTATAGATCTCATCGAGGCCTATAACCTTATGTATACCCTTACTCTCTATCAATTATAGTTCGCAAACTAATGGTAAAAACGTGTAACAGACAAATCATGAACTAATAGTGAGATATAACAGGTATTTCATGAGTTATCTAACGATTTTCAAAGCCATAAATGTTACTGCTCGAAAATATAAATAACGTTCAAAGCTTGGAAATTTACTTTCCCTGTGACTTTAGAGACGTAAGTTGTATTAAATATATTAAGGTAGGCTTACATTCAGCTTATATACTTCCCTTTTCAATTCATATAAGGTTTATTCCCTTTCATTCTACTTATGGATATATATGGATGAATTGAAAAAGGGAAGTATGCAAGGTCCATGTAAACGTACCTTAGGCGGTAGAATACTTAAATAATAATACTTTTGTTGAAATCACGTCATAACTTTCCGTTCATAAATAATATTGTGCCTTTTATGTGATAGTTTTTCACTTTCTAATTTATATTACGTGGCAATAACATAATTTGGCTCAATTATAACATTTTTTACCTCACAAAAATAAGGTTTGCAATACGTGGGACCGGCACTTACGTTGAAATGATCTTCGCAGCAATAAGCCGTCGAAAATTTAGAGAGAGAATTTCCGTCTCTTCTGCAGGCTATCAACCATTTTCTCCTCTTCTTCGAGTCTTTCGGGACGTAAATAAAAACCTTTTCCAGCGTGGAAGTTGAGGTATTTGAGCAACAAGGCACGATGCAGGGTTTATATAACTTTCCCGGTTTTTTCACGTTTAGATACATTCTGCTCAAATGAAATGATCAAGTAAGATTAGTGAATATCAGTAAATATGAAATAAATGCAATCATTTACGCCAAATGCTTGCTCCATATCAATAACATCCGCCTACTTTCTCGTCAGAAGGTAAACAATCTCTAGCGATACCGTTCCGTGACGTCACGCGTCCATTCCCCGATGACGTAGTGTTTTCAAGCTGGCGAGAAAGAATTATTTTTAAAGACTAATATCTCAGTAAAAAACCGCTTGCCATCTGTGAAATTTTCGCTACATCCATTTTAGATAGTGTCCTTCGGATATAAGTGGTTATAAAAAATTGTGCATGTTCCCCATTATGATGGTGTGTGGTGATGATAGAAACAATAAGTGGGCTGTAACTTTTGAGTACAGTAGAAGCCCTATTTAGCGAGAGCTCTCAGGATCTGAAAAATCACTCGCTAAATGGAACTCTCGTTAACACCGACGATGATTAACCCCTGTCCTTACGCGGTCAAGTTTACTCGTCCAAAGTGGTGATTCTTTTTTTGACACGGCCGAGTTAACTCGTCCTGCCACGGAATTGCTCTTCCTTTCCAGTTCCGACCGAATTCACTCATCGCGTCAACTGCTTTTACTCGTAGTTCCATATTTCATTGCTAGATGTCATGAACGGTACGATTTTTTACTCATCTAGCGAATATTTTTAGAAGTTATCCCATGACTGGCAGAGGTAGCAGAAACTGAATTTTCCGATTTTTCTTATGCGCATGACGCGTAAAAACCTCTAGGATTATTTATATCATAAATTCCCCAGAATGAATCTTCTAAATGGACTTGGACCGCATTTTAGACATTTGATTTGTGTATTGCTGCTTTATTGCATTCTTTTTTTTCTTTTCCATGGTTGTAAAGTCCCGAAATGAATTCCATCACGATACATATAATATCTTCTGCTGTACTTACATACAGTGGGAACTTGTTGATAAGGAATATCATGAATACTGACTACACTTCCTGCTGCGAGATAGACATATGATTTATTGTACATACCTTTCGTGCATATCGAAATGAATCATCCTTGACCTGTTTTCAATATTTATAATCTTTGAAACAATTACAAACGGAAATACAATATGTAGACAACTTAAAATATAGGGAATCCAAATTCATAACAACTTACGTATTCAACATCGGAACATTTAAACTTGTCAATACCGAGCCACTCACTTAGATACTCCGCTTTTGCCTTCATCAATGGTCCGTTTACCAGAATTCAGGCAGCTCTCTGCTGGCAAAACCATGAGAAAAGGGCAGATTCTAACTGCATATGTTCTCCTGGCCACAAATGTTTCTGGCTGCTTGGGCATCCTTCTTGAGGCAGTGACATGAAATTTTTCCCAATTCTTCAGAATTGTGAATAAGGTCAAGGAAGACATGCTTAATCGCCTCCCTATCTTGCCTTTGGACCCATCGCCACTTAAGCATTCATTGATAATTCGTATTTTAGTTTTTAGATCCAACAACTTTCGTTTCCCAGCCGTGATGTTGTATCAGTGAGACTCAACTTGATAAAAAAGTGGGAGGATGACAAAAGAACAATGAAATGCACAGACTTTCGAGGAATTTATTTGTGTGAATTCGGGCATGCCGTGAATGTCCAAAATGTGCATTTGAACGTCAAATTGTGCGGGAAAAATACTGCTAGACATAAAACTTCAAGGACAGAGGACATGAGCACAAGTTTGTGCACGTTTGCCAAGATTGAAGCAGACATTTGCCACTCGTAATAGTAAACGACCCCAGTGGAGGCTGGTTGTTGTTTTCACTAATAGCGATTTATTTTACATGCAAATCATAGGGTTTTAAATCATTCTTTAGCCATCCCTCACAAATTCGGGCTTCTCGTTATATGCCCTAACCATTATATGGGGCTTCTACTGTACTTCAGTTTTTTGAGACTTGATGAGTTAAGAGGAAAAAAATAGTCAGAATGCATTTATAAGGTATATCTAGCAACTTCAGGAATTAAATATGCAGTGAATATGTATCAGACTATTGACCTCACTATGAGCTTTACATTACTTGGCTGAAGATTGGTCTTTTAATATTAATTATTGAGTGATAATGAATTCCAGTCTAATTTTATTATGAATTGTATAGGTTCTTGCTGCTGCCACAATGATTGCTAAGCATACCAGTTCATTATGCAATGCTTGTCGTCAAGCATCGTCTAAAACATCTAACCCGGTTGCCAAACGTGCCTTTGTACAATCAGCGAAGGATGTGGCTAACTCCACCGCCAATCTTGTGAAGGAAATCAAAGGTAAACCAATTTCATTAACTCGAAAGTGATTTTGTTCTAAATTAGCTTCCCATACTCATCATAAGAAAAAAAGTATTTCTATTCACTTTAATTATCTCCTATCATTAAAAAAATTAAAAATATAAGGGTAGCCTATAAATATTACTTCTTAATGATTCTTTTGTAGTCTTACAGTAATTATGAATGCCAGCAAAAAGTATTTCTCCTTCTTTTGCTAATAACTCCATTTATGTGCTTAGTTGAAGATTATTTTACTGTGTGGGACTAATTTTATATGCTCAGTCAAACATATTTTTGCTCTTTAAATGAAATGTATTTGGTATTTTTAGTCACACTTGTAAATATGTGAAGGTATTAATTGTTGCAAAAAACATCTTTTAATCGTTTCAGCTCTTGACCAGGACTACAGTGATAGAAACCGTGAAAGTTGTGGAAATGCTACTCGACCATTGTTGGAAGCAGTAGAAAACCTGTGTGCCTTTGCTGGCTCTCCAGAATTTGCCGGTGTGCCTGCTCGCATATCCTCAGAGGCCAGAGAAGCTCAGGAGCCAATTACGGCCGCTGGTCGTAAAGTGGTTGATGGCTCTTGTGCTATGATAGGAGCAGCCAAATCTCTCGCAGTTAATCCTAGAGATCCTCCCACGTGGCAGCAACTAGCTGCTCACAGCAAGAGTGTCTCTGATTCAATTAAGAAGCTAGTCTCCTCCATCAGGTAAGTTCCTTTATTTTTGCAAAAAATCTCTATCACTTCACCTTCTATAAAGCCATCCATTTATCTAAGTTATCAATATGAAATAATCCTTGCTTTTTTGTGACATTTCATATGTACTACCATGAGTTGGATAGAAAAAGGCTTGTTGCAATTATTGTTAAGATTTGAAAATGGGTACATTATTGAGGTAATAGGCTTGAAGGCATTTCTAAGATAAATATAATAATTTCCCTCACTGCAGGAATCTTGGGGATATTACCTTTCATTCTATTTGAATTCCTGTACCAAAAATAATTCCTATTTTAGTCCTTATAAAAGAAAAAACTTTAAAGAAATCATAAAATTCGACTTATAGAATCCATCTAAGTGTCCTCAACCAATTAGTATCAACCTAGCCTTATTAATCATAGCCTAATATTTTCTATGACTGTTTCATTTGCCTTCACTAAGCCTTTCCATGTGCAATATCAGCTTTTGAATCTCAAGTTTCTGTTATTACCCCAAATTAGTTCAAGTGAATTATAACCAGCATGCAAGATGCATGACACTATCTAAACTACAGTTTAAATTCATTGGTGATTAGGGTGTTTTTCAGTGTGGTTGAAAGCTAATTTTGTCAAAAAAAAAGACAAGGTCAAAATGGTGCAATTATAAATTGCAATAGCACTATCAATAGAAACATCAGTTTTGATTCTCACTTTTTCTCCTCAATAGAGACAAGGCTCCAGGCCAAAAGGAATGTGAGGAAGCCATCGATGCTCTTAACCGGCGTATTCGGGAGTTGGATAATGTATCCCTGACTGCAGTATCTCAGAGTTTAACACCTCACCGTGGAAACACTTTGCGTGGCTATGGTGAGCAGGCTCAGTCAGCAGCCTCTGGAATCGCTGAGGGAGTTCTTGGTCCACTTGGCCATGCTGCCAAATTTGAGGCTGAGAAGATTGGTCATTGTGTAAGTACATACTTTATATGCTTACCCAAGGTTGAGGTAAATCTTGATCATTTAAGATCACTTTGGCTAAGTAAGATGTTTCAAAAGATTTGATAATTGAATGAGAAGATAACCAAATTCTTATAGTAATAGCTTCTTCTGGAATCTTATTTTTCCACATTTCAGTAGTGAATAGTTCTATAAGGTGGAGCCTAAAGAAAAAACAGTTGCATGGCTTAGTTTTTTGTTTGCTTTAATATATTTTTATTGGATTATAATCAAGAATAATTTAGAATCATGATCATGAATCAGGTACAGCTGAGTACCCCTAATCCGGAAATCCCTAATCCGGGAACACCCGTAATCCATAAATATTTCAAAGGCGTATAGGTACTTCACGGAAAACAAACTTTTTTGCCGAATCATTAATGCTTCGTATTTACTGAAACTGTAACCCACTCTTAACTGAAATTCTCCCATTAAAAAGTGAGTATTGGAAGATTTTTTGCATACAATGTTGCCTGTATTAATTATTGTGTGCAACAAAGGTCTTTATTCAGCAAATTGAAGACATATTGCATCGTTGCCGAGACGTGGGTGTGTTGCGCGGCTTATCGGAGATGGACAGTACCGGTCTTACATGGCGCACGTATGTTTGCTTTATGCTTAGTGGCAACTCAAAGTAAAAACTATCTGTCATGTGCATAGTTTTATACGTAATTATGTCTAACGTAAGCAGGCATAGCAGCAGCAAGGGGGCGAAATGAAAGCACAGAACATTAATTATTGCAGAAAAAGCTGAAGTTCTGAAAAAACTTGTTTTCGGTACATCAGTGAAGCACCTGTACGTGTGATATGTATTCCGTTGGATCTTCGACAATCTATGACAATAAGAAGCAGAAAGAGAAGCTCCCCAAATTTTTCTGTGAAAGTGACCTTAAGAAAGCGATTGTGATAAGAAAAACCATGAGAGAAGGGTCTAGTGCCATTTTAGATCACGTACTTATGCAGTGGTTTCGACTGCGTTGAAGTGACTGGCTCAGTATTTCAGGCCAAATGTTAAAGGAGCAGGCTAAAATATTTAATAGAATGTGTTAGATTGTAGATATGTTCAAAAAGGCAACCAAGGATGGGCAAGAATGTTCCTCCAAGGCTTCCTCCTCAATCGCTCACGATGTATCGACGGATGGAAGCACCGGTAGCAGCGAGCATTGACGA
Source organism: Pyrrhosoma nymphula (assembly GCA_963573305.1). NCBI lineage: Eukaryota > Metazoa > Arthropoda > Insecta > Odonata > Coenagrionidae > Pyrrhosoma > Pyrrhosoma nymphula. Next base: position 68,571,226 of record OY754336.1, read on the forward strand.
CGCGGCGTAAACAGATCATTGAATCAGCTGATATTATATTAAACACAGTGACATAAGGATTGCAAGGAACATTGGAAGCAATGAAAAATTGTTATTTATTTATATTATTTATCAAATAATAACATTATACTATTTGATGTGCAGCACTATGTTTATATGTTCTACGCATTCTCTTCACTCTGCCGTTTTGCGATACTACCGGTTGACTGATTTTGTGTATGTGAATTTAGAAACAGTTTATTTCTTTTTTTTTCAAATTATGTACTTGTTAAATTATACAGAATGTATTCAAATTTCATTGAATTTGCTATAATTTATCAAATTCCCTCATAAAAAACATCGCGGAACCCATGAGTATACTGGTTACTACCACAGTACCCATAATCCGGCAAAATCCCTAATCCGGTATCGCTCGAGTCCCGACGGTGCCGGATTAAGGGTAGTCAACTGTAATTATTATTAAATCCTCATTCTTACTTCTTCACATATTTTTAAAAAATAGAGTAAGTATATCATGCACTTTTTAACCTTAGGATACTATTTTCATTTCTCCCTCAGGTTAACCAAATGATCCTCTACTTTGAACCATTATTGTCCGGTGCTATTGGAGCGGCCTCACATATGACTCACTCCAAGGAGCAAATGTTACTGCTTGATCAAACCAAGACTGTTGCTGAGTGTGCCTTACAGCTTGTTTATGCAGCAAAGGAGGGAGGAGGAAATCCTAAGGTAATAATTCTCTTTGCCAGCTACAACTATCACACTAGATCTACTCTACTCAAATGAGGTTAACTCACTTGGTGCTACACCTCCCCATAGGTGGACTATGTCTCTGTATTCATGAGTGGGAGCCACCTTGGTGCCAGTGCAATAAAAAAAACTAGTTATGGTTCTTGGGTTGAGTAATGATTTAAGCTTAGCAGGGAATGTGTTAATTCATGTTGCTATCACAAGTGTCCCTGGTCAAAAAATGGTTATACCCAAGTATTGAAACTCTGTCTCACTTTTCCAAATTTTAATGTTATTTGTGTTCAAAGAAATGTTTCACTGATTTAACATTAATTAGTTTTAAAATGTCTTATTGTTGTGTCTGTATTTAAATGTCTGTTTGGGTGACATTTATGTTATTCAGGTATATTTGCCTAATTTATTTCTAATTAATTTAGTATTCTCCAAAAAATCAGGCACAAATTCATCTCAAAGATGGGATTAAAACCTGTAGGCTTCTTATTAACTATAATGCACCTTCCGTGTGGTTTATATTTAAAAGTTCATTTTCATTGTTCCATCCAAAATCCAAAAAATATTGTTGCTGCTATACTTAAGTGCTTCTCATGTTTTCTCTTTTTGTCTCAGAGATAAACTGTTGTGTGATGCAAAATAAACTGTGTGAACACTTTGAATTGATATAGTCTTAAACTTAAAACCATAATGCATGGATCTAAAATCACTTGGTAATATATATATGTAGGTATTAATCCTATCCCACCCTGATATTGAGATATGTAATGCAGATGGTTACAGGTAATGGATAACATTCATAAATGATGTCTCTTGCAACTTCTATTTTTGATCTTCTATTCATTCCAGGCTGTGAATATACATCCCGATATAGATGAATTTGTTGAAGGAACGAGGGATGCCTTATCTGACTTGGGTCAGACATTAGAAAGACTTGCTACTCAAGCTGGAGTTGTCACTGGGTTGATTGATACCATCGAGAGAGCAATGGCCCGTGTTACCATCTCAGGAACTTCTACACTAACCAGTACATCAATGTCAACCTCCCAAATGCACTCATTCGAGGGCACAGCTGATTCATTTGTTGACTACCAGACTCGAATGGTCAATTCTTCCAAGGAAATTGCACGCGTTTCACAAGAAATGGTTAGTTCTTGAAGACTTAGAAGTGCAATTGGAAATTTTAATGCTCTCTGCCACCTTTAATCATAAATATTGGAATGATGGTGATGCAGTGATATCTCATGAGTTCAACTTTTTCTTCATATACCTATCAACTTTTGTTTTCAGGTCACAAAATCTAGTAGTGATGTTGGAAAGTTGGGTGCCTTAGCTGCTGAGCTGTCTAAACAATACAGTCGGCTCGCTATGGATTCATCAGGGGCTGTGGCTGCATGCCCTAGTGCTGAGGTCTCTGCTCGTTTGAGGCTGGGTGTTCAAGAGCTTGGTAGTGCTTGTGTTGACTTGGTCAGGTCAGGTGGAGCGCGACAAATTGCTCCAAATGACCCATATGCCCAGAGGGATGTTGCAGACTCAGCCCGTCATGTCTCTGAAAAGGTAGATTTTAATAGGTAGTTCTGATGACACTAGTCAATGAATGTATGAAATGCATGAATCCGAACAAGAACCCAGTTTATTTTGTGATAATTGTCGTTTTATTGTAAATATTATTTACAGGATGAGGTCATATCAAATGGAGGTAATTTTTTTTGCCTCTGCTACTGAGATAGCTTCTTAGGCAAAAACTGTGTTTTGATGTCAGTCTAATTAATTGTTACTCCTTGCTCTTTTGGTGCAAGTATGTTCAATTGTTGACATGATCTTCTGTCTTTCTTGTCAAACTGTTGTGAGCCATGCAGGGTTGAGAATTTGGCTGTGTCAAGCGATAAATCACTCATTCATTGAAGATATTTATGTTGTCTGTCCGGTAAAACAAGAAATGAAACCTCTCAGGTACAGGGAGTGAAAAAAGAATAGTGAAATCAAAGAAAGCAGACTGACATAATGCAAATTTAAGTCATGTATTTTGCTGGACTTTTGTCATCATTTTAGACGGATTCCTGTAAATATATGATCTGTTTTGATATGTCCCACTCCTAATTTTTATCTGCATTGTGAAAAAAAAGTTTGTATTGTGAAATAATTGAGAAATTTTGGCCTTAAATGTAAGTAGTCATTGGAGAAATTTTAATTGACAGGTGTCACAAGTTCTTGCTGCCCTACAAGCTGGTTCAAGAGGAACACAAGCATGCATCAATGCGGCGTCCACAGTGTCTGGCATAATTGGAGATTTGGATACAACAATCATGTTTGCAACAGCTGGTACTTTGCATTCGGAAGGGGAAACGGACACATTTTCAGATCACAGAGAGAGTATTCTCAAAACAGCAAAAGCCTTGGTTGAAGACACTAAAACTCTTGTTGCTGGTATGCATTTTTCAGAGTTTCTCTATGTATGCAATTCCATTCCATTTAGAACAAGGTGTCATGCAAGTAACGAATGAATTTGTTGACCTTCCTCTTGCTTGCTGGAAGTTCATGGAAGTTTCTGTTATTACTTTTAAAGAGCTACAAAGTCCCATTAATAATCTATGTTGCCCTTGGCATAAGCAACTTTTTTTTAGAAAATCTTTAGCTAAAAATTTGACCCGGGGTTATCTTCTAGTCCATAATTTGTGTGATTAGGTATGTCATTATTTTCCTAGACATGAAACTATTTGAGTAAAATAGAAACATTTTCATGATAAATAAAATATTATTGGTTCCAAAATTTAAAAAATGTGTACATTATTCCTTGAATTACTCTGATGTCAGGCTTGATTCAGCTATCATATCTCTGTATAGATCATCTGTGGCCCATGAAAACATATGACTCTTTGTGATTCAACTGCTGAAAAATATGTGAATTAATGAGAATTTTGAATATGACAGTTGGCACAGATTTCTTTTTAATGGTGGCATAAAAATAAGAATCAAATATTTTTCTCATAAATTTCTAGAGATATAATAGAATTATATATTTTTTATCATTAACATGCAGTGAAATCTGTCTCATTGAACATTGCTTTAATTTAGGGGCAGCATCGTCTCAAGAACAATTGGCTGTTGCAGCTCAAAATGCTGTGTCAACAATAGTGCAGTTGGCTGAAGTTGTGAAGTTTGGTGCTGCTTCTCTTGGTTCTAATAACCCTGAGGCTCAGGTAAATGCAAATAATCACTGGATACATCCAGAAATTAAGAACTAAATTTGCTATTAGAACTTAGTTAGACCTCAAAGCTTTAACCTTGACTTCCATGAAATCAAATATTTATTTGGGGGTTTATATTGTGCTGTCATTGCTTCTTTAATCTATCTTGTAAGTCTAAACAAATAATGTTGAAGGAAGGTATTTTCTCAGCCCTTGTCAATATAGTTATCACCAAAGGTTTAATACCAACTGGACACATCTTCTTGTTTATTGCCTGAATGCCGATTAGCTTGAAATTCCGTAAGATCTTGGAACTGACTTTTTTGTTGTTTAATTGTTGCAACTAAATTTGTATGCAATCCAGAAATTGTGAAAAACCAGCTTTCCTCAATTTTTTATTATATCAATTGATAGTTTTTCTCCAGTGCATTGTATTTGTTGATGAATTGTTCCAATATCCTATCTTTTATGTGGTTTTAGTGACATTGAGTTCATCATTTATATGATATTTTGATTGACAATGATGAAAAATCTAGTTGGATATTTATAAGTTGGAATCAACTAAACAGAATCAACTGTATTAAACTATCTTGTTATTAATTCTAACTAGATTCAACTAGCTTATTGCTGTCTATACTGCTGGTTTCATATGGTATATTTAAGACCTAGCTGAAGAGAGTTATTTTATAATTCACACCAGTAACCTACTGTGTGTTGTGCATTACTTGGCATAAAAGAGCTCAGAGATAACCATTTGATTAAATATTATACCAGCTGGTTCCAGTTAAATCTAGTTCAGAGGCAACTAGATTTTATAGACCCTTTCCTTAGGGTTTTCACTAGACCTTAAAACAATTTAATAAAGTATCCCTGATTTTATTGTGTTTTCCTGAACAACTCAGTTTTGGCATTTATTCATGTTCATGTTGTCGTCCTTTCAGGTTATGCTTATCAATGCTGTGAAGGATGTAGCCTCTGCTCTAGGAGATTTAATTCAAGCCACCAAAGCTGCATCTGGGAAAAGTATTAATGACCCCACCATGAACCACCTCAAAGACTCAGCCAAGGTTTGTTCAGTTTTCTTAAATCTTTCTATTAACAAGCCCGGTTTTACAATCTAATTATGTATGATCTTGATTTTTTTCAAATTTGAGTCATTTTTTTAGTATCCTGCATTTTTAGGAGTTTTTGTGCCAGCATCCTGGATGATCTCATGCAGCTAAATGTTGAAATGGCTGTGTAAAATGGTAGAATATCCAATCTTGCATTACATTTTCCTTGAGTTTAGAAATCAGTAGTATAAAATTTAATGTATTGGCTCTTTGACTCATCCTCATGTAGATGCCACCATTTTTGCAGATGTATTGATTAACATGATTAATGTTGTCTTAAAGAAAACAATGGCATGAAGAATTAAGGTGTGAATAGTGAAGAAGTATATTCTGCATTTAGTCAAACCAGCAAATTGCAAAATGCTTAAGTATTTTCTTATGTAATTAGTTGCTTGCTCCTGCTCTTATTTTGCTAGCTCATTTTTTGTCATTTAAATTAGTGCTGACCGACTTGGACTCTTTCCAAATTCTTGCTAACAACTAGGAACTTTTAGAACCATCAAAGTACATTGTATCATAGTACCTTTTAACACTTTGTGACCCTTTTGTAAGTTTCTCTGTTTTGTCCTGTTATTTATGGAAATAAACAAGCAATTCATTGAACATTATCTTTCTCATCTCAAACTATTCTATCTTTATTTGACCACTGCTTTTATAAGCAGTACTTAGTATGTTAGCAACCATTTATTTTTTAAACCACTGTAAATATCTGAAAATGACTTCTTTCATTTGTGTTTAAATGTTTTGGGCATCATAATTGTGTATTAAAGCTTACCTGTTTGTTTATATTTACCTGAGTCTAAATGAATGTTTTTGCTATTTAGCTAGCCACTGTTAAACTAATGGATGCACAAACTAGTGCCATTGTTAAATGTATTTCAAGAGAATATTACCTTTTATATCATACATGTTGTAGCTTATGTTGATGTCTTTCATTCCCTGCAGTGGTACTTGAGCTGTTCAAAACAGTACACTTAGTTTTCAATCAAACCTCAGCTCTTTTGGCTCTAGGAAGTTTCTCTTTGAAGTTGGTTCCCATTATGTATACGGTCGACAAATAATCCTTCATGGAAACACTTGGGTACATGTAAATACTGCAATGCGAGCCGACGCAGAGGCATGTGGCAGGGAGGGTTAGGACACCAGCCATGGTAAGGGGAGGGAATTGGGAAAAGGAGGGGGGAGAGGATAGAGGTGAATTGTATGTTAACAATGTGTCTTATGTTAAAGTCACCTTGTGTTTGTCATAATCACTAATGGTGCGTGGGAAGAAGGAATTTTTGTACCTATCAGTTTGTCAATGTATCTCTCGTATTTTTTCACTTCTGTCAGTTCTAGATATATAGCACGGGGATGAAATAATATCCACCGTGTCATACTGAAACTCACCTGATCTGAATTTTTCAAGTAATCTAAACCTAGGGTGTAGGCTCCGAGACTCATAGTGGCTCCCAACCTCCTTCCATCAGCTGTGTGGCACTTTCTGCTTGCCCATAGCTGTTATTTACAGAGTGCAGTTTTCCTTTGTATTTTACTTAATTTGGGAATAAAATCTTTCTGTGCAGGGTCACTGTGTGACCTCTTGGTGTTTACCAGGTATTCAACTTCATCTGACTCCTTTATATTAATCCCACCCACTAACTTCCTTCCTAGGTAGGCCTTCGTTAGGCATCACTGCTGCTTTGGATCTTGTCTAGGAGATATTTTCACCAAATTATCTTATCATGCTGAATTAAATTTTGTATGCCCAAACAAAGATTATCTGTGATGAAGCATCAAAATTTTCCTATTTCCGGGGAGTTATAAATAGGTATTGTACATGTGTATTAGGAGATTTCCTTTTTTTCTCATTGTCAACTCCACCTCTCAGTTAACTTTTTAAGTGGAGCAGTTTATTTTGAACAGTGTTCATTGTTGTTGATCTGTTTAGTTATTCTACTGGTGTGATTCTCTTGGTTGTGGGATTAGGCTTATGGTATAGTAACAATAGACAATGATACTATGAAGCATGTATTACCAGCCATGGCTAATTTTCCTTTACCAAAGTATCGAAAATGAGTAAATTCTACAACCAATCAGATAAATGGTGTGATTCTGTGATATTCATTAAAATGTTCTGATGAAAGGTTAGGCATGTATAGAATAGGGTCTCATGTGAGTCCTCTCACATAACTCTTTTAGCACTTTCAGCCCGAAGTTTAAAATTTAAAATTTGCCGAAACCCGAAACTTTTTTTTTCGTGATCTGAACTTGAAAGTGTTATACTATGCCAATGGTGGCCAAAATAAGTCCTTACTGTGAACATTTTATTGATTTTTGTGATTTTTTTGCCACCATCTATAGATGGCGCTCGGATCCTGGCAAAGTCAAAGGGTCCTGGCACACGCAATATTTTACAAATTTCATGTAGGGCAACTTTTTCAACCAGATTTTACTAAAGAATCTCAATTGCAACATTTTAAGATAGTTTCTCATTTTAATCACGATAAATTTAAATAATTAGAATTATTTAAATAATAATTCTTTATTTTTCAACATTTTCTAGTAAGGCACGTTTTTTTCTTCATCAATAATTTTATCCAATTTCTAATAATAGAAAGCTAATGTTAAAACCTTTATGTAAATTTGTATCGATGATTATAAAATGCCTGCATTTACACGAGTTGACAGATAAGCGCTTGAGTTCCACCCTCCCAAAAGCGTGCTTCAAGTGCGTGCGTGAAGGTTAGGGAGGTCTCGGGTGAGTCGCTGCGGGTGGTCTGAATCATGGTGCCTCTAACACTAAAGAAATGACGTTCAAGAATGAAAAACATGTTACATTATACTATGAAACTAAAATAGTCAGCAGTAATGTAGAAAAAGTAAATACGTTAGGAAATCAATTTACCAATTATTAGTAATATATTTACACATTTATGTACACGTATATAATTGCATACATAAATGTAAATGTACAACAATTGTATGCAATATTTAAAAAAAATTAACAATATTTAAAATATTTATATTTTCAATTATTTATAATATTTACACAATTTACAACATTTGCATTTTCGGTAGTGGAGAGGGGATTACTGATGGAAGTCTTGGAAACATTTTTCCAAACAGAGGCCATGTTCTTCAGGGCAAAAGGTAGTCACCGCAGACTTCTTACCCAGCTTGGAACACGCCATGCACCGTTTCTGGATCCTTCTGTCATTCCTCTTTTCACAATACTTCGGAAAATGGGAATCTATGGATTTCATGGAAGGGCCCCGTGAAACGGGCAAACTCTCTCTCGTTTGGCCTTTGGCAAGGGCATCTATGATGGACAACCTGTATGAGTACAAGCTCAGTTTTTCCGAGCTGAACTTTTGGTGCAGGAGATAGGAATTCAGAAGCATTATATGCATCACTTGAATCCCTAATCTCCTGAACCATTTTAAAGTTTTTTGATCACAGGGATAGTATGCCATGAGTTGGTCAACACGGTCAATGCCCCCCATACATCTGTTGTATTCGGCAACTTCCTGGGCTTTTGGACAATATAACCCCTGGATGTGGTAACAATGACCAAGTCGTTGCTGAATTCAGTGCTAAGTAAGAGGACATCCTGTTTGTCTTTCCATTTCCTGACATTTATCCCTGTGTCGATACTCATACAATTTGTTTCACCTCGTTTCAATTTAGCCCGGATTACCTCTGGTGGGTTCCCTTTACGGTCTTCACACAGTGTTCCAGTGCAGTAACACTCATTGCTGAGTAGTTCACAGGCTAAATCGACATCATTGTAATAGTTGTCATAAAACAAGGAATACCCCATTCGTAGTCTTCCTTCCATAAGTTTATGGACAACCTTACTTGCATGCCCTCCTCCGCCCAACTCGAGGTCCTTTTTGCCCATATACACGATGAAATCCAGGACATACCCATTGGGTTCGGTAATTATGTATAGTTTGACTCCAAACTTATGCCTCTTCCCTTTGATGAATGTCCTGAACCCCAAGCGACCCCTCTGCAATACCATAGATTAATCAATACATAATACCCTGTCTGGAGTATATGTTTTTTCTGAAATACTGTGAAAAAGGTCAAGAAGGGGCCTAATTTTGTGCAAGTGTGGAGTCCGCCATGCCATCTATTGATGGCACTCGGTTTCAAAGTGTTAATATCTGCTCACTATAGTAACAAATCAGTCATGCGCCTCACAGTCACCCATCGATATGCAGCCATTCATTTTAATGAAATGACGATATTGTTTTTAGAAAACTAGGTACTTTTTATTGCAACCCGGGGGATTAGGAGTATAGCTTGAATATAAACTGCTAGAGTGTATGTGATTTTGCACTTAGATTCTGACCATATGTGGTAGTTGTTTGAATTTAGTATGATAAATATTGGCATATGATGGGAAGAACAGTATTTGAATCACAGTAAAGAAAATATTGTGATTCACATTACTGACATTTGCTGGCAAAAGTACCTCATTGTTTTCTTTCTGAACTAATATTGTATATAAATTCTCAATATTAACTTCATCATTTAATTTATTAATATTAACTACAGTTTATTGCTGGCATAATCTTTTCTTTATCTCTATGCCTGTTATTTGTGTGTTTTTTTAAGATGTTGCTGTTGTTGGAGTGACATTTTGATAAGCTGGCAAACTTGCATGTTATTATATATTTTACCTGCCATCAGCAGTTTTTGTATGTACTTATTGCCCAACTTGTTATAAGCAGATAAAAAAATGGAAACATAAAAAAATGAACGGAAGAAAAGAAAGCTTCCTTAGATATTTTGACTTGCATATTAGGCAATGGTCTTAACATTCCTGAGAAGTGATGTAGTGCATGCTTAGCACAACAGTGACATTTCTATCCCTGAGAGTTCATGGAAAATTGTAGACATGTAAAACAGGTTGAATTAAAGCCTGCAGATTACCTTCTCACTTCAAATTAAAGGAAGATCACAGGTAGACTTACTGTCGGAATCACCTTTTTCAAGATGACATCTAAATTAAGTATGTATGTTGTGTGTACATCAAATGTAAATCCATTGAATGACCAAAATAAATGATTAGGTACTTTCAAAACAAATATTCACAGTAATACTTTGCAAATAAGGGAAGGTTAAGAGTGGTAGACATGAATTTGACGTGATTATTTTCATTTCTGCCATAGTGTGGAATCAATGTCAGTGAAAACCTGGCTTTTAAGTGTTCTGTTTTATGTAGAAAGAATGTATTAATTTATTTGGCTTTCCTATGGTTGATAATTTTTAAACATAATGGTGTACGATACGCATATCTTGTATACTGTCAATACACTTGATGCTTTCTTTGTTGACCTTAAATGGTTACGTTTGAACCAAATGCACAATGCTAGTAGCCTCAAATTGATCATTTTTACGTGTCTACAGTTGGTGTACCTAAAACCGTGGTTCCCTTAAATCAAACGTAGACTTCAAAATCTGCTCTATATATGGTACATCACAAATTTTGTGCTCCTGAGTATTTTTAAGTTTGGTGAGTTGAGACAGTAGGAGACCAATGTAAAAATATTTTGCAGGGATACTAAAACTTAGGGCCAAATACTACATTTCTCGGCATATGTAAGCAGGATGTCTTGAGCAACAAATGTATTTTAAATGTGTACATATTCTATTAAAATTACGTATCAGTAATTTTAGTAATTTATGGGAACCAAGTCTTTGGTTTTGCTCAAAAGGTTATGCACCAATATTTCTGTCCACTAAGTTCTTATGCAGCAAATTGAAATTTTAGTCTCTCTGCGGAGCAGAGGAACAAAACTTTTGATCATCCTTTTATGAACAATATTAAACTTTCATTCATCTTACGTGTTGTACAAGTGATAATTTTAATCATAATCATATAGAATCTTTTATTTCAAATTGATTTATTTGTGGCAAGATAGGAATCCCAAAACGGTATACGTACTATAAACCAAGGGGGCATGGATGTTAGACCATAGTTTGTCTTTGGCTTTGATTAATTATTAGTTTTCCATAACTAAAACTGCTAAACACCAGCCTAAATTTGGGTTTATCATCTGGTGTGGGAAATATTTTTTTCCTATAAGACCAAAAGCTCCCTTTAATGAAGGATTTTTTTAAATTCTCAATTTTTTCTGCGGGTGTGTTCATTTGCTTTGCATGCTGTCAACATGTTAATGTGTAACTTTGTCACAGAGGGAGTTCTGTTCATTGAACTGTGCACCATATCAAGCTTGCAAATACATATTTATTATCCATTATTTCATGATTGCATTCATTGGAACTTCCTCCTCGATAAGTATTAAATCGCAAGTTCAGTAGTAATTTCTTGTTTCAATTGAATATGAGTATAAATCCCTTCAGGTCGTGTTTTTTTATGACTACAGAGGTTGAAAGTCAGCTCGTTTCTAGTGAGCCCTTCATCTCTGTTCTTTGCATTGCCCCCCCCAGGTGGTGCTGGAGTCGGTTTCTGACACTGAGCCACCTGATTGGTTTGTGTCGGACCAGGAAGAAGAACTTATTCGACTGCTTAGCATCGAGAATCTAAACCAATCTGAGTCAGCCAACCCTCCACCAAGTGATATCCCTCTGCTTGTTTCCTAAAGTCCCAATAACTTGTGTTTTAGGCTACTTCTCTACTCACGTGAAGAGGTTGCATTGTGACAACTTACGAATCTAATATGTCTGCTTTTTTCATCCTTCAAGTTCACTCATTAAGGTGTATATCGTTTCTGCATTTATTGCCCACTGAGGCCAAGAGAATAGGATGCCAAACATATCACTATTTTAAGAGCTCAAAAATATTGTTACCAAGACCTGCAGAAATTTTTGTCAGGTTTATAGGTCTCATATCCCAGGGGAAATTTGATTTAGAGATTTTAAAAAAGATGGATTTTGCAGTGGAAAATAATGTTAATGGTATATGACTTTGTTTAATGGCACATTGATCTTTTAATCAAGGTGCACAGACCTTACGAAATAATATTTATTATTAATGTGGATAAATTATGTATCAAGAGATACGAAGGTCATTACTCATAATATTGGAACTCTGACCAGTGCTTATTAATCAATTCCTCAAGGAATGAATGCATTATAAGTGCCAGTGTTTATCATGAAGTTCTACATCAATTTTCCTTGGGATGTAAGTGTAATATGTGTTTATATTGTCCTTATGGTAGTGCTTTTTGCAATGAAGCTAGTAGAAATTTTTTGCTACAAGGCTTTAGTCAAATTACCTCCATTTTGTAGAGAGCAGATGTATTTGTATTATGCTTGTAAAATGTACCCACTGAATTTGAGCAAAATCTGATCCACTTGTGTATTTGATTCATTTTATCAGTGGTTTAAGTTCATCTCTTGTCATCAATTTTTTTAGTTCATGATGAAAACATTTCTACTCCTTCGATGAAATGGAATTTTTCTATTTGCAATAAAACAGTGAATAATTTAGAATTTTGACAAAATTGGGGCTGTGAATTGTTTTATGCAAATTAAGAATTTGCCAGAAGTTGTATTATATTTTGGGAAGCATAATTTTGATGTTTTGCTGCTCCTCTCGTGAATATGCTTTTTCAGACAGTTGATTAGTCATCATGTATTTTAAGGATCTTATTAGCTTCAGTGAAATACCTCCCTAAATGTCTGTTTTTTTATTTTTGCTGTATAATGAAGTGCAATTTTTTTGATGAAATTTAGTCAAAACTGTTCTAATAAAAGATCAAGTTAAATTGCCCATATCATTCATTATCTTTGTCACCTATAGCCTACTTTGTTCAAATGACCCATCTTTTTTAAATATTTTTGAATCAGCTGAATTATTTTCACTCATATTCCCATCATAATTGAGCAACATCATTGGACTCTGGTATGTATACTTTCATGTAGGTAGTTGTGTGTTACCTTTATACTAAATATTTGCATGTAGTAAGCAAATGAAGCCCAGAGTTTCCTTTCCCCTCAGAAAGAGCATTAACATTTTCCATCATTATTTTCCAAGCCATTACTCATTGTAGAGACTTAACCATTGTGTAATTGAATGACTGACTGCAGAAAATTCAGTGTGGTATGTGTAGAGCTATGTGTGTGTCTCTATGCTGTTAGCTGTGGAATGTTATATCCTGTTGTTGTCCTGTTAATTTGTAGTTGATCCTTTGTTGTGTTACTGGGTATTTAGATAAAACTACATACTGAGCTTTCTTTCTCCCTCAAGGTAAATTGCTGTAGTGAACTCTCTCGCGTTTGCTTCATAGACTCTTCTTTTTTTGCTTGAGTCTGCGATTCTTATTATGAAAAAATCATATTGTTAAAAATATGAAAATTTAAAAAAATAGTCAATGTTATTCTTATTTTTGTTGGGCAATATGTTACTCTTCATTTATTAATCAATAACACATTTTGTTTAATAGATTATTAAGTAGGTAATCTGAATGTATTGCTATCACAGATACTGTGTGTTATACATATCAATGACCATACTTTTCAACCCATATGCTTTTACTAATGTCTTGCTGCCTATATGTCTGAAAACTTTTAGTCATTATTATGATTTGGAGAATGGATGAAAGTGATCCCATTAATAGTGTTCCGATGGCTGATTTATTTTGTGAGCTAGTACTATGTAGTGTAAATGATGTATCTCGAGGACTATACACATCATATTCATGTAGATATTTAGTTTTTTTCATCAGATATGATAAAATTGTCACATTCAATGACAGGTGGCTTTATGAACGGCAACTATCCAATAGTTAGTTTCCGTTCCAATCTAATGAAATCACTTGTCTTCTGTAGCTTGAAAATTTTGAATTTGAAGTTTTGCTTTATTGTTCTTCCAATTTGAAATGTTGATACCAAAATTATTCTGGGTCGCATATACATTAGCCTGGGAGGTTAACATCATTAATTTTGAGCAGCACTGGTACAAAATTACATTCTGTTCCACAATTATATTTATTCCGTAATCAGGCCAAAGAATCTAAAATTCTCATTTTCATGCAGATACATACTACCAAAGTAGGAAGTTGAAATCTATTTTGATTCTCACATGACTGGATTCCCCTGCATAGAAAAATACTTGGGATTTGTATTTGGGAGTTGAGTGACAATGTTCCTATTCATTTCTAATGTGCCATAAACTATTAGATTATCCAATTTTTCTTTTCTGCTGACCATCTGTCACTGTCAGGATAATCACACCATTGTTGCTATTTATCCTACTTCTCAGGATATGTAGCAGTTGTTCTTGATCTTGTTAAGGTAATCTCTTTTGGTTGAGTTTGGTCTAATTGGAAGTGATTAACACTTTCCACTCTATGCCCGAGCAGCGCTTGGGAAGGCATATATTCCTGAGTGCATGAAGCCTAAGCGCCACTCGTTCTTACATTGTTTTCTTGGTGTTGTCTATTTTGCGACCATTTTTTCAGCATACAATCGTTTCCTAGGTATATGCATTAACATTTTGTTCAATAGATCCCAAATCAGTGGTAGAACCATTCATGTACCACTTCCTTGCGAGTTTTTTCCCTTATTACCACAGAGTCATCGCCAGACATTTAAGTTTAGCTAAAAAAAAAGCCCAGTAGACTAGATTAAGGAGCATCTACAGCCCGCTGATTGGAAAGTGTAAAAAATCATCTGGAGTTTTGCATGTGGAGGGCCCTATCTCCTAACACAGTTTCTTTTTTCATCTCAGCATACATCTTACATCTTTTCATCCCATCAATAAAGCCTATTCTCTTCCTTCCCCTTCCTTGCTTACCTAGCATCCTCTCCTCTTCCACGTCCTTCAGCATACCTTTGCTGGTTATTGCCTGTTCTGAACACCTACTCTGCCTCCTCCTAATCTCCTCCAGAAGTTTCCTCTCCTCACCCACCATGCTGAGAACTTCCTCTTTTGTCTTCCTATCCATCCATTACACTTTCTCCATCCTCCTCCACACCCTCATCTCAAATTTCTGGTGTCTATTCTCGTCCTCTTTTCTCAGAGTCCACGTTTCTACACCAGGCAAACAGGCAATGCTACACTCCATATGAAACTCTTCGCCAACTTTTTCTTTACATCCTTATCATTAGTTCCTTCCTCTGACATTACCCTACCACCACCGAGGTAGGCGATGTGTAGGAATCAATTTGGAGAATCAACATTGGAGAATCAATTTTTTCAAACTTGAATTTGCTATAGTGATTTTTTGTGAAGGTGGGTGTAGAATTCTGCACAAATGGAAAAATATTAGTTGACCTTTACAGCAAAAAAAAATATTTTGTCCAAAATTTAAGTTCTCTGCGAGTCATTTTTGAGTGGATTTTCAGATGGAGCCAAAAGTGGAAGAACCCAGAATATTTGATTATTTATTAATCTACGAGGTGACTTTGTATCCCCATGTAATTCTCCTCATTGCTCAGCCTTTATCCACCGGATTTAAATCTTTGTGTTTTTGCCGGGATGCCAGGTTTAAATGGACCCATACCCAGAGCTGGGATGATTTGGGCAGTCACGACATGCAGCAAAAAACATTTAAAGGGACTTTTTGGGCGTGCTAGGCATTAAAGGTTAATTCCCTCTTATTTGTCCATCTCCACATCTTTCTCCTCTAGGCATTGTTCACCTCACTCTCTTGCTCAGTACTACTCCTTCCTGTGTAGTTACACCCCACGCTGAATTGAATCATAAACTGTAACCTACTATCTTTTCTAGATGGGTAGAGATTGTTCATTACCACTTCTCAGGAACATTTTAGACAAACTAGAAATGATTCTCTATCAAAACTTATGTAATTACTACCTTTATGGATTCTTTTAATCTCAATCTCTGTTATCCCAGGGAAATGCAGATGTAATTCATGAGAAGGAAAATTGAAACTTTCATCTTTCTGAAAATCTGTATATCTCTTGTTGAATTACCTGCTGAAATGTTTTGTGAGTCTTGCAAGAGAGGAATTGTAGTTTTTGTCTTTATGGCATGGGAGCTAATTTATGCTGCTTATCATTATTGAAGAATACCGTAAATATACCCATTTACTCATACTATAGGGGTGAGAATAATTTAAATTGACATTTATGATAAACTATGGTTAGCAACTCTGTGGAAATTTCCAAGTATTTATCATGCAATTATTTCATAACAAAAATTCTCTTAGGGAGGAACTATCTATGCAGTAATTCAGCCATGATATTAGCTCTTCTGCCTTTTTTCTGATTTAAAGGAATTTTTCCAAACATATTCTGAATTAACTTTAGTGATGTCATGAAGAAATTCCATGAGTACTCCATTATACTGTGAAACTACTTACTCAACATGCAATGTACATATTTTATTTCCATAATCCATGTATACTGGGCTCATAGCTATCACTTTATGAAGATGTTTACAAAGTTTTTCTACAAGGTCTTCATTTTCCTTTGAAATGAGATTATACATATATGTTCCTTGCTTTGGGTTTTAAAGGTTGGCATGTTCCTTCTTTTGGGATTTTGGGTCATAAAATTATTTCAAAGCCTATATAATAAATGTCTAAGCAGTCGTTACATTCTACCATGAAATCAGCAAATTGTATAATGCTTTGCTATCATGTTAATGTCCACTCACTGTACATCTTGGATGCATGTGAAAGTTTCCATCGTCATCATCTCAATTTGTACCTGTGTATGTTTAATGTAAAGATGATTTTGTAACAACTATTAACATTTAGATTTTATTATCCAAATGATTATTCTATATTTGAGTCTGTAGTTCACTATTTTTAAGCAAATATGTTTCATATTTCAGGTAATGGTGACCAATGTTACTTCATTACTGAAAACTGTGAAAGCTGTCGAAGATGAGCATACAAGAGGCACAAGAGCTTTGGAATCAACTGTTGAAGCAATAGCACAGGAAATCAGGGTAAGATTGGGGTATCAAACAGCACATTTAATTATGAAGAAGTTGTTCTTAGTGTGTTGCAAGGCATTCATTGGTTATATGAACTAGAAACTGGTGTAATTTAGTAAAAAAAAATTTGCAACTTTTGGTGTATTGATTGTGTTTCTGTAAGAATTCTTCCAAAGAATTAGTTTTTAGCAACATACAGCTCCATTTTCTTCCAACCTAAACCTACACTCCATTTCATAATTAAAAGTTGTACTACTCACTCTGAAAGTGGGAAAAGGTAACACAGGAAAATCCTATTGTTTTCTGTTTTTGTGAGCTGTTTCAATTTGTCTGCTGTGGAAATATTGGAAGACAATTCTTACCCTAACTCCTTAAGATCCATTGAAAAAACTTTGATCCATATTATTTAAGGAGCTAAATACAGTGAAACTTGACTTTTAGCTGTGACTTGCATATTATATTTTCATTAATGTCAGCCTTGCATTTGACCTTTTTGTGATTGCTCTTATGGTTTGTCAATTATGATTTCAGGCATTAAATTCAGGAGAACAACCCAGAATGAGATACTCACCTGAAGACTTGGTACGATCTACTAAACCTATTACTCTTGCCACAGCCAAAGCTGTTTCTGCTGGAAATAGTTGTAGACAAGAAGATATTATTGTGGCTGCCAATATGGGTCGTAAAGCTATTTCAGACATGCTTACATATTCTAAGGTAAGGTTTATTGTAAGGTAAACTTTCATTTTTTTACCTTTCAAATTTCTCTAGATATATTATTTTTCTATAATTTTTCCTTGCACATATTTAAAATATTATTAATAATTAGGTCAAATTAAAAAAAAAGTTTCAGAGTAAAAAATTGCAGGAGTCAATATTCCTCTTGAGTTTGTGCCTCACTTATGTTTACTTCATGGCCTATATTGCCTGTCTTAACTCTTTAATTTTGCCTTTCTTTGTGCCATTAATTATTAAATGAGTTGTATGACCCCTTTAATTGATTGTTGTGTTGCATTTAACTCATGTTAGTGGCCTTATTTCCCCAGGGAGCAGCCTATGCAGCAGAAACAGCGGAGCTCCGTGACCGTACTCTTGCTGCTGGAGATTCAGTTGCCACTCACTACAGAGAACTGCTTCAGTCAGTTCTTGTGGTTATCAACAGAGGAGGGACTGCTGAAGCTAGACAAGCTTTACCTCCCATATCCCGGCAAATTGCCCAGTCTGTCACAGAGCTAGTTACAGTAGCTGAACTGCTTAAAGGTCAGTTGGAAGTTCTGCGTATTCTTCCATTGGAATTGAAACTTTTCTTGATTTGAATAATGGCAATTTTCCCCTCTCACAATTGCGCATTTAAAAAAAGATATTATGCATAGTCTCTGATCAGGCCATGTAGCCATATTTGTTTATATCCTCCAGTAAAAAATCACTTCTCAATTTCTCCATAAACAATTTTGAAGGATGACAGAATGGTTATTTACTAGCTTAGCTAAAAGTAAGAATGCACACATTAAGCCTGAAAAAACGGTACGATAAAATGAAGTGCAGTCGTTCCTCATTTAGGGCATGTTCATTTAGTGCAATTTTGCTGCAGTGCGAATCGTGTTGCTGGCAAAAACTGCCCCAACCACCTCTGTCCGTCCCCTTTAGGATTTCAGAAAATTAACTGGTTAGCACTGCATTGCATGACCAGAGGACACACTGATTTTTTGGGTTAGATTTAAAGGAAAATCCCTTAAAGTTGATAAAATTTATTGGAAGGAAATGTGTTTTTTAGCATAAAAAATAACAACTGTATTCAAGTTTTTCATCCTAGAATTCCAGAAACAAGTGATGGAGTGTGCAGCTTAAGCTCATTACCACAATGCTATCCATGGTGAAACTAGAAAGATAGGCACCTCTTATGGCAATGCAAATTGGATGCATGAAAACATAGACCCCTAAGTATCAATAAATCAAGCAAAACAAAAATGAGCTACCAACCCAAATTATTCATAAACTTGGTAACTCACCCACATTACCAATATTCAAGTCTGCTATGCTACTTATTACAATATTCAGGATGACCTAAAATTAAAACTATAAAGAACATCGAATGCCTGTGTTCGCTTCATGTATTTGATCCCAAAATTTGAGCACATATCTCATGCACTCAGGCAAGCAAATTTTCTTACCATGCAAAACTGAAGAAAATCCTCAAGGAATAAAAAGTCCTAAAAAAAAGAAGTCCTCGAGTTCAAATAGCTTGACTACTTAACATATTTCTTTTTATTCAGGATAGACGTCCAACAAAGAACTCTGCGAACCCCTCCAGACACTTTATATTCCCACACACCGAACTACAATACTTCATAACTCCTTTTCAGTTGAGGCCATCAAACTATGGAACACATTCGACAAGCACCATCCATAAATTCACATCACTAGTATTTACTATGCTCAGTACTCGATTTTTAGTATGCATAGGATGCATCTGTATCTCCATCATATTCGTGCTCTCATTTTGTGTGAATTTGAATAGTACAACTACTCATAGGAACATATCCTCCGTGCTAATCGAGGCATGGTAGTATTCCTTTACCTTCAGTAGACTAAGCTATTTTTCTCATGTTCTTTAAATAAGGTTCATGCTCTTCTGTTGTATAGTCTAATTATGTAGTGATTTTGCTGTTTGTTTTCTGTTAGGAACTGATTGGGTGGATCCTGATGACCCAACTGTTATTGCTGAGAATGAACTTCATGGAGCTGCAGCCTCCATTGATGCTGCTGCCAAAAAACTTGCCAGCCTTAGACCAAGGAAATCATCATCTTCATCTATGAAGGTATGAATTGATCATGTGCCTTAGCAGAACAAAGAATTATTTTCCATTACCTTGCTTTGACTTTATTTAGCGATGAAGCCAGAAGGACTCTGCAAGATGAGATTAATGCAACCTGAAGAAGATAATTGGCTTTTTTCTCTGAGATATGTTTGATATTCTTGGTTGTGTATTTCACGTCAACCAGGAATCAAACATATTATTAGAGCGAGAAGCCCATCCCCTATTAATTTGATGTCTGCCTTAGTGTGCCTTACTTCTGCAAATCAATTTCAAATGAGAGAAAACTATCAAGAATGTCATCACAGTAACTTTTTTGTTTCAGTACTAATTCATATGTTATAGTTTGCTTTTCTCAAGTTAGTTTTGTGTGTAAGGTTTCTAAATGAAAGAGTTTTACCTCACATCAATCTGAATGTCCCAATAATTAACCATTGGGCCATGCCTGGCATTAAAAAGTTATGAGTAATAAATTTAAGTACAGTGGACCCCCGCTTTACAATTGGTTCACTATACGATCAATTTACTTTACGATCTGCATGCTAGGAATTTTAAAGTGCGCTGATTTTGCGCGCGCCCTTAAAATTTCCCATTTCGACGATTTCTTGCACCCATAATTTGTTATTCATTCTAAATTCTAAGCCTTATTTGTTAACGGACTCCTTTTTTTATCATAGTAACATTTACTTATTTAATGATACGTGTAATTAATTTTGAGCTTTTCGCGCAATTAAAGTAAATTGAGCAAATGTTGCGATGATTAGCGCTGCCACCAATCAGTGCCAACAAGATAACGCAAAATTCCTTGCATTGTCAGGATCACATCTATGATAATTCAGATTAAGGCTTTCCTTAGCTACTATAGATACATCATTTTGTTTTCCAACTTGTAAAAATATGAGAACTTCCGCCGAACTTATTGTTAGAGCGCATTACCAACCAACGAAGTGATATAAGGTTTCCTTAATGGGCACAGCTGGCACGAGATAATAAATCACATCAATGAAACGAGCTAATGTATATCGTAACATTTCACAGTGAATGATAGTGACAAACTGTAATGGCTTATCTAAATTTTCATAGAATCGCACCCCCTAGGGGCTGTCCATAAATGACGTCCACACAATTGGGGGGGGAGGGGGGTCACCACCTTGTGACAATGTGTGACAGGGGGGAGGGGGGGGTATGCTTCATGTGACATCCACACTTCCACTGTATATTATGCCTTATTTTAACTCAGACTGTGGAGGGGGGCAGAAGTTGGAAGTTTTTTCATTTTTGTGATATCAGTAAAGGCTGGGGTGACACTATTTGTGACCAACTGTGACAGGGGGGGGTCTAGTTTGGTCCAAAATTGTGTGACATCATTTATGGACAGCCCCTTATAACTTCGCTCCGAAATACCGTATTTACTCGTGTAAGCCGCGCCCTCGTGTATCCCGCGCACCCCCATTTTCGGGCAGGCTCGTGAGGAAAAAAATTATTTTTTTCAAAAAATCAATTTTTTTCCCTTGAGCTTGCATCATTTTGTCATAACATGAATGCACGTTCTTTAATAGAAATTCTGTGCCAAAGTTAAGTGTTGAAGTACATCTTTCTCATGAATTTAATGCGTTACGTTTTAATATCGTCACGATACACAGCCCGTTTTATGGTGCATATTTTTCTCCTAACATCACACAATAATCACAGTTGTATACAATCACATCATCCAGCTCTAAAAATGGCATCTGTTCGAAATGAAATATCAAGCTAAAATAATTGCAGAATTATATACAATTTCAACCCATGATCATTCGATTACGGAAATCCATCGCCGAATCAACAAATAAAAGCAGAATGCCGTCCGTAACTGGTAGATGCCTGAAATGTGATACGTTTGGTTCGTGGTCATAGCTGATAAGTGACTCCCAGCGGCCAACGCCCCCCCTCCCCCCCCCCCCCCCTACTTTTGGAAGCCACCTGCGAAGTTAGGGCGTGGGAAAGCGATGAGTGAAATGCGATACTTTTGATGAAATGTGATGCTGACTCGAGAAAAAATATCGCGATATCGCTTTACTCCGACCTCCTAACTATGAGCGCCGATGCGAGGGTGGGGGGAGAGGGAGAGGCGGGCCAAGGACGCGTAGCCGTTCGCTGGACTGCCGGAAGCGCCAGCGCTCGGCGTGAAAGCCTGTGGAAATAAGCGCTTGACATCTTCTTTGCTTTACACGTCTATAGTAATTGTATTAAACTTACGTACCAACTTGAGGAGTATCCGCATTGAAAGATAAACGATGCAGCTAGAACTTATATCAAAGCTCATTTTCGTATCACTTCTCATAGCCGAGTAGCATTTCCGCGAAATGATCGATTTTAGACAAGTTAACTAATTTTTTCTCCGGAGCCCTATGAAATAAGTTCTAGCAACATCCTTCCTGCGCCAAACGGTGAAAACAGAATTTCTTTATCTATTAGCATGGCGATGTAAAAGTCAACGGTCTGAAAATGGATTTCCTGGCGTGGTATCCACTTCCATAAGTGAATGATGCTTCCTATAAAAGGAAGTAAAAACAGATTAGAGTTCCGATTCTCTCTTTGCATTCGCCGATGCACTACGTTATTTATCCCATTTATGTGGCGATGCGTTTCAAAGCTCACTCGGGTGCTACGCAACATAATTTCAGGTTTTGGAAAAATCATGAAGGAGTGCGAAGTCAACCTCACAGCTACCACCGGGGTAAGGGTACAATTTGAATCAACCGAAATAACGGCTCCCTCGTTCGAGCATCGTCCGTGTGTTGTCTGTCGTGTTGTGTTGGCTGCTGTAATCTAGTGTTGGCTGTCGAGGCCCCTGAAAGGAGGTCCAACCCCTCCCCCACTAGTGAAAGGCACCTGGATAAAAGCGAAACTGGGCGAGGGTAGATAATAACAGATAAGGTGAAGGAGTGATCCTCTCGGGTTACCCCCTTTTCTTTCTTGCTGAATGAGTCCCTCGCAGATGAATGTCGTCGCGCCCAGAAATAAGGAACGAAGAACTTTTTTCTTGAGGGATCTTCTGGGAAAAACCGGTTTGGACACGCCAATTGTTCAGATCTGACTGAGATATCACCCTAAAATCTGACAGCTTTATTGTTTCCGGCTGAGTGATTGAGAGGGATAGCTGGATGGAAGGACTGCCTGTAAGGCAATTTCCACAAACCCTGGCAAGGATATTTTACCATTCGTTACGATAACCTGAATAGAGCCTCGTATTGCAGGTAATAATTATTTGTCATCACAAAACGAATGAGTGAATGGAATCATGCCTCTATTAGATGCGAAGGCAGCTTGACACATGGAAGTCGATTTCCATTGAAATGTAAAGAGTAGCAATATCTCCAAATATATCACTACTTGCAGGGCATCTTTCGGCTTTCGTCTTACTTCCGAATCATCCGTAAAAATTTATGACGCAAGTAAACAATTAACATTGCAAATTGATATATCGAGATAATATTGTTAAAATTCGTCGCGGCAAAGAGGGGTAGTACCAATCCGCGAGTTGCTGCACGCCACACCGCCGGCTGCAACGGCAAAATAACTTATCCGGTGGTGTCAAATTTGACATTACTTCACACATTTGAATTTTTTTATTGGATATGTATGTTCGTAAGTCAGATGATCGTAATGCGAGGACTTACTGTATTCACTTTGGAGAAACTAACGGCAGGAATTTAAGGTAAAATGGTGCGCGGCTTACATGAAAATTTAGAGGATTCGTGTAAGCCGCGCACCCCCATTTTTTCACCGGCATTTTCGGAAAAAAGGTGCGCGGCTTACACGAGTAAATACGGTACCTAGAGTCTCTGCGTCTCACTGCCACCTGGGTTGCTGATGCACCCTGCCTTTGTGTGAATATCAGTCTTCGAGTGTCTTCCGTGCTAAGTGGTATTGTCAACGAAGGGCGTAGTTCATATTGCGAGCAGCCTCTTTCCCATTTGCATTAACCATTTGATAACAAAACTTGCCAGAAGTAGGTGGTTTTTTCTGGGAAGTTTCTGTAGCCCCCTAAAGTGCAGCTCAAGCAAAAAATAATAAATAAAACCGAGCAAGAGGTAGCCAAGAAAAACGATGAGAGTGTTCGAGTTAGCACTTAATGTCCCCAGTGTTCTTCTAGCATGTTTTGCATTCTCTTTCTCGATGTATGGATGCCTCTAGGAAGGTTGTGGGTCCCTAAAGTAAACAACCAACCCCCTATTACTCTCCCAGTCCCGAAGAGTCAGGTCAGCTGTTCCGAGAAAAGGGCTTTCAGTGAAGGCTCTGCTGCTATCTCTCTTGTTATTCGGCTATTCAATGTCCATGGGATGACCTTGGGAGAACGATATCAATGCTGCTGGTTTGGGACAAAGAGATGGAAGATCTTCGGAAGCAGATGCAGGCGAGCAACCGCAGCGATGCGCATGTAAATTATAATTTGTGGAAAGGGTGGTAAGGTTACCGTCTGATCCATCAGTCATCTATGTATGACTATCGCAGTTGGAATTAACGATTTAAAAAATTAATCGTTAAAAATTTAGTTAACTATTTAACTTAACCGTTACTTATTAGAAGAGTTAACTTTTAACTTTTAATCATTTAATTATATATTTACTCATACAAAAGTAACTTCAGTTAATTTTTTCGTAAATTTTTGGCGAATGTCGACCTGTTCGAATTTGTGCGCAAAGCTTACCCAACTGACAAAGGGGAAAATAAAACTGTATCTAAGAATGCAATATAGCTGGGTAGTTGTGCAAGAATGCATTGAATAGGCCCAGATGAATACGTCCAAACAAAAGCTGGATTGAGTGGAGTGACCGCCAAAGTTTAGGAAAGCATCCTCAGAGGAGAAAATACGAGACCACTTGAAGACCATATCCGCGAGGGCACAGCCTTACTCGGCAACGTCGTGTCATCAATACTACATAGTTGAACACGAGAAAAGGGGTCACCAAAAAACCCATGACGGGTAACGAGGGGGACAGGTTCATTAAAAGTAACGTATCTGTAAAATGGGTCAGTTTACGCATAACTTATTCGGCCACATCCTGTCATCAGCGGGGTTGAGTGGAGTGACCGCAAAAATTTGTCGACCGGGATGTCCGATTCAAATTTTGAAATAAGAATGTTACAAAATTTTAATACATTTTTAAGTTTAAGTTAAATACAAATAACTTGAAAAGTTACTTTTTAAAAATTTCTTAAAAGTTCCTGAAAAAGTAACTTTAAACGTAAAATTTACTTTTTTAACTTAACTTTAATCTGGTACTTTTTCGGAAAAGTAACTTTTAAGTTGAACTATTTACTTTTGACAGAGATTAACTTTAACTTTAATCAGTTTATTTTTTTTGTAACTTTCCCTACTATGATGACTATATGATACTTCTCACGCATACTTGGCCTATTTCTGTCATAACTCAATGCCTAATTTTGTGTACATAGTTTTAGTAAGCTTGCAATGTCACTTTCTACGGATGCATTTCTACAGGTATCATTGAGGTAATTGCGATGTAGAAATGATGCCATGAGACCAAAATAAAGATGTCTAATTGCTGCCGCCGAGTAGTAAGCAGAGGTATAATGAGAGTTGAATAATTTCTATTCCATGTTTTCTTCCAATTGCTTGAAAAAGCTGTTAAATATTAAGTTGCTGAGATTGGCTCGCTGTTAGATGACGAGAGGGGGGGTGAGGTGAATCTTGCATATTCAGGCAATGAAATTCAATGTGTAGACAATTTACAACACCTTTTTGAAGTTTAAATAATGGTTAAATAGTATTTTTAATCATTCAATTCCAGCATATTTCGTACCTATACTGTATTGTGTACCACTGAATACCACTGGCGTTGATGTAGATAAACCGATCCCTCATCCGGTAATATGCAGGTTCACGTTACGATGGAATTCACGTTACAAACGGTCTTATGTAGCGGATTACCACTGCAACGCAGGGTTTTACTATATTGCTGTGGAAATTTTCTCAAATACTTAAAATATATTTTTGTTATTTTCAAAACTTAAATTATTTAAAAAAATTTCTTTACTCAAACAAGTAATATTTTTTTAAGTAAAACAGATTCTTAGCATTCGAATTTTTACATTATCTATATCATTTCACTTTAATGTTACACTAATTAGTCCACACTAATTAACTACATATATCAATTTTTTAAGCTAGGGAGCCAAAATTTAATTTTGCATTTGACTTTTTTGCATCTCTTAAAACTATAAAATTGAGTGTTATAATTTTCCCCTAATAACAAGAGTTCTCCTTGTGAACTATTTACGATTATCTCGATGTTTTGCTTAAAGGAAGCTGATGAAAGCATGAATTTTGATGAAATGATTCTGGAGGCTGCAAAATCCATTGCTGCTGCCACATCTGCCCTTGTGAAGGCGGCCTCAGCGGCACAAAGAGAATTAATTGATCTTGGAAAGGTATTTGTGATTTCTTTAATAATTGAAATTACTAGTAGTGGCTGATATGGACTTCAAAAATTGTATATAGAGCAAATTCATAATTTCAAACGTTATTTTAGAAACTGTCTAAAATTTCAATCAATCTAGTTGTCTACATTGAGAATTTAGTGTACCTTTAGTGGTGGAACCATTAAGGACATTGTTAAAAATATGTGTCAATAAGACTCAAGTTTTTTAGTTTGGATTATTTAAAATAAGTCTTCAATCATAATTCAAAGTTATGATTCAATAAGTCACATTATATTATGCATCATTTTATTTTGGTTATTGCGTATGCAAGTGAATTGGAAGTCTGCCTATGGTTCCCTGAATTATTTATGTTTATGTAATTTCATTTGCTATGCTATTCTTGTTTTCAAAGCCATTTCATTATTGTAATGCAAACTTGTTTCCTATTGTCTGGAGTACCTACTATTTCTTGTTGTACAATTCCTAGGTAAGCCGAAGGCCTCGATCTAGTTCAGATGATGGCCAGTGGTCAGAAGGCTTGGTGTCAGCTGCAAGACTTGTTGCTGCAGCCACCCACAGTTTAGTCGAATCTGCTAATGCGTTGGTACAAGGACTGTCATCAGAGGAAAAATTAATATCATCTGCTAAGCAAGTTGCCTCCTCAACTGCTCAGCTGCTTGTGGCGTGCAAAGTCAAAGCTGACCCAGATGCTCCATCAACTAAGAGGCTTCAGGTAAGTTGTTTTACAGGTTCATCACATGAGCATTGTGGTGGAACATTTGTAGAGCATTAGATTTACAGTGTACTGTATTGGACAGTATACCAAGATATAGGTATATGTGAGAATGAATCTTGATAATCTAAATTAAATTCTTGTCTACTCTTCATACTATATTTTGAGAAAATAATCGTTCATGAGTTTAATATTGGAATGGAAAGAGAGTAAATTTTTGTCTGTGAAAAGTTTCCCATAT
The DNA here is from genome assembly GCA_963573305.1 of Pyrrhosoma nymphula. NCBI lineage: Eukaryota > Metazoa > Arthropoda > Insecta > Odonata > Coenagrionidae > Pyrrhosoma > Pyrrhosoma nymphula. The sequence continues at coordinate 68,598,352 of OY754336.1, forward strand.
TTTGAGCTCACATTGCCCAAATTTGCCCATATTTTGAGCTCACATTATAATAATGGCTATATTTCCAGGCTGCTGGCAATGCAGTTAAGCGAGCAACTGACAACCTGGTGAGGGCTGCCCAGCAAGCCCTACAGCAAGAAGAAGAGCGCAGCCTGGTGCTCAACAGAAGAATGGTTGGAGGCATTGCACAAGAAATAAATGCAAGATCAGAAGTTTTGAGGAAAGAGCGAGAGTTGGAGGAAGCAAGAGGAAGACTCACAGCAATACGACAAGCAAAATACCGCTTCAAAGGCAATGGGGGACCCAGTGATGGAGGTGGTACTTCTTCAGACACAGAAAATGAGGCAGGCTATGGAAGTGGATATGAATCTTTCACAAGGTTGGTGACTATTCATTGGTCCTAAGGGAAATTTGAGTTATCTATAGTGTTTTCTGTGCCATATGTAAATTATCAAGTTTTCATCTCATTTTAAACGGCTACTTTTGTTTTTCAGCATGACTTGTTCCAATGGCATTATACCATTTATATTTGTGTATATGTAATTTGAATTTTTAAGACCACAATTTTGAGAACTTGGGGGTCAAACTGTACACGAGTTATTTTCTATTTAAATAACTTCGATTCTTTGGCTATGGAATTCCAGTTGGAAGTAGTACATTTGTGTTATTTAGTAGCTCCAACTCATGGCTATATTGTGTCGCCTATCCTAAGACCCTAATTCGAATACATATTAATGCCTAAAGCAGGTTCTTAGGAAGGTGCATTAACTTCCTGAATTTTATTGTGAAACAAAAATTGCTGCTCAGTTTTATTTCTATTTTTAAGGTAATTAATAACATTTGAGTTCGATGGAAAACCTAGAACTACTTAGAGGTTCATAACATTACAAGAGAATGTAAAAATGGATTTGTCTTGATATGATGTGGTAATGAAAAGGAACTGGGTCTCATAATTTGGTGAAAACAAGATTTGGATTTGGAATTTGAGCTTCAACTTATTACCATGAAAAAAGTCTTATTTTCTTCTTATCCCCATAATTTTCTCTAAGACTAAAAAAAGAGTTCAATCTCAAACCCCTCCTTTCCTCAAAACCAATAGTTAAATAAAGTGTTTGCTTTTCAGGTATGAAACGAGATCATTTGATTCAAGTGTTCAGTCCAGCCCTGGAACTCTTCAAGCTCAGCAAGCAAATTCATCATTCACGAATGGGGTTGCAGCAATGTCCCCATTAGGTGCATCAAAAGCTAATGGGCCAAACTCATCTGGAATTCAATCAGATCGTCAATTCTTTTCTGCAGAGCGTAAGCTTTCATCGCAGAGTCAGCACAGGAAAGTTTCATCATCATCATTCTCGTCAAGGGCAGGGGGTCCTCCTTCACCCTCGTCATCTCCTCCTCCTCCCCCTCCCCCTCCATCACTCGCTAACCTGATTGATCATTCAGCGGCCTCAAATGCCTTCACCTCCTCCAGCATTGTGTCTCAAGATTATGGTTCTCATCTCCCTCCACCCCCCCAGTCCTTGACAGCAGCCATATATGGAGATACAAGTATTGAAAAGATGCTGCATCAGTCGTCTCAGAGGATTGAGAGAACTGTAACAATGACATCATCATCGTCTTCTAAGTCTTTCCACATGGAGAAGAGCTAGAAGAAGTGTATCATACTCAAGTCATTGTATCTTTTTTGTGCTTTTTACAGTGCACTACTATAAAATTACCAAAAAAACCTCTTTAATCATTGAATTTTAATCCCATGGTTGAGAATTGATTTATTTAAGTGCAACATTTTTTGCTGCAGTCAGTTTTATCAAATGTTGTTTATGTTGTGCTTCTTTAAATACATTTTTATTTCTCTTTTTACAAGCTGAAAAATTTTCTCCCCATTCATGACCAATGGTGCAAATTTTGAATTGAATGTAATTTACTTCTTCTTTATGCTTTTACCAAGTAATTTAGCAAGGTGGAAAAAAAAACTATTTGCTTATTTTTCTTCAAAAAATATTTTATTCCTATTTTATTCAAATTATCACCATAGAAGCATGGAAGAAATATTGAAATTGTAAATATGAGGAAACTGAATGGTCCTTTCATGTAAACTCCCAGGAAAAGGTTGAAAATCCTGAGCAGTATTCATAGGGCATTGTTGATCCACGTCCATTTGCAGATGTACGCACAATTACTGGGCATTTGTTTCGCACATCCTGGAGGAGAAATTGGATTTGGCTACCAATTTTGGTGTATTAAAAGTTGAAGTTTTCAGTTTGAGCGGAACAAATGAAAACCACTGAAAAGAGGAATCTCAAAGTAACCAATATCCAGATGTATGTATAGCCAATTATTCTGGGTAAAGGTTTGTGCCACGACCCGTATCTCAGGCACAGAGCGAGTATGGTTGTTTCAATGATAACATGATTAATTGTACATGATTTTGTCAATGCTTTATTGTTTTACATATTGATTGTTTACAACTTTGTCAGGTGTCATGTAAATTTTTGTTTGATGTGTTAGCGTGCTCTTGCATTGTTATCATCTAGTTAATGAATATGTATATTTTAGGTGTGGTTGAAAAGAACATGTGCTTGCCATTTTAAGAATTTTATTATTACTATAGGGTAACAGTTTGGTGCTATTGTGTATATTTTTATAGTAACACTATACCAGTTTGTTAGAGTATTACCAGTTTTCTGGTGAACGGGACCGAGCGGTAATTTCATTTTATACTTGTAATATTTCTCAAAACATTGAGTTCTGCTCTGCTGTGCTGTATCAGATATCAACAAGGATCACTTTCATCAAATTCATTTTATGTGTATTCTTTCTCCTATTAAAATTGGCTATTCACATACGTAAATCAAAAGGTGGATTGTTATAATATTTTGTTAACTTTTGTGTTGTTTAACAATTAATTAACTTATGATGTAGGTAATTCTTAATCTTTATTTTGAGAATAATCAAGTCTACCATATCAATTTAAATTTAAGTACAATAATTTATCTCACTATGATATTATGTTTTTCTTTTTATACACCAAAAATAAATCACTCGCTGATGTATAAATTTGGATATAATTATTTTTTCTGGTTTCATTTTTTTTATCAAATATGGTTTCAACATGAGACATCTTGTACTAAAGATGAACGTCCTCAAAATTATATCATTTATATGCCATAAAACTGGATAATTTTGTTAAACGATTGAAGTTATTTTATCAATTGTTATGAAAACTAGTACAAAAATGTGCTGGCTTGAAATAGCAAGCCAACTGATGTCCTCAGCTTTTTATTCACTAATGATAATGTTACATTAGAAGTTAACCTAGCCCCAAGTGCCTTTTTCCAAGAACGATTACATGTGAAGCAAGGATTCCAATTTCATGGAGAGGTGAAAATTCATAGTGAAAACAATTATGATGAAAGCAGTTGATAGAAGGAGAAATGAGTTGGCATATCTTTCGAACATGAGAGGAATGGTATGAAAACTGGAGTAGCTTCATTGAAATGTAATCATTTTCAATGTCTTTTCAAATAAAACAAAAAATAAAGAAGTGGTTTGTCATAATTTATTATCATCTCCAACAAACCAATCAGTGTTTTATAGTGCATAACAAGGAATGATTCCCATAGATGTGGAGAGACTTACCTTTTATTGGCAAAACTCCTTTGTTTGGAATCAATTACTCCTCATGTTTTCTTTCATGATCAAAGAGAGCAGTCATGTTTGAATTCAGGTGAAAGCTTCCATGGAGTGGTTTCATCACATGGTGGGATAACTTCCGCGTTGTGTCATTTTTGTGATGACAATTTTGCGAGCGTTCCAGCTCGCTTCTTCAGGTCTGAAGTGCTCTCGATTCATTCTGTCCGCAATATATAGCCGGCGATGGGTCATTTCTTCCTACCTTTTTTTGGAAGACTCGCTTTCAAGTGGTCGAAAGCATGTAACCATCTTCTCTGTTGATATTGTTTTGGTGTTTGGATATTTCGATGGCTTTCCTAATCAATCTGGGGAAGTACCGAGTCTCTTTTGCGATGATTTTTGCCTCCTCCAAATCCATGTTATGAGATCGGCTGCTCCAAGTGTGCTCCACGAACCAATCAAACCGGTCGGCCATCGTGGATACTTTAGATCAGGCCTGGCTTAAGACAAAATTTTAACCAGTATTCCAACACCTCCCCCCCTTCCCCGGCTTATCAAACCCATTTACCAGTTAAACATAGTAAAAAATATTTTTTTACAATCACGGCACCCCTTCCTTTGCGGTACCCCAGGCAGTCCCCCGTGTCGCCCAGGGCTTAAGCCGGGCCTGCTTTAGATAGTACTTAAAAAACTAACTTTGTAATCATCTTCAGTAGTCATCAAACCAAAGATTGCAATTGCCATGTCTTGCTGCAGGTCTCTATTCTCCTCTCTGCCAAAAGCTTCCTTTCTACATAATTATACACTTTGATGTCCTTCATAATTTGCCTGATATATTTCATACTTGGCCTTCCTCTATAACTCTTCCCATTCATTTATCCTTCCTATATTGTTTTCATTAGGCTGTTTTGTCACAAAATGAGTCCAATAAGTGTCTCGATCTCTCCTTCTTCTCAGAGTTTTGATAAACTTCTTTCATCTCCAACTAATTTTAGGGCTTCTTTCCATCATTTGATTTTAATTATTCTTTGATTGCACCACACCTCACACAAGAGATAAAAGCTTTGTAAATTTTACTGAATTTTTTAAATATCTGACTGGTTTCATCCAAAGTTGACATCATCAGCAGATAACCTGATGATATCCACTGTTTGATGAAACGAGTCACTATAAAAAATTCTGTCTTTTTATTTTGTATAGCAATGAGAATTTACAAAGTTCAGCCACATTCTATCGAATTCCCACCACAGCTCCATTGCTTCCAATCTCTTTCGCTCTGCAGCTGTTATTATCCAGGTCTCATTGCCATACATATAAATAGCATGCTCCAAATACCGAATGTAATGCCTTCAATTTTTTATCCAATATCGGTTGTAAAAAGTGGATGAGTCTATTTTCGTGCATGAAGATTGAAAACCAATTGAAATTGAAATATATGTGGCTATAATAACACAAAAATCGAAGAAAAAATTGATGATACTGTACTAATGTACTAGTACTCATGTGAGTAAGTAATAAATTTGCTCAAGTTTTTGAGAAATATTTTTTATTATCTTGTCACTTTTTCTTTGTGACGATGTCATTAAATTAATATATAGCAACTGATCGGCAAGAACCTTACGCAACCCGCAACAAAACTGTCGCGAATATTTTTCTTCTCATAAACAACCACGGTAAATGTTGAAAAGGCGAACCGCTTTATAGCTATTACATTCAACAAGGGATATATGTATTTGCAATCATATTATTAATTTTTCTACATGACCAGCACTATTACGCCGCGACGAAGACCTAATGCAACCCACAACACAACCTCAGCCAGCACTTTGTTTTGATGGACATGCTTCCTCACTTATGGGTTTTGTAGCTGGCTGTCAGCAGACTCCTCTTGTGGTATAATGTTTGATTGTGCTAATCTTCTTGCACAGTGGCGTACAGATGGGGGGAGGTTTAGGGTTTAAATAGCAAATTTCAAGACAATAATTGGCTATTCGATAAAACTCGTCTGTTACCGATTTTTGTTGTCCGAGTTTTACAGTGGTTCTGTTTTCTTGATTTCAAACACAAACCATATTCTTGTGTTTTAAAACACAAATCCAAAGATAAAGCTCTTCATATACGAAAACTTTCCTTGAATTATGGCCATATTAGTGCACAAAATTTATTTTCCGATTCTTTTCCCTGCGATTCTCTAGCCATGGCATTAAATCTAACTTTCATATGAAAGTTAGATTTAATGCCATGGCTAGAGAATCAGTGTTCCATTCCAAAGAACTTCCTTGAAAATCATTTAAATACATCATGGTAAATTTTTGCTATCGTAAAAAACCGGTGGAAGTTCACAAAAAATAAATTAAATAATCGACGTGCCATAGTTGTGCCAGCCCGCTCTTCAATTTAAACGGCATCACCGCTCGAATTTTGTCATATGAATAACGCATTGCGAAATGGTTGGGCGATTTTAGGCGCTTGTTTGTATGAAACGCAATTATCTCCCAGACTGTAAAGCTCTTGCCAGACTGGACCCTAACACACAAATTTACCGATAGTCCTACTGTGTCCTGTTGTGTGACATCGTGGTGATGGATGCTGCGCGGTTTTTTAATATTTGCAGACTTTGCTTGTGTAGTGGTGGAGGTGTACGGGATGTTTTTGATAAAAGTAACCCATGTGGAACCGCTGTTATTGGTATGATTCAAGATTTGCTCCAGATCATGGTACGTAATGGTGATTATAAAGCCGTGGTTACACGATACATTAACATGTACAAGTTCATGTACATTCGCGTGAATGGTTTCATGTACGTTTGCGTGAACGGATTCATGTACATTTGCGTGAATGAATGGATGAATCAGTGGTTACACGGTACATGAAACCACACATGCATTAGTACAATTTTCAGGGTACGTATTTGCGATTGTTGTTGTTTTTCTCTTCATTAAGCGCAATATTCAAACCATTCAAGCGTTCAAGTCAACCTACCTATAGACTACCTACTATAAAGCAGACTATACTTATATCATACGTATAATAATTCAAATTCAGAATTTCAGCGGTAATTAACTCAAATTCCACATTTGTTTTCCCGAGTGGTAGTTCCTCAGATGAAAGTTACTCGAATGGACTTGCTAAATCCCTTTTTATATGTCTTGGGAATTATATTGCTGTTATGATGAGGTATATTTGTTTACTCGAAAATCAAATAATCATAGTAGAACGAATAAATTGGATCAAAATCTTATTTAAAAGATAGCTGTATGATACGTGAGGTATTTCCTGTTGAGAAAAAGTGCGATAAAAAAAACCTTTTTATACAGGATGGATAAGAACGCTTGTGAATATATATGTATTGAATGTAATTCATGAGTAAACTCAAACTATCATGGATAGTAAAAAATAGATGAAGTTATTCTCGGCACGTTTGGGAAAGGAAGTCGGTAGTAGTATTGGAAACAAGCGTAGAAACTTACTCTTAAATGGATATCGTTACCTCATGTACACGAAGGTAATCTTTAATTATCTCTCCGGTTCCTACTTAATTAAGTTTTTCATGTAAAATTGGACGTATATAAAACAGCTGATCCAGTTTCGAGCACGAAGCTGTTTCTTGGATGCTCAGCCAGTGAACTATGTACCCGATAAAATAGAACTATGTGAGAGTCGTACAAGCGTAAATTGTTGTTAAATAATAAACTAAGTAATTAACGGCCAATCACACATTCGTGGCGCGAGCTTCTCAAATATTTACTGCACAAACAAGGCATTTTGTAAGTTACTGTCCTGCGGTACTGGACGAGCCCTCCCGGCATTCATGACCTTGTTGAGAAAGCGTTTAGCTCTGAAAAGAAATAGATAAGTACGCGAAATACAAGGAATGCTCTTCTAATTAATGCATTTGAACCTTTATTCTACTAATTCCGACGGAATGTATAGGAGGGTAGTCCAAGCGATGGTCTATAACAGGAGAGGTCCAGCGATAGCGAGAGGTCAATAAACGTAGCGCACAGGTATTCCAGGAAGTGCTAACAGTGCCAAGTTCAAATAGTAGAGCGAATTCCTAATGGAGCAGAGGTCAAAATAAATACTAATAGCTGAATCAAACGCAAACAAACCAATATTTAGAAGTATACAAACACCATACCAGCAGAAAACATTATTTCCGTCATCTACCACCAGGTGTTACTGAAGCACAAGCGCAACTTGTACGAATTCATGAACCAAATAAAAACAGGTTCTATTTTCTGTTCACGCATTCATGCATTCGTACATTTTGGTGTGTTTACACGGTGAATTTTCTCGTTCATTCTCGCGTTCATACATTCACACATTAACTTGTACATGTTAATGTATCGTGTAACCAGGGCTTAATATTTTTCAATGTCTGGGTGAATACTGTCAAAATCCCTTTTTCATAACAGTCCCCGGGATTACATGCTAGGGTAAATGCTAGAAGTGTCACTATTACTAGTGTAATGTTCGGAAATTTACCGAGGGATGTGGTTTATAGTGTCATCTAATCAGTCGAATACTATCCCGTTTCGTATTTTGAATTAATGCACGTTGTATTCTGTTCACCTTTGTTTTCCTACCCGTTTCTCTTCTAGAAAATAATCACTGATATATTGTTGTTTTAAGATGCTTCCTAGGCCATCCATAGTTTATTCAATCCCAATATCCTTGGCATATTCTCAGTGAGTGAACTCATTAATGGCCGTTTAGTTACTTAACTGTTAGCCATAGTTTCAAATTCTCTGATGAACATATTTTAATCTCTTTCGAAAGGTTGCCAGGGACGATATTCTGCAGTGGATGATCTGCCATTCGTGCGTGTGTCATCTCCAGGAATTTCAACGCTTCAAAGCTCGATGCATGCGAAACAAGTTGGTTTTAAATGGCATGTTCGGCCTCGGTGCAGACGCAGCCACCGTCGCCCCTTCCACCAATTGCAAGAGGAGACAGGTAGTCCGATGCATTTGCAGCTTACCCGTACTTATAATTATTTCTCATTTAAAAGCATATATTTATACATAAATAATTCTTTCTCTTGCAACTGAGTCTTAGATATGTTACATGCTGCAGTATAAATCTTGTGAATTAGTAATCCTACTAATTATTGTGGTCTGTTCTATTCAAGTACTCCCTGCTAAAAATGTCTGCTGGTTTCAGTAGGATTTTCTACTGAGTCCTACTGAACTCTACTGCACTCTATTGGACTCTACTGGATCCCAACTGTTTTCTACTGTTATGGGTACAGTGGCCTACTGAATTGTACTGGTTTCTATAAACCAACTGAACTCTACTGTTTTCTACTGTTCAGATAGGTAGGTACAGATGAGTACAGGCAGATATATATAGGTAGTTAATAAATGGCACTACAAAATTTAATCAACAGAAGAGCATTGTATTTTGGTGCATAAGCAATCAAATAGGTATACAGGATTAAAAATTCAAAAAGACATACAAATTTACATATTTAAACAAAAGTGTTATGGAACTGAGCTTACATACAATTATCAACCTGAATGTGAACTGCGACACATTTAATAGTGGAAAATTGTGCACAAAACTTCCCTCCTCTAAACACTACAATTTTCAGGTTATCTAGGCCACAGACATGTGTGCAGCGGCTTGAGAACAACATAAAGTTCCACATGTTCATCCCCCACAGCAACTATATGAACAATTTTACCGAATGATCCTCAACAAGTTCAACATAGGAGTCATTCTTCTGGCCCAAGTCTCTCCCTGGTGGAAATGTTCCGCTTCCTTGACCGGTCACGAATGGTACACGAAAAGGTGATTCGCTTGAGGAAGCGAATCAACGCTCTACGCGCCCGCTTCCTGCCGCTTCGTGTATGGTTCTTTGTCTGTTGAAGTAGCGTGCACGATGTACACTGCTATATTACTCCACTTACTGCCTTTGTTCGCTTATATTACGCCATAATATGAGTTGATTCTTGCACATTTGAAACGAGTTTATACAATATGAAACGAGGTAGTGTGTTACTAGCTGAAACCATGCAATACGAGATGAAACAACCTATTCCTCTCTAGGTAAGACAAGGAGATACAAGAAGAATCAAGCTGCCCCGAAACGACAGTTACTGGTTGATACCACATAAATCGAGGCACCCCCTGAGGGTTGCGCCTATATGGCAGCCGCCCGCCTGGCCAGCCCCTAGCTACGACGCTGAAGCTAACGTGTGGGAATTGGAAAAATCTTGTTTATTCACAGTAATATTGCATTTATATTCATACTATGTGGCAACATAGAATAACAGTTATCTGGCATTAATTAATGGCAAATAACTTTAATCAAGATTTTATTGTATTTCCTTAAACTATCACAGAATTTGCATTTAATGATTATAGTCCTCGAAGTCACATTTATTCACGGAAGTGACCACATATACATGTCTTTCTCAACACTGTATCTTCAGTAATGGGTGCGAGCATAGGTGCGTCGAGTCGTAGGGTTGTTAGTTATACAGGGACTATAACGTTAGGTAGTAGGCGAGGAAGTAAATCATGCCACTGTGCAATAGCATTAGAGTGATTAGTGGCTTTATATATTTTTTAAATTAGTAAAAACGGTAGAAAACAGTAGTAGTACAGTAGAGCTACTGTGAACAGTAGAAAACAGTAGCAGTGCAGTAGACCTACTGTAAACAGTAGAAAACAGAAGGATAACAGTAGACTTACTGAAAACAGTAGAGTGTTCCAAAAAGCCTATAGGCTACTGTAAACAGTAGGTGAAATTTCCAGCAGGGCTTGCTTTGATTTTTTTGGTTAAGAATATTGCATTAATATTTTTATTATAAATACCTTCAATTTTTTAATTTTGTCAGCCTCTGAACTGCGTTAAGAGAACGTATTAACTTTTTGGGGCACATAATGAATTACAAATTATTTAAGTTAATGACTCTGCTGACAGTGGTTGCATGCACATGGCATTTCATGTATCAGTAAAGTCACTTGTGCCTGTGAAGCAATCTAGACAATTCCTCTTTTACTTAATGCTCCTGCTATAAGCCGTTAGGTTTCTTCACATTCAAATTGTTAATGACTAATGCTACCATCTTATATTGACTTGCAGATACATGCAACTGTATTTGTGTGTTGATTGGAGAGTAAGATAACGATTATCATTGTAGTGTGTAGTTTTTTTGGGAAACCCAGACCCTACAAACTTTTATGTCTTCCAATCATTTAAATATCAGTCGCAGAATACATTTACACAATACCCTGTAGGCAGCTGCAAGGGCATATGGCAAAGGGTATTTAGACACCAACCACGAATAGGGGAGGAGATTGGGAAATAGAAATTTGAGGGAGAAAGGATGAAAAAAGAAATGTGTGGAGGGAGTGTCTTATTGTGGTGGTTCCATCCTATTGAATGCATAATGAGGTCCACAAAAAAGTTGAACATTAGTTGAAGTGACCTGCGAGGGAAAATACAAAATACAGGCACTTTTTCTTTGTAGGTGTTACAATTTAGGAAAATGGGCCATTAATGGGTATGCAAGTAAAGTGCATTGTTACTGCAATGCTATCTTAGGTGTGATGTGAGCAGGGGGGACAAAAACAGAAAGTGAAATGTAAAAATACTGCTACATGACCTACATAGATGAAGAAATATATTGCTACTACTTTTTATTATGGTATTTCCTTTCGTACTGAGTTGATCAGTCAGTCTGATGAGCGTTGTGATGTGTGCTGCCCATTGGGCTCTGAATGGCTTGCAAAAGCTGTGACTTAGAGCTAACAAAACTTGGTGTTGAAGGCCAATTCTCTTAAACTAAGCGGTGTTATATGAAAGTACCTCTACACAGTCAATGCATGAAAGCTTTATCTTCAATTTTTTGTCTCTTAATTGAAAAGAAAAACTTTGTGAGTTCCATGTAAATAGATTTTTATTATGACCTAGGTTTTGTCGCTGAGCAACATGACGATTACGACATGCCTGATGATGATGTCGCGAGTATCTGATGATGTTGCTCAGCGATGAAACCTAGGTCATAATAAAAATCTATTTATGTGGAACTCACAAACATTTTCTTTTCAATTATGAAGCTGTTCCATACAGTTACGCCTGAAACTATTAACTTTTTGTCTGTTATTGAAATTCATACACATTTTTAGTGATGTGGCCAGGATTTGAGAATTCAATCAAATCCTATCGAATCCATGGATTCGAGATTCGATCGAATACTTAAAAAAAAGATTCGATAAATTTGAATTTTGGTTTTGCGGGCGGCATATACGTTAGGATAACAATCTTGCAATGTAATAATATCATGAATGACGTCGTTTTACCATCATAAGTGCTGATAATCTGCACAGAAATTCACTACGACATATATTAAAATAGAACTTTTTATTTTACATATTTACGGTGGAATTCTACATCGGAGCGTTTTTTTTGTATGTTTCCCTATTTAAGACGTCCTATCTAACACGTTTTTACTCACGCATAGAAGAACGTCTCTACTTTGTTATGAGACATTTGGTGAGAAGAATTATGAAAAATAATGCTGAATAACAAGGTACTTGATGGTTAACGTAAGATTCTGTGCTCCGTACATAATAAATTTGGGTTCGTGATCTGTTTATATAAGGGTTAAGGTAACAATTTAAATCAGCTGAAATAATGGCTTCCCTCGATTCGTTCGAGAATTCGACCACATCAACCTGGTATTGGCTCTGGACGCCCCCAAAAGAAGAACCATCCCCAACTCCAACCATTGGAAGCCGCCGGGGTCGAAGGGAACCGGAATGAGGGTAGACAAACAATGATGAGACGGAGTGATCTTCTCGGATTACTCCAATCTCTTTCTCGCAGGATGAGTCTGGAGCAGATGAATTTCTTCATGTTCTGGAATAAGAGGCAACAGTATCACGAGCGACAGGAGTCTTGGGGCGAAACAGGTTTTGGCCCATAAATTTGACTCGATGGAGGGACCTGATTAGCCCATAGATGGAACTGGTGGCAGAAGTGCCGTTCCAAGCAGTACACCGATTTCCATAAAAGCCAGAATTATCAGGCAATGCCTTCTAAAGAGCGAGCCTTGGAGTAGCAGGACAGGACCCCAGATGATGCAGGGTGGTGTCAAGAAATAACCCAAGCTAAATTATGAGCCAAGAGAGGGAAGGAGATGTCAGCCTCTGCTCATCACTGAGTGATTTACCTCTGCTTCTGAGAAGGGTACCCTGAAAAAAGTACCCGGTGTCGGCAGGTGGGGGGAGAGCGAGATAAGAGGTGAAGACCAACAACTCGTCTGAATCGGAGGGCCAGGTTGGTTGGTGCTGTCATCACAGCAGATCTCTGATGAAGACGTACGACATGGATCATGCATTTCATGATGTCTTCAATTGTATGGAAAATATTCTTATGAGAAAGATCTGAATTCAAAGAGAAAGGATCACTACAGATTGTAGAATATTTTAGCCCATATAGGCTCACATCTCATGGCCAAATTATGTGCTGGCAAAAATTATTATGTAATTGCAACTGAATATACACATTTACATATCTCTTCAATAAGGTTAGCACCACGTATGTTTGAAATTACCACTGAAATAGCCCAGTTTTTACTTAATTGAATTGTGAAAACCAAAGTTTTTATCTGCCAGCATTCCGTTGTAAAATTGTACAATGCAACTAAAAACTTGTAGATGATAAAGTACTCACGGCTATATATATCTCTATATTTGTGATTGTACTATATACCACGATCACAACTCAATGACGTTGATGCACGATCGTGGTCGCAAATCTGTGGTCAGAGTGTACGATATAAAGGGTGCTTCTGATTTGCGGCTACGCATATGCGGATCACCACGCCATGGAACTTTCGATTTAGCTGAATTGCCATCTTTCTCTGGCTGCTGGTGGCTCTCTGCTCCGGGGTAAGTCGGTGATCAACGGCACCTGCGTTCTATAATCAGCTATTGCCATACTCAAATGAAAAGCACTGAAATAGACAGCTATATAACCTAATAGTGAAGAACAGACAGAAGAATCAATAGGGAAGTTGCAAAGGTGACAATTATATTGTAAATTGTTGCAACACAGCGAAATATGGTAATACTTCTCGGTAAAAAATTCCGATGATAAATTTGTGATTTTTGTGGCACCGCTATATCCCGCGGTTGTGTTTCCAAAGCCACTGGTGTATTGTAGAAGCACATAAAGAAGCATCCATTATCTGCCTGTGAAGCAGCGAAAGCCTGCAAATTAGCGCGAGAAGATAAATCGGAAGATGAATATCCTGCATCTTATACCTTCGATACTCTACCAAGCAGTTCCAGTAATCAAGACAGTGATTAAAATATTCCAAGTGATGCAGATCCCAGCTAAAACATTTGTAATTATTAGTAACAGTTGAAGGAATTACGTGAATTTGTATTGGACTTTGATACGCAAGAATTGATCGTCATACTCATCTTCTGGAACAGAAACCAGCTCTATTTATGGTTAATGGGGAGATTAATTTACCAGCCAAACTTAGCAGTGCTGATTGGACTTACTTATAAAATGTTTAACATATTTAAAAGCCTTTTTATCAGGCTACTGTTAGATACAGTAGAAGCCCTATATAGCGAGAGCTCTCGGGATCTGAAAAATCTCTCGCTAAATGGAACTCTCGTTAATACCGAAGATGATTAATAATCACTCCACAGCAAATTCCTTGAACTGTAACACTAATTTAGCCATTATTGTGGGATTTTTGGTGAGTGGCGAAAACATTCTATTGAGATAGGTATTAAAAATTTTCTTTTCGAACACTTCAATTACTTATGATTGTATTCACTTTTGATGACATCAAATTCCACGTTAGATGTCGTACACTGGAATATTAAATGTCGAATGTAGACACTTCAGGACACGTATACTGTACTGCGCATTGCTGTATTGTTATTGCCCCGATGTTTTGTGTGTGCCAAATATGACCCGGCTACAAGTAATAGCAATACAACAGTATAAACGGCAAACACTTTGGAAATGAGAAAATATTTCATGCCTTTTACCTCCCTAAAAAGTGTATAAAACGGATACATGGTTCGGAGAAAGTTCTATTAATTGAAATTTGCAAAGACGCTAGATAACTTAATGATCAAGATATAACCTACGGGGATTTTGTTCCTCGCAAGTACCGTGCTGCTATCTTCTCTAGTTAAATAGTGGAAATAAAGGAGAGGACTTCAACGTCTGTAAGATCGCCTCAGAAAACAGCTGACTTGGGATTTTCGGAATTATAGAGCCCAATATCACCAGCATTTACGATTAGCCATCAAAAGTATACTGTCGTTTGTGTTATCATTACAATAGTTATGCGTGGAATACTCTCTTGAATTTACAAACATAATTGTTACAAGAGGTCCACATTTGACAGTTGTAAGCATAGAGCGGGAACACAATGCGGACTTTCAAGGATAGACTGCGTTTAGATAAGACATGAAACTTTTTACTACTGACGAATATGGCATCGGTTCCTGCGAAACACGTATTTTTCTAGTGATATTGCTCGTTGCGGCCGCTAGGTGGCAGGGCACATCAACATTTTTATTGTTCACTATTTTTTATATACTCCGTGATACATATACGTTATTTGTTTCTGCTGTGAGTTTACAGCGTGAGATGGAAAGTTCCGAAGGTTGTAAGTTCCGAAATGAATTCCATCACGATACATGTAATATTTTCTGCCGTACTTACATCTGGCTGCAGCAGTGGGAACTTGTTGATAATGAATACCATGAATACTGACTACACTCCCTGCTGCAAGATAGATGTATGATTTATAGTATGTACCTTTCGTGCACATTGAAATGAATAATCCTTGACCTATTTTCAATATTAATACTCTTAGAAACAATAAAAAAAGACAATACAATACGTAGAAAACTAAAAATATAAGGAATCTGATTTCATAAAAATTAACGTATTGAACCACGGAACATTTAAACTTGTCGATACCGAGCCTCTCACTTAGATACTCCGCTTTTGCCATTTATCGCAATTCAGGCTGCTCTCTGCTGACAAAAACCACGAGAAAAGGGCAGATTCTTATTGTGTATGTTCTCCTGGCCGCTTGGACGTCCTTCTTGAAGCACTGCTGTGCCAAATTTTTCCTTATTCTTCAGAATTTTGAATAAGATCGAGGAAGATATGCCAAATCACCTCTCAATCTGGCTTTTGTACCCATCACCTATTTTGAATTCATTAATAATTCGTATTTTAATTTTCAGATCCAATGAATTTCATTTCCCAGCCACGATGCTGTATCAGTTGGACTGAACTTAATAAAAATTCGGGAGGATGACAAAAGAACAACGAAATGCACGGACTTAAGAGAAATTTATTTGTGTGAATACGGGCATGCCGTGAATGTCCGAAATGAGCATTTGAATGTCAAATTGTGCTGAAAAAAATACTGCTAGCCGTATAATTCCAATGACAGAGCTCAAGTTTGTGCACGTTTGCCGAGATTGAAGCAGACATTTACCACTCATAATAGCAAACGACCCCAGTGGAGGCTGGTTGTTGTCCTTGCTAATTCCAATTTGTTTTACTTGTAAATCATAGGGTTATAAATCGTTCCTTGGCCATCCCTCGCAAATTCGAACTTCTCGTTATATGCCCTACTCGTTATATAGATCTTCGACTGTAAATCAGAGTAGAACATCCTCTCAGGTTCAGTGCGGTTAAGCTTGTTATAACAACCGACCCCTTTATTGTTGCAATCAATTCAATTGGTACATATAGTGAGGTGTCAGTTTTCTAGACAAACATTTTAAAATGGCCATATTCCAACTATCCGCCTCTATTTAACAATGTTATCAGAAAAACTTGAATGCTACTCAAATACAAGATAATGATGAAATTATTGATAATTTTCCCTGAACAAACATTATAATAATATCATTAATAAAAAACAAATTAAATTTAAACTACATGAAACAAAAATTCAACTGATATTATTACTCTATTATAAAGTCTGGTGTAAAGTAAACTCTGGTGAGATGAAAGCTCCCCTTTACCATCATTTTAGCTAGCTATAATAGATAAAATGGCAATGGCAGTATTTACTCTTGATAAATATGTAGTACATTTTAAGATGGTGGTGCAAGTCTTTCTTAACACGTTTAGTGCAGGAGCTGACGGATAAATTCGTTACCAGGGGCGGAATTTTTTTCTTCGGTTATTTCACATGTGTATATACACATAATTTTATATGCATAAGCGTGAAATATTTTTACTTCTTTAATTTTTAATTTATTGCATGTTTATTGTGTGACTCACCACATGAGTCATCCACCTATCGGAAGATATCTAGATATAGGAACCCGCACATCCATATTTTAATATGTTTTCTTCCGTGCTTGGATATAAATAATTGGATCGGTACTTTACATATTTACCTCTAAAAAATCTGGAGTCAGCAGCAATAATTTCAGGATTCACTTTTATTCTCTGATTCCTCATACTAAGAATTTTTTTCCATTTCTTAGTGTATTGAATTATTTCGTATGAGACTAACATACAGAAAACAACCAGGATGAGTCTATAAATTTTCATCTCTGCTAAGTATTACTTCATTTATGTTTCTGTTTGTTTTTTATTGCTAGTAATACCATTAGTATCTCAAAACGTTTTTACAGAATAACCATAAAAGGAAGTGTTACATATGCTTGGAAAATAAATACAGGTGGCATGTAGCTAAAAATCCAATAGTTAATTACATTTTATTTTACAATTTGGAATGAAATTCCCTAAAACAGGGTTCAATTCCAGACATAATCCAGGTTGTGTTGGACAGTCAGAGCAGAAGGTGGAAACATTTTTCCTCACCCCTTTTTGGTAACAAACCCTACATCTTTTGCATTGGACTTTGGTGTAGTACATGTTATTGGAGCCTTGTTGTTATAAATCAAGGATTCTATGACACTATCACGGATTTCAAGTAAATTCATTGATTTACCGCCATACTTTCTAAATAAGCAATAAGAGGTATTCATTACTAGTTGAAGGACATGCAAACCTGGTTTCATATACCACTATAGGGACTTTTGCTCTAGGGGGTAGTATGCCAAAAGTTGGTCAGTTCTATCAATTCCACCCATGAATTGATTATACACATCTACAATCTTTGGCTTTCGGCATAATTTACCACTTCTTGTTTTGACAGTCACAAAATCTGCATTATGTTCTGAAGATATTAATAATATGTCTCTACGGTCACGCCATTTCAATACGCATATGCCATCTTCAGAATTCATGAAGAATGATTCTCCTTTCTTCAGTTTTATATTTTCCACGTCAAGAGGGTTATTTTTCCTATTTCCTTGAAGCGTCACGGTGACGTAAGTTTTCATTTGTAGAAGTTCTTTACACAAGCCTACTGAATTGTAAAAATTGTCCATATAGACTGCATGCCTGGAATTGAGATATTTTTCTAGCCAAAATTTCACTACATTTTCTGAATGGCCACGACCACCAATGACCGTGTCTTGTGTCCCAGTATAGACACAAAAATTAAGAACTAATCCTGAAGGTTCAGTTAACATATATGTACAACTTCAATCCATACTTATGCCTTTTATTTTTATGTATTGCCTAAAAATTAGGCGTCCTCTCCAAAGAAACATCGATTCGTCTAAACTCAAATTTTTCCCAAGATAATAAATCAATAATAGAGCGAATTTTATAGAGTGGATCAGATGGTTTTGGTTCAAATTCCTTCGGATTCCGGCAAAAATGCATTGCCCTCAGTATAACCGAAAAACAATCCTGTGACATATTTTGGTAGAATACGGGAAAATCATACAAATTTGACCTTTTCCAATATTGTGGGATGCTGTTTAGTGGTACATTCCCCATAAGGTAAAGCAAACCCAGAAATACCTCAAATTCATTTCTTGTCAAATTCTTACATTGAGAAATCCTTGTACGAGGTGATGAACTTTTTGAAAGCATTTCCATCGCATTGGCATTTGTCTCTCTTATTATCAAATAAAAAAACTCATCATTTGCTATCAAAGAGAAGTAACTAAATGGATTTTGATCTGGATTTGCTACTTTTAGTCCAGAGATCCCAGTGAAGGGAATACGTGAAACATTTTGTCTGTTTTCCAACCAAACTAATTGTGAAGGCGCGACAGTAGTCTCTACTGTGAATGTTTCTGGGTGAGGAACGATCACTTCATTACCTGCTTCAGCCCAACTTTTGTCTGAATCAAAGCTCTCTTCCTCACTACTATGTGACATAATGTCTTCTTCTTCATCGGTATCCAGGACAATGTTGTGGATAATGTCTTCTGACAAACATCGCACTTCCATATCTCCGTGCAATTCGCTGGTGTGACGTTTTGGCCCAGTGCGTGATGTCCATGCAATGGAATCATCTATCTAAATATTGCATGATATGAAGATAAAGAACATTAAATTTTCTCCTTTATATTGTGGTGACTATACCAGTGAATTAATGGCTCAAAAATCCAATTACATTTAGTTTTACTTACTGCTGCAGAAGTTAAATTCCAATTTGACGGCAATTTCCTTATCCTAGGTTGTGTCCGACCTCGTGATGAGGAAAATTCTGGACCATCTGTCATCTATTCATGAAGATCCACAAAATATTTAAACTTTCCCAATTAAAAGAATACTTTTTAACACCTTAAAAGCTTCCACAACTTAAAATGGCCCGAACATTTTCAAGCAAATACTTACCGTAAGAGAGTCAATGGAACTTCTTGATAATTAGTTCTTACAGTCCAATCAATGGTGTCGAATATCAATGTGAAAAAAATTTTTATACACTATGAAAACAACCATTAACAATTCGAGAACGTAACTTGAAATAATAAAGAGTAAAAAGGACGCATATTAAAGGGTAACTCTTATCGATATACTGGCAAAAAAAAATTAAACATTCAGAACTAGCATGTGAAATTATTTCTCCACGAAGAACTGATAATGAGCTAAATTCCAAACTAATTGTACTAGGTAAATGTTTAGGTCACAGGTAAAGCCGGTGTATAAGAAAAAATAGCTCTGCTGCAGGCAAAGTGTACCATCTAACCACGCATCTAACATTTAAAATATGATTTGCTCTTGACTCACATGGTGGGTCATCCGCCCCTGGAAAGCGCACAGCCATGACTCACACGTGTAAGTCATCCGCACTGAAAGTGTTAAGGCAGGGCTTTAAACAAAGATGCGGTATTCAAATAGTTTAAGACCATTTTAGTATCAAGATTTTAAGAATAAATATCTATCTTCTTGGTGACGACCATTTCAACTAGTTTAGTTAATCACAGCTCTTTTGAATTAAAGCAGATTCCAAATTGAGCTGTTATAGTGATGTGTTATAAAATATTTTGTCCCCAAAAATATCAGTTTGAATGGAATCCTTGATTTTCCTTTTTACATAATACAGCTGAAAGATATGCAGTCCAAGGAAGATGGGGACCTGATATCTCCCACCAGTTCCATTTTGGGGCCATCCTTAGAAGAAGCTGATGATGATGAAGTGGAGACTGATGTGGAGTTCTGTTGGTGTCCTGATTGTGGGGATGAGTTCTTAAGTCCCAGAGAGTTGAAGGCTCATTCAGAGTTTTGCAGGCTGAGGGAGAAGCATGCGTGGAATTCTATGAATGAAGATCACCAGGGAGAAGAGATGGCCATTGTTAACCCATTTGAAGATGCCAGTGATCCTTTGTTCGACCCAAATGTATGCTGCAGTAGATGCAGGAAAGTGTTCAAGACAAAGCAGCATCTGATATTACACATAAACAAATACGATTTCAAATGTAAAGCAAAGAAATCTAATAATTCACTTTATGTAGTTGATGCAGCAATCTGTGTAGATGACAACAAATTGCCTTCCTTGCTCAATGACCATTGTGTAACATATGAACAGCAAAATGAATCCCTTAAAGACAATAATGAAAAGGCTAAGCTCAATGTTAGCATGACTAAATGCCCCCAGAGGCTTGAAGAAAAGAATTTAAAATGGTATTGTGGAAAGAAAAGTAGCAAAAGCCAAGTGGAGGCTCTTCTTCATGGGGAGACCTTGGGAAATAAACAGCATGCAAGTATGACTGCATCAAGTCCAAGAGGCAAAGGTGCTTCTCTGTGCCAGAATTCTTCCTCAGTGGTATTTAAAAGCACCCACCTCATGACACAACATCTGAAAAATTCCAGTCCAGGTCTGAATAATGAAGAAAATGAAAGTCTGGATTGTGTCAAAAGAAAAAATATCAAAAGACATTCCCTAGACATGTTATCTTCTCCCCAAGAGTTTGATGTTGAGAGAGAATTGAAATCTGCCATCATTTTAGAAGGGGATGGTGCAAGTGTGAGAATTTGTAGATTTGAAGATGCTCAGATTAAAGCATCCAGTATTTCTGTAGAAAAAATACTTTCCAATGCTGTAGAGGTTGTGTCCTACGCTTGCAATTACTGTGAGAAGCCTTATACGTCCAAACCAGATTTAAGAAATCACATTGTGAAGTGCCACCTGTCTCTGGATCCTCAAAAGTGTAATGTGTGTCACAGGTTCTTCTCAAGCAGTGAAGAGTTGAAGGAACACACTCGTTTGCATCCCAAAGACAAGAAGTTCTACTGCACAGTGTGTGAGGAAAGTTTTTGCTTCCAGTTAGAACTGAGGAAACATATAATGGTAGTACATGGAGTTTATAAACCATTCATCTGCATGATGTGTTTCAATGGGTTTACTTCGAGGAACGATTTGGGCTTGCACCACTCCTTAGTGCACACAAATTCAGAGAAACCCTTCAAATGCACAAAATGTGAGAAATATTACACAGGCAGATATACTTTTAACATGCATATCAAAGTGTGTCAATTGAAGACAGTTTCATTCCGTTGTGATATTTGTGGGAAGAATTCATCCAGTAAAGGCAATCTTCTCAATCATATTCAATTACATTCAAATGAGAGGAAATTTGCGTGTCCGACGTGTTCCAAACATTTCCCGACTAGTAGTGAAAGAAACATCCATATCAGAAGCATTCATTTGAAGCTAAGACCTTATGAGTGTGTTATCTGCAACAAAAGATTTAGTGTCAAAGGGGCTCTTAATGCACATTATATCTCACACTCAGATGTAAGGCCCTTTGAGTGTCCAGATTGCCATAAGTCATATAAGTACAAATTAGACTTAAGAAATCATCACCTCCGCGTGCATAATGTTTGTTGATATTGTATTACTTACTTAGCTATACTTGTATCCTTTATTGCTGAGAAGAGAATGTTTTGTATCCATGTAGGAGATAACTGTGCTCGTTGTACCTTTTTTCCTTTCTCTCTGAGTACTTTTTTATGAAATGCTGTTGTTTAATTGTGGTAATGACAGTGAAGCCATAACAGTGGCAACTATAACGAACAATTTGCTTGTAAAATGATGTTAACACTGTAAAGAAAATTACATATTAATAATGACAAGCTGTTGCATCACACAATGCACATATGTATTTTTTAATCATTTGTGTTTCACGTATCTATTGAAACCTGCGTAGTTTCCATCCAAGATCCGGGAATACCAGAATACATCTTCAGAACTCTATTCTCTAAACCACTATGATCTTTTTAAGTATATTCCAGTTGAAACTAATTCTAGTGGATATTTTTAAAGTCAAATTCATTGGGTACCCTTCAAGTCTAATACATTCCATATGGTTCATAATGAAGTATTTACTTGTAAAGACAAGTTAATTCCATCTCCCTCCTATTCTGGTTATGTCTAGTTATTTCTGCATTAAGTGATTTCTGGTCTAAATTAATCAATTCAGAATTTGATTTTATTGATTCATTAAAGCTCTGGTTGTAATATTTTCAAGTAAAAACCAGATAACTTTATCTCTATTTGTATTTAATTTACTGTGGTTCATGTTGCTTTTGTTATTTTCTAAGTGAATCCACTTTGTTCTGCTCCTCCTATTACTTCTAGTTTGAGCAAATAAATTCTTGGAAATGTTTCTTCCATATAAAATCAGTTTAATCTTTGCTCCTTTTTTTCTCTATGAATTTAAAATTACATAGACTGCTGGATATTCCCCCCTCTAAAGAAAAATGTAATGAAGATTTGAAAACAAAAAATCAATAGCAACTGTAAATAGTTACAACAAAACCCTTGTTGATAAAATGCACCATAAGAGCACAACGTTTACTTTTCAATCCGATTAGAACAAATATGGAAAAATTTCAATGGGGTAAATTGCTGTATGACAGAGTCTTGTCAGAAACAATAAGCAACCTGTTCCCTAAAGACCGATTTGGAATAGCTTTCTACAACCATGATAATTTTAAAAAATTTTTAAGCAAAACGAGATATAAAATTGATCTGCTGGAAAACAGTGGTATATATCAAATGGTTTGTAATAAGTGCAGTGCAGGCAGACGGGCCACAGATGTTTGCTAAACACCTGTAGGAGGAGAACCACACCAGTGATTTCATCCTGAAGATCTTGCACTGGGAGGAAAAAGGGAGGAGGATGGACGAAATGGAAAAGTTGGAGATAAGAAGACATATGAAGAAACATCATCTACTTAATGACATCCTTTTGGAAAACCTTTCCCCCCTCCTAGAAGCCTCTCTAACACTCATGGAAGAAAACAGCCGGTAATCCTTCCCCTTCCTCCACTCCCACGGACACCCCACCGCTACCTTAGTCCCCAATAGCCCTTAGAACTAAACCACAACCTGCCAATGGTCATCAGCCCCACCCCCCTCCCTCACCCACCCCCACCCCTCCCACTCCCCTTCTTCCTCTCCCCAACCATTACCCTGGATGGTATATATGCATAATGATTTTGCCTTTACTCTTTGTGCTTGAAGATGATGCCACTGCGTCAAAACTAGTCGTACCATATAATAAATGCCTACCTAATATACCTACACTGCTTTGGCAGAATCCAAACTACCCCTCTACCCCTCACCTAGGAGCTCTCATTGTCTGGATTAGCGAGGATCTACTATTGTTCGTAGTTTTTGAATGGCAAAACTTTCCTTGCTTGGCAGTTGTCTGTCATTGTATCTTTCTCTGCATCACTGAAGTTTAGGTCTTGAGTTTATTATGTATTGATATTTGCAGGCTTTGGTTGGGATAGAGAAAGGTTTCTCTAACCTGATTTTTCTAATTTTGCTATCATGGTTAAGTAAAAAAAGTAAACTCTTTGGAAGACATTTTGTATTTCTCAGGATAGTTTTCCAGAGAAACACAAGTCTTTCAACAAAAATTGAATTCCTCAGGTGTTTCAGCATGGTTTTCTTTTACATGAAACAGGTGGAAGAACTGCAGTTCGAGGAAGGTGGAAACATGCAATCGGAAGGAGGGTTTTCCAATGATGGCTGGGACACTGAAGACAAATTTGGAAGCACTCAAAAATACTCTCAAGGAGTCCAGGGGCCATCGCCTTTGGGTTCTGTTTTAAGTTCACAATGGGAAGAGGATGATGTGGATCCTATTGTGGAGTTCTGTTGGTGTCCTGAGTGTGGGGATGAGTTCTTGAGCCACCGGGAGTTGAAGGGGCATTCTGAGTGGTGCAGGGGAAGAGGAAAGCGGGCGTGGTATTCAATAGATGATAATCATGAGGGAGAAGAGATGGTGGTTGATGACTCCAATCATAGCATCAGTCAACAAATGTTTGACCCGAATGTTTCTTGTGGAAGATGCAGGAAAATCTTTAAGACCAAGGAACGTTTGATACGTCATATAAACAAGTATGACTTCAAGTGCAAAATAAAGGACTCTCATGGTTCATTGACTGTGGCTACAAATGCAATTAGCGTTGATGGAACCAAAGTGCCATCGTGGTCTGTTGGCAGTTACAAAACATTTGGAGAGCAAAATGCATCTGGCGAAGGAAATAGAGAAGTAGATATGCTCAATCTTGAGGTTACTAAATATCCTCAAAAATTTTCAGAGCAGAGGCATTTGAAGCATTATACAGGAAAACAGAGCACTATGAGCAGAGAAATAGCTGATTTGATGTTTAGAGAGAATGTTAATAGAGCAGGAAATGAACAGCACATGAATAGAACTACATGGAGAACTAGAGATGGTGATTCCTTCTCTGAAACCCAGAGTTTGTCCTCATCCAAGCCGTCAACACTCAACTCTACTCAAATTAACTCTAATGGCTTGAATTATGAAAGAAATGAAAGTTTGGATTCTGTCAAAAGACACTCGATTGAAATGCCATCCACTGTCCAAGGGTACGATGTAATGAGTGGAGAAAAATCTTTGATCATTTTAGCTGGAAATAATACTAATGGAGGAAGTTTTAAATCAAAAGATGTTCGGTCAGGAGCATCTAGTATTTTAATGGATAAAACTCTTTCCAATGTTGGAGAGGTTGTGTCTTACATTTGTAGTTACTGTGAGAAGTCTCACACAACAAAGCCTGAGCTAAGAAATCACATAGTGAAGTGTCACCTATCTCTGGATCCTCAGAAGTGTGCAGTGTGCCACAGATTTTTCACAAGCATTGAAGAGTTGGGGGAACACTCTCAATTGCATCCCAAAGATAAGAAGTTCTACTGTACAGTTTGTGAGGAAAGTTTTTCCTATAGGTTAACTCTGAAGAAACATATAGTGGAAAAACATGGGGTGAATAATGCATATATCTGCAGTATCTGCTTCAATGGTTTCTCTTCAAGGAATGATGTTGGTTTGCACCGTACATTAGTGCATCAGCAATCAGAAAACCCCTTTAAATGTGTGGAATGTGGGAAATATTACTCAGACAAGATGAATTTTAGTGTGCACGTGAAGGTGTGTCAGTTGAAGTCAGTTTCATTCCAGTGTGATATTTGTGGCAAGTACCTGAGCAGTCAAAGCAATCTTATGAATCATATTCGATATCATTCAAATGAGAGGAAATTTCCCTGTCCTATGTGTCCAAAACGCTTCTGGGTAAGCTCTAGTCGAAATGTCCATGTAAGAAGTGTTCATTTGAAACTTAAACCTCATCAGTGTGGGATCTGTAGTAAACGATTTAGTTCTAATGGGGGTCTTGATAAACACTACATCTCACACTCAGATGTAAAGTCATTTGTTTGTACAGAGTGCCCTAAGTCATATAAGTCCAATTCAGGCCTTAAAAAACATCTCCTTAAAGTGCATAATCTGTCTTTACATAGTAGAGCACCGATTATCCGTGCTAATTGATGGGGAAGCCCAATCATATATACTATTCGTTTTCAATTTCGAAGTAGTTGTTGCCTTGGTCTCAGTGCTATAGTTTCTCAAAGTCTTACGTGAATGTTGTGCTGAAGTTTGTGCATACTTGCTATTTCCTTCCATTTCCTTTATTGGGCAATCGTTCATTTCATTAAATTCTCCTAAACATTTCACGTACAAAAATTATTATCTATTGAGTGGTGAATTGTATTCTAAGAAATGAAATTCATCACATTTTTATGTATGTAATTTGGTATTTGCCTTGCAATGAGTGTTATAATTCATGACTGTGACAATACGATCATCGCGAGGAATCTGAGGCTATGCCAATCAATAAAATTTGCCTCGCATTTTTTAACTACCTACTTAGACTCCGGTCAAGGTAGCTGACAACACTTGCAGGAATACAGCTCCTGAGAGTCCGATTCCTCCATCCCAAGCTGTAGCTAAGCAAGGCATGTCTGTTCTATGGGAATGAAGTCGCTTCCTGGTGTTCCAAGTCCATAAACCTTGTGCCCGCTCTCAAAGGAAGCAAGTCAAGGTCACCGACCACCCCAATCCCCAAACACATGATGCCACTGACGCTACCAATGCTATACTAACAACCTCATCGCTTGCAGTGACATGCTTGAAAATCAATTATCCAAATATTTTTGCAGCTTCTGTTACCTCCAGTTTTTCAAGTGGGTTATGAAAAATAATATGCTTTATACCTGCAATAAATTACTCATAGGACATATCGAGTCACTTCAATATTTTTTAAGCTATAATAGATGCTGACTTCACGCAATAATCTATATAATGTTAGAAAAATCTGTCACTTTCTTTTGCATTATATATTTTCTTTTTTATTGCTGTCCTAATTTTGTAGCAAACAAAATGTCTTGTACATTTAAGTGTCATCTTCCTGTTCCAATAACTGCATCAATGTTTTTGCTGATTGTGGCATGAAGAGAAACTTGTTTTGACTCTATTCTCTCTTTCTCATCACTATTGCAGTCATCTACTCTCACTGAACTAGTGTTTGCAGTTCTGGTTGCGGAGATGATAGAATTGTCATGAAGTATCTGACATCCTTACAATTCGTTATCATGACTGAGCCATTGAGAGTTATATTAGCCTGATTCAACCATTCAACCACTGAGTCAACCATTGATGCCCTTTCAATTAACCTAAATTTCTCAGAAATATGTAACATTACAGGCTTCCTCTTTCCTGAAGAATTGGACATTTTGAATCATTTATTATTCTGAAGCATACCAAGGAGTTATAAAATGGCCGCGGAGGCGATACATATAAGCTTGCTTGTCCAGGCCGTGCAAACACAGCAGTGATTCAGGGGACTCACTATAATGCAGTACTGTCATGTGCATAATTGAATAGCCTGCTGCAGGAAAACCTTAAGTGAGGGCAAAATGTAGCAAATTTGTATACTTGAACATAGCCGCTGGCTGCTAGTGGGAACAGAAGCGAGTAGTAGGTGGGGAGGGAGAGGGTTGTTGAGAGACTGATCCCTGTGTATATTATCTTTGGACTGATTGTTGGGTAATCCGATGGACGGTAGATCGAAAGTTGGATAATCGGCTCTCTTAATGTACGCATTATAGTAAAGTAGACCTTAAGAATGACCTCTTCTGCTTTTATAACTTTGCGTGATGCTATAGTTATTTCTGAGCTATTGTTGTCTCTATATTTTTCACAGGATTGAATCTTGTTGTGTCTATGGCTGTGATGTTAGTGTATAGTATATTTTTGTATCTTCGAGTTTTTTCCAGTAAAACTGCATTAATTTTTTTAGTCTCTTTTTTACTTCCTGATCTCATCAAACTTATCTCTCTACTATTTATCTATTCTGTCCTGTGAGTTATGTCTTTTTCTGACACGCAATTGTATGGTGCATCAGTGGTACATGTGCAGTGTGGCCCGATTTAGTGCGTATGTGCTAAAGTAGCATGTTTTGAACCAAAAATCATGCACACACATTTTATACAAATAGAAAAGAATAATTAAAAAACATGACTGCCAATAAATAAAATTGGACTAAAAAGATGAAAACAAGGTATTGAAATGAAGGTCTAAGCGTGGTTATCAAGTATTTAATTAACATATATGAGTGAAAAGTTTACTTTTAGACAGTTTTTCATTTCTTTGATTATACCAATGTTGTAAACTGACAGGCATTGGAGGCTATCTGAAAATATAGCTGTCACCTGGTATGCCTTATATCGATGAGAAAATTTTACCCTAGGGTAAAGCTAGATATGGGCCACTTTGAAATTTACCTCTGTAATTTTCGTTTTTTCCATGGTATTTTTTGTAATTTACCGCACTCCTTGAAAATTACCATAATTTTTGGTAATTTTCTAGATAGTTCACCTATATTTGAGATTATTTTTCATACAGATAAATTCCCAACTTGTTCTTTTAAGCCAAGTCCACATATCCAACGTGTTTAATTATAAATTGAGGCATGTGCAACTCATTTTTGGCATATTTTACTTAAATTATAACATTATTGAGTAATTATTAGTAGAATATTCTTCTTGAAAATTTCTCATACTTTGACAAAAGAAAGCCAGATTGCGTGTTGCTGCCATATTTCTTTTTACAATTTTTAATAGTTTAATCAAGACTCTCCTTGAGTTTAATGTTGCATGGTATGGTATGGTTTATATACAAGAGAGAATTCTCTTGTATTGTCTCAATTTTCAAAAATTACCGTAATTTACCACAGTAATTTACCTCCGATGAAAATTATGGTAATTTTCCCATCTCTAGGTAGTCGGGGGCTGTATCTGAATAGATATGTTGTATTACACCAAACAGCCCCCGACTGAATTGAAAATTTTAATGAAAGAATAAAATTTTCTCATCGATATAAGACATACCAGTGAAAGTTGTATTTTTAGGTAACCTCCAACACCTATCAGTACTACAACATTGGTAATATATTCAAAGAAATGAAAAGGGTGTAAATGTACTTAAAAGGTCAATTGCAGAACCACCCAGTTACATATTTGTGATAAGGTATTGGCTGCAGCATGCTTCATTACTTCCTACTTAGCTTGTAATGTAGTGAGAAGTGAGAATGCTGGGTGAAATGAATATTGTCAATCATTAATCATAAATCATCCAGTACATATAATATCAAATCGCAAACCTCTAGTTTCAGGGACAACCATTCATTTATAAATCTTTCAATTAAGAAGCTTGAAAGTAGTGTTCAGGATTGAATCACCCAACATTAGAACATTGAGGTGGAGTGGGCATGCTTATACCTTTATTTCACTATGCATACTAATCTTGAGCTGGTTACATTTTATAATTGAAATACATGTTAGTGCCTACCATGGTTAGATTTCTAACCACAGTCAGCTGACGCTGATTTGTGAGCTACACTGGTTTCAAGTCACAGTGAGAATGGTAGTTCTATGACTGGTCAATAAATGAGTTATCTCCGGTGCCTTCTTTGCCACATTTCTTGGTCTCTGGTGACTTGGAGACAGAGCAAGATCCCATATATTCTTAATGCTTAACCCACAATTGCTTTTACCTCCATCTTTTTGATCAACCACTTACATTTGTCATTTATTTTTACACCAACCATGGTTCCTAGAAGGCAGTTCTTCTCGGGTTAGAAAGTTCCATCTGGTGTGCTGATTGATTACCCAGCCTTTTCTAACCAGCTGAAGATGAATGTAATGGAAATAAAGCATTAGGGTCTTGGTGATTGGTTAGCCTTGGAAGGGAGAAAATTGGGGAGAGGGTATAGGATTATGTCTTGAGTTTGATGGCAGCCAGCATTTGGACAAAAACTAACTACTATGCATACATCTCTACTGGCTAAATGAAAGGTTTTGGGCTATCTGCTTCATCCTGAGTGGCCATGGTGCTGCAGTTCTCCTTCGGCTAACTGCTTAATATATAAATTTAGACTTTCCTGATGAGAGAATGGTGTGGCTGGGAAGGAGCAGTCGTGTTAGTGATGGAAAGGAATAAATCATGCAATTTTGGGTTATAGGCATCTATGATGATTTCTACATATGCATTTCATCACTACAATTAAGCAACGATAAAAATCATCATGTGAGTAGCTAAGCACTATGTAAGTGCTGTTATAGCCCAGAAGAACCAGGTTGGTAATTAAATCAGTCGTCAATTAACCCTTAGACTACGGGAAACGTATGTATACATGTGTACAGGCAACTGCAGAAAAAATGTTCTTGTACGTTTGACCCTCTCTGTCTACCTGCTCCCTCAGACCTTACATATTTTTATGATCCGAACTCTTTCTTTCCAGCGGTGGACATTTGGGAATCCACCATTTTTACCCAAACCACTCCCCACGCTCTTTAGGGATTGCATACCACCGCAATGAGGTATGACCCTTTCTTCCGATTGCTCTCTCAATGGGTTCTGGTTGTCTCACAAGTTAGTTGTCTTATGTTTGTGCCCAGCTCAATTATCAATGAATTTCTTTGGTGTTTGGTATCAAACTAAACAGAAAATTGTAAAAAAAATATTACCATATTTTTTTAACAACTATGCCTATAAACAAATTTTCAAAACTTGTTCAAAGTCCCACTAATTCCTCAAGTTCTGGTGCCCACCCCCTGGGATCCCGAGAAAAGGGCCAGGAGGGGATTACATGGGTCATATAACTGCCTGACCTCGGCCCCTGGGAAGGATGGATCGGCTCCATCCGAATAGGTATTTCCCGCACAGGGTGGATGACATGGGCTCTAGCTGCAGCAGCTTAAGGGTTGTTGTCCACATTCTAATCCGATGGACTGGTCCTGTTAATGTTTTACTAATAAATGGGGAAAAGGAAAATGGGACTCTACTCTTGAATTATGCTCAAATTCATCTTGATAATTCTTTTGTTAGAGGACTGGAAAAATAGTATGTATAAATTTGTATGGAATGTGTAACACTTACAATTCAATGTTGTGGTAATCGATTACATACATGTAAAGCAATTGTTATCTTTACCAATCACATTTTTTGAGTAAAAAACCAATGCTGTAACAACGTATGCTGACCGAATATTACCTGATGAAATCATGGGGATTTCTTATACCAAAGTACTTCTATGTGAGTAGCCTTGTATGTATATGCAGTGAAGTCTTGATTTTTCTCTGTAATGTAGATTAAAGCCACCTTGAATACTTAAAAACTCAGATGACACAGAAGGCTTATGTGCGAAATTAATTTGTGACAAAAATTATATATTTTTATCTTTTACTACACTTCATTTTTTGACATGATTGGGTTAAAATATTTCTGTGTATGTACTGCCTTTCATTTGAAGATCAAACTGATTGTCACATTCTGACATTCCTCTGAATGAGCTCAACTGGCTTGATACAGCCACAACATAAAGATTTGTACCACAGATAGTGGAGAACTGCGGTAAATTGGGACTTGGATAATCGAGAATACTGAATTTCTATTAAAAGAAAAATATTATGGTACATACATTACTTATCATCAATAAAATAATAATGTCATCAACAAAAAAATCAATTGTGCACTAAAACAATAACATTGATAATTTAAGTACATATTACATCAGAAATTAATATGTATGTACTATATGTCCTCCGTTCAAGAAACTCAAGAGTTAACAAATAGGGCTTTGATAGCCAGCCAAGCGTGTAAAATAGATTTAAATATGGAAATGCTTACAGTTCTAGTACTGTGTGGTATAATATTCTTGTAACCAGTTTGAATAAAGATTTATAAATTTTCATAAGATGGATGGGTGGATTCAGTCCTTCTTTGTGCCTTATTTGTATACCATAGCCCTTGTTAGGAGACTGCTAATTATAAAATAATGTATACATTCTTTACCCTACATGGTGATCTAAAGATTGTAATGGAGGGGATGGTCGTAATTCAGAAGCTAATAAAAAAATTTAAAAAAATCAGATTGCTAAGAAAAATGTTTTGAGTGCAAAGAATATTTCCCTCAGGAATTTGAGCATTGACTGGACCCATTTGTTCTCTTTTTTTTGCATGAAACAGCCAAAAGGAATGCAGTTCATGGAAAGTGAAAAGATGCTATTGGAGGGGGATTTTGTCATAGATGACTTAATTATTGAAGATGGGGCCGGAAACACAAGAGTCCAGGGGCCATCATCTGTGGGTGCTGTTTTGAGTCCATGCTTGAAAGAGGCTGAAGGCAATGAAGTAGATCCTATTATGGAATTTTGTTGGTGTCCTGTGTGTGGGGTGGAATTCTTGAGTCCTCGAGAGTTGGAGACCCATTCTGAGTGGTGCAGGGGAAGAGGGAAGTCGGTGTGGTACTTAATGGATGAAGATCATGAGGGAGAAGAGATGGTGATTGATGACTCCAACCAAAGCACCAGTCAACGATTGTTTGACCCAAATGTCTGCTGTGGGAGATGTAGGAAAGTGTTTAAGACTAAGGAACGCCTGATACGTCACATTAACAAATATGACTTCAAATGCAAACTGAAGGACTCTGGTTGCGTACTCATTGATGCAAAAAATGCTGTAAGCGTAGATAAGAAAAAAATGTATTTTCTGCCCATTAATCTTAACGGGAGATCTGATGAGCAGATTGTATGTCAGGAGGAGAATAATGAAAATCATAAGTCCATTCTTGATGTAACGAAATGCCCTAAGAGTCTTCCAAGGTCTAAGACTTTTAAGTGTTACAATGCAAAGCAAAGATCAATAGGTAAAGAAGCGGCTGCTAATTATGCTAAAAAAACTGGAAATAAACAGGTTGCAGATAAAATATTGTTGAAACCTACAGATGAGGAGCCTGTCACTGCCTATCTGAATGAATCATTATCTCAGCATTCAATGACAGAAAATATTCACACTGCCTCTAATGCACATTGCAGTGGAAATGTTTTTCAAAGCAAAACATTCTTGACTCAGCATTTTAATATCTCTACTCTTGGCTTCAATGAAGCAAGTATTTTAGACTCTAATTCTAGAAAGGGTAAAAATACCAAAAGACACTGGTTATCATCCCGTATTGATCGTGATTTGGAGAGTGAAATGAGCTCTTTCACAATTTCAGATGGAAGTAATGCACTTGTACTTAGTTGTGAATTGAAAGATGTTCAGTCAGGAGCATCTGATTTATTTGTGGATGAAGGGATTGTCAGTGTAGAAGGGGTTGAGTTGTATGTTTGTGATTACTGTAAGAAGTGTCACTCAACCAAATCAGAATTGAGAAATCACATAGTAAAGTGTCATCTGTCTCTGGATCCACAGAAGTGTAGTGTGTGCCACAGATTGTTCACAAATAGTGATGAGTTGAGGAAACACTCTCGTTTGCATCCCAAGGATAAGAATTTCTTCTGTACTGTGTGTGAAAATAGCTTTTATGACCGTGGTATGCTCCGGAAACACATTATGGAAAAACACAATGTGAGCCAAGCCTTTATTTGTACCATCTGCTTCAATGGATTCACTTCAAAGAATGATGCAGGCTTACATCTTTCATTGGTACATACTGAGTCCGAGAAGCCATTCAAATGCACAAAATGTGGGAAATCGTACACAGACAAGTATAAACTTGATTTGCATATGAAGGTTGGTCATTTGAAAACAGTTTCATTCCAGTGTAATATTTGTGGCAAACATCAGACAAGTAAAGTCAATCTTGACCATCACTCCTTAATCCATTCAGGGGAGCGGAATTTTGTGTGCCCGGTCTGTCAAAAACGTTTCAGATTGAGCTCTTATAGAAATGCCCACTTAAGAAATGTTCATTTAAAAATTAAGCCACATGAATGTGGAATTTGCAACAAAATGTTCTCCACCAAAGATCTTCTTCGACAGCACTACAGGGTACATTCTGATGAAAGACCTTTTGAATGTCCAGAATGCCCTAAATCCTTCAAGTCCAAAGGAGCTCTTACAAATCACCTTTTACGCTTGCATCATGCTTCTTGATTTACTTGTTATTAATTATTCATTTTAACCTATGTCTTAATACACAGAAGAAAATCTGGTAGTCGGTATATTTCATAAGGTGAGCGCACTTTATGTTTGTTAAGTTTTTGCCAGTAAAATTTTACATTCTTTTGAACCTATCTTGTTTTTTGTTCTCATATCTCATCTTTAGTTTTGAAGAGACTGTTAACCTAATGAAATGTCAACTCCTTCAAATTCCGATAGCCTAGGTATCCATCTCCACCCTTGGTTGTGGTCCATTTGGTTGCAATGACACAGGGTTAGGAGGTGTCTTCTTCATAGGCTGGTCTACTGTGAGGGGAGACAAATGAGATTAGTTATACTTTCCATATCCCCCCCAAACATTCATCTTCCTTTCTGCCACACAGCTGGTCAAGATGCCTAATGCAACTTGTACCTTACGATGTCACCTCAAACACCTATGGCCCCACCACCCTGATGATTGTAGCTGGCACCCATCTTCTCGCCACATAGTCCCTACGCTGAGTGGGGTTGAATCTTTGCCCTCCTGGAAGGTGGTCTGTAACTATAATCAGTAGTCTTGAAGGGAACTTCCTGTGCAGTTTGGCATTGTGTGTTGGGCTAACAAAAATCTACCCACTCTCATCTGCATGTCTCTTCCTGATAATCTTTGCAGGGCTCTTTTTGTGTTCGACACCATACTTTGTGCTTGGCCATTTGTTGCTGGGTGCAATGGTGAAGACGTCTGATGTGGCGAATGTCATTCTGCCTCAGGAATACCTGGAATTATTCTGCTGTGAAACATAGGCCGTTGTTCGACACAATCTCATCTGGAAACATTTGAAATTGACTCAGTTCTAGAGAAACATTTGATGTAAAGCTCGTTGAGCTCAACGTCACATCAGTGGTTGACCCTTTTTTGAATGGCCCTTACAGCCGTTCCATGTTGTCGTATCTTTTAGAAATATGGCATTAAATTCCACTTGTGTATAGATAATCTTGACCACTTAAATTATGATTGTTTTTTCTGGAGCTTTGGTCTACACTTCAATTAAAAAACCACCACTTCACCAATATTTTGCTTTTTTATTAAAACTTCATCAGGGCTAAAAATTCAACATGTAAATCATACATCAAAAACATGCTTGTTTATGCATAAATATTATTATTAGCTACCTACTGAGTACATACCCCAATGAAAATTGTATAAAAAATGTGTACATTGTACACAAATTTGGCTTTACACAATTTGTATACAATGTACACAATTTGTGTACAATTTACACAATTTGTGTACATTGTGTAAAATGTATACATTGTACACAAATTTGCCTAACACAATTTGTATACAATGGACACATTGTGTAACATTGCATAAATTGTACACAAACTGCCATGTGGTAATTGACAATATACAACTAATATGAATGAAACTGAATTGAATTTATTAGCATGAAAAGACTAGTTAAGCCATTACACTTAGAACGTATACGTTCTGAGTGTGGTGGTGTTGTCGGGAAGCTATAGCTTCCCGACAACACCACCACACATCCGCTGAATGCCATATGGCGACAGAAATAACATATAAAAAACCACACACTTGTCTGAATCACTGAATCAAGCCACACTTCGCTATTAACTCTTTGGTGAAGAATTACGAGCGAACTCCTGGAAACGACACAATTTTATAATGTTCCAATTTATGTTCTAATTTTTCTTGACGCTTCCAAGGCACAATCACTGATGCATACAGTACTCCATCATGAAACAGAAGGCCAAAGATCACCCATCGTTGCGTGGGTCCAATGAAAATCAGGTTTTATAAATCATCACTCTGGATGCTGATTACCATTTCCTTGCGAAGTGCCTGAAAATACATGTTGACAAAGATCTTAAGTTAGTAAACAACTTGGTTTCTTAAGTTCCAACGAGTATGTTAAATACTTACGTTTTTCTTTCAATGGCAGAAGAAGAATAGTCCGGAAATATGCCAACCGAAGCGATTAGCTAATCTTTCCTCTTAATATCACGTTTTATAAACTCGCTGACCTTAATCAAAACAAGTAGGGTAACCTGCCCGGTAATGGACACCCAGCCAGTAATGGACACAGGCGGACAAAAATGCTCACAAAATAAGTTTTTCGACTGCTTTTGGTTTGAATTTGGCACCAAACATGCTGTTATACATGCAGTTGGTAAAATGATAGAATCTGATTAAATTCAGTTGGTACACATCTGACAAAAAAATATTTAACATGGCCGTTACTGCGTAAAAAGTGTGTTTGCTGTCTTTCGTGTTTAGGTAGGTAGTTATTTTAATCTGATGTTATACATTCAGTTTGTTGTTTATTTTCATTTAAAATATAACCTCTACATAAAATATGAATTCAATTTCCATATTTTTGATTCACATTTCCAAAGTAGTGAATTTGAAGCACTTTATAGGGGGTGTCCACTACTGGCAGCCTAGTTTAACTTGAATTCCAGAAATGGACCCTGGTGTGTCCATCTCTGGAAGACCAATTCCAGTAGTGGACACCCTCGGAACACCTTTTGAAAAAAGGTGTTTAGTTTCCCGTCCTTCTCTTCATTGATGGACACTGTTCACATTTAACATTACACACTAGTGAACTGTGCCGAAGTTTGGGAGTAATTGTTGTGAGTCTCTACCCAAACAGCACTCACATTCTGCAACCTGCTGATGTAAGTGTATTCAAACCTCTCAAGGCAGGCTGGTCAAAGGTTGTGAAGGAGTGGAAGTATACCAATTTCCCTCAAGAAGTTACAAGAAACACTTTTGCTCATC
The DNA here is from genome assembly GCA_963573305.1 of Pyrrhosoma nymphula. Taxonomy (NCBI): domain Eukaryota; kingdom Metazoa; phylum Arthropoda; class Insecta; order Odonata; family Coenagrionidae; genus Pyrrhosoma; species Pyrrhosoma nymphula. Next base: position 68,634,920 of record OY754336.1, read on the forward strand.
TTTTGTCCACGGTTTTCCAAAAAACCACAAAGGAAAGCATTATTTATGGATTTAGGAAATGTGGACTTTCCATTTGATGCCAATGCAGTGGACTACACCAAATGCATTGAAGTTCGATGCCGTGAAAACAGTGTCCAGGAGCAAATGGTGGAAGTGTAATTGGGTGTTTCTTTTTTGACAGAATTAGAGAAAAGTATCAACAATGAATTGCTATGTAGTTCAATGAATGCTTTCCAAACAATTGGCAAGGGAAGGAAGATGCAATGTTACTGTACAAACTCTGGAGATTAAAGAAAATAGGACAGCAAACAACTAATGGTGCATCTGAAAGTGAGTGTGTTTCCAAGACTGATGGACAAAGGGAAGTCTCAGTTCCTTCTTTCAATGATGATTGTACTGTTGAGACAAGTGCTCAAACTGCTATGAGTGAATCAGAAGACCTACAAAAATTCAAAGCCATTGGAACTCCCTCTCCATTTAAGAAATGCTTTTTCTACCCTAAAATTGAAGAAGAAAAAATGGTTAGAAGGAAACTAGGCCCAAACCTACCTTCCGTTGTCACATTAGATTCCTTTAAGAGTTTTCTAGAGAAGAAAAGACGAGAAAAAGAGGAAAGGGAAAGAGAAAAACTGATGGGAAACAGGAAAGAAAAAATAGAAAGGCAGATAAATTTAAGGAAAAGAAGAAAATTATGATTGAAGAGAGTGATGAAGATAAATCTTTTTCGGTACATGACGAATCCAATACTTCCAAGCTTTGGACTAGCGAAGAAGAAGATGAAGGGGCATCTTCCAAACCCTTCAATGGAGTGGTAGAGAAAGGCAATTTCATCGTTGCTGAATTTGTGTACAATGAAAAAACAAAAAGAGAAACCAAGAAAGTCTTCATTGGAGAGGTGATGGATGTAAAAGCAGGTCTAGTGACAGCAAAATCTTTGAGAAAGTCCACCAAGGTTGACAATGTTTAGATTTTTCCAAACCTTGAAGATGTTCAATGCATAAGCTTTAGTCAAATTTTACAACCATATCAGATTGTTAGAGGACGGCACTACATCCAATGAATTCAGTGTCAATAAAATGTAACTTTATAGTTAACATTATGTACTTAAACTCAGAGGACTTCAAGGTTAATGCAGTTTCTTTTTCTTTGTGACATATCAGTGGAATTGAAAGTTATTAAAGCTACTCGCTGCGCTCGCTAGGGGGCTCCGCCCCCTAGAACCCCTATTTGGGGGGCTTCGCCCCCGAAGGGTGAGGCCATTGAAAATTTCAGTGTGGCACCATGTTGCTAAGACACTATAATTGATATAGGGTATGGCATAAGGTTATAGGTATCACTGAGATCTACAAGAAACTGTAAACTTCCTTTTATTAAAACCCTCTCACATTTTCCTAACCAGTGTCCAAAATTGGGGTGTCCACCACTGGCTTTGCTGTGTCCATTACTAGCAGTTCTTAGCTGATTTTACAGATATGCAAATTCAGTAAAACTATGAACCTACAGGAAAAACAAGATATGCAGATTTTATGAGAGAAGCCAGTAGTTATCAAAATCAATTATCAATTTTTTTCTAAAGATAAATGGGGACCTGCAAAATATTTTTAAAGTTAAAATTTCCTTAAGGGGGTCCATTACTGGGCAGGTTACCCTAAGTACACTTCACTTGTACTCCTTGAACCTCTTAAGACGCCATTTTTAAAACCGATTGATCGCTTGCAGGATATGAATGATCTATGACGTTTCCAGTAAAAGAAACTTTGAGATTTTCATAATGAACAAAACGCAGCATTGCCCGAAAGCATCCTCCTACATAGATAAGAAAAGCTGCGAAAGCCTTCAAACAAAAATGAACCAACAAAATGAACAATGTAACCAACCCAAATCATTTATATAAACAAACTCGACCCCTGTGATGCCAACGATGTCCACACCACACCCGCCCTTCGATTGAAATGGATCTTAAACATTGCGCTTGTCATTTTTAAAAGAACTGAATAACGATGACGCAAGGCATGGGCGCGTGTTCGGAATCAAATGATTTACTTGTGATTTGTTAATCAATGTGTATGTTGGTGCCAGTTAACGTTGACGTTAAGCATTGGACATTTCCGAGTGCACATTAGTTACTTTGTAGCTACTTAATCCGTCGTGTGCCTCGTTAGGATGGATCCATCGCGATTTTGTAATTTTTGCAGACTCTGCTTGTGTAGTGGTGGTCTACTGGATGTTTTTGATGCGAGTAGCCAAAGTGGACACACTATAATTGAGGTGATTCAGGATTTACTCCATATAAAAGTACGTACTTATTAAGGTATAAGTTCTCAGTAGTGCTATATTTCCGGAGAAATATTTGCCTATAGAGCCATTCCATGTCAAATAAACGCACCCAATTTACCTCACAATTTCAGATTTTATTAAACCTTGGTATACTCGTAGTGGGTGCTGAGACTAAGAAAAATGCCAAATTTCAATTTTTTATCTCAAACCGTTTCTGAAAAGTGGCTAAATAAAATAAAAAACTGGCCAAAAAAGCGTGTACGGAATGTATTTAATCGCTCTAGGAGCTGTCCTAATTGAGCTAGAGAGCTGAGAAAGGTGTCATTTTGCAGCATTTGTTTTGCTCTTTCCAGGGATATACAACGCAACATAGGTTCTCGCTAACTCACATTTACCGAAACTTTTTGTAACCTTCTCCCCCATCCCGCTTTGAACCTCAAATTTCACTTGTTCTTCTGTTTACTACAATGTTTCCATTCAACCACAGCACCTACTATTCTGCTACTATGTAATCTTATGACACCTAATTCCTGGCCCTTGTACCAACCAATGCATCATGCCGATCATGCCACACCCCCCAACCTCGCCTAAAAATTCATGAGTGCCCTGAGCACAATTTTTAGTTTTAATTGCCATAGGGCATAGACCTAGACTTTTCTGGCCTAAATATACATATGGCTTCATTTTCTCTTTTAGAGTTAAATATTATCACCATTTAGTAATGAAATGACATAGTAAATTCGTCTTTATGTGTATTGCACATTATTTTGTGTAATGTCCCATACGTAACGTTACGTACGGGGCACAAAAAAATTGAACATTAGGGTATGTTTAAATTTAATTAGTTTTTTTACAACATTATAAGCATTTAGTTTTACACAAAATCTGTTTAGAAAATCATATTTAAAGTAGCTGTCTGTCAAGAAACTTATTGAAAAAAGAAATTTATCTATTTTATGTTTCGTACGGGACAATGAAACAATGTGTTTTTAATCACTATGTTTTACCATTATATAAATGCAAAATAAATGTAACTTGGTGATAGAAACTCTTATTTGGTACTATATTTTGGTACTTAAATAACAAAGACAAATACAAATAGTATTTACTTAAGCTTTGGTATGGCAACACAACCCATGAAAATAGTAATTTTTGAATAGCTGATGGAGAAACAACTTTGAACCAAGGTTACCTACACGTTAAAACATTTGACTGAAATTCTTAGTAAATACTCTTAATATAGTGTTATAAGAAGACAATCATGATATAATAAATTAAATTTAAAAAATATATTTTTTTCCAAAAGTTACCTATTTTCATGGATGTCCCAAAGGTACGTTTGGTCAAAACAGGCGCTATTAGTGAAAAACAAGAGTCAGAAATAATTTTTTTTAACGATGAATCCAGCATCATCCCATATTTATATTTTGCCATGTGGTTTTCAAGAGTACTAAGTATGTATTTATGGAAATAATTTGAAAATTTTAAATTATGTACTTATTGGAAAAAAATTAAATCAAAATTTCACTTTGTATTTTGAAAATATATTTTTATAAGAACCTATGTTACGTTGTATATCACTGGAAAGAGCAATACAAATACTGCAAAATGACACCTTTCTCAGATCTCTAGCTCAATTAGGACAGCTCCTAGAGCGATTAAATACATTCAGTTCACACTTTTTTGGCCAGTTTTTGAAAATTTTACATACCTAGCCATATTTCAGAAACAGTTTGAGATTTAAAAAAATTAAATTTTTGGCATTTTTCTTAGTCTCAGCACCCACAGTGAGTATACTCAATTTTAGCAAAATCTAAAATGGTGAGGTAAAATTTTTGTTTTAAGTGTGTTGATTTGACATGCCCTTCCCTTGGATTACTACCTTGTCTTGTAGAAGGGCTTGCTTGCTCCGATGACCCCTAGAGCTGCACTGGTGGGAGCAATTCTCCTGGTAGGGTCACACATGCCAGATTGGTCGAAGGTTAGGAGAGAGATGAATGGTAGTCCGCGCAGCATCTGTACCTCAGTGAGGCGGCTGCAAAAGGTGTCTGACCCCAGTGTCAGGCCAGCCTCACTGACCCCAGTGTCCAGGACAGGCATGACCCCAGTGTCCAGGCCAGCCTCTGAAGTGATGGTGTCACGTAAAAAATCACTATTGACTAAGGCCACGGAATACTATCTAAATTAAAACAAAAACCTTGAAATTATGGAGTTCTCAAATGATAATGAATCCTGGCAACTATGGGACTGAGCCCAGAGGGCCGGGTGTCATGCCTGGCAGTGGTGGGAGCAAGACCCCTGCAGTCGTCATCACATGAAATCCTTACTCAGATGTAGTAGCAGCAGGGTAAAAGAAGATAAAGAAGAGGAACGAAACAATCAGAATAGGCACGTGGAATGTTAGGACTATGCTGAGGGCAGTGAAGCTAGAGAAAGAAAGCAAGAAATGGAGAGGGTGGGTGTAGACATCATGGGTCTGAGTGAAGTAAGATGGAAGGATGATGGGGACTACTGGAGCGATGACTATAGAGTAATTTTTGTGGAGGGAATGAAATCAGCACGGGGTTGTATTCGTAATGAATAGGAAACTAGGTAGAAAAGTCATGTATGCAAAACAGGTGAGTGATGGGATAATAGTCATGGAACTAAAGGCAGATCCAACGATTTTAGCTAAAGTCCAGGTTTATATGCCTACCTCTAATCATAAAGAGGATGAAGTAGATGGGGTATACGACCAGCTAGAGGAAATAATTGGTAGGATACCTGGGAGTAAGCACTTAGTAGTAATGTGGGATTGGAACATGGTGGTGGGTGAAGGAAGAGATGGGCAGGAGGTGGGTGATTAGGGGCTAGGAAGGAGAAACGGCTGCGGCAAGAAAGCTGTGGAGATTTGCCATAGAAATAACCTAGAAATTACAAATACATGGTTCAGACATCGTCCTCGACGTAGGTACATTTGAAAGAAGCCGGGAGAGACAGATAAGTTCCAGATAGATTATATAATGGTTCGTTACAGATACAGGAATAGTGTTAAAAACTCGCATACGTATCGAGGAACTGATGCAGACACTGACCTCAACTTATTAGTCATGAAATGTCGGGTAAAACTGAAAAAGTTAAGAATGGGAAGGAGGGTACGAAAGTGGAATACGGAGGTATTAACTGGGGAAATGAAGAAGTATCGAGAGAAGGTTGATTTCCAAATTTATTTTCATGATGATGATGCAGTGCATCGAAACCCGGGTCGATTAAAAAAAAAATTATCTGTGGAAAATTGCATCGTCTTAGTTCTTATTATGTTCATATTCCACAACATTTCGCCTGATTCCTCCCTATTGGGCCTTATTTCTTTACCATACAGCTCTTCAACATACTCCTTCCACCTCTCCTGGATCTCTTTCAGTTCTACGATCACCTTTCCCATTTGTCTGTTATCGTTGTAATTCCCCTTCCCTTATTACCACCCGTCAGTTCATTTACTTTCCTATATAATACATCTGCTCTTCCCTCTTTTTGGTATTTCTCTAACGGGTCGATCTGTTCTTTCCACCACGCCTCTCTTGCTTTCTTAGTTTCTCTTCTAAGCCTGTTATTTAATTCTCAGTATTTTCTCTTACCTAGCTCTGAGTTTACGCTCTTCCATTTCCTTCTCTCCTGAGGACGCTAGTACATAGAAAGAAACCTAGAGTATGGGCAGGATGTTTTTGCATGCTTTGTGTATTTGGAAAAGGCGTTTGATTGGGTGGAATGGACGAAATTAATGGAAGTGTTGAAGAAATTAGGGGTCGATAGGAGGGACAGGCATCTGATTCGGAATTTGTATATAAACCAGACGGCGCAGGTTTAGGGTAGCCGATGGAGAATCGTGATGGGCCACGATAGGACAGGGAGTGCGGCAGGGGTGCCCACTATCGCCGTTACTTTTTAATGTGTATTCAGAAGAATTGGTGAAGGGGGCATGGGGGGAGGAGGAGGTAGGAATAAAGGTAGGAGGGGAGCTGATAAGATCAGTGAGATTTGCAGATGATCAAACATTGGTTAGTCAGTCTGCCAAGGGGTTACAGTCAATGGTGAATGCGTTAGAGGTGCAGTTCAAAAATTATAGGATGAAGATCAACCACAAGAAAACGAAAGTAATAAGATTTTCTAGAAGTAAGAAGGCGATGATGAATATAAGGGGGGGGGGGGGCAGAAGATAGAGCAGGTCGAGCAGTTTACGTATCTGGGTAGTATTTTGGAGGAGAATGGGTTTAGTGGTAAGGACATCAGATGCAGAATTGCACTCACTAAAGAAGCATTTTCAAAGGGAAGGGAATTGAGGGGATATCTGAGGAGAGATGGAAAGAAGAGGCTGGTGAAAACTTTAATATGGAGCGTGGCACTATATGGGTCGGAAACTTGGTCATTGCGAATGAAGGATGTGCATAGACTTGAGGCATTTGAGATGTGGCTTTGGAGAAGGATGGAGAAGGTGAGCTGAATGGTGAGGAAGACAAACGAGGAGGTATTGGAGAGGAGAGGAAGGAGAGGAGAGGAAGCTTGTGGCAGAGGTTCGGAGAAGGCAGAAGAGATGGATGGAGGAGGTTTTGAGAGGAGAGGGCATGTTGAAGAGAGTGATAGAGGGGAGAACACTGGGGAAACGTGGAAGAGGAAGGAAGAGGATAGGAATTCTGGACGAAATAAGAGGAGGTAGAAGATATGAAGAGTTGAAGATCTAATAGTAGGCCATCCTTAGGAGGGAAAGTGAGACAATGTGTATGAAATCGAGATGCAGAATGGGGACTGTCCAAGAACCTACCAATCAGATGGTAAAATACTTAAATGAAAGAAGATTTGATATGGAATGGCTCTATATTTCATTCTGATGACGGATGGTACCTGCTTGTGATACATATGGTGATTATTACACTTGTGAAGAGAGTAGATATTGACGGATGAATGCGAAGCCAGTTTTTGGATTAACGATCCATCTATCATGGCTATCGCGTGCAATTTTTCCATGAACTTCATGAATGATGCTGTGTTTTGAGGGGGTTATAGGGATGGGCCCCCTTCCTGTAATTCCTAGGAGAATGGATAAAATGGTAATCATAGGGTATTCAATACCCCAGAATGTAGCAATCTTCCCCGCCCACAAAACATTGACCTTAATCTGCCCCTGGCTCCCATTCCAGGGAGACCAGATCAGGGAATCAAACTCTAAAGCTGGCATTGCTAAGGATAAGTATAGCATACTGGGAAATTGGATGTTATTGTAGTCTTTCAAATGTGGTTAACAAATTCAAGAATTTAGTAAGCATTAGCTATCACAGCAACCCTAGGGCTGAACCAGTTAGTTTACTGTCAAACAACACCTAGATCTTAAACATTATTTACTCTGTTGAGTGGAAGGTGAAGCAGGTGATAAAAATTTGAAATTGGAGCAATAAATGTGTGAACAGATAGTACACGCATGGACTTTTCTTACATTTAGATCCATACAGTTATTATTACACCATTGACTAATTCTACTCTGGCAGTCGTCTAATATAAGAAAATCATAATCAGAGTCAACAGCATGATAAAGTTTTTAGTCATCTGCGTATAGCAGATATTTAACATGATTTAAGTATATGGTAGAGCTAATGTTACTTATAAACAAAAGGAACAGCAATAGGGCCAGGTAGGAACCTTGGGGAATGCCAGATCTCCTGGCAAAGGTATCCAAATTCAAGTTATTTATTCTTAAAATTAACCATATTTCTGTTGGCAAGCTAGCTTTACTACCATTTTAGTTGGATAGACTACCATGGAACCCATCTGGCTTCTAATTTATCATCATAGAATTTTATGATTAACCTTATCTAATGCTTTTGAGGAGTCAGTGTGTACATATTGTAATCCGTGAATCTAAACTTAATTGGCATTTTGTGCAGCCCCTAACTTGAAAATTTAATGTTACAGGGTATTCTCTTATTAGAAAAAATTGATATATGGAAGTGTTTTTAGGAAATTAAATAGCTGAAGAACAAGAAGAAAGTTCTAAATTTTAGTAATCTTGTTATTTACTTTTTTTCCAAGTTATATGAAAATGATATGGAAAATGACTTAAATCCTGGACATGGAGTAACCCTTCTAAGTTTTTGCTCTAAATATAGACAAAGATTTGAACCGGGATCATTATCCTTTGAACCCAGAAGAGTTTTAGAATATAATTGGCCTGCCTTGATAGACCTTTCAATTTAGTTATTGATTTTTATAACTTACAAAAGCTTCAACCCAAAGGTTGGTTTGATCTCTATTTACTAAGTCCAACGACATGCGAAATTCACACATCAGGTTAGAGAGAGGTTGTTGATTTTCTTGTGCGACCAGTGGTTTCTCAGAAATTCCTATCTGATACATCCTCCTATCATCTAAAATCATGCAAGATGAGTTAAGCTGGATGTGCCCGAAACGTTTGCCTGGATTTGAAAGAGGTATCTTTTGGTTTTGTAGCCAGTACAATACCTACTGTCTACCTTTATATAACTCCCAATTAATGAATTTGTAAAGGGTTTAGGTTTCCATCATATCGTCATTGTGAATTCATAGAACCTATTGTACCCTTTTGCCATAGCTTGAGATTCCTTATTTGCTAAAGTACCTATTTCTGTTTCTACAGGTAGTCAGGTTCAGTGCCTTGCCATGGATGGTCTGCCATTCGTGCATGAGTCATCTCCAACAGTTTCGGTGCTTCAAATCACGATGCCTGAGAAGCAAGTTGGTCATAGATGGCATGCTTGAGTTCAGGGTAGATGTTGCCGAAACAGCACTTTCCTTGGAATGCAAGAAAAAAGAGGTAGGAATCCATTTATCAGCTTCATTAATAATACTCTCATATCTGCTCAATAGTAAAAAACTAGTAAAAGGATATATTTCTCTAAATAAAATTTCTTATAACACTATTTAGTCTTAAAATTTACAAATACAACTCTGCAAATTGTTATGGTATTAATTTATAGTTTACAAATTTTATTCGTAATTCTTGATACTGACTATGCATGCAAGTAAACATAATTATAATAAACATTTTAAAAAACCACCAACTTTGTTCCCAATTAGATATTATTGAAGAAAATAACTACTCATTGATGCTTGGCTTCATAATGTTTAGTGACCATGCCTGCACTGCAATTATAAAAATTTTTAAAAAGCTGTTAAAATCGACTTTTTTATTTGTTGGGAAATGTCATGAATTAAATTAATTACTATTTAACACGTTCCCTGCCACCGATTTTTTGACGAATTCACCCACTGCACCAAAGTGTTTTTCTTTTTCCTTTTGCTGAAAAATGAATAAAAAAATCCGAAAGTTTTCATGTGCATTCGGCTACGCACGCCGCGTCGTTCACGTCATATAAGCGGCACCGAAGTAGCTGTGACCAACGGCGTGCTGTAAGAGGCCAAATAACTGACTCATTCTTCGGTCATAATGACCGAAGCGGCGTGATGATAAAGTACACGTTTCGGTCATTATGACCGAAGCGGCAGTGAACGTGTTAAGGGTTGATGGTGCAGCTCTCTGGCATATCTGACTGGCAATATGGAAAAAATGCATTCAAATTCCTTCCAAGTTAAATGAGTTTTTATGCTAATCCTATAATATTAAACGAGCAAATCTTGTATATCACTTGTGTGTGTGTTGTTTGTAAATTTTATTTCGAGAACGGCTCTAATGATTTTGATGAAAGTTACAACTTTACTATTATAGGGTACGAAAAAGCAATTTACCTAGGTCTTGACTCGGGGAAAATCTTTTTTACAAGATGTTGGGCAAAAAAAATTTGCATTTTTAACATGTAAAAAGACTAGGCTACTCCATTTTTGGTATACAGAGGTTTCTTTGTTTGCTTTGTTTAATTGCTTACACTCCTGATAAAAATTTAAAATTTTTCTTTGAGATAAATTAATCTAGAACAATTGTTTTAATTCTTGCATTCAATTTCCGTACACCCATCGCATTTTCCTGGAATTTTAGTTTTTAGCTTGAAAATCTCAAATTGTTGCACTACTTCAACAATTGAATATTTTATTTACTTGGAAACCGCAGCATAGGCATGGAATGGAAATTCATGCCTGAGACATTTACGCCTCTTAAAAAAAAATCTCTTTTTCAGATGTACTCTGAAATTTTAGCTGGAATATATTCCAGTATGTATGTATGTATGTATGTATGAATAAAAATGTATGTATGTATGTATTTCAACCCAACCTCTTCATGTGTGGTTAATGGCTGCTACAGAGTAAGCCAGGTAACAAAAATCACATGTAAAAATAGGTTATTTGAAATGATGACTTAACTAAATGATTCTTACTCTCAAGAGATAAATGATCAGAAAAGAATGAGGCAAGAATATGAGTCTTCAGATGATCGTCTACAGCATTTAGAAATGATACGTGATCTTGCACGAATCCAGAGTAGTGGAGAATCAAATGAACAAAGGGAACTACGTTTGTAAAAGATATGGCAACGGCAAAATAACCAAAGAACAGAAGAATCAGACTCACAGAAAAATTAGCGGCTTCAAGGTATGTGTGAACGAGCGGCTCAGAGGCGTACAGAAGAATTTGATGATGATGATCATCAACGATTGGAAGAAGGCCGGAGAAATTCAAGACGACAACAAGCATTACGGCTAAACCGAATAAGTTCCTACAAGGCAGCTACAATGGCTAATATTTCTTACTAGAGTTTGCAACCTTTTAGTGTTGCTTGTATTCATTATGGAGCATTGCATTTTCCCGAAGAACATGTGTCAAATCGAATTCATTGAGATTTGTTTGGGGACTGCTGCTTGCATGGTATGATGGATGTACCACATTTAGAATATCCTAACGGGTTAGCACGATCGTTTCTTTGACGTCAGCCATTTTCTAATGACTTTTATGAAAGGATTCGTAATTTGAATTTATGTTTTGCAATGGCTTCATTCACTGTAGATGACGATCGAACAGTCAATGGCCGAGGAGTTTATAGTTACATTGCTAGCAGTCAAGTTTATCACAAACTTAATGTAGCAGCTCACCCTACTCAAAATGATGATGGAAAATTTGAACAGCCTCAATATGGACAGATGTACATTTGGATAATCAGGAATCTCTTAGTGCACGCATAAACAATGCCATTAACCATGGTATCAGTGAGAATCTTATTAGTCTCTTGGAACATATCTTGAGATCTGAAAATCAGTTTGCTCTTGGATTCATGATAATGCGGGAAGTAGAAGAAGAAGGTAATAGGCATGCTGCTGCAGAAGGTGAAGATCTGCCTTATGTTAAGCTGCTTTTTGCATTACCTGATGCTGTTGATCACAGAAGGTTTAACATCCCCTTTCAAAATGAAGTTTGTGCCATTGTTACCCTCAACGTTGATCAAAGCTTTCCAGATAAAGTTAATTATTCGTAAACGTGGGAAATCTTTAGTTACCATGAACAATATTGACAGTCATGTTGGACCCTTTACTTATCCACTATTTTACCTAAACTTTGCAATTTTGGAATCTCTGTACTAATATTCCTTTAAGGACACCTTTTGCCAGTCATCAAAATTTGACTAGATTTGAACTCGCTCAGTACCAATTAGCATTTAGACCTCAACTTGCCAAATGTTTTCCTTCAGACATCAACCTAAGAAATCCTGATCTGCGCCTTTTGAAGTTCAATGCTTTGCATTTTGGTGGTTGGCGTTTTCAGCAATATCTGGTTGATACTTATATAAGAGTGGAACATGGCGGTGTCCAATGGATTAAAGCAAATTAGAAATAAATACTTGCAGAAAACTCTACAAGAGCGATTCAATTTTTGAGAGAATTGGCTGAAAAAAAGAATGCGGATTTTGGTGAAAGGATTATTTTCCCTTCTTTGTTTCCTGGATCTACACGTTTTTACACTGGACATTTTGAAGAAGTCCGTCGACTTGGATCATCAGACTTCTTTGTCACAATGATGTGCAATCCTGAATGGCCCAAATTGGCGGAAGCAGCTCGTACAACTTTTGAAGATGGATCAACATTGCAACAATTTGTCCAAGACCGTCCTGACTCAATAACTTATACACATGAGAAACGTTGTATGGAAAGAAATATTAAATAATTTTGAATCTAATAATGACAATAATTTGTCAATGAATATTGGAAATAATGAAAACATTGTAATTATTGAATTTATTGATGATTTCAGAATTTCGTTAGAAGAACATTTTTTTGTTAGTGGTATTTTTGAGTTCGCTTTATACTACATAATAGCATCATCACTACTATATTTAAAAAAATAAATATCCGTTATGCATTACAAAATTTGTTTTTTTAAAACCTTTATTTGAATGCCCAATATACATAATTATAATTGGCAACAAGTAGCAGAATAGGAGCATACAAGTTCTTAGTACACCAAATAAACATCGAGCAACGCTCGGTAACCAGGTACTATTGTTATATTGGGGCTATGAATAAATGTAAGATGTAATTGCAGTGAGTGGAAGATGATCTGAGATTGTGTAAATATGAAGGGACTAAACTTCACCATGAATAAATTATTTGATTATATACATTTACATATCCTAATGGTTGGTCAAGTGTGTTATTCCTCACCACCTCAATTCTTGACAAATTCCAGTGGGGGTTTAAATCTCTCTGGTGTATATCTTTGCACCTGTGCGTGTGGCTGCAAATCAAGTTATTTCTGCATTTTGTAGTCACATGAGAATTTGCTTGTTCATGTTGGTGGCAACAGTTATAAGCAAGCGATTTTCACTGGCATCGTAGAAGAAAGCATTGGTGTGCAGAATATGGTGGTGGTGGTAACTCATCTACCAAAGATCAGGATTAGAAGGCCTGTGGTTCAGCACTCTGGAAGTGGCAAATGACTTCTTCTTCCAACCCACAAGAATTTGACTGGGGCCTCCGCATTTTTCTAAGCCCGATGAGTCTTTCCTCTCCGGTGCAGCGAGTATTAAAAAAATTATGCATAATTCACAACAGCAGAGCACTCCAATGCATCGGAGCTTCACTCATTCTCAGAGTTACTAATGACTACTACTACTTTGAGGTTTAGAGACTTATTTCACCATTTACACATTTTCACATTTTCTGAGAGTTAATATGGCCAAATTTGATTCTGATAGAATTCAGCTTTTTTAAATAACAATAATTGTTTATTTTCCCAGAGAAAATGTAAATCATACAAAAATATATAATAAAAATGGGTTACATAATTTTTTATCAAATTTTTTCAATGTCAGTACATATATCAAAAGGTACTTCAAACTTATAACTGAATACCTTATTTTAAAAATTAGGAGAATCGTTTGAAAAGTGCGGAAAGCATAATGGTGTAATATGAGCGTCAAGAAAACTATATACAGTGAAACCTCTACCTAACGAACTCCCGATAAACGAAGAACTCCGATGAACGAACAAATGCTATTGGTCCCGCCAAATTCCTATTTAAATGCATTGGTAAATACCTCTAATGAACGAACTCCTGCTCTACGAAAACTCCCGATAAACGAAATGAAAGATTAGCCCTGTATTATAATATTTACTTCTTCTTAACGTATTTAAAAAAAAGGCTAATTTTGAATATTTTGCGAGGTTTTTGCCGTTTTTGCTGCTTTGAAAGTGACTAGGACCAATCAGAGACTCCGTACAAACAAGCCAATCAGAAAGGTCCTTGTTGTTTTTCCAGTTAATTGCATTTCCGGTATTTTGCGTCAGTTTAGCGGCGTGGTTAGTGATTTGGCTGGCGTTCTTGAGTTTTACTGCGGTTCTTCATCGTGAGTTTATAATTTCAATCTCTCCGAGTGAAAACTGGTTGCTCTCGAGTGTTACTGCGGTTCAATTTCGTGAGATTGGGATGCAGAATTGGGACTGTCCAAGTGTTAAAAATATTTTTGGTTGGTAATGAAAAGAATGGAACTTATAGGTTGGCAGCGCAAGTCACGCGAAGTGATTTTCATTTCTTTTTTTGTGAACTGGATTGCAATTTGAAATTGTGACAAAAGTGTTGTACCAAAATGACCTGGTCACGTGAATAAAATCTCGTTAAAGTTAACCGGACGTTTTTTTTCTTTCGCTAAAACTACGGACCTCAACACCAAGAACATACCAATCAGCTGGTAGAATACTTAAATGAATAATTACAATCTTTGCGAGTGAAGCCTGGTTTTTCCGTAAGTGTCAATTATTACGTCTGGTTTTCTACTTATTTTCAAGGTAAGTTCGTAATTTATTCTCCACGCTTTTGCAAAAATTGTTATCCATTCTGGATTTATAAAATGTCAAATGTTGACTTTCATATCGCGGGCTCGAAAATTTCTTTAGTATATTTGAAACACATCTACTGCAATGAAATCTCGTTCAGTGGTCATTTACGTTGTGCGCATTCCTAAATATTTTTATTGCTGTAATAACATGCATTTTAAAGCAATTTTTTTAATTCGAACTTTTCAAATGTGATAATTGTTTTTTTCGCTCGCCGCCATCTTGAAAATAATTCTCGAAAAAAAGTAGCTGGCGGAACGAAAACCAAAATATATCGTGCTGTATTTACAGAGCAGTTCTCAAAAACCTTGAATGCACCGCGGATGTGACCGTGTTAAGTTGAAAGTGGCGGCATAAGAAACTACTATCATTAATTCTAGCGTGTTTGTGATGCATTGGGCGGGAGGTTAAGGTCAGGTTACGATTGGCGTCTACGCCTACTTCACCCTCGAGCTGAATACACAGGTTCCAACCCACTACTACAATTATCACAGCAATTACGAGTTGATAATACTCGTACTCGTCCATGTTCTCGCTCTGTTGTACATAGTAAACAAATCAACACATGTTGGCGATCGGCTGCATGTAAACATCTGCATCCAAGCAAAGATGAATGAAGGCGACCAATGTTTACCGACGCACATTCTAGCTGACGGCGATCGTAACAGGATGGCGTCAACGCGAAAACAATTCATGGTTAAAGTTTGACGTTCATGCCAACTATAAATCGGCCTTTAGAAATCGCAGTAAATGGTATAATTAGCAGGACTTGCTGAAAGACCTGTTCGTTGTTATTCCACGGTTTTTTATAAGGCATGGGAGCAGTAAGTATAAAAGTATGCGATCCTCTGTGGAAATGTTACCTTTAATTGAGTTCTGCAAACCACATTCCCTGAAATTCAAGGTACATACATACGAGAAGTGGATTATTTACGTTGCCCCTGGAGTGATGCAACGTGCAAAACACCTCCGACGAACGAACTCCCGATGAACGAACTGGAAATTTTTCGGTCCCTTGAATTTCGCTAAGTAGAGGTTATACTGTAATTTATTATAATAGCCATGAGTCATAACCTCAAATCCTTGTATGTTTATGAGAAATGATCTTAATAGCCCATCATTCAGCGTTTTGAAAATAAAATTGTGGAAGTCTTGAATGTCTTGAATTGGAGTATTGTAGTACCTAGTTGAAAATAATATTGGAGGTTATGTGTAATACAATATTTTTTATGCCTACACAAATGGTATTTATTGAGCTAGTACATACATATTACCATGCATTGCCAAAGCAGTGAACTTGAAATGTTGAACAAGACAGCGCACAGAAAAACTATAGATTAACAGAGGAAAATTTAATGAAAGCTGATGAAAAGACAATGAGAAGAGTCTTTTACACTTCTTAGGGTCCCTTACTAAGACCCTGAATCATTATATAAGTCACAGATTGGGCAGATGGACCCGAAAACTGTTTACTAATAAAAATAAATTTCTTCTAATCTAAGACGTTCCCATTTAAATTAAAAGTGAAAATAGCCCCAAGTAAGTTTACTAAATTGTGTGATTGACATAATCAGAGATACGGCCAACTATCTGATTCATGCATAGCTGAAATAGCGAGTGAGTCAATGTGAACATCAGATGACCAGCAGGAAGTGGGGCTATGTACCTGAGAAAGGGAAGTAAAATATCTCATTCGGTGTTCAACCCAAAGGTTGGTTCAAGAGGTAAAGAGTCTGCTCTGTTCCTTTACAAAGGCCAAATCTGTGTAATATTCACACATTCATGGACGAGGTCAATATCCATTACTTGGCTCTCCTGTGGAATCCTTCTAAATTTTGGTAATAATGAAGTCACATCGCGATTATTAGGTGAGACGGCATTCAAAGAGGTCTC
Organism: Pyrrhosoma nymphula; assembly: GCA_963573305.1. NCBI lineage: Eukaryota > Metazoa > Arthropoda > Insecta > Odonata > Coenagrionidae > Pyrrhosoma > Pyrrhosoma nymphula. The sequence continues at coordinate 68,651,371 of OY754336.1, forward strand.
ACCCAAATTTGAACCCTCTGAAAGCCTTCCCTCTGGATTACTGCGACTGTGACCAATTTGAACAGTATTTCAGTTTGAGGAAAAAAGCCATTTGTTGGGTCACGGTCATAGTCCACTCACAGCTTCTGGCGATTTCCCATGGAGATTAGTTGCCTAAATGTTGGGCCAATGAAAAACACTAATCATTGATCTGGTGGAGAACCTATGTTACGAGGGAGATACAATCTGGCGACAGAAGATTTCGGATGAAAACTTTGAAAGATGGTCATCTTCTTCCTCGTTCCCCTATCGAGGTTCTGCAACTCGATGTTCCATTTCTTGCATCCGAAGGTGTACAGCAGTGTTGGAAATGTGAACATGTTAGTGGCAAGAGCCTTGTTCTTGCCAGACAGCAGAGAACTCCAAATTTTCCAGAGAGTTTGTCTGTATTTAGCGGTGAGCCTTTCCTTCACTGCTGCAACCTCCTGCATTTGATGTTTGGGGATGCCAAAGTATTCATAGCTGTCATCGTCCTCGAGGTGAGGAATGACGCTCGCATAAACGTGTTGTACGTCTTCCTTGTTCTCCGAAAATATTCCTCTTGCCATGTGGATGGATGCACACTTGTCCAATCTGAACTTCATCCCTATAGTACGATGTATTCCAGTGCAAAGGTCTATTGCATTAGAAGCATAAAGATTCAGCTCATCCATGTAGAACAAATGGTTGACCTTATGGTTGGTATAACTTGGAACACCGCACAGGCTACAACGAGGTTGAGTATATCCTTTACCTCATTGTAGCCTTAGGGACAGCAGTAGGAGGGAAATACAGAACGGAAGTGGGCTCAAGCTGTCACCTTGAAAAATGCCACGGTGGTATGTTCCAACTCTGTTGAGACTGACCACTTGTTTTAAGTGAGGATGAAGTGTATTTTCCAGAGTATTAACAGGCGTTGGATGCAGGACACAACCTCTGGGTGGACTTTCATTAAATTCAGCATGGTGATCAGAAGGTCATGGGAAGTGGTGTCTAAATGCCTTCTTCAAGTCACACCTGGTGACTGAAAGAGGTCCATTCACATCGTGTAGGTGGGGGTCAGAGAACTCCTTAAATAAAGAGGCCTATGCCCAGAGTGTCTCCTTTGAATGGCTTCGATGTTTCGTAGATATCCTTCCAGAGACGTTAGACCTCTTGGATGGGTGGTGGAGAATCTGCGACCGGCGGGGGTAGTCGAAAGAGATGGGGTGGGTGAAGGAGAAAGGTAGAGTTCTCCCTCACGGTTGTACTACTCTTGAGTTTCACAAATCGACCATGTGGTGCTTAATGGTAAGCAACACGTTTTTACTCTGTGTGCGATGGCTGTATCTGAGGCTTTGTGCCATGCACTAAACTTTGGGAATAAAAGTTTGCCCAGATGTGATGTATTCCACTTCACACTGAATTTATCGACACCTACCATCTTGCATGTGTGATCTTCAACTGTTCCAGAATTGTAGCTGCTTTTTCCTCCCAAGAGGCGTTGTTTTGAGTGTTTGCAGTAGTTTTGGCAGTGGCGTAGACCACACAATCGACCGTCCATAGGTCTGATGTTTCCGTCAGGACTTAGTCGATAAGGTCAATCAACGGGGATAGGTGGTTACTCCGCAGGGAGATCTTGTGGTCGATGTCTCTCAGTCTAGTTTGTCCCTGATCATAAGTTATTTTTCTCAACAACCATGATCGGAGATCAGTGTTGGTCTGACCATAGGTTCCTCCCTATTTGGTGGAGTTACCAACATGGCATTGGCATTAAAGTTTGGCAGTGGAAACGCTGCCTGAGTCTTGGAGGGTGGTCTGGCCGGTGTTGTAATTCTTCTGATCTTGCGGATAGTGGAGTTTCCTTTTTTCACAGATGGTTGGCATAATTGTGCAGATTCTGCTGCGATAGGTGGTCTTGTTCTGGATGAGTCTCGCACCACAAAGACTGAATCCTTGCCATATCCCCTGAGATCAGGCTCGCTGGAATCATAGCATACCAGGAGGTTGCCCCTTAGGGCTTTTGTCCACTGCATATGAGCTCCCTTCTTTGGTGAATTATTGTTGCCACACCCAACACCACTGGGTCCTCCAGCTGAGAGGGGCATTGTGGGTGGGTGAGGAGAGGGGTGGGTGACTTTTCTGGTATCTTTCCTGGCAACCAGTGTTACTGCATATGGGGTGGTGAGCCCCATATGCAGACGTCCACCATTAGCTGGAAAAGTGTTTGTTTATTTTACTATAGTATTATTGTTACTATGCTTTCTTTCAGTCAATGAAAAAAGCAAACATCCATGTTGTACTCTGATTTCCTGTCTACTTAAGTTTGCATTGAATCAATGGCATCAGGACTTGCTCTCCCTGATCCACTTGCATAAAATATTGGAGTTAGTGATGTGAAATCCAGATAAGGTGATGTAGGCATTTTTTCTACTGGTACAAGGAGTGTCCTAGGATAATCCCTGAGAAATGACCCAAGTGCCCTCTTTGTCTGAAGAGTCTACAGGGGTCTGAAGAGTCTACAGGTCAGCAGACATGAAAGAATAAATAATGAAATAAATAAATTTATTGGCCACAGAGGATATGTATATACAGTGGAACTTGGATAATTCGAACCTGAAGGGACCACATAAATAATTTGAATTATCCAAAAATTCGAATTTTATAAGTTTCTTATAAATTGTTTAAAAAACCACGCACATCATGTGACATAAAAGGCAGACATGTATTTATTTTTTGAATTTGCACATAACTGATTTTATTTAATTGCCTTACTGAAAATATAAAGACAAAAATCAGATATGTATTTATTTTTTGAATTAGTACATAACTGATTTTAATTGCCTTATTGAAAATAAAAAAATTGTAAATGATAAAAATTATACAACAACACAAATTGAATGGTTCACTATTGTAAACTACAATTCAATTTCGACAAAATCTACATTTACAATGTCTCAAAAAAGTCGGACATCTTTACTTGCTTCCTCGATTGAAGTCTCTTTGTAATAACATGTGACTCAAGTTGATTTAATGGCTGGAAAATGCAATCAATTACATCATTATGGCTTTAAAAAAATCACCTGAGTTCTTGAATGTGATTTGATGCTTTTGCTGCACTCGGGATAGCTCTTCCTGGGGCCACTGAATAATCGTCTTCACCAGATGCATCATTCACAGCTTGGTTGTTGTTGTTGAGTATTTCAGTGATTATGTACTCGTCAGTAAGCTCACCACACACTGCCAAATTTTCATCTACGTTGACGAAGTCTTAATCGGATATGGTGGGATTAGGAACAATGTTCTCCCAGCTGTCAATGGTAGGTGCTGCGACAGTCCCTGCTTCATTGGCACTTTTTCCCTCAGTTTCTTTTTTGACAAAACCAGCTTTTTAAAAGCAGTTCTGAATGGTTTCTTCTTTCACTTGATCCCATGCTTGTTTACAAATTCCCAAAGCTTGAAGAATGTCAAGTTTAATGCTTAGACCACTAAAATCTACAGAAAGAATGTTCTCGACCAATAAACTCCTGTCGTGATGTTTCATATTTTTTTTATTATCCCCTGGTCCATAGGCTGTACCACTGATGTCATGTTTGCTTGGAAATAAATTACCTTTACGTTTGATGGAAAGGTTCCGTGTTTACGTTGTTCATAGATGGAATGCTATTGTGGGCTGTGCAGTTGTCAATAAAGAGAATAATCTGCCGGTTTTGTTTGCCAAACTTTTTATCGATTTTCAAGAGCCATTTTTCGAATAGGTCACTTGTCACCCAAGCTCTCGAGCTGGATATTTACTCTGTTGACCTTGACCTTTTTAAAACAATGGATGTTAGCCGATTTTCCAACCATCAATAAGGGCAGCTTTTGCAACCCATCCATATTGGCTCCAACCAGCAGTGTAACTCTTTCTTTGCTATTCTTGCCCCCGTTACATTTTTCATATTGAAATGCAAGGGTTTTGTCTGAAGTACACTCATAAAAAAGCCCTGTCACATCAACATTGAAAATATTTTTGGGCTCCCTATCCTGGATCATTTCTTCCAAGTCTTTTTTCCACGGTTCGGCCTTAGGCTGATCCACAGCACGTACCACTCTCACTACAAGCAAATTTAAAAGAAATCTTGTTCTGCTGTTTGAAACCATCCAGCCACCCTGTGCTGGCTTTGAAATCCTTATTCTCCAATTCAGAGGCAAGCATTTCAGCTTTCTCTCTTACAAGAGGACCACTCACTGGAATTTTCTGTCCCACACTTGTTTGAACTACTTTAAAACACAATTGTCCCATCTGGGTGGTCAGGTGCTCTTGATCTTTTCCGGTCTTTAACACTCTCACTTCCACTCATCAATTTTTTTTATTTTTTAAATAAGTTGATAACGTGTTAGGGGGGATTCCAAAATCCTTAGCAATTTCTGACTTCTTCTTCAGTCCCTTTTCCACTTCCTCAATCATCGCTACCTTTTCAGCCAAGGTCAAAGATTTATAAGTCTTTGGCTTGGACAGTGACATTATCGCTGGATGTACATACAAACCAGAACAATAAAAAAGGTGCAGCAAAAGCAATGCAGTGTCTCACAAGGAAATCACTGTGTACCACTTGACAGCTTGCAAGCTCTCACTGAACTGTGGCGCTTGACTCACTTGTCACGACAGTAGAGGGATGAGCGGGCACACACAAAATGTACAAATTTTGCACAAAAAATACTTGCAGTGAGCCAGAAGGGGTGAATTCAAGGGATGGGGAGGTATGGATAAGGAACTTTTAAATTGTTATGCCAAGTTAATGCACCGCGTTTTGGGAAGCGTCTCAACATGCGCATTTTTTGATTGAAGCATTTGAGACGCAATGTTGAAGCATTCACATACGTGCGAATTTTGGAACGAGTGATTGATTACTTTGTCAAGTGTGTTTATTAGCACGTTGGTAGTTTGGAGGGGAAAATAGGCCAGTTTTGCACTGTAGTCATTCATGATTATACCCCCTCTCTACCCCGCCATCTCAACCCTCCCCGTCTTGACACTGGCGTTTGCATTCCAACCCCCGCGAGTGCATAACCAGACTAATTTGAGTAATGGAATTTGATAGAATGCATGAGTTTTTTGAGGCACACATCCTAAAAGACCAGCACATTGATTTTGACAACTCGCGTGCGACCCGCACATGCATTCAGTGAGTAAATGTCTGACAATGAATTTACAAAATGCGTGTGTTGAGACCCGCGTCCCAAAATGCGAAGTATAAACCCGGCCTTAGATCGAATTCTAACGTTGCCTGGCCGGTATTTGGAAAGATTTTGGGGTGAAAGTAGTGTATCTTATTGTTAGTCATAAGAACTTTGAATTAACCAAAACAAAATTTGAATTAACCATGATTTTTAACATTGTTTTGATACAAAATGCTATGGGCCTAGCAAAATGTTTGAATTAAAGACGATTTCGAATTATCAAAGTTCGAATTATCCAAGTTCCACGGTATACATATATATAGGACCTGTCAAAAAGATTACATCGAAAACAAAATAAATCACATCCAGCAAATAGTACATTACAAAGTTACAGCATTAGGGAAGCATCGTTAAAGTATTCATCAATGGAATAGAAACAATAATCCAAAAGATACCATTTTAATTTAGTTTTAAACTTGCCAAGTTTCTTTTCATCTTTGAGCGATTTAGGTAATTTATTATTATCCTACTGCTCATGGTGATAGACCCAGTGCCGTAAAGAATGCCAGGATAAAAGGAGTTTTTTGTAATTTTAAGGGTAACTATGCCCAAAGTCCACTACAAGAACAAATGGATAGAGCTGCTCTTACAAAAGACAGGGAAAGAGTACATTGCTTTAGAGTTTGAAGAGTGAAAATTGTGTTATTGTATCATTCTTTGCATTACTGGAGTTAAGGTCTTTTCTTCTGATTGTTGCTTAAGTATACATTTTTCGTATTCTATCTCAAATTGGCCATCATTACTGTTAGGGTGGCCACATGTCAGGGAAGTCAGGGAAATGTAAGGTAAAAGAGGTTAGTTCTCTGGGAAATGCCAGGGATTTTTATGTCTTGTCAGGGAAACTTCGCACCTCTTCAAGTGGCTCGGTTCATGTTCCATGTGCTTCTTTCGTCTCCGCCGCCTTCCAATATATGCCAAGCCACTCATTGCCAGTTCTTTCTTCCTCCCTTTGGCTCTGGCTGGCCATTCCCGGCTACCCTTTCCAATATCTTGGCCGAAAGGCAGGCCTGAAATGTGTAGAGATGAGTACCTTATGAGAAACCCCAGAACAGTTCGAAAGTCTCTGGTGCCACGGGGGTGCCGTGTGGTGAGAGATTGCACAGACAGCCATTTATCAGGAAAAATTTATCAGAAAAAGGTCAGGGACAAAGAGTCGACTTAGGGCATTGGAGATTTTGCCCTTTCCAATGAATCTCAGGTAAAATTTTCATAATTTCACTGCGATAGACTTAATGTCAGAGATGGCCAGCCAAAGCCACATTGGGCTGCGGTCTCGCGAAGTCTCTGCTTCGTGAGACGAGCTACTTTGGTTGTCTGGTGTACAAAGTTCAGGTTGTGCACTGGTTGTCCTTGGTGAATTTCTCAGAACATTCACAGAAAATGAGCCAATCTGTCATTAGTGAGGGAAAAATAGTCTTTGAAAGCTAGGTTGCATCAACCATGCATTTCTATTTCTTCAATGCTTTTGGAATTATTTCCACCACTTGTCCACTGGCCGTTCAGGTCATACGTATGTACTGTGTACACGACGAAGGGAAATGCCTAGCCCCTCGAACCATCTGCCTGACTACCAGCCATGTTTTATTCATAAAATTCCTTATACATTGCACTTTCTTCTGTCTTAGCAACTCCATATAGTTATACCAGGTTAGAGTTTTAATATTGACCTTTAAATGTATTTTATTCTGTAGTAATATGCTACTGTTACGTTCTCTACTTTTAACATTTATTTAAAAAATAATGACATTTTATAGAACTGACTTTTGTTTTCTTTCGAAATGCACTGATACATAGCACCTGTATCTCAAATATAGTAATGCCATACGTATCATGCCATCATTAAAACAAAAAATAGTAAAAAATTGCTGTACATTATTTCAGGGAGACATTTTGTAAGGGAATTTCATGGAAATGTCAGGGAAAAAGTTAGTAAATTACAAAATGAAAACTTTGTGGACACCCTGACTTTGCTGATGATTTCAGCAATCAGAAATCAGTATTGATTATTTTAATCTTGAAAAAAATCATTGCAAGATTTGAGTGGAAATTTCGTAAATAGGGTCAATAACTATTACATATATTCTAATTTCACAAACGAATAAAATTGTTAAAAGACAATAGTGTTATAAAATATTTTGCCCAAAAATTGTCGGTTTAAATGATGGCCTTTTTTTCCTTTTCTTATAATACAGCAGAAAGACATGCAGTCCAAGGAAGGTAGGGAACTGATATCACCCACTGATTCCATTTTGGGGCCATCCATAGAAGAGGTTGAAGATCATGATTTGGAGACTGAAGTGGAATTCTGTTGGTGTCCTGATTGTGGCGATGAGTTCTTGAGTCCCAGAGAGTTGAAGGCTCACTCTGAGTTTTGCAGGGGGAGGGAGAAGCCCACCTTGAACTCCTCGAGCAAAGATCACAGGGGAGAAGAGATGGCCATTATTGACCCCTTTGAGAGTGCCAGTCAGCCTTTGTTTGACCCAAATGTTTGCTGCAGTAGATGCAGGAAAGTGTTCAAGACGAAGCAACGTCTGACACGCCATATAGAATATTATGACTTCAAATGTAAACCAAAGGAGTCTCATGATCCACTTAATGTAGTTGATGCAGCAATCAGTGTAGATGAGAACAAATTGCCTGCCTTGCTGAATGACCACAGTGTAACATCTGAACAGCAAAATGAATCCCTTAAAGACAATAAGGAAAAGCCTAAGGTCAGTGTTAGTGTGACTAAATGCCCCCAGAAACTTGAAGGAAAGCATTTGAAATGTTATAATGGAAAGCATAGTAACCACGACCAAGTGAAGGCTGTTCTTCATGGGGAGACCTCAGGAAATAAACAGCATGCAAATATAACTACATCAAGTCCTAGAGGTGATGGTGCTTCTCTATACCAGAATTCTTTGTCAGTGGTATTTAATAGCAAGCATCTCACGACACAAGATCTAACAAATTCCAGTCCAGGTCTGAATAATGAAGAAAATGAAAGTCTGGATTGTGTCAAAAGAAAAAAAATGAAAAGACATCCCCTAGAAATGTTATCTTCCATCCAAGAGTTTGATGTTGAGAGAGAATTGGAATCTTCCATCATTTTAGAAGGAGATGGTGCAAGTGTAAGAAGTGGTAAAACAAAAGATGTTCAGTTTGGAGCATCCAGTATTTTTGTCGAAAGAAGGCTCTCCAATGTTGTAGAGGTTGTGTCCTACTCTTGCGATTACTGTGAGAAGCCTTATACGTCCAAACCAGATTTAAGAAATCACATTGTGAAGTGCCACCTGTCTCTGGATCCTCAAAAGTGTAATGTGTGCCACAGGCTCTTCTCAAGCAGTGAAGAGTTGAAGGAACACTCTAGTTTGCATCCCAAAGATAAGAAGTTCTACTGCACAGTTTGTGAGGAAAGTTTTTCCTTTCGGTCAGCACTGAGGAAACATTTAATGGTAGTACACGGAGTGAATAAATCATTCATCTGTAGGATATGTTTCAATGGGTTTACTTCGAGGAACGATTTGGGCTTGCACCACTCCTTAGTGCACACAAATTCAGAGAAACCCTTCAAATGCACAAAATGTGATAAATATTACACAGGCAAAAGTACTTTTAACATGCATGTCAAAGTGTGTCAATTGAAGACAGTTTCATTCCATTGTGATATTTGTGGCAAGAATTCATCCACTAGAGGCAATCTTCTCAATCATATTAAATTACATTCAAATGAGAGGAAATTTGCCTGTCCGATGTGTCCAAAGCATTTATCGACTAGTGGTGAAAGGAACCTCCACATCAGAAGTATTCATTTGAAACTAAGACCTTATGAGTGTGGTATCTGCAACAAAAGATTTAGTGCCAAAGGGGATCTTAATAGACATTATTCCTTGCACTCAGATGAAAGGCCATTTGCCTGTCAAGAATGCCCAAAGTCATTCAAGATTAAAGCATACTTAAAAAAACATCACCTCTGCATACATAATGTTTACTGATACCTACTTTATTACTCAATTAACCGTACTTATATCCTTTACTGCTCAGAACAGAATGTTTTGTAACTATGCAGAAGATAAAGGTGCTTTTTTCTCTTTCCCTCTGTACTTGTTTTAGTAAAATATTATGTTTAAAAGGAGATGTGTATTTGTTTTTAAAGACACAGTCCAAATTTTTCTGCCAACGCTACCAAAGCTTTTGGTAAATAACCGGTGGCACTCTACAATAACAAGTGCATAGATGTTATTGGGTATCTAATTGATGTTGCTTTCTGCCATGGGTTCTAGTGCCACTACTGTTGCCACACATCAGCAGTTGTGGCAATTAAGCCAAACAGTGGCAACCATAATGAACAAATGGCAGGAAAAATTAAAATTACATAGCTACATATCCATCACGCCATCCACTTTAGGGTTGGCAAAGTCAAAGAATTTAGTTATTACTGTTAGCCCTGGCAAACTGGCTCCCATTAATAATTTCCTCCATAATACCCTAATCCATAGGGCAGGGGCCTTGCCACATTGAAACATTGGTTCCTGTCAGATCACCAAAGTTAAGCAACGTTGATCCCGGACAGAAGTTGGAGGAGTGGCCCTCCTCCATACCTCTACCAGGAGGGTTATTTTGTAATCTCACCTTTTTAATGACTCTTTGCGGGAAGGCAGGAGATCTGTTTTGCTCTCTTAATGATTGGCTCACGATCGACAAAGGTCCGATGGTGGCTCCATTTCACGTTCCTAACGACAAGTGAGATGGAACTAATGAAATGCGGAGCCAAATGAAACGGATCAAGAGTTGATAGAGCGGATGAATCAAATAAATAGACCGGCAGTTCACCATTTGAGAGCCGAAGATGGTCTCGCCACCTGGGTGGCTGAGTTGTACTACGAAAAATAACGTAATTTTCCACATTTTATGACATATTCACACTTAAGTGAGATTACAAAATAACCCCCCAGGATGGATGGAGAGGTGACACTAGGGATTGGAAATTTAAATCCAGAATCGATTTTCGATTAATCGACTTTCGATTTTGGTTTTTTTAAATCGATTTTCTAAAAATTCGATTTTTTGCCCAAAATAATCGACAAATCGAAATCGATATTTATGCATAGTAAAGTAATTCTCTGCTGATATACGGATATGCTGTCGTAACAAAATGCAAAATATGGGTTAATGGAAGCACTAGGGATAAGAACCGAATACAGTTAAATTTATAAATACAATATATTATTTGAAAGATATTAATAAGATATACAGGAAAGTAATAATCCATAAAAGATACTAATAAACACATAGGTAATATAACAAGCAAATTACATATAGTTTAGTAGCAATAAGAATTGTATATTGAAAAGTGGGCACACCACAAAATGAAAAACAGAATTTTATTTATTTCTTGTTTGCAAAGCCGTGGAACCAGTGTTCCTCAGGAATGGATCTTAAGAAAACTAACATATTTAAATGTTCTCCGAATAATCGATTTTGCACCTGAGTTGCAATTAACCGGCGTGAGAAAATAGTCGCTCACACGGCACGGTAGAGGCAACTATAGATAAAATCCTACTGGCTGGTTTGTATACGTGGGGATATTCTCCCTCAATCTCCTTCCAAGCTTGTAGTGGATTAGAGTTGGACTTGCGGTTGACTGGAGGGCGGTTTACGAACTGGCGCAGTTCGATTGGCAAAATTCAAACGCTAGCTTTAGCTAGCAAGCTAAACATCGAAAATCGATCGGCTAGAATCGATTTTGATCGGTTTTTCAAAACAAAAAGTCGACTTCGATTAAATCGAAAATCGGAGTGTGATAATCGATTTTCGATTAAAATCGAAATCGATTTTCCAATCCCTAGGTGACACTCCTCCAGACCTATACTGGGAGGCCGGAGGGAAGACCCAGACCGGGAAGGTTGGAGGGAGGTGACCCACTTCCATACCTGAACTGGGAAGGTTGGTGGTGGCCCCTCCTCCATACCTCTACCGTGGTGTTCTAGTCCCCTGTCTGCAAGTGGCAGGCAGGTTAAATGTGAGATGGCACAAGGGACCAAGAGGTTTGAGTGCCAAGAGCGCTCCAAAAGGCTCTCGCCCACCCATACAATCTACCCTATCCATACAAACATCTTTCACTTCTCATATATGATACTCATGCACTCTCCTAATCTTAAGACTCCTTATATATCTCCTCTTTAGATTATCTTCTACCACATTCACCCATGACTTTTGCGGTCTATATCTTCCTCTGACACCATTCACTCTGCTATCATATTTCTGCATCATTAGTTGTCTCTCTTCCATTCTCTTGACATGGCCAAACCAGCAAAGTACACTCCTTTCATGTATGTCCATTACTGAAGCATCCAACCCACATTCTTTAATCACCAACACATTCCTAACCCTAAACAACCTACTTTTGCCACAAACATTTCTCAATAACCCCATTCTGACTCCATTTTGCCTACTCTTATGCTTATCCTGACATACCCAGATTTCACTGCCGTATGATAATGTAGTGGAAATACATGAAAGGAGTGTGCTTTATTGGTTTGGCCATGTTGAGAGAATGGAAGAGTCAACTAACGATGCAGATGCATGATAGAAGAGTGAATGGTGCGAGAGGAGAGATAGACCGCAAATTCATGGGTGACTGTGGTAGAAGATATTCTAAAGAGGAGAAATATTAGGAGTCCTTCCCAGTCTGGGTAATCTACGTATACTACATTACCATATGGCAGTGAAATCTGGGCATGTCAGGCTAAGCATAAGAGTTGGCAAAATGGAGTCAGAATTGAGTTATTGAGAAGTGTTTGTGGCAAAAGTAGGATGTTTAGGGTTAGGAATGTGTTGGTGATTAAAGACTGTGGATTACCAAACACTTAATGCAGCAGTAAATAATTAAGCTGGAAAGAAATTATCATTTATGTCTAAAAATCTATCATCACGTTGAATTATTATTTAGATACTGTAATAAATCCTCTGTAATGGTGAAAGAGTATAAATTTAAGAGTGCTTTTTGTCAAAGCTTGCAGTCCACGGCCATCTAAAGGAAAATTTCCTCTCCCTGGGGATTTAAAAATCATTTTCTGGGGGAATACGGTACTGCAAATGTTCCAAATCTATTTTACAATCAGTCCGAAGTTAATACCATGAATGCTCAGGTATTTGCCTTCATCTACTGTTTTCATATCTATTCCCACTAGATTAAAGATGTGACATTGGTGTGATTTCTTTTTCAAGAAATGTATGACAAGGCATTTTCTAAGATTAAATTTGAGCCCCCACTCAAAGAAGTGTATGATTCTTAGTTTATATAATGGCGATTCTTGAAATATGATATAGGTATGTATAAACTTAAAACTGTGAATTAAAATCCAGGAGATTTTGGTGGTGTTTTTTTCCACATTAGGTACCAATGTTTTTTTAAACTTTTCTCTACACAAATTTGCTTGATGATAATTTATGTAGGCTTTCATAATTGTCCTCATTTTAATTATTTTTGAGTGATGTTCACTTTTTTGTGGCTGCAGTGGACTCTGTCTGGTCTAATCTTGCCGTAAGAGGTGTTTTGGCTGCTTGGTGAGGCTACCAAGAACTAACGTAAGTTGAATCATGAAGGATTAGTGGGTAGTTTAGTAGGGAAAGGATTCTGTGGGGAACAGAGGAAGGGTGGAAAGAAGCCCTGCATTGACATTAGCTTAGTCTTAATGGAAGGTGCCAAAGGGCCCACAGTTTAACATCCCATTTGACGGACGGAGTACTGTACTTGCTTTTCATTCAGGATCCAAATAGGGGTCGCGATTCCCTTGAAAAATCTCTGCCATTACCAGGATTCAAACCTGGGTCCTCAGGATGGGAATCCAGTTCCCTAGCCACCACACCAACCCAATCCCTTGCTGTAGCAACCTGCAGGATTATCTAGTCTCAGTTCCTCCAGAAGGCAGATTGTGAAAATTGCAGGTTGGCATGAGATTGTGATGCTAAGGTGATCATATATTTTTTTTCAATGCTATAAGTTTTACATTTAAATCAATGAACACATTTTAACTCTGTATGCACTTAATTAATAAAATTATTACACAATAGAAAACTGAAAAGAGAAAAAAAGGGCTTGATGGGCCATTGTGCAGACCACCATGCTACCATAGCTTACTGATACTTGTGGAAATTTTTGGAGGATTTAAGGATACTTGATGCTGTGCCTTCTCAATGAGTTAAGGACTGCACGCATAAAGAAAAACAAGGCTTCAAAGAAGCCACTACCTATGTGGATAAATCCTTAGCATCACTTTGCCATGGTTAGCTGTGTATGTGATATGTCCAATCCTGCTGAAAAATCAATAAAACAGTATGTTAAAATTTGCGATAAGAAAAAAGTCCTGACGTGGGGAGTTGTGTTTAAAATGCTCGAGGTAATGCTGATCACGTAACAAACAAGTCTCGTGGTACAATCACGAAGGGTTCGGGAATTTGGTGTATTGAGGCCACTCGTAAACATCTCACGGAGTCTTTCCGATTGGTTTTTTTCACTGGGATATATCGTTGATGGAGTCGAAATCGATTAGAGTTGCAATAATCAACATATCAGATGCTCAATTTATCCATCCGAATGTTTCATACACACCAAAATCATGAACCTTTCATTGTTGTACCACGTGACTCATTAGTTATGCAATCTAAATTATCTCAAGTAGTTCAAACACGACCCCCCTGGACCAGGAATCAAATGGCTGTGGTTCATCATCGGCCCAGCTAACCAAATCCATGGTTTTTACTATTAATTAGGCACAAAATGCTTTCACTCAATTTTTAGATATGAAGTTGTATTTTAGTTGTATTTTTTGGATTAATCAGTCATTTTCTTATTTTCCTATGGGTTCAGTCCCATTCAGGTAGGGTGAAAGGGAGTATGCTGTACATTCATGATATTATATAACATAGCCAATTGTGTGACATGTTGCATTACGCCATACATGGAATTGTAGTTCATGTAGAAACATATGTGGTTGACCCTCCTTACTATTACATATATAGAAATGTAATGGTGTCTATCAGTCCATCTGTCTGTCTGTTGCTCCATCACGCAAAAAGTACTGGACCGATCGAGCTGAAATATGGCATGTAGATATAAAATTTAGGTATCTGGTTGTAACTTAGGCTATATAAAAATGCCCTCAAGGCCCCCAAAGATAAAGCCACCACACCAACCCCCCCCCCCCCCCCCCCGGTGGTCCATACTAAGCATTGGGTTTGGTGTGGTGGAGTGGTTTCATTTTTTGCTTTTTAAAAGTACGTACATACTTTCACGCAAGATAGAGGGATGGGATTTTTTTATCGGATGGCTGAATAAATGAAGTTTCTAATTCTTTCAATTGATTTTCTTTTACACCTGCAATTCGTATGAAAATCATGTTTTTTGCTGAAAATCTCACATTTTTCTTTCATTTTTTGCTTTTTAAAAGTACGTACATACTTTCACTCAAGATAGAGGGATGGGATTTTTTTATCGGATGGCTGAATAAATGAAGTTTCTAATTCTTTCAATTGATTTTCTTTTACACCTGCAATTCGTATGAAAATCATGTTTTTTGCTGAAAATCTCACATTTTTCTCTAAAATAAACAATAGTATATTTCCTTGACAACCAGAGATTTAATTTTCAAAGGTTATTCACGCCTCTAGCATTTAAATATCACATTTTTCTGTAGGCCCATGATAGCACGTAGAAAGAAAATCTGCATAAGAAGGGACCTGAGACCCAAGGGCCCCATGATAGATTGCTTTGGGGGGGTACATAATTGGTAATTCAAGGCATATTAATAAGTACACCTACTCTTCAATGTCTATTCTCAAAGTAGCTCTCATTGAGGCACTGCATGTATATGAGAGAACATTTATGTAGTAAACGATACACACAAAGGAATTAAATTGACTTCACACTTAATTAAATGCGCAAGAATACTTATGTGCAGCGAATAGTAATGGTAGGTAATATGTCATGCCTCTGTTGATACAAGAAACAGTGTTGTTTATTATCATTTAATACTCAGATGTATTACACGTAGTGGAACTGTCTACCTCTCATTACGATTGCGATCTGTTTTTTTTACCAATCCCCGCATCTTAAACGTTTTGAATTATTTATACATATATGTTTTAAAGTGCAGTTAACTTACATTCGCCCATTTTTGGGTTTCCTGTGTATGAAAGATGACCAACAGTCACTCGTATCTCCGTGCACCTGGAATATAGTCAGCATGTCTACCACAACGAACACAACTTACAAGATAGGCTATGAACTCCTCTGGTGACCATGCTGACAGTTTTATTCAGGTTTTGTGGTTTTCATGTAAAATAAGTTCAATGTTTTTCACACCCAATGAATTTCAACGGGTACCTTCCACTTGTATTATATATTTGTAATTAGACATTGCTGATGCAAATTGATACAAATTGTGGGATGCTTAACATTTTATTGCATATGTCATAGAGATAAATCTTTAGACACTGAGTGTATGAAGAAATAGATTTGGAATTAAATTAAATATTATTTGAAAAATAAAAATTATATATCTAACTACTTTTTTTAAAGGTTTTGTGTACCTACTCTTTATTCGTAGAAGAAACTTGAAAAGTTTGAACTCCAAAATTTGTTATGCTTTCTTCGAAAAATGTAATAGTAAAATAATCCTATTGATTCCATTGAAATTCTGAATGAAATTTTCTCCCATTGAAATTCTTCTCTGTCATTAAAAGTGCTGGGTGAGACATAAATTTTAATATACTTTTCCTAATTTTTTGTGATACAGAAGGAGCCTCAGCCATCCAAGGAAAGCATTCTAAAAGATATGGAAGGAGGTTGTCCTGTGCACTATATTGAAATCAAAGGAGTTGGAAATCCATACAATTCCTTTAGTGTATCATCTCCTTCCAATTTTGAAACTATTCCACTGACAGAAGAGACGAAAGATGATGAAGTCACTTCTGTTGTTGAGTATTGTTGGTGTCCTGAGTGTGGGGTTGAATTTTTGAGTCCTCAGGAGTTGAAGGCCCATTCAGAGTGGTGCAGGGGAATAGGGAAGTCAGTGTGTGATTCGATGAGTGAAGATCATGAGGTGGTGGTGGTTGAATACTCTGAAAAGAGCATTAATCGACAATTATTTGATCCGAATGTCTGCTGTGGGAGATGCAGGAAAGTGTTTACGAAAACGGAGTATCTGATACATCATATAAACAAGTATGACTTCAAGTGCAAATCAAAGGACTCTTGTAGTCCTGATGCGGCTGATGAAAAATCTCCATGTAGAAAAGATGAGAACAGAATGATCTCCTTGTGTAATGAGAAATGTCCAACATCTGGAGGGCAAAACGTATCTCAAAAGGGAAATAGAGAAATTAATAATATAAAAATCACGGCAAATAGATGCCACACCAGTATTCAAGAGCCAATGATTAGGATGTACCATAATGGAAAGCAAAGTTCTCTTAGAAAAGGAGAGACTGTTGTTAATATACTGAGCACAGGAAGTAAACATAGTTCAAATAAAATTTCGTTGAGATCTGTTGATGAGGGCTCTGTTTTTACAAGCTATAATTCTTCTTCATCTCAGAATTTTATTCTCAACTCTTCTCTAACTGCATCTGATATGAATTGTAGTATTTGTGGAAAGATTTTTGAGAGTGAGAAGTTTTTAAGCCTTCACCTAAAAAATTGTAGTCAAGGCTTGAATGATGAAAGTAAAACAACTTTAAATTCCGAAAAATGTAAAGGGTTTATCAGTGTAGGAGAGGTTGAGTTGTACATTTGTAATTACTGTGATAAGTCTCACACAACAAAATTAGAATTGAGGAATCACATTGTGAAATGTCATCTTTCTTTGGATCCACAGAAGTGTACTGTGTGCCACAGATTGTTCACAAACAGCAATGAGTTGAGGGAACACTCTCGTTTGCATCCCAAGGATAAGAAGTTCTACTGTACTGTGTGTGAAAATAGCTTTTGTAATCTTAGTATGCTCAGGAGACACATAGTGGAAAGACACAAAGTAAACAAAGCTTTTATTTGTGCCATCTGCTTTAATGGTTTCACTTCTAGGAAAGATGTTGGCTTTCATGGTTCACTTGTGCATACACAGTCTGAGAAGCCATACAAATGTTCAAAGTGTGAGAAATCTTACACATTTAAAAAATCTTTTAGCTTGCATGTGAAGGTGTGCCAATTGAAGACAGTTTCATTCCAGTGTAATATTTGTGGCGGGTATCAGACCTCTAAAAATAATCTTCGTAATCATATGAACTTTCATTCACATGAAAGGAAATATGCCTGCTCCATGTGTCCAAAACGCTTCTGGCTGACCTCTGATCGAAATGTCCACATAAGAAGTTTCCATTTGAAAATTCGACCTTATGAGTGTGAGATCTGCAACAAAAGATTTTTTCGAAAATCTCATCTTAATAAACACTACATATCACATTCTGATGAAAGGCCTTTCATGTGTCCTGAATGCTTGAAGTCCTTCAAGGAAAAATCAGTCCTTAAAAGGCACCTTCATTTTGTGCATCAAGTTTCTTAATTCTTCATGTGAATTCTTTAGTAATAGTACTCTCCATCTTATTGTATTGTTGATAAACTGGTTGTCTTATATTTAGGTGCTTCCATTTATGTACATTTGTATCTTAGCTAATAAATTTATATTTTTTTTAATTGAACTCATTTTTCATAGTATCCATGTCCCATCTCCAGTTTTGGAATAACCTGGTGGCCCCTATTTCCCCTTTAACTCACTCAAGGTCTGTTTTCTGAAGTATATCTTCAACATTCTGCTTGTGCCCCTGTTGTTCCTATACTAATGAAAAATGCATTTGATTTCCAATTGAAGATATAATATGTATGACATGATTATGGTGTTAGCTTTTTAAACAGTGATTGGAGATCAGAACTGCCTGACCTAGGCGGCCTGACCAGCTACCTCCCTATTTGTCGAAGATACCAACATGACAGCGGCTGTAAAGTCAGCCGGTGGAGAGGCTGTCTGTGTTGGGGAGGGTGGTCTGGAGGGCGTTGTAATCCCCTGATCTTGCTGTTGGTGGACAGTTTCTTTTTATGCAGATGGTTGGCATAATCTAACAGATTCTGCTGCGATAGGTGGTCGTGTTCTGGATGCCTCTCGCACCACAAAGAGTGCATCCTTGCCATATACCCCCTGCGATCTGGCTCACTGGCAGCATAGCATGCCAGGAGGTTGCCCCTTAGGGCTTCCGTCCACAGCATATTAGCTCCCTTCTCTAGTGAATTGTTGTTGCCACACCCAATACCACTGGGGCCCCCAATCTGAGAGGAGCGTTGTGGGTGTGTGTGGTCCCTAGCAGCATAGCATGCCAGAAGGTCATCCTTAAGGGCCTGCATACTTGCTCCCTTCTCAGATGGCATATCATTGTTGCCACACCCTACACCACTTTGGCCCCCATGCGGGAGATCAGAGTCAGCCTGTGTCGGGTTGTGGTTGGCTCTTCTGGTTTTCTTCTTAGAACCAGTCTTACTTTGTGTGGCCCTAACCACCCCACACACAGACTTCCACCATTAGCCGGACACTGCCACTCCAGGTACGCCTCAGGGTGGTCCAGCTTTTGCACACTTATAATTATTATTATGTTACTTTGGTAAGATTCCGCTCTGAGTCCTTGTCAAGTATCAGGTTTCATTGCCGTCATAATGGCCGGAGACTCGGGAGGTGCTGGGCAGTTTTCACAGCCAAGTCTGATGCCCTTCAGATAAGTGGCTATGCTGCGTAGGGGTCATGTGTACACAGTATATGGAGGGACCCCAGGGTGGCTGCCTCCTGCATGCAAGCTCTGAGTGATTCCGCCTTTGCCACAAGGGAAGGAATGCACTTGATGCTACCTACCAACAAGCCCTTAACTCCACTACCAGTTTCATGGAGTATCTGGGGTACATTTGCCGAAGTTCAAAAAGCAAGTATTGATATTTAGCCGGTTTTTCCACCTCTTTTGCACCCGTGTCCAATACCGTCTTTACCATAAGGGCACACGGGGTCTGAACCCAGGGCCCCCAACCTCACGCGGGCCCCAAAATGCCGATATATTTACTTAGACAAAAAAAAGGAGCTCAATTTTTTTCAGTTTTCAAGTTCATAGATACCTACTAAAATTACTGTCAGATTTTCAATTTTTTCCAGCGAGTGAACAGTGAACATTTTAACAATAATAAATACGTATTATTTGCTATTTGGTGAAAATAATTAACTGCACCATAAGTATAATAAATATAAAATCATAACAGAAAAATATTTTTTCTTGTCATTCCCTATTTTTACTTTCCAACGGGGCCCCAAATTTTTGTGTGCCCAAGGGCCCCTGCATGCCCTAAGACGGCCCTGCCTATGTTTATTTCAGCAGGAGCCTAAAACTCAATCACGAATATGGAGCATGTGAGGTGGTCGAGGAGAACGATATCAGGCTTGGTTGCTGCCTGCCTGCCAACTCCAACAACAAAAAATCCAGCTGCCTGGTGGTGGGGAAGGAGTTATTCCACCAGATTGTACATTTATCATTCTGGACAGACTCAATATCTCCTGGGGCAAAAAGTAGCACAGGTGTTTCGTCGATGCCATAATGGTGTGCTTGTGTATTTTTTGCAATGCTATGAAATTTTAATCAATGAACATATTTCAATTCTGTTATGCACTTTATCAATACAATTATCGCACAGTAGAGAATTGAAAAAAGAAAAGAAGGGGCCAGGAAATGCAATGTAGGTCTTAGGCTAGCTGCCAATGTGTTCACCACCATTCTACCAATGCTTCCTGATTCTTATGGAAATTTTTGGAGGATATAAGGATACTTGATGCTGCACCCTCGCAATTTGAGTTAAGGGCTGCATGCATAAAGAAAAACAAGGCTTCAAAGAAATATGTGGAAATGTCCGTAGCATCACTTTGCCATGGGAAGCACTGTTTGTGAAATGTTCACTTCTGTTGACTAATCAGTGATGAAGTATGTTGAAAATTGCAATGAAAAAAAAGTCCAGACCTGGACCAAGAATCAAATGGCAGTGGTGTGTGCCTAGACCGAGCTAGCCAAAGGTCTGTGGTTATTGCTATTCATTAGGCACACTTCTCTGCACATTTCTGTTGATTTTCACAGATACTAATGAAATTCCACATTTTTCTTCTTTCTGAACTCCAACTGCTGCTTACCCATCATTCAATTCTTGGAGGGTGCCGTATATCCTACCTCCAAGTCGAGAATAGTGGCCAGGAGCAGACGACATCTCAAAGAAATCGGTTGTACTTTTTGCCCTATTAATGCAACATATACCTTAATATTTTACGCAGCATGTTTGAAACATATTTCTGGTAAACTTTTTATAGCTTTCAATGTTATTGAGATTTCTGGCGGGTTTTATTAAGACTCATTTTATAGCTACCCGCTAGCTTTATGTAGAATAAATTTTGTCATAAAAAATAAATGTAGTCATATACTTTAGGAGATAATAATAATAACTTTATTTCACCATTGGCAAGTACATTTGCATGGCTAAAGTCAATAGAACCAAAAGGGGTTCAGGTTACCTGTTCACAATATGGATTATTTATTTATTTCAACCACCCCAAAAACAACTTGCAATGGCCTCTTACATCAGGTGATGTAACATTAACAATAGACGAACACAAACACCCATATCCGGGATGGAGAAAAATCCACCCAGGAGGGACTCGAACCCGCGACCCTGGGATTGGTAGGCGAGGACGTTACCCTGTCGCCACTGGGGCCGACAAGCTTAGAATTACAATATATTATCCAAATAATCAGAGACACTGTAATAACATTTATCAGACAGAAGAAGTTTGAACTTTTTTTTTTAAACACAGAGAGTGAGGTGCTATTTTTTATTGCATCCAGTATTTGGTTGTACATGATAGAGGCAGAGTGGCTGGGATCTTTCAGACAAAGAGAACTGGAGTATTAGATGAAATGTATATTGTTCCTTGAATGGGTGGAATGATGGTTGTAGGTGGAATTTGTAGGAAATTTAGAAAGGTTCACTTTAACGAAGCAATGCATAGTCAGGATGTATAGAGAAGGAAGTGTGAGGATCTTAGATATAGCAAAGAGAGGTTTGCCTGGGGTGTGAATAGGGACTTGATACATAGCCTTGATAGCTGGTTTCTATAGATACATTTAATTACTATATATGTATTTATTATCCTAAGGCACCCTATATCTTCCACATCACCAGTGTCTTCGTCCAATTTTAGTTACATGTTTCCTATCTCTTTCTTTCACCTTCTGTTCAAATTATTATATATTTATTCGCCTAAAGGCGTTGTGTGAGTGAGTGAACGAAAAAAAAAAAAAAAAAAAAAAAAAAAATATATATATATATATATATATAATAAAAAAACACTTGACAGGGGGTGGGGAAAGAAAAGTAAAAAGAGAGAGAGGACTTACTGGGACGTTTCGGGCATGTAGGCCCTTCTTCAGCTGTAGAAAATTTTCATATATATATATATATCCTATACCCACTAACAAGCAATTATATGATTTGTATAATGAGTAACATTTTATACCAATGGTGTCAAAGCTGCTCTGAACCTGCCGCATGGCATGAGTGAATTTTCAACATGGCTGTATGTTTTTGTGGCCCTTGTATTCAGTGGCGTAGCCAGGTTTTGGGTCTAGGGGGACAGAAAATTTTTAGGAGGTGCCAACTCATAAATTTACCAATTGATTAACTTTACAAATTTTGGTGATGCAATAGGCAGATGGGTTTGTACAAAATATGACAATTGACTACGTATTATACTCATTAATTTATACGTTTTTGGGAATTAAGAGTGGAACAATTCACAGACTTAGGGGCGTCAGAACAAGGGGTGGGGGGGCATTCGTCCCCCCTGCCCCTCCCCTGGCTACGCTACTGCTTGTATTTTCTTTATAATTACACAGTGTAAATCAAACTTGGGATATGATCTTGGGATTTTAAGTTTGGTTTTATGATATATTCATTCTCCTTACTCTTAAGTTATGACCGTTGCTTTGGCCATTTTAAAAAGTGGTACCTACACAACCCTATTCTGTCACTCACTTTTCAGTGTGAAGTTTTATTTTAACTGCATTCTTGTGTTAATGCAGTCATTTGTATATTGTTTATTTATCCTACTGGTTCAGTCTCATTGGGGTAGGTTAAAGGGAGGCTGCTGTAAATTGCAAGATACGATATTACATTGCAAATTTCATGATATCAAGTAACATACATGAATGTTGCATTATATCACATATTGAATTTTTCTCCATATAGAAATATAAAGGTGTGAAACATTTCCAAACTATGATAAGTTCACCCTAAGAGAGTAGGTAATGTGTTGGCCATATCTTATATTTGTAACTAGATACCTATTGCAGACATAGTGAAATTGCTGAGGAGGACCTAAATATTGTCTCGGATGCACAAATTTTCATTGTATACTATGTCATATACATTTATCTTTAGACGTCGAGTGTATGAAGAAATAGATTTGGAATTAAATTAAATATTATTTGAAAAATAAAAATAAATATCTAGCTACTTTTTTTCAAGGTTTTGTGCACCTACTCATTATTCAGAGAAGAAACTAGGAAAGTTTGAACTAAAAAATTTGTTATGCTTTATTCAAACAATGTAAAAGTAATATAATCCTATTGATTCCATTGAAATTCTGAATGAAATTTTCTCCCATTGAAATTCTTCTCTGTCATTAAAAGTGCTGGGTGAGACAAATTTTAATATACTTTTCCTAATTTTTTGTGATACAGAAGGAGCCTCAGCCATCCAAGGAAAGCATTCTAAAAGATATGGAAGGAGGTTGTCCTGTGGACTATGTTGAAATCAAAGGGGGAGTTGGAAATCCATCCAATTCCTTTAGTGTATCATCTCCTTCCAGTTTTGAAACTATACCACTCACAGAAGAGACGAAAGATGATGAAGTCACTTCTGTTGTTGAGTATTGTTGGTGTCCTGAGTGTGGGGTTGAATTTTTGAGTCCTCAGGAGTTGAAGGCCCATTCAGAGTGGTGCAGGGGAATAGGGAAGTCAGTGTGTGATTCGATGAGTGAAGATCATGAGGTGGTGGTGGTTGAATACTCTGAAAAGAGCATTAATCGACAATTATTTGATCCGAATATCTGCTGTGGGAGATGCAGGAAAGTGTTTACGAAAAAGGAGTATCTGATACATCACATAAACAAGTATGACTTCAAGTGCAAATCAAAGAGCTCTTGTAGTTCTGATGCTGCTGATGAAAAAAACCCATGTAGAAAAGATGAGTACAGAATGATTTCCTTGTGTAATGAGAAATGTGCAGCATTTGAAGGGAAAAACATATCTCAAAAAGGAAAAAGAGAAATGAATTATATAAAAATCACTGCAAATAGATCCTGTACAAATATTCAAGAGCCAATGATTAGGATGTGCCATAATGGAAAGCAAAGTTCTCTTAGAAAAGGAGAGACTGTTGTTAATATACTGAGCACAGGAAGTAAACATAGATCAAATAAAATTTCGTTGAGATCTGTTGATGAGGGCTCTGCTTTTACAAACTATAATTCTTCTTCATCTCAGAATTTTATTCTCAACTCTTCTCTAACTGCATCTGATATGAATTGTAGTATTTGTGGAAAGATTTTTGAGAGTGAGAAGTTTTTAAGCCTTCATCTAAAAAATTGTAGTCAAGGCTTGAATGATGAAAGAAAAACAACTTTAAATTCCAAGCGTAAAAGTTCCAAAAAATACTCCTACGAAAATTTATCATCTTCTAATAGTTCTGATTTAATTAGTGAGGTTAACTCTCAGATAATTTTAGATGAAAGTAGTGCGGGTGCTCTTATTTGTAAATCAAAAGGTGTTCAGTCAGGAGCATATGGTTTATTAGTGGGTGAAGGGATTGTCAGTGTAGAAGGGTTTGAGTTGTACATTTGTGATTACTGTGAGAAGTCTCACACAGCCAAACCAGAATTGCGAAACCACATAGTAAAATGTCATCTGTCTCTGGATCCACAGAAGTGTACTGTGTGTCACAGATTGTTCACAAACAGTGATGAGTTGAGGGATCACTCTCGTTTGCATCCCAAGGATAAGAAGTTCTACTGTACTGTGTGTGAAAATAACTTTAGTGACCATGTTATGCTCAGGAGACACGTAATAGAAAAACACCATGTGAACAGTGCCTTCATTTGTGCCATCTGCTTTAATGGGTTCACTTCCAGGAAAGATATTGGCTTTCACTGTTCACTGGTCCATACAGAGGCCGAGAAGCCATTCAAATGTTCTAAATGTGGGAAATCTTACACAACGAAAAAATCTTTTAGTTTGCATCTGAAGGTGTGCCAATTGAAGACAGTTTCATTCCAGTGTAATATTTGTGGCAGGTATCAGACCACTAAAAATAATCTTCGTAATCATATGAACTTTCATTCACATGAAAAAAAATTTGCCTGTTCTATGTGTCCAAAATACTTCTGGAGGAGCTCTAATCTAAATATCCATGTAAGAAGTTTCCATTTGAAACTGCGGCCTCATGAATGTAGGATCTGTGACAAAAGGTTTGGTTATAAATCTCATCTTACTTCACACTACGTATCACACACTGATGACAGGCCTTTCATTTGTCCTGAATGCCACAAGCCCTTCAAGACCAAATATGCCTTAAAAAAACACCTCCGGGTGCATAATATTCCTTGATTCTTTATATTCATTCTGTAAATGTTAGAGTGGATTTGCAAGTAAATAGATCGTTATTTACTATGAGCAATGTATAATTGTGATATTTAGGGATACCAAACATGTGATTACACAGAGTGAGCAAAATGCACAAGTTCCACCTTCCGTCAGATCTCACTTCTGACACAGTGTGCATTTTGAAATCACATTCAAGGAATGCCCATATAAATTCATTGACAATAGTACTCTCCCATCATATTGCATTAATGATAATGTTTGTTTATTGCTGAGGAAATGAGTTTACTTATTTTAATATTGGCTAACAAAGGCTACAAAAATATTCTCCATTTGCATCTTGGCTAATTACGTTTTATAGTTTTTAAATTTATATCTCACCACCAATTTTTAGATAACTTGGTGACTCCTACATCACCAGTCAACTGCAAAAAATTCACTTAGGTCTCTTTTCTGGAGTAGATCTTCTACTTTCTACTTGCTTCCCTGTTATTCTTACCCTAATGAGAAATACCTTTGTTAACCAATCACGAAATATATTTCGTATGAGTTGGTTGGAATATTTACTATGTATGTTATTTCTAATAAATGTGCTACAACTACTGGTCAATCAGTCACTACTCTAAAGGAGAGGAAAAGCAGATAACTTCTTTGCTTAATTGTGAAGCATAGAAGTAAGCCAACTATGTGAAACAGTCTAACTTTTCCATAGAAATTGCCATGAGAATATATCGGCCTGGATAGGGATTCAAACCACGCTTGCCAGGTCTGCACATTGGCCTGGCAAGCCTGAGATGTGAGTGTTTTGGTGGTCTGTACTTTTTTCTGGCAAGCCAAAGATCCATGGTTCGATTCCTGGTCCAGGCTGATTTTTTTTCCTGTCAATTTATAAGTGTTTCATCGCTGTATTTTCGGCAGCTATGAATTTCTTCGTAGTCTAACTTTTACTGAAAATTAGTGGAAAGATGACTGATTTAAATTTCCTCCCATTAGACCAACATTATTCCTAGCTCTGGTGGTTACCTTACTTACTAGTGTGTCAGTGACTGCTCTAGTTTCATGGTAAACCTAAAAAACTACCTGTTAAAGGAATAACTTACGAGACTTCCTTGAGAATGTAATTTCATGTTTGTAAATGTATTTGTTTTTTGGTCATTCTATGCCCTAATTATACCCTATACCATGGTATTACTAATAAAAATTAGTGTATTGGCAATTAGTGTTTAGTAATACCATGCCCTATTCCACATTTTGACAATATCTAGTCCATTGACCAATGGAACATAAATAAATATTATTATAATTGTTTATTATGTTTTTTCGAAAAGTGTCCACACTTGCAAGTATATTTTCCATTCCCGCACCATGATTAATCACAGAATAACTTGATATGGAGAGTGTAAAGGCATATTCACAGAACCGAAAGGATCATCGGTCCGCCCAGGATTCGTTGAGGGATCGGGAGTCAGGGCACAGGAATTAGACTCGCACATACTCTTGTTGTCTTTATTCCATCATGTCCACAATTACACTCTCCGCATGCATTGTCTCCCACAGTACAAGCGGGGATAAAGGGGGAGGAGGGGTGGAATGGGTTGGGGTGGTGGCTTCCTCTGGTATCCCTTAGGTTGCGTTACCTGGCATCCACCGCTGTCACGTTGCCGAGTCTCCTCCGCTAACTGAGCCACCTGAGAGCGTCAGCAAGATGGTGGAAGGTGGTGGGTGGGGAAAGCGAGGGAAGGAAGGTGGTATCCGTGGGAGCGGAACTGAGTCAACAAATCAACACTTTACAGAGAGCAACAATGCAAGACATTTTGGCAAAACAACGGTAGAACTCCAAAGCAAGAAATCAGCTTTTTCCTAAAATAGTAGTACATACATACATATTTCATCTCGGGAAAATGTATTTTTTTCACCTCTCTTTACTATTGGCATTTTGTGAGGTGTAAGGTAAATAAAATTATGATGTTTTTCCAGCAATAGTTCTGGTCAGTTGACTTTCCATGGAATCCTAAAAAAACTAATGTTGGAGAAAAAGTATTAAAGTTCAATGATGGAATTCCCAATTTGTGATATATGTAACTGAAATTTTTCTCATTCCTTGAATCACATTGTAATGTAACTTTGAAAGCACCAATCAACTATGCACCTACTAGCTAAGTGATTTCCCATGTTTTTCTTTTAACTCAATTTAAAAGAGAAGTGTAACTTGCTATTTTTTTAATAAATTCACATTTTTCTAATTTTTCAAGTGAAAATGAATATGATGAACACATCTCGGGCTTCCCATAGGATGAGGTTCTTCATTTTAACCGACTTTTTGAAAGGAGACTTTTGTCTCTCTTCCTTTCCGAGGGTGTTTTGAGATTAAATATACCTGGTACAGGGTTGAAGCAGGCCTGGAAAACATGGAATATATACCTGGAAAAGTAATCAAAACTGAAAACGGGCCTGTGGAAAATATTTCAAAAATTCATCGTTTTCAGAACTTCTAGCAACTTTCAACAATAGGATAGTACTTTTTTGTTGAATCCAAATATTTCCTTTTATATTGTCACTGGTTGTATCTCAAGAAAATCTTTAGCTCGGACAGGGCTGGACTCAAAGTTTTGAGCCATGACTTTGATCACTGTGCATTAGAAAATGCATGATATGATAAAATTTAAAAAGTAAATTTTTCCTGAATGATTTGCATTACATGTGTAAAAGCCTGTATAACTTTTTTTCCCAGTTTAGCATGACATTTTTTTTCTGTTGTTATTAACCTTAAGGTTAAAACATAACCTTTAGAGTACAAATTTAATAATTATTAAATTAAAAAAAACCTATTTCTTAAATCATGGGGCAAACATCAGAAGAAAATTGGCTATTGGATTAATAGAAACTATGACTCAGAATGTGTGGAGGCTGATCAAAGGCTGTTGATAACAAGATGTCATTGAGAGCTGCATCCAGAAAAATTATTTTTCGATTTGGTACCCTAATTAAGTAACAAAAATCATGGCAAACGTGCCAGAACCCCAGGAGGGCAACCTGTATTTTAACATGACAAGGAAGTAGCCGTCCAGGAGGCCATTCTTTTATGTGTCGATTGGGGATT
The DNA here is from genome assembly GCA_963573305.1 of Pyrrhosoma nymphula. Taxonomy (NCBI): domain Eukaryota; kingdom Metazoa; phylum Arthropoda; class Insecta; order Odonata; family Coenagrionidae; genus Pyrrhosoma; species Pyrrhosoma nymphula. The sequence goes on from OY754336.1 coordinate 68,679,398, forward strand.
CTCACTTATTATTATATCCCATTTATTTTCTTATATCTTTTATACAATCTCTTATAACAGTTTTAAGTGTGTACATGTCTTTGGGACATGGGGAAGAGAGGGGGACCCAAAGGCGTCCCATGCTGCCCTTGCCCACCTTGAGCAATGGGGGCTAGGTATGTACAATCGAACTGTCTGACTTTCCACTTCCTCCCTTATGCATCAATACTTCTCGGTAATAATTGGTGCTTATTGGTGATAATCTCTCTTCTCATTTTAGTGCTGATGTTTTAAGAGCTTATGTAAAGCCAACAATATCGCCTATATATTGTCAAATGTGAGAACACGTGCATGCTGACTGATTTGTATTTCGTAGCTCACAATAGAATACTTTTTAAAAATGACAGCCTATGCAGAGCAAAAAATATGAGAAAATCATCAAATTAGACACTGTTTCACGGTACTATTTTTAAAATGATGTCGCTGAAAATTCATATATCCAGGCCTGAATGCCTCTGAGACTACACAATAATCTACCTAATTTCATAATTCACTACATGAAAATGACAAATATGTGAATTATTTTGTTGGGTGTAAAGTTGGGGTTTTAATATTCAATAAGTCTCTTTCCATCCGTGATGACATTATAGGACTTGAATTCACTTGTGTGATAAATATAAAGCTATTCTAAGATTTTTGGCGCTATGCGCCGCAATACTTTTTTTTGACGTTTTTTTAAGCAAAAATACTCGAATGATATAAATACGAACTTTAGCAATTTCAAGACTATTATAATATTCATATAATATTTCAAGATATTAAAATCGTAGGGAGAGAAAACTTGTTGTCCTGGCACCCGTTGGTACCAGAGAAAAAAAAATATATTATATATATATATACACACGGAAAGTTTCGCCAATAGGCCACAACAATAAAAAATACACTGGACAGGGGGTGGGAGTTCTTTTCCCACCCCCTGTCCAGTGTATTTTTTATTATTTATATATATATATACATTTTCATCTTCCCCATCAAACCCTGTGTTCGTCCTTTTATGTGTACCTATCCATTTCCATTTTCCTATGAATGTATGAATTTATTCGCGCCTTTGAGCGTCATTTTCGTATGATTGAGTATACATATATATATATATATATATATATATATATTAAAATTAAAATAAAAGTTATAAAATCAGTTCAAAAAGTCAAAATATGTATATTGTTTCAATTCTGTCAATGTTCAGGCACCCGTTCTGCCTTAGGTTTAGTTATTTTAAATTTAGTGTGCACCATATAGCACCTGCTTACTAGTAGCCTTTCATCCTCTTCTCCTTCACTAACACTGTAAAGGTTAAACTGGTCCCTTCAAACTGCATCGCCATTTTCCCCCTGTGTGCCATTGCACAGACAATATCGCTGAAGAGGTGGACTCAAGTTGCACCGTTGCAGCGCTCTATTCTTTGGGCCGAGGGCCCTGCCATTGCCCGTGGTCTGGTCACTTTCAAGACTGAGTATTTTATTTTCATATTTGAAATTACATAAGTTTGTTTTCTAAGAATTTTCGTTCATGCTGTGTGAATCAATCGTTCACAGCAGAGAAATTCGCTGGGACAAATGTGTTGCGTTAGTATTGAAAGGGTTAAAAGGGATGGATCTGAGTTCCGCGGTTTTACAGTTTTTTTTTAATCAAGTACCGTTATCTACCGCTGTTATAGGTAGTTAGTATCCACTACTAAAGAAAAATAGTGATGAGTTGGCACTCCCTATCCTAGACGCCGCGCCGTCTGTCGCCCTCTCCCGGGAACAGTCGCAAATAGGTACTCGGGGTCGAGTGCGACGGGCGGATTAAGGAGGGGGGGGGGGGGCCGTCCCCCCGTAATTTCCGGGAAAATAGAAAAGATGGTGATTATTTAGGTCATGGTTCTCCAATGCAAGTTTTTATTTCACCAGCTCAATACACAATGTTTAAATATAATTGGAAAATATCTAAAAGCCACTTGTTTAAACAGACACAGTATCCTCGATGTTCGCAATTGTACTTTTGTAGGCCTTTTGATGAACAGTGTTGTGAAAGCTTTGGTACCGTAACGGAATAGTTATAAGATATTATACTATGTATGCAGACCTATATACATACACCTATTTACTATGTATGCAGAGAATAGTGCCGCGAGTTTGGGCAGTTGAGCCGTAGTGCGTCTGCCAGAATGGAATACAGTCTCCACGTCCTCCTTCAGCATTGCCTACTATGCGACACCCTCCGCTCTCGTGCTCGTCGCGACATGTCAGTTGCCCGGCTGTAGCGAGTGTATTATTTCAGTTGTAGTGAGTGACAAGTTCAAGAGTTCTTCACATGTTTAGGACCCTGCGTCCTTTTTCCTTTATTCTGTGATATACCTGACGTGCATATCAACCTTTCAGCCAGAGATGGTAAGTTCAGTCGGTTAATTACAACGACATAACTTATTTGCGCTTTCTCGCGCTCGCCATTAGGGTCGGACGGCCGGCTTCAAGCTCGGGTCCACATTAGCCTCCATATTGCTATTTATCTGCTTTTTGATCAAGAAATTGAACACCCACCTATTTACTGGACTTTCATTTTCATTGTGTTATCATAGAAATGATGTAAGAGTTTTTTGTAGTTTTGAAAACCCACCGTAGTTTTGTCCCCTCTCCTTTTGATAGCAGTAAAATTGAGGACTCTCTAAGTATAGAAAAATAATTTTCAAGTATTACGCTATAGGGTGAGAAAAAGATATGCTTATAATGTTTTTTGCAACTCGTCGCATAAGGAATAGATAAGGTTTAGGTACTTTTGTTTACAGGCGTCTTCTTCTAGTAGGTCTGGTACAAAGCGGAAAACTAATTGTGCCTCTGCGGACCTTCCAAGCTTTTTCTCTCGCGTCCAAAAACAAAAGACGCCAGAAGCAACAGGAGGAAATACACAATTTGCTTACACCATGCCTTCATGCTGCACAACTGACAATGAGACTCAAGCTGAGTCCATGGTCCTTTTACAATCCCCTCCACGTAACCACGAAACTTCGACTGAAGCGTCAATTTCTTCACTTCCTTTGGCTGAAAATTTCCACTGTGACGTAGGTCTCTTCAAAGTACCAGGAAAGGAAAGACCTGATGATAGGAAAATAGCAGAACTTATGGAAAGCCCTTGGACATCCACAAGCCACTACAAGAATCCCTTTACAACTCATAGGAAGGGAATCGCGGAAGAGCGTCGTTACGTGAGGATAGAACATCTTGAAAAGTACCCTTGGCTTGTGGTTTCTCCCTCAATGAATGGACATTTTCGTAGGCATTGCCCTTTTTTCCCAATCAACGGCAGCTTGCAATACAAATTTGTAGTTAAAATCCCTCGTTACAGAGCCGTTAAAGTTTTCAAAACTGCTAGGGAAACTAGATGATCTGGAAAACCACCAACAAACAGTCTATCACAAAGGTGCAGTGCCCAGTTGGCCCTGAATTTTCTGGAAAAATACAAAAATCCTGAAAATGAAAACACAATCCAACTGGACGGCTACAGAAGGGAGAAAATCAAGGAGAATAGAGAAAATCTGAAGCTGATACTTAAAAATGCGATTTTTCTTGGCCGTCAGAACATACCAATCAGAGGTCATCGGGGCGACGCGACGGTGCATTATCATTGGAAGAGCCCTTGACGAATGACGGCAACTTCCGAGCATTACTGCGTTTTTGTTGCTAAGTATTATAAAAAATTATAAAAATATTAAAGGAAATTAGTATTTTCTGAATATGTACTTATATTTTTATTTCATTCCAACCAATTTTCATTTTGTACGGCATTAAAGAAGATTTCTTTCAAGGAGTTCGAAATCCTTGGGTAGGCTGCCGCGGGTTGATGGATGGAAAGATGCAGGTCTTCCGCGTTTTGCACCGCGTCGGTCAATATGTTTCCTTGGACGACAGTTTCGTAGGCGTTGTGGTCGGCTTCTTCTGGTCGGTGAAGTGAAGGTGCAGCCATTCGTTTTCTTATATATCTCAAGCGTTAGACCTGAATCCAACGGATGAGATATATAATACGACAAATGGCTGCACCTTCACTTCACCGACCTGAAGAAGCCGACTGAAACGCCGCCGAAACTGTCGTCCGAGGAAAAATGGACCAACGCGGTAAAACCCGGGAGAAACTTAACTTATTCACAAGAATGGCATTCTTTACATCGGTTTTTTACGTTTTTCAAATGTGATTAGATAGATTTACTCAATAATTTATCACATCACTTATATCTAATATAGCCACACCAAAACTACGTTCCAAGCGCTTCATTTCTTTTAATTTTCCGAGGGAAGTCCACCCGGACCTCCATTTAGTTGAGATATATTGCATACCCCCCAGGCCCCGTGGGAAGTAGTGAACCGCCCCCCCCCCCCAAACAACACCCTTAATCCGCCCCTGGCAGTGCGAGGAAGGTGAGTTTGAGGATATAGCCGCAGCAAGTTGGCGAGGAAAATGGAATCTTTGGATTTACCACTGGCGATGTATGCGACATTTGCTGATAGACGGGATCTCGGTGATAAATGAATGGTGAGTGACAATCCAATTTTTAATCCAATTTAAGATCGGGTGTTAAATGTGACACGTGTGGTTCCTACGTTAGTACACGGCACTATTGTAGCTTATTATTCATCCACCTCCACTCACAATTTAGCTTAAAATGATTTTTGTAACTTTACTCTAAATAAAATATTATCAAAGCTTTAGAAGCTGTAGTTGAACCTTGACATTCCTTCGAGCTCCATTTGACGCCTTAATGTACCCCATTTAATTATCACTAACTTTGAATTTTAAAGAAAATGTTTTCCTACTTGTTTCAAATCGTCGTGGCCAATATAATCATCTGAATGTCCTTTAATAGGACCAACTGGTTGTTTGGTTCCAAACAGTAATTCCTCTAATTTTCTCTGTATTGTGGTCCTGTAGACAATTAGGCTTTTTAACCTTTCTTTTTGTCCTTCCTTAGGTGTCTCATTGAAGTTCATCATATCATCTGCCTTCCCTTTCGTTGTCCAAATTCATATTCATTTAATCTCTCTTCTATTCGTGCCAGCTATCTCTCATATTATCATCCTGGATATGCCACATCTCTTAATTTGTTCTCGATCTATTTCCATTACCTCTTATGAATATTGGCACTAATTTACTGTCCACCAAAGACAAATCTATCATTCTCTCTTTGTCTTTCTTTCCACCTAGCTTATTCCTTTCATTTCAAGGTGCTCCTACATCTCAAAAGCATCCAGTCAAAGTCCATCATTTTTCTTCAAGAAAATATTTCTGAGCCATGATGTTTATGCTTAATTCAAAAGATTTCACTATTTTTTAAATTAATAATAGGTTCTGCCTCTCCCTCATTTCCTTTCTCTTTGTAAATTATTCCATATAATATGAACTTTAAGGTATGTGTATGTACTAAACCTTTTACTGTACTCAATTTATGTGTTAGCTGTTCCAACTGTTCTATTTCACACTATTCAACCTCTTTAGCCCTGGAAAACTTTGGTTATCTTTATCTTTTCATGGCTCTTCTACACCCTACATACTCGTCGTACTGTGTCTGAAAGATTGCTCAATGTTGACTGCAGTTCCTAGGCTGACTGTCCAATTAAATAATTATCTGATAATCTGGCTGTATCTGCTGCCTGTCTAATTTCATTCTAACTGCCTAATCTTCCCCTCCATTTTAATGCTGCAACTATTATACCATTTAAATATTCTACCTTGGTTGAGCCTTTAGTGACTTGAAGAAAACAGTAGGTAACGCTTAAATGCTGAGATGAAAGTGCTAATAAGTTAACTTTTGTCGCGAAGGTAGAACGAAATTTCTCAAAACTGTACTAATGCTGATAAATTAAAAAAAAGCTGCTCCATTAGGTTTAACAGGATAATGTGTAAGTATGTAGTAATATAATTCAGAGATGAAAGTGCGTTTCAATTTAAAAGCCAGCAAAAACATGAAATGTCAACAATTCCATAACTAACTTCTTGATGCTTCAGCACAATGGTGAATTGACTTCATGATATTGTTAATATTTACAAAAATTTCGTTTTAATTAAAATTGAAAATAATCCTTTTCCAAAATTCAATACTGTGAAATGGTATATTTTTTTGGGTCCCTTCAATTTCACTATGAAGAATGAATCTTAATTCTCATCAAGTCGACTAAAAGCAGTGCCCACAGCCCTTGGCTGACTGATGCTTGATTTACAGTGAATCCAACAGCCTGTATTAGTTAATTATCCTCCTATTTGTAACCATACTTCAAGCTCCTTGTGTAATTCTATCGCTATTTCCTCCATACATAAGTTGAATAATGAACATCATGTACTAGAGCACTATGTCACCCAGCTCATTCTCACCCGGTTTTTCTATCATCTTCGTACTTGTGTAGTCTGATGAAGTGCTGCTCTCTCCCACCAACTACTCATATGCTATGAACTCAACCAAAGCCGCTTTAGTCTGCCAAATGCCAAAATCAGCAATTCAAACTAAAATAATTACAAGTACATTCTTTATTTCTTTCTACATTTTCATTGTAGCTATAGCATCATGCAGTTCCATGCCTTTAGTAAACCTTAGCTGGTCTTTGCCTGAGACATCTCCTCTTCACTAACATTTCATATAGTTTTACTCTGAGGACATTCTTTTTTAGTGTGAGAAAATAAGCTTATTGTTCCATGATCTTTGCACACCATCACGGTATTCTTAATTTAATAAGGGAATCAATACAGTCTTACTAAGTCTTCTTCTGCACTCCGTAATCATAAATTCAGGGAATAAGTTAAAAAAATTCTGTTTCTTCTTTTGATAGCTTCCTACCAAGCAACTCAGGAAAGGTATATTGTTCTCCATCTGCTTTATTCACTTTCATTTTCCTTAAAGAAATTTCTTCTGCTCAATGTTATATTCCTGGATCCAACCAATCCTTGTCCACGTAGCTTTCTCTTTTTGGTGTTAGGCAAATGGACCTTATTTTTGGTTAATTAAGTTCATCATTAAACTTTTTCCATCTCACCTGACTTTCCTCTGGTTTCATCTGAACTTTACCGCCTTGTGTCTGGTAGTTATTTCCTTTCACTTTACTATATGGTGCACCTACTTTTCCCAGTATTTGGAATTATTCTACATCTTCAATTAGCATTTTCTACCATGTTTACTTTTCCGTATTCATTTCTCCTATTAGCTTTTAGCTCATTACTCTCCTCATTATCCACGTATACTGTTATTTGATAATCCATTTTCTTTTTTGCTACAACTTACCTCCATATAAATCATCTCACCTGTGACCCAAAGCTTTGTCATCCGTTTTTATTTACCATTCATATTTTCCCTTCTACAGTAAAATTCTTAGGATTCATTTGAATTTTAAACCCCAGCATAACATGAATTAAGATTATTAATATGTATGAACCACTGAGTAATGAAAAATTATTGAGTATAAAGTTATTTATTAATTTTTCAAATTTATCATCACATCATGGTGGTTGCTTATTGCCTTTTAGTTCTTGCCGTATGCTAATTTGAAGTCTTATATGAGTCAAGGAGACGTACATATGGCAGTTACCCATTGTTTATTAAAATTGTAACTATAAAAAGAAGTATAAATCACAACCCTATAGCAGTGAGCAACCATATAGCAACATAGCAATATTTTCCGGCAACTTTTCTGGTATTCATTAAGTTTTTTTTCAATGCAGGTAATGGGGCACTATCTTCACAATGGTGTCCTCGTGAATTATCATTTGGAGTGCTGTACCTAGGGGATGATTCTTGGTAATGTCCTGGGTCATGTTATCTTCTATTGGAGCTTTGTTCGTCATCAATCTTCTCACACATCCCATCAACTGCCAAACCTGAAATAAATATGAAACGGGTGTTATTTTTAGTATTATTATAGTTCACGAATGCTTGTTAAAAGTTGTTGATGCAGTGGTCAATACGTTTGCAAGTTTCTTCCTGAACAATTTAATTATGACTTCACATTAGTATAGGGTCTTTTATAAAAAATGTAGACCTGGACAGTATTCCTAATCGTAGGTCCTAAGCTTTAAAATGTGTGTAAAAATTAAATAAATAAAGTTGATTGTACGAAGGTGATTATTTATTTGCTCGTCTGACCCACCATGAAAGTTATCAGGTGGACTGCAAAGGATTGCCCAAATACGGTGAGAGGTAAAATAAACGGGGCGCATAACTTCAAGGCAGTTGTTGTAAGGGGGGGTATCTTATTTGGTTGCCTACACCAACAGGATGACGTTGTGGACTGTGTATTTTCTGAGAAAGTATTCGGTCATTATTGTTAGAATTCATTAGTTGAGGATGAGGTAAGTGCTGTTTCTTGTTTGCATTCCATGCACTCTTTTGTATCGAAATACTACGTAATAAAATCATAGAATTTTTCTCTGAGGAAATTTCGAGTTCCAACGCTCATCCTGAATGCATAGGTGACCCACACAACTTCCGCATTTGACTTCGCGATTACGGGAGAATGGGGGAAGGCTGTCGATTGGAGATGGGTGGCCGAGGATTCAAAGTGGCGAGGTGGCAATGCCGTCCGAACTTGGAATCATTTTCATTGCTATTCCTCGCCTAAATGGAAAAATTACTTTTAAGCCTCCTCCCTCAAGGGGAGGAGGCTTTCGCGATTCACAGTTGGTGCGACTCGCAAATCACTAGATCTTCACAAATGCGATGTCTCCAAACTAATGAACGCAAGGAATTAATCATACCTTTTTCTATGGTTTAGCATTAATTCAGGCGTACTACCGCAGCGGTAATCTTAAAAAGTGAGATTTTTCGTCCGACGATAATTTAATAAGTTGATAAAAATAAAATCTCGGAAGAAAATTAAATCTTATGTATGATTGTCTCGGACCCCCTCACCCCCCTACATGCGAAAACCTCAACCCCCTTCCCCCCCAAAACGTCTTACGTAAAAATTGAATGGCCCCTTGGCGGATTAATATACATATTTTTAATGCCTCCTCATGGCTGCGAGACAGGGATCAGAGTTCCAATTCATACACACCACCTCTGCCAGTATCCGAACTCGGGCCCTACTAAAAGCACCATCACTACTAGTAGTGATGGTGCGATGGCCAGGGCTCAAGCAACCTCACTAACCCAATCCTCCATGAAGCACTCGAAAATCGGTATCATCTCCAAACAATTTAGGAGCATTAACGTGCGATATTCCACAGTTGATTAAATTATTTTTCCTCTGTGGAATATAGTAGGTACTAATGTGCACTTTCCGGTGACTCCGTTAAAGGTAATACTGGTAATACCGTGGCTAGTCACGGTATCCTCAGAATTTGTCAATTTGTCAAACTGTGTGACAGGCTTGAAAAAAATTGGGTTCATTCGATTCACAGGCAAGTCAAATGAAAGTCATAGACGATATGTTATTTTACATTAGCAAAGTTAGCACTAGGAACAGTGACAATAGGTAAGGAGATGATTTTAGGTATATTAAGAGCTGTAAAGAATAATTTAAAAACCTGAATTATTAAAAAAATTAGATTGGAATTCCATCCAACCTGAATAAATAAAACGAGATGAAAACTTCCAGATGATAAAACGGACATGTTGACTTCTTTAAATCCCTGGTTACACGATACATTAACACGTACCTACAAGTTAATGTGTGAATGCATGAACGCGAGAATGAACGCGAAAATTCATCGTGTAACCACACCAAAATGTACGAATGCATGAATGCGTGAATAGAAAATAGAACCTGTTTTTATTTGGTTCATGAATTCGTACAAGTTGCGCTTGTGCTTCAGTAACACCTGGTGGTAGATGACGGAAATAATGTTTTCTGCTGGTATGGTGTTTGTATACTTCTAAATTTCGGTTTGTTTGCGTTTGATTCAGCTATTAGTATTTATTTTGACCTCTGCTCAATTAGGACTTCGCTCTACTATTTTATCTAAGCACTGTTGGCACTTATTCCTGGACGACCTGTACGCTACGTTTATTGACCTCTCGCTATCGCTGGACCTCTCCTGTTATAGACCATTGCCCCTCGCTTGGACTACATTTGGACGTTGCATTAGTTAAATAATTATTCAAATGCATTAATTAGAAGAGCATTCCTTTTATTTCGCGTACTTATCTATTTCTTTTCACAGCTAAACGCTTTCTCAGCAAGGTCATGAATGCCGGGAGGGCTAATCCAGGAGAACAGTAAATCTCATACAAAATGCCTTGTTGGTGCGGTAAATATTTGAGAAGCTCGCGCCATTAATGTGTGATTGGCCGTTAATTACTTAGTTTTTACTTTAATAACAATTTATGCTTGTACGACTGACACATTGTTATACTTTCTCGGGTAGTTAGTTCCCTGGCAGAGTATTCAAGAAACAGCTTCGTGCTCGAAACTGGCTCAGCTGTTTTTATATACTGTACGTCCAATTATACATGAGAAACGTACGTTGGGTGCGTACGGTATAAAATAGGAACTGGAGAGATTATATTTAAGATTACCGTCGTGTACCTACATGAGGCAACGGTATTCATTTAACAGCAAGTTTTTACACATGCTTCCAATACTGCCACCGACTTCCTTTCCCAAACGTGTCGAGAATAACTTAATCTGTTTTTACGATCCATTATGTTACTACCCATAATAGTTGAGTTTATTCATATATTGCATTCAATATGTATTCACAGGCGTTTTTATCGAACATCTATAAAAAGGTTTTTTTTTATCGCAACTTTTCTCAACATGGAATACCTCACGTACCATACAGCTAATATTTAAATAAGATTTTGATCCAATGGATTCGTTCTACTGCAATTATTTGATTTTCGAGTTAACAAATACACCTCACCATAACTGCAATATAATTCCCGAAACGTATAAAAAGGGATTTAGCAAGTCCATTCTAGTATATATCATCTGAGGAAGTACCACTCGGGAAAACAAATGCGGAATTTGAGATATAATTACCGCTGAAAATCTGAATTTGAATTATTAAGTGAAATATAAGTATAGCTTTATAGTAGGTAGTCTATAGGTAGGTTGACTTTATGAACGCTTGAATGGTTTGAATGTTGCGCTTAGTCAAGGGAAAAACAACAACAATCGCAAATTCGTACCCTGAAAATTGTGCGAATGCATGTGCGGTTTCATGTAACCAATGATTCATCCATTCATTCACGCAAATGTACATGAATCCGTACATGTTAATGTATCGTGTAACCAGGGCTTAACACACGAAATTAATCCGCTCACTCACTTCAGCGATATGATTGAAAGACATTCGACCAACCAAAGGAAGTAAGGGAGACACTCGAACTGACGTGCTTAAATTCCTCCATTTCCTTCGCACAATTCGTGCCCACAGCAGAACCACGGCCAAGCAATCTAACATTTCTAAACAGTACAATAACACATGCATGAAAAACTATCTTCATCAACATAATATTACAAAAAAGGATTTTTTTCCTGTCACTCTCTAGGTATATAACACGCCCCAGCGGCGGCACGCAGGGTACATTTAGATATCAGATAGAATTGGTGATGTCAAGATTAACTACAGCTTTAAATTTATTTTATTCTGAGTAAAGGCATTATAATGATTTTAACCTAAATTAGAAGAAGATGCTGAGAAATTATGAAGCAACGTAGTTACGGAAGGAATCATATATGACGCATTCAACGCCATGTTTTACATAGACTCAATTGATGCATTGTGAATTTAAAATATGAATTGTCCTCATAGAGCCAACAATGGGCCAATATTAGGCTGACATTCTTGGCAACTTGGGATAAATTAGGAAAAAGCAATCTTGTTTTTCTTCAAGTCTGTAGACTTATGCAGTATAAAGTTATAAGATTAATAGAAATGAGTCGGTAACGTGCTCTCTCCCAAATTTTAGCATCACTTTAATAAGCACCTACCAAAATTAAAGTATTAAAAATCCTAGACAAGTTCTTGACTTCTTTTGTCTATTAATTATGCTAAAAACTGATAAATTGGCTAGTGAATTAGAGCAATAGGGTGAAACTTTTAATGCATTATTTATTTTATATTTTAATTAATAATACTTTTATCCTGTCCCATTTTTGAAGCGATTTTATCCGATGAAAAGGCTGCAAAAGAAATAAATGATGAATTTATAGAGAAAGTTGGTCCAATATCATTGATACTGGAGGAAACAGCTAGCAACCCCAAGGAAGTTTCAAGAAAAATTTGTCAGCTCTATTTAGGAGAAAAAGACATTGATGTTCATTCTCACAAAGAATTGACTGATGTGAGTACAGGGAGACATTTTAGTATACCCTATACATTTATTTTGTGTTATTATGTCTTGTATATGTGCAAGTTCCTTCAATCCTAGTTTTGAAAATTTCCTTAGGTAACTACTGAGTTAACCTTAACTAAGTTACGATGTGGTTAAGATCTACCAAGAAAATACCATAATTGCAATTTTAGAGGCTCTCTCATATTGTACTTTCATCACCATCATTGGGTGCTCTGCTAATCAGTTGGTCCTTCGCGTTCTCTTCCTACAATTTCCTCTCCAAAGCCAGTCTCTTCAACCCATCATATTCATCTCTTCCCTTCAGTCCATCCAACATCTTTGTACGCCTCTGTCCCATTTTGATACTTCCCTCTACTGCCCCTTCAACCACAGTCTTCAATACTCCCCCATGTCTTAGAAAGTTATCAACCCAGTTCTTTTGCCTGTTCAAAATCACCCCCATCAACTTTCTCACCTCTCCCACGCTCTTTAGGATCTCGTCATTCCTCCTTCTGTCCCTCCAAGTCACTCCCATCATCTGTCTCCATGTTCACATTTCGAATGCCTCAATTCTCCATCTGTCTCCTTTCCTCAGCACCCATGCTTCAGTCCCATACAAAAACACGCTCCATATATAGCATTTCATCAGCTTTTTCCTTAATATCTATTTTGCTCGCTTACAGTCTTTCAATTCTTCTGAATGCAGTCTTTGCCATTCCAATTCTTTGTTTTATCTCCTGGCTGCATCTCCAGTTTTTTCCAAGACACTTCCTAGGTATCTAAATCTGTCCACTTCTTCTATTTCCACTCCTTCAAATATTTGTCCAATCTTTCCCTCTCTTCCTATCCTCATTGTTTTTTTCTTCCTTTTGTTTACCCTCATTCCATATTTTTCACAACATTCATTGATCTTTCTCATCATCTTTCAGAGCATTTCAGGATCCACTGCCACCACTGCCGTGTCGTCCGCAAACCTGATGCATTTAATCATTAAAAATCATTCTACCTTAGCAATAGTAAATTGTAGTATCATGAGTGGGGGCTTGAACATAATCTTGCAATTAGTAAATGTTCTGCAGTGCAATTCTAAGATAGAAATCACATCAATACATTACGTATTAAGTGAGGGGGGTAAATATTAATGCATGAGATGAATTGAGATATGCACCTGGGAATCATCTAATCTTCAGACCAAACAAGGGAAAATACATTTGAAACATTTAAAGTGCTCCATGAAAGATATAACGGTTCATCAAGTAAATAATAGGAAGGTCCATGGATGAAAATAGGAAACGGATGTTACTTCACTTTAGATACGACACATCTGATTGTCTGCGGTTAGGGACCATCCACATAAATATTTAGTATGTAGTATGTAAAATATGCAAAGGAAACAGAATTCTTTCATAATGGGATCCTGATATTTTACCCTGACACAAATATAATGGTAACATAAGGGAAGTATGAAAAGACTAACAATTAGCCTATTTCCAGTAATCAATGATCTGCACATATGATTCCCGTAAATCTTGCTAACATTTCCGCGAGAATCAGGAAGCCTGGGTAGCATAGTGATTTGCGTTCTGACCTGGCAAGTCAAAGGTAATGTTCTATGGTTGTATTCTCGGTAAAGAAAGATTTTTTTTCCTATGGCAATATCCTATCCTATGTATTTTATTGCTGTTACTTCATCAGAATCAAACAAATTCATTGACTCGGAACCTTGCAGTTTCCATGTAGGTTCAACTGTGAAACAGGTGGTCTCTTTATACAACTATACATATGTACATGGCGGATTATGCTGTGTTAAATTCAGTCTAATATGAGGAAAGATACAATGAAAAAAATTGTCTGAATAAAATATTGGAGAAACTGAAGATGAAAACAAGTGTGCATGAAAGATATTGGTTAAAGTTTGAATTATGGAAATTTCTGTAATATCATATTAAATTCTTAGGACAGAAGACCTAATTGACATCCATCTTGAAAATGGAAATCTAATATTTCCTTTTAACCATCATTTTTGTTGAAATTATTTGGGACTAGAAGTTTCCTTCTCTGTAACACTTGTAAATACAGAATTTTCACATTATTTCATAGAAATTGTGCTATTTTATTTCATTATTTTTTTCATTACTTCTCACAGTCAAGACAGTAGTCATCCTAACCTAGGTCATCTTGTTGAGGGCAACAAATTGTAGTATTCATTTAAGAAATACTGGAGATACTTAAATGATTGGCTCTGTAATAATTAATGCCATGTGTGTATAGAGGTGTTAAAAATTTATACATATTTTGTTTCTTTTATTTTCAGCTTTTTACTGATCGAATTTAAAAAAATGGAATGATTTTTTCATTTGAACTGATGGCGAATGTCCCAAACGTACCATTCACGGGTTATTACTATGAGTTTTCTCACAGAGGGAAATATTCCTTTCTTGATTTCATGCCTCTGAAGAACAAAACTACAGACACTTTGATTGATTGGGGTAAGTTAGTGCTTTCTTAGAATATGTTCAATCACAGTGGAATTACCTACTTTTTAGATGCTTTGTAAACTTGTAGGTCTCTCTTTTAATCATTAACATCAACCTTAAGGGCAAATAGTTTTTATCATAGGCAGCGTCGTAGCTAGGGTCATTAGCGCCCCTGGCAAGATTTGAATTTAGTACCCCCCAAGACTTACATTCTAGGAAGAGAAACAACGCAATAACTTTGAAAGTGGAATTTATGCTATGAATACATTTAAGCATACAATTAGTTCTTGCTTACTAATATGTAGGAAGGGAAACAATACAATACGAGTTAGTTCATATGGGCATTATGAAACTTCTTAAAATTTTACTTTTCTGGCTTTTTTCCTAGGCCAATTTGTCAATAATATGGTCTACATTAATACTTTTTGCAATGTATAATATTATATCTCAATACTCAATCGATAGTACAGGGAGATTACTCAAACTTTCTTGACCAATCTGTGATCGTAAAAACTTTTTTATTAATTTTAATTTGCTGAAAGATCTTTCACAGCTGGCAGAAGCCACAGGTAGCGTCAATGCTAGGTGAAGTGCTATCCCTATACTGGGATAACTGGTCACTAAGCCATATTCTTCATGGCAAATAAGAAGTGCAATGCAATCTGCATTTTTTAAGTCAGGCAACAATGATTTAATGCGGTGTTTGTAGCTTTCAATCCAAAAACACAGTATTTTGTCAATTAAATCATCTTTGTATTTTAATGCGAGATCAGCTGCAGATTTCTTTAGTTCTTCTGTGGAGGTTTCGTGTAACGAAAGTCCTGTTAGAAAACCAAAATCAGAAGCTACGGCAACTAAACTTTGAAATCCCCATCCCATTTGCTGAATAAGTGTGTATAATGCACAGTAAAGCTGAATTTTAAACTGTTGAAGTGGAGTCAATATGGTCTCATCATTCTTGGACCTTTAGTCAAACGTTGTTTTGATCAATTGTTTACTCTTTTTAGAAAATTCCGGTTCTATCGATAGTTCGTTTGCTAGATTTTTTGCTGAATCAATACACTGCTCTATTTGATTTTTCCTTATATCATTCAAAAAATCCACAAGGCCCTGCATGTGTTTCGATGCGACTTCAATGGAAACGGTTTTTTCCTGTGAAATGCTATTAACGTTGTCAATACTTCTAAGAAGATGATCCCATACAACCAATAAAAAATATAAATACGAAAGTAATAATTTTTAAAAAGACTTTAGCTGAATACACAGAATTAGCTCTATATGTTCTCCTTTATCAGTTCCTTCTGCAATGGTATGTAATGTTTTCATTATTTGTGGTAGTTGAGTATGCAATGCGTGAACTAATTATATTTTAATGACCATCTCGTATCAGAATGACCCTTCAAAGTCAATTTTAAATTAGATAAAGCTTGCTAACTTTCAATCGATCTGGAAAAATAATTAAAAATAGTTTGCACTCTGCCGAAAAACTGAGTCATTTCTAGTGTTACACAAGATGCATGAATTCCAACTAAATTTAGTGAGTCAGCAATACGTGATCAATATCTGGCATGTTCATTCAGTTCTAAGATTTGCGCTGGAACAAGTTAATATTTACCTGTCATGTTAGCGTCATTGTCATAAGACTGTCCCCAAAAGTGTGATGTTAATAACACTTCTTGGATTAATTTAATTACAATTTTGTCAGTAAGCCCACACTGCCTGTTTTTCATCAGTTTTTATAATAGCTAAAAAACTTTATTCAAACCTTCCATTATTTGTATCTACATAGTGCACAGTTTTTGAAATTTGTTCTTGGTGGCTGATAGCTGAAGTACAATCAAACTTCTGTAATATTTTGCTTGCAGGATTTTTGCCATAATTTTAATTTTTGACTGCTGATCCTAGTGCAGTAATTATTTCATTTTGTATAGTTGGTGAGAAGTACGAAAGGCTTCCTATTGTAATAGAGGACACGTGTTCTTTCACTTGTGGATGGTGTTTGGCCAGGAGTTGTACAGTATTAAAAAATATACCAGAGTTACGATGTCCAATTTGCCCTACTTCTCTCAGTGCCAGGTCGTTTTTGGCACAAAATAGTACTACGTCTATTAATACCTTTAGAATTCATCTCTACTTATCCTTTTCTGCAGATATACTTTATTCCAACTTGTCTAAAGTTTTACCTTTGATCAGACGTAGTTCCATTGTTTCCATGTTAAACAACATTTATGGTGTTCCACAGTGTTCTCGTGTTCTCCTATTCTTGGATTAAAATGTTTCCAATCACGAAAACCTTTTGAAAATATTGTTTCTTTTGTACTGAATAAAAAAACGGGAAAACAAAAAATAGATTTGACTTTTTCACTGCAAATGAGTCACCTCTTCTCTATTTTCTCATTATTTGACAAGGTCTTCTGAAGCCAACCAGCTGAAAAAGTTCTGGCAACATCAGTCATTGAAAGCCTAAAACCGCAGCATTTTCCTTGCTCTGATCCACGTTCAATGAGACAACATCTAACCTGACCATCTATCTTGGGCCATGACCTAGGGTCATTATAATTCATGCACTTTGGTTTATCAAAACCAGCATCTTCCGAATCAAAAATGTACAATATCGGTACAAGGCATGAAAAAAAGCGATTCTAAGACTATGAATGTGATTTGACACAATGGTACAAAATAAAACTTTTGCCCGCGACACCTAACCTAATACGAAGTATAATATATATTAATAAATGCATACTATGATTTTCTTTTTCATCTGAAGCTGCTTCATTGTCAGTGTCACTATGGTTCTTTTCTTCGTGTCTATCTAGTGGGGAATCAACATCTTTTATAAAAGAAGCTGTGTTGTCAGTTTTAAATTGCGATATACCAGCCACGCTACCTTGTTCTGGATCAGACGATATCCAATTAATGTGTGGGTTAAATTTTTTGTTCCTCTTTGCGTGCACTTCTGTTATTTCGGAATTCGGAACCAGACGTCTTTTTTCGGTGGTGGCATTCTAAATAAACAAACATGTATGTAACAACTTAAATATCTCGACTAGATTGGAGATATTTTGTATTAACTAAAATTATAACTTGCGTTTATCGCACTATAATGACTTTAGCCCTAGGTATCTAAAAATCAGAACAAGTGAATTTATTGGATTCCCCACACAGTGTTTTGCTACACTCGCTGGTCGTTCTCACAGAGTATGGGCAGCAGACACGCCCTGGCGGTTTTTGAGAGGGCATTCGACATTTGTTAAGCGTTTTTCTAAGCTTCCGTAAGGCGTTATAAATCCTGGGCCACTGCTCAATTAGGCGTTCATTGAGCACAATTGTGAACGTTTTAGGCATTTAGGAAGCGTTTCTTAAAGATTCCTTGGCATTTCCTGGGCGATCCGTGAACGCTCATTGTATTGGTGAGGTTTTCTTAAGGCGTTGTTGAGCGTCTGTACAGGGGTTCGTGGGCTTTCGTTGAGCAATGAAAACGCTTTGTGGAGCCGGGTGTTGGGGATTCATAAAGCATTCTTTGGGGGTTTCACGGACGCTCAAATAAGGCGTTGTCTGCCCTACCGATAAGCGTTTGTGTAGCCTCCTCACTTGGGACCGTCACATATGTTTTAGCCGCGTCCATGTGACGCCAAATAATGTTTCTGACCCTAGATAAATGTCGGGAAAAATACTGAAATGAGGTAAGTAATTATGCTGGGACGAGACACAGTGAATTTCCGGGTGCGATCAACCACATCGGTATGTACAACACATTTTCCGCGATCGAAAAAAGAGTAAGAAACACGCTTCGTTGCCATGTACTACTCCATTTCCTCGAACCACCCCGCGCAAAACACCCTCTAAGTGGCTCGATTTCTATTTCGTCGATGTAGATTGATACAATTAAAGCGAATGAGGTTGGGGCCTGAATCACAATCTTGTTTTGCTTGGGGGAACTATATCCTACCAATAATAGAGATCGGTTATTATTCAAAATTATGCTGCACATTATCTTTGACAGCTGTGAGTGATATTAGCATAATAGCTGTGGCACAAAACATACATCAAAAGTATGGAAACTAGCGATTGCTGACAGCACGATTTGTTATTAATTTATTTGTTATTTTATATAAATTACAACATTTTCTACGTATATGTGCAAAACATCTTTTGAGCATATGTAAATTGTTCGGGAGGGCATATACTCAACATATGTGGACAAAACATGTTCTCAAAATACGCCCGGCGAATGTTTTCAAATATGTCCATCATGATCTCAAAACATTCTCAGAATAAGGTTGTAACCATTTATCCCCCTCATTAAATGCATTCTCATACAATTACTTTGAAATATACCTACTTTTTTATGTACATTTACTCTCACTTTAAACTTTGTTGCCCTTCACTGCAAATTTGTTTGCTGCCCAATGACCTCGCAATCTCTTGCTCCCACCACTGAAACTCCATTGCCGTCTATAATAAAACTTCCACACCACACTTACCTGATTCAATAAACCATTCTTGGCCATATAACGTCCCCACATTCACATACGCTGAGCCAGCAAAGCTTGAAGGACAGGGAGCAATGACAAGGTTAACCTATATGTATGTACTACAACCTAATGAAGATCTTCGAATGCCTTCCCTCGTAATGAAATAATTCAGGCTCATTTTAACACATTTATTAGATAAATTATTATGTACAATGAAATATAGGTATGAGCACACAGTGGATAAAGAATAGTGAAAACCACCGACAAGTGGATATAGCACTATCCTTTCACAAATATCTATCACAGTCTTCTAGCCAAATTATGAGTTAGATAAGAGTGAAGAAATTCGTATCTCTCAGCGAAAACACTTAGTTCGTAATCAATCTGGCTATCTCACTAAGCAGAAATCCTCCGGAAAACTTTGCGTATTCTTCATGGACGACGAGTAATAACACCATCAACTGAACATAAGTTGTACATGAAAACTAACGCCACCAGGGCGAACATAAACCTATTTCTGGCTTACAGTACCCGAAATACGAATGTAGGGTACTTAAAACAACTGATTTAATGATATATAAGTAAATACTTCAGATTTATGACTTATTTTATCGGAAAACTCGTAAGAAAAACAACACTCACAATAAACTCACTAAACAACTGCGAGTTTCTATATTCATGGGCGAATTACAAGTTGTGACCACTCAAAAGTGAGCCCCCGTGCCTGCAAAATAGTTCCACCGTACCGTGTAAGGAATCCTGTTTCTAACAGCGTTAAGGAGAGTATGAAACTAATTTTTAATTCAAAGAAGTTGAAGGGCATTTTTAGAACGTAATATCAAGACAGCTTTTAAGAAAATGCGTTTCAAGCCATAATATTAAACTGCCTGTTGAAATGACAATTCAGAACATAATAATTGATTCCGCTAGAACACTATATATATTACTGGACATTAATTAGATTCCTTGCATGCTGCAGTATTAGAACGGTATACTCGACATGAGTGTGCTTGTGTCCCTAACGTTTAAATATAAGCATTTGAAGAGAGCTCTTTAGTGCTTTAGAAACGCCCAGTAGGGGATTTCCAATGCGTTTTGGAAATCTTTCGCGAAAAGCATTCAATGAGAATTCATTATCGGCGTAACAACGCCCGCTCACTAAGCATTCGTAGTCAGTACTACAGACGCTCAAGCAAACGCCGAGAAAAGCATTCCAAGGCTTTTGTTGGGCGTTTCTCGAGAGTTTTCCCGTAAGCGAGTGCTTGTAAATGCCGAAGGTACGCCTAGTAGAGCATTATTAAAGCGTTCAGAAGGCGTTTACTTGAGAAAGCGCCCACAAGGCATTTGCATTGCCCAACCAACGCTCGATAATCGCCGGAACGCCCGGGAAACGCCCGACAAATGCTCTATTGAGCATTCTCACTCACCGCAAAACCGCCAGGGCGGCCGGTTTGGCTGGCGAGTGAGAAATGGCCAATGATAATGTACTAGTGTGACAACATTTTGGTTTTTGAGTAAAGTTTTTTTCTAAATCTTTTATTTTGGGTTCGGTATACATTTTGTGTGTTATGTTAAGGGCTTCGTTCCTCATCTTTGGGAGCGCTTATCGTAATCAAGTTTTTTTTATCCCGGTGAAGGGTTAGTTTCCATTCCTTGGGAAATCGCTTTCCGCAGCGGACCCTTGTTTGGCCTTTTTGTCAGAACGCCGTTTACTTGAAACATAGAACGCTAACAGAAAATTACGTTCTCTTGCAACGAGAGATGGATTACAAGAAAAGAGTATTCATGCGAAAGTAAATTATTCCAGAAGAATGTACTTTTTTCGTGTTTCGGTCTGATGATGATCGTCATTGAAAAATCTCACATGAGACTATATGCTATAACTTTCATGAGTTTGAAGAGTTCTGAATGGATAATAACTGTGCTGTCATAAGAAAGGTAAATATAAAAATAATTCATATTGAGACGTCCGCCTCGCCCGTTAGCGAGCGCCCCCCCTCCGGAGATTGGTTCCCGCGGTGCTACGCAAGGACGAGCCGTCCACCTCGCCCGATAGCGAGCCCCCCCCCCTCCTCCTCCCTGGGGGGGAGTCGGGAGCGGTGCTCCTGGGCCGAGGGCTTTCGGTCTTTCTGGTGGGGCATGGGCCCCGAGTCCGATGGGACCTCCCGTATTTAAGTTGGGGCGGAGTCCGCGCTCGGGGGACACACAACAATCGTACACTTGATCGGATCGGACGAGCTTCAGGGAGAGAAGAAGAAGAAGGGCGATCATCGAGGAAAGTAGAGGACGAGACAAGGAGGCAAAGAGATGGCCACGTCATGACGATACTGTATCACAGCCACTTCAAATCACTAGCACTTATAGCAACAGACACCAAGCGTGACAGAAGCTCACATCCACTAGTGTAATGAACACACTCAATTTTTCTGAATGATTAAATCACTCTTGGGGCAACCTTGCAACGATCAAATGCTAAGAACAGACAAAATTAGTTTTATCTCCGCGTAAAATGTGAGCGATGTACGAGGATTTTGAGAGGGAAAATATTTGTCTGAAAACATAATGATTAATTAAAAAGTGAAAAGTAACATTTGCGGTAGTTACAACATCTTTCCTTTCAATACGGTCGAGTTAATCGCACCGACATAGCAGCGACCAGCGCGTGGACAGCGCGTGGCGCGTCACCTGACTCGTACATTTGTATACAAAGTAACATTTTGTGACGAAAGGGGCAAATATGGGCAAAATGTGCCTTCGCGGTTAAATAAAAGGAGGTTTGGGGAAGACTTCATGATAAGATTCAACACTTTGGAACATTTGACGATATCCCTTATAGAAGTCAGCGCGAAATTTCCATTTTTTCTTATATGCACACTTAGATTTAAAAAAAATGTATGGGATTTGTTATTATATAAATTGGGCTTTTGAAGTTTACACGGATGAAATGATACAATTCTTCATCTTATGACATGTGATTCACGCCCATATGACTTTCCATGTTTGCAAAGGCTCCCTATTAATATAGCAAACTTTTAGCGTCGGGATGCGCGCTGTAAAATCAAACCAAACGTAACCAATGTTTGAAATATCACATTGCAAGGATTTAATCAACTAGGACCTTAAAATGTTGCTCAAATGATAGTCTGGTCTTATTAGAAAGTAATTCAGTGAAATAACTGTAAAAAATTATCACTATGAAAAAATCTATTTTTCCCCTTTTTTTCGATTTCATCCCACTGTGCGTCACTCCGGCGGTCCTCTCGTAGTCGGTCTCCGGACGACTATGCTGGGGTCAGCTGGATGACCGCTGGCAGGAAGGGGAAAGCAAAGGTGACCGGAGTCCTCACCACCATCCAGGAGTCCCCGGTCGCCAAGACCACGACGGCGAAGAAATCGACCCCGGCGGCTCAGCTACCCACCTCAAAACCCTCCCCCTCCTCCAAACCCTCCCCCTTCTCCAAACCTTCACCGCCCAACCCCCTCCGTTATTCTTCCTCTACCTCGACCTCTGCGCAGTCCTCCGAACCCGATCCCCGCTTCCTCCGTAATGACACTTTGGTGTTTATTACCTCCCTTCCCAAAAAAACCTCCCAAAAATCCTTCTACACCCAGCTCGCCTCCACCTACCCTTCCCTACGCTGCGCAGAGGTGTCTGTCTTCACGGCGGAGAGGAGTGCGAAACTTCGCATTCCCGCGATGTTCTCGCATCTCTTCGAGGGAAAGGAGAAAGCAAAGCTTGACCACCGCCTGGGCGAGAAGTGCTGCGTATCCGTAAGCAAGCCTCCCGCCCAGGGGGCCGCTAATAAGAAATCTTTTTCCTTTTCAGTGGTCATCCGGGGAGTGGACACGGGAACGTCGGAGGAGGACGTGCGGGAGAGCCTGTCGTTTGCCGGATACGACTCCGAGGAGGTAAGGTGTACCGGATCACCGCGCGGCGGACGGGCAGACCCACGACCCTGATGAGGGTCATATCAAAGGACCAGGATTCCATCCACCGCCTCCTCCACTAGGGTGTCATTTCCTACGGGAAAAGATACCGCGTGGAGCCCTCCCTTCCACCACGTGCCCAGCCAGCTCAATGCCTCAGGTGTCATGGTTTCGATCACCGGACACACGAGTGCAGGAAAGATCTCTGCTGCGCACGATGCGGGATAAGTCACCGTTCCGCAGGATGCAAAGCGGAGATTCTTAAATGCGCCAACTGCGGCGGCGAGCATCACTCCGGTGACTTTCGGTGCCCTCAGCACCCTAAGGAGCCGGATGTGCTGGGCAAGGCAACACCGGTAATCCCTTGTCCTCATTCTCCTCCCACAGATACGGAGGAAGCACCCGAGGAGATGGTCTCTAAAAAAGACCTTCTCCGTCTGGAAAAAGGAAAAACATAAGGAATAACTACATGTACGTGAATGTAAAATGATTTCTTTAATGCACGGATCCTGGTGTTGGTACAAACTTTTTTTTTACCAACGGTGATAGTAGCTCGGTAACTGTGATAAGGAGTCATTATATGTGATGCGATAAAATTGAACGGGCTGTAGTCCACTAGCTCTGAAATCACGCAAAGAGCAGAAAGTTATGAGAGTTTCCTTCACGCCCAAAATAAGTGCAATTATAAAATAGAAAACAGCATCTACATTTCAAAATATATTAATAAAAAATAAATGAAACAGAAACAAGGAGAGGAAAATACATAACTAGTTTAAATTAGTTGGAGGCGTAACCCCTAATGTTTCACATGGATTTCGACAAATATCCGCTATACCACAGTCATGATGATAAAGTAGGATTCCTTTCAATTTTATTTAGGATGTATAGAAATATTACTTAGGTGAGGTGATAACTCATTGGCCCAACGATGGCGATCATCATTGTTAGAGTTAAAGTTCACTAGCATTTTTAATTTAAAAAAATCCTGTTTAGGAAAGTGCAATTGCATTGGCAATATAATTAATGAGGTACTTTTAATTGTAAGAGACATGATCTTTTTTTAATATGCTTTCCTATATATGATTGCTTTCTTCCATGTTCATTAAATATTAATATGAATACACTTTAAACGCGTATCAATTAATATGGACCAAAAGAGAGAACATGTTCAGCGAAATCAAAATATAATGTGAATCTCCAAATTCCGAGAAAAGACGCACGCCGAAGAACAAACACCGTAAAAATTCTAAGATTTCTACCAGGCGCACATAACCTAAAAGAAGGTATTCTCGTAAAAGGTGTCACTTGACTACGCGAAACCGGTATCGGCTAGCCCAACTTAATTCTCTTTTCTGTAGGAGAGCATTCCATTGGCTAGAGCACTTACACGGCTGAGCTCGTAGTCTTTTGGGAGATATCCAACCAATCACTATTTGAAGCATTAGTCAAACCTCCTAAACGAAAGGATCACCTCATTGGTTAACATTCTTTCTTTTTATTCAAGGCTCCTCCCACCTGGCGGCCACAGCCAATAATACGCCAAGATAGGGCGGGGAACTGCAACAGCAAGTCGAAGTCCAAACGATGTGTGAGTCAAGTGGAACCTTTCATAAGTATACCTCCTCGCTATTTATTTTCTCCTGATACTTACCTCCGGATAATCACTTAAAACCTGGAAAAATTACCTTTTTGGAAACTTTTCGTGGATCGGAAAAGCAAGAGAAATAGTATTTTTCACGAGATACGTTCCAGGCGTGAATAACATGCGAGGAGGTATCCCCGTAAGATGCCCCACTTGACTTGGGCTATGAATGCAGCGGTACAACTTTCCCCCCTCCATTTCAAATCCTTAGTATCCTATTGGAAAACTCTCACTGGTGGTGGGGGAAAAGCAAGAAACAAGAATTCCGCTGCCAATCCCGTGAACTTTGCCTGCGGTGAATTCAGCAGTCTTGAACGTCGCAAATATTCTTTGGTTGGTGGTGAGTCCCTACCAATGTAGTAAGCTCCGCCTACTTAGCAGCTTAACCAACGGGCAGTCGTCGATGTGGGAGGGGTTTGAGTAGCATTCACGGTATCCGGAGCGTAGAGTCAAATGTTAATTTCTACGAGGATACCTCCTAGCATGTTATACGCACCTGGTGTTGAACTCCGGATATTCTCAATTTTTATCTTCTGCTGGAGCCGACATTCGAGCATTTGCGTAAGAGATGAGTACTTTTATCTTCCGAAATAAAAGCCAATTATTAATATATTTACACTTTTTGAGGGTTTTCTTTGTCATCTTCTGGGAGGATGAATCTTTTCTTATAATCGTACTCTTCCGCTGCGAAAAAATTAATTTTTACGGAAAATATATGTTTAAACTGGGATGATTAGCGACAAGTGATTTTAAAGTAACCACTCGGAAGACAAGGAATTTCCGCTTACAATAAGAAGTTTAAATTTATAATTTTTTAATTCTAATCGTCACGAATATCAGCGGCGGAAAGTTGTTAATCTTGTGTGAAGCAATACTTAAAAGTATGGAAAAATACTCTCAGCGTAGGTTAACTGTGCTGTGATGCAGACAAAAAATTACAAATATTCATCTGGATTATTATATTAGTATATTTAAAACAGGATTACCTTTTGGCCATTCATTCTGAGAAACTGAATTTGCCAACTTGCATTTTTAGTCGCAATTGTTATAGTGAGTGATATAACCTGACTCGCCGGAAAAATTTCCTACGCAGGTCAATCTTAAACTTCGTGTGATGCACCATCTCGCGAAGATAATCCCGCAGAAGGGTTAGTTTCCATTCCTTGGGAAATCGCTTTCCGCAGTGGACCCTTGTTTGGCCTTTTCGTCTGAACGGCGTTTACTTGAAACATAGAACGCTAACAGAAAATTACGTTGTCTTGCAACGAGAGATGAATTACAAGAAAAGAGTATTCATGCGAAAGTAAATTATTCCAGAAGAATGTACTTTTTTCGTGTTTCGGTCTGATGATGATCGTCATTGAAAAATCTCACTTGAGACTACATGCTATAACTTGCATGAGTTTGAAGGGTTCTGAATGGATAATAACTGTGTTGTCATAAGAAAGGTAAATTTAAAAATAATTCATATTAGATTGATGGCATTTGTTTAATTTGGAATCAGTATCATTGAGAGCTAAAAAAAGAAATAAAGAACAACCACATGTAGGTGAATGTAAAATGATTTTTTTAATGCACGTATCCTGGTGTTGGTATTCAC
The DNA here is from genome assembly GCA_963573305.1 of Pyrrhosoma nymphula. NCBI lineage: Eukaryota > Metazoa > Arthropoda > Insecta > Odonata > Coenagrionidae > Pyrrhosoma > Pyrrhosoma nymphula. Next base: position 68,705,793 of record OY754336.1, read on the forward strand.
GTTTGTTACCAATTATGACGTTAACCATGATAAGTAGTCATCATTGTATGTGGTACGATAAAATTGAACTGGCCGTCGTCCACTAGCTCTGAAATCACGCAAAGAGCAGAAAGTCATGAGAGTTTCCTTCACGCCCAAATTAAGTGCAATTATAAAATAGAAAACAGCATCTACATTTCAAAATATATTTATAAAAATTAAATGAAACAGAAACAAGGAGAGGAAAATAGATAACTAGTTTAAATTAGTTGGAGGCGTAACCCCTAATGTTTCACATGGATTTCGACAAATAACCGCTATACCACAGTCATGATGATAAAGTAGGATTCCTTTCAATTTTATTTAGGATGTATAGAAATATTACTTAGGTGAGGTGATAACTCATTCGCCCAACGATGGCGATCATCATTGTTAGAGGTAAAGTTCACTAGCATTTTTAATTTAAAAAAATCCTGTTTTGGAATGTGCAATTGCATTGGCAATATAATTAATGAGGTGCTTTTTATTGTAAGAGACATGATTTTTGTTGAATATGCTTTCCTATACATGATTGCTTTCTTTCATGTTCATTAAATATTAATATGAATACACTTTAAACTCGTATCAATTAATATGGAGCAAAAGAGTGAACATGATCAGCGAAATCAAAATATAATGTGAATCTCCAAATTCCGAGAAAAGACGCACGCCGAAGAACAAACACCGTAAAAATTCTAAGATTTCTACCAGGCGCACATAACCTAAAAGGAGGTATTCTCGTAAAAGGTGTCACTTGACTACGCGAAACCGGTATCGGCTAGCCCAACTTAATTCTCTTTTCTGTAGGAGAGAATTCCCTTGGCTAGTGCACTTACACGGCTGAGCTCGTCGTCTTTTGGGAGATACCCAACCAATCACTATTTGAATTAGCAGTCATACCTCCTAAACGAAAGGTTCACCTCATTGGTTAACATTCTTTCTTTTTTTCCAAGGCTCCTCCCACCTAGCGGCCACAGCCAATAATACGCCAAGATAGGGCGGGGAACTGCAACAGCAAGTCGAAGTCCAAACGATGTGTGAGTCAAGTGGAACCTTTCATAAGTATACCTCCTCGCTATTTATTTTCTCCTGATACTTACCTCCGGATAATCACTTAAAACCTGGAAAAATTACCTTTTTGGAAACTTTTCGTGGATCGGAAAAGCAAGAGAAATAGTATTTTTCACGAGATACGTTCCAGGCGTGAATAACATGCGAGGAGGTATCCCCGTAAGATGCCCCACTTGACTTGGGCTATGAATGCAGCGGTACAACATTCCCCCCTCCATTTCAAATCCTTAGTATCCTATTGGAAAACTCTCACTGGTGGTGGGGGAAAAGCAAGAAACAAGAATTCCGCTGCCAATCCCGTGAACTTTGCCTGCGGTGAATTCAGCAGTCTTGGACGTCGCGAATATTCTTTGGTTGGTGGTGAGTTCCTACCGATGTAGTAAGCTCCGCCCACTTAGCAGCTTAACCAACGGGCAGTCGTCGATGTGGGAGGAGTTTGAGTAGCATTCACGGTATCCGGAGCGTAGAGTCAAATGTAAATTTCTACGAGGATACCTCCTAGCATGTTATACGCACCTGGTGTTGAACTCCGGATATTCTCAATTTTTATCATCGGCTGGAGCCGACATTCGAGCATTTGCTTAAGAGATGAGTAATTTTATCTTCCGAAATAAAAGCCAATTATTAATATATTTACACTTTTGAGGGTTTTATTTGTCATCTTCTGGGAGGATGAATCTTTTCTTATAACGTACTCTTCCGCGGCGAAAAAATTAAGTTTTACGGAAAATATATGTTGAAACTGGGATGATTAGCGACAAGTGATTTTAAAGTAACCACTCGGAAGACAAGGAATTTCCGCTTACAATTAGAAGTTTTAATTTATAATTTTTTAATTCTAATCGTCACGAATATCAGCGGCGGAAAGTTGTTAAACTTGTGTGAAGCAATACTTAAAAGTATGGAAAAATACTCTCAGCGTAGGTTAACTGTGCTGTGATGCAGACAAAAAATTACAAATATTCATCTGGATTATTATATTAGTATATTTAAAACAGGATTACCTTTTGGCCATTCATTCTGAGAAACTGAATTTGCCAACTTGCATTTTTAGTCGCAATTGTTATAGTGAGTGATAAAACCTGACTCTTCGGAAAAATTTCCTACGCAGGTCAATCTTAAACTTCGTGTGATGCACCATCTCGCGAAGATAATCCCGGAGAAGGGTTAGTTTCCATTCCTTGGGAAATCGGTTTCCGCAGACGACCCTTGTTTGGCCTTTTTGTCTGAACGGCGTTTACTTGAAACATAGAACGCTTACAGAAAATTACGTAATCTTGCAACGAGAGATGAATTACAAGAAAAGAGTATTCATGCGAAAGTAAATTACTCCAGAAGAATGTACTTTTTTCGTGTTTCGGTCTGATGATGATCGTCATTGAAAAATCTCCCTTGAGACTACATGCTATAACTTGCATGAGTTTGAAGAGTTCTGAATGGATAATAACTGTGCTGTCATAAGAAAGGTAAATTAAAAATAATTCATATTATATTGATGACATTTGTTTAATTTGGAATCAGTATCATTGAGAGCTGAGGAAAGAAATAAAGAACAACCACATGTAGGTGAATGTAAAATGATTTCTTTAATGCTCGTATCCTGGTGTTGGTAATCACGTTTGTTACCAATTATGACGTTAACCATGATAAGTAGTCATCATTGTATGTGGTACGATAAAATTGAACTGGCCGTCGTCCACTAGCTCTGAAATCACGCAAAGAGCAGAAAGTCATGAGAGTTTCCTTCACGCCCAAATTAAGTGCAATTATAAAATAGAAAACAGCATCTACATTTCAAAATATATTTATAAAAATTAAATGAAACAGAAACAAGGAGAGGAAAATAGATAACTAGTTTAAATTAGTTGGAGGCGTAACCCCTAATGTTTCAAATGGATTTCGACAAATATCCTCTATACCACAGTCATGATGATAAAGTAGGATTCCTTTCAATTTTATTTAGGATGTATAGAAATATTACTTAGGTGAGGTGATAACTCATTCGCCCAACGATGGCGATCATCATTGTTAGAGGTAAAGTTCACTAGCATTTTTAATTTAAAAAAATCCTGTTTTGGAATGTGCAATTGCATTGGCAATATAATTAATGAGGTGCTTTTTATTGTAAGAGACATGATTTTTGTTGAATATGCTTTCCTATACATGATTGCTTTCTTTCATGTTCATTAAATATTAATATGAATACACTTTAAACGCGTATCAATTAATATGGAGCAAAAGAGTGAACATGATCAGCGAAATCAAAATATAATGTGAATCTCCAAATTCCGAGAAAAGACGCACGCCGAAGAACAAACACCGTAAAAATTCTAAGATTTCTACCAGGCGCACATAACCTAAAAGAAGGTATTCTCGTAAAAGGTGTCACTTGACTACGCGAAACCGGTATCGGCTAGCTCAACTTAATTCTCTTTTCTGTAGGAGAGAATTCCATTGGCTAGTGCACTTACACGGGTGAGCTCGTCGTCTTTTGGGAGATACCCAACCAATCACTATTTGAATTAGCAGTCATAACTCCTAAACGAAAGGTTCACCTCATTGGTTAACATTCTTTCTTTTTTTCAAGGCTCCTCCCACCTGGCGGCCACAGCCAATAATACGCCAAGATAGGGCGGGGAACTGCAACAGCAAGTCGAAGTCCAAACGATGTGTGAGTCAAGTGGAACCTTTCATAAGTATACCTCCTCGCTATTTATTTTCTCCTGATACTTACCTCCGGATAATCACTTAAAACCTGGAAAAATTACCTTTTTGGAAACTTTTCGTGGATCGGAAAAGCAAGAGAAATAGTATTTTTCACGAGATACGTTCCAGGCGTGAATAACATGCGAGGAGGTATCCCCGTAAGATGCCCCACTTGACTTGGGCTATGAATGCAGCGGTACAACTTTCCCCCCTCCATTTCAAATCCTTAGTATCCTATTGGAAAACTCTCACTGGTGGTGGGGGAAAAGCGAGAAACAAGAATTCCGCTGCCAATCCCGTGAACTTTGCCTGCGGTGAATTCAGCAGTCTTGAACGTCGCAAATATTCTTTGGTTGGTGGTGAGTCCCTACCAATGTAGTAAGCTCCGCCTACTTAGCAGCTTAACCAACGGGTAGTCGTCGATGTGGGAGGGGTTTGAGTAGCATTCACGGTATCCGGAGCGTAGAGTCAAATGTTAATTTCTACGAGGATACCTCCTAGCATGTTATACGCACCTGGTGTTGAACTCCGGATATTCTCAAATTTTATCTTTTGCTGGAGCCGACATTCGAGCATTTGCGTAAGAGATGAGTACTTTTATCTTCCGAAATAAAAGCCAATTATTAATATATTTACACTTTTTGAGGGTTTTCTTTGTCATCTTCTGGGAGGATGAATCTTTTCTTATAATCGTACTCTTCCGCTGCGAAAAAATTAATTTTTACGGAAAATATATGTTTAAACTGGGATGATTAGCGACAAGTTATTTTAAAGTAACCACTCGGAAGACAAGAAATTTCCGCTTACAATAAGAAGTTTAAATTTATAATTTTTTAATTCTAATCGTCACGAATATCAGCGGCGGGAAGTTGTTAAACTTGTGGGAAGCAATACTTAAAAGTATGGAAAAATACTCTCAGCGTAGGTTAACTGTGCTGTGATGCAGACAAAAAATTACAAATATTCATCTGGATTATTATATTAGTATATTTAAAACAGGATTACCTTTTGGCCATTCATTCTGAGAAACTGAATTTGCCAACTTGCATTTTTAGTCGCAATTGTTATAGTGAGTGATATAACCTGACTCGCCGGAAAAATTTCCTACGCAGGTCAATCTTAAACTTCGTGTGATGCACCATCTCGCGAAGATAATCCCGCAGAAGGGTTAGTTTCCATTCCTTGGGAAATCGCTTTCCGCAGTGGACCCTTGTTTGGCCTTTTCGTCTGAACGGCGTTTACTTGAAACATAGAACGCTAACAGAAAATTACGTTGTCTTGCAACGAGAGATGAATTACAAGAAAAGAGTATTCATGCGAAAGTAAATTATTCCAGAAGAATGTACTTTTTTCGTGTTTCGGTCTGATGATGATCGTCATTGAAAAATCTCACTTGAGACTACATGCTATAACTTGCATGAGTTTGAAGGGTTCTGAATGGATAATAACTGTGTTGTCATAAGAAAGGTAAATTTAAAAATAATTCATATTAGATTGATGGCATTTGTTTAATTTGGAATCAGTATCATTGAGAGCTAAAAAAAGAAATAAAGAACAACCACATGTAGGTGAATGTAAAATGATTTTTTTAATGCACGTATCCTGGTGTTGGTATTCACGTTTGTTACCAATTATGACGTTAACCATGATAAGTAGTCATCATTGTATGTGGTACGATAAAATTGAACTGGCCGTCGTCCACTAGGTCTGAAATCACGCAAAGAGCAGAAAGTCATGAGAGTTTCCTTCACGCCCAAATTAAGTGCAATTATAAAATAGAAAACAGCATCTACATTTCAAAATATATTTATAAAAATTAAATGAAACAGAAACAAGGAGAGGAAAATAGATAACTAGTTTAAATTAGTTGGAGGCGTAACCCCTAATATTTCACATGGATTTCGACAAATAACCGCTATACCACAGTCATGATGATAAAGTAGGATTCCTTTCAATTTTATTTAGGATGTATAGAAATATTACTTAGGTGAGGTGATAACTCATTGGCCCAACGTTGGCGATCATCATTGTTAGAGTTAAAGTTCACTAGCGTTTTTAATTTAAAAAAATCCTGTTTAGGAAAGTGCAATTGCATTGGCAATATAATTAATGAGGTACTTTTTATTGTAAGTGACATGATCTTTTTTCAATATGCTTTCCTATACATGATTGCTTTCTTCCATGTTCATTAAATATTAATATGAATACACTTTAAACGCGTATCAATTAATATGGAGCAAAAGAGTGAACATGTTCAGCGAAATCAAAATATAATGTGAATCTCCAAAACCCGAGAAAAGGTGCACGCCGAAGAACAAACACCGTAAAAATTCTAAGATTTCTACCAGGCGCACATAACCTATAAGAAGGTATTCTCGTAAAAAGTGTCACTTGACTACGCGAAACCGGTATCGGCTAGCCCAACTTAATTCTCTTTTCTGTAGGAGAGCATTCCATTGGCTAGAGCACTTATACGGCTGAGCTCGTAGTCTTTTGGGAGATATTCAACCAATTACTATTTGAAGCAGTTGTCAAACCTCCTAAACGAAAGGTTCACCTCATTGGTTAACATTCTTTCTTTTTTTCCAAGGCTCCTCCCACCTAGCGGCCACAGCCAATAATACGCCAAGATAGGGCGGGGAACTGCAACAGAAGTCGAAGTCCAAACTATGTGTGAGTCAAGTGGAACCTTTCATAAGTAGACCTCCTCGCTATTTATTTTCGTCTGATACTTACCTCCGTATAATCACTTAAAACCTGGAACAATTTCCTTTTTGGAAACTTTTCGTGGATCGGCAGAGCACGAGAAATAGTATTTTTCACGAGATACGTGCCAGGCGTGAATAACATGCGAGGAGGTATCCCCGTAAGATGTCCTACTTGACTTGGGCTATGAATGCAGCGGTACAACTTTCCCCCCTCCATTTCAAATCCTTAGTATCCTATTGGAAAACTCTCACTGGTGGTGGGGGAAAAGCAAGAAACAAGAATTCCGCTGCCAATCCCGTGAACTTTGCCTGCGGTGAATTCAGCAGTCTTGGACGTCGCAAATATTCTTTGGTTGGTGGTGAGTCCCTACCGATGTAGTAAGCTCCGCCCACTTAGTAGCTTAACCAACGGGCAGTCGTCGATGTGGGACGGGTTTGAGTAGCATTCACGGTATCCTGAGCGTAGAGTCAAATGTTAATTTCTACGAGGATACCTCCTAGCATGTTATACGCACCTGGTGTTGAACTCCGGATATTCTCAATTTTTATCCTCTGCTGGAGCCGACATTCGAGCATTTGCGTAAGAGATGAGTACTTTTATCTTCCGAAATAAAAGCCAATTATTAATATATTTACAGTTTTTGAGGGTTTTCTTTGTCATCTTCTGGGAGGATGAATCTTTTCTTATAACGTACTCTTCCGCTGCGAAAAAATTAATTTTTACGGAAATTATATGTTTAAACTGGGATGATTAGCGACAAGTTATTTTAAAGTAACCACTCGGAAAACAAGGAATTTTCGCTTACAATAAGAAGTTTTAATTTATAATTTTTTATTCTAATCGTCACGAATATCAGCGGCGGAAAGTTTTTAAACTTGTGTGAAGAAATACTAAAAAGTATGGAAAAGTACTCTCAGCGTAGGTTAACTGTGCTGTGATGCAGACAAAAAATTACAAATATTCATCTGGATTATTATATTAGTATATTTAAAACAGGATTACCTTTTGGCCACCTATATAGAGAAACAGAATTTGCCAACTTGCATTTTTAGTCGCAATTGTTATAGTGAGCGATAAAACCTGACTCTTCGGAAAAATTTCCTACGCAGGTCAATCTTAAACTTCGTGTGATGCACCATCTCGCGAAGATAATCCCGGAGAAGGGTTAGTTTCCATTCCTTGGGAAATCGGTTTCCGCAGACGACCCTTGTTTGGCCTTTTTGTCTGAACGGCGTTTACTTGAAACATAGAACGCTTACAGAAAATTACGTAATCTTGCAACGAGAGATGAATTACAAGAAAAGAGTATTCATGCGAAAGTAAATTACTCCAGAAGAATGTACTTTTTTCGTGTTTCGGTCTGATGATGATCGTCATTGAAAAATCTCCCTTGAAACTACATGCTATAACTTGCATGAGTTTGAAGAGTTCTGAATGGATAATAACTGTGCTGTCATAAGAAAGGTAAATTTAAAAATAATTCATATTATATTGATGACATTTGTTTAATTTGGAATCAGTATCATTGAGAGCTGAGGAAAGAAATAAAGAACAACCACATGTAGGTGAATGTAAAATGATTTCTTTAATGCTCGTATCCTGGTGTTGGTAATCACGTTTGTTACCAATTATGACGTTAGCACGGTAACCATGATAAGTAGTCATCATTGTATGTGGTACGATAAAATTGAACTGGCTATCGTCCACTAGCTCTGAAATCACGCAAAGAGCAGAAAGTCATGAGAGTTTCCTTCACGCCCAAATTAAGTGCAATTATAAAATAGAAAACAGCATCTACATTTCAAAATATATTTATAAAAAATAAATGAAACAGAAACAAGGAGAGGAAAATTGATAACTAGTTTAAATTAGTTGGAGGCGTATCCCCTAATGTATCACATGGATTTCGACAAATATCCTCTATACCACAGTCATGATGATAAAGTAGGATTCCTTTCAATTTTAATTAGGATGTATAGAAATATTACTTAGGTGAGGTGATAACTCATTGGCCCAACGTTGGCGATCATCATTGTTAGAGTTAAAGTTCACTAGCGTTTTTAATTTAAAAAAATCCTGTTTAGGAAAGTGCAATTGCATTGGCAATATAATTAATGAGGTACTTTTTATTGTAAGTGACATGATCTTTTTTCAATATGCTTTCCTATACATGAATGCTTTCTTCCATGTTCATTAAATATTAATATGAATACACTTTAAACGCGTATCAATTAATATGGACCAAAAGAGAGAACATGTTCAGCGAAATCAAAATATAATGTGAATCTCCAAATTCCGAGAAAAGACGCACGCCGAAGAACAAACACCGTAAAAATTCTAAGATTTCTACCAGGCGCACATAACCTAAAAGAAGGTATTCTCGTAAAAGGTGTCACTTGACTACGCGAAACCGGTATCGGCTAGCCCAACTTAATTCTCTTTTCTGTAGGAGAGCATTCCATTGGCTAGAGCACTTACACGGCTGAGCTCGTAGTCTTTTGGGAGATATCCAACCAATCACTATTTGAAGCAGTAGTCAAACCTCCTAAACGAAAGGATCACCTCATTGGTTAACATTCTTTCTTTTTTTCCAAGGCTCCTCCCACCTGGCGGCCACAGCCAATAATACGTCAAGATAGGGCGGGGAACTGCAACAGCAAGTCGAAGTCCAAACTATGTGTGAGTCAAGTGGAACCTTTCATGAGTATACCTCCTCGCTATTTATTTTCGCCTGATACTTAACTCCGGATAATCTTTTAAAACCTGGAATAATTTCCTTTTTTGAAACTTTTCGTGGATCGGCAGAGCAAGAGAAATAGTATTTTTCACGAGATACGTGCCAGGCGTGAATAACATGCGAGGAGGTATCCCCGTAAGATGTCCTACTTGACTTGGGCTATGAATGCAGCGGTACAAATTTCCCCCCTCCATTTCAAATCCTTAGTATCCCATTGGAAAACTCTCACTGGTGGTGGGGGAAAAGCAAGAAACAAGAATTCCGCTGCCAATCCCGTGAACTTTGCCTGCGGTGAATTCAGCAGTCTTGGACGTCGCAAATATTCTTTGGTTGGTGGTGAGTCCCTACCGATGTAGTAAGCTCCGCCCACTTAGCAGCTTAACCAACGGGCAGTCGTCGATGTGGGAGGGGTTTGAGTAGCATTCACGGTATCCGGAGCGTAGAGTCAAATGTTAATTTCTACGAGGATACCTCCTAGCATGTTATACGCACCTGGTGTTGAACTCCGGATATTCTCAAATTTTATCTTCTGCTGGAGCCGACATTCGAGCATTTGCGTAAGAGATAGGTACTTTTATCTTCCGAAATAAAAGCCAATTATTAATATATTTACACTTTTTGAGGGTTTTCTTTGTCATCTCCTGGGAGGATGAATCTTTTCTTATAACGTACTCTCCTGCTGCGAAAAAATTAATTTTTACGGAAAATCTATGTTTAAACTGAGATGATTAGCGACAAGTGATTTTAAAGTAACCACTCGGAAGACAAGGAATTTCCGCTTACAATAAGAAGTTTAAATTTATAATTTTTTAATTCTAATCGTCACGAATATCAGCGGCGGAATGTTGTTAAACTTGTGTGAAGAAATACTAAAAAGTTTGGAAAAGTACTCTCAGCGTAGGTTAACTGTGCTGTGATACAGACAAAAAGGTACAAATATTCATCTGGATTATTATATTAGTATATTTAAAACAGGATTACCTTTTGGCCACTCATATAGAGAAACAGAATTTGCCAACTTGCATTTTTAGTCGCAATTGCTATAGTGAGTGATAAAACCTGACTCTTCGGAAAAATTTCCTACGCAGGTCAATCTTAAACTTCGTGTGATGCACCATCTCGCGAAGATAATCCCGGAGAAGGGTTAGTTTCCATTCCTTGGGAAATCGGTTTCCGCAGAACACCCTTGTTTGGCCTTTTTGTCTGAACGGCGTTTACTTGAAACATAGAACGCTAACAGAAAATTACGTTGTCTTGCAACGAGAGATGAATTACAAGAAAAGAGTATTCATTCGAAAGTAAATTATTCCAGAAGAATGTACTTTTTTCGTGTTTCAGTCTGATGATGATCGTCATTGAAAAATCTCACTTGAGAACACATGCTATAACTTGCATGAGTTTGAAGAGTTCTGAATGGATAATAACTGTGCTGTCATAAGAAAGGTAAATTTAAAAATAATTCATATTAGATTGATGACATTTGTTTAATTTGGAATCAGTATCATTGAGAGCTAAGGAAAGAAATAAAGAGCAACCACATGTAGGTGAATGTAACATGATTTCTTTAATGCACGTATCCTGGTGTTGGTAATCACGTTCGTTACCAATTATGGCGTTAGGACGGTAACCATGATAAGTAGTCATCATTGTATGTGGTACGATAAAATTGAACTGGCTGTCGTCCACTAGCTCTGAAATCACGCAAAGAGCAGAAAGTCATGAGAGTTTCCTTCACGCCCAAATTAAGTGCAATTATAAAATAGAAAACAGCATCTACATTTCAAAATATATTTATAAAAAATAAATGAAACAGAAACAAGGAGAGGAAAATAGATAACTAGTTTAAATTAGTTGGAGGCGTATCCCCTAATGTATCACATGGATTTCGACAAATATCCTCTTAACCACAGTCATGATGATAAAGTAGGATTCCTTTCAATTTTATTTAGGATGTAAAGAAATATTACTTAGGTGAGGTGATAACTCATTGGCCCAACGTTGGCGATCATCATTGTTAGAGTTAAAGTTCACTAGCGTTTTTAATTTAAAAAAATCCTGTTTAGGAAAGTGCAATTGCATTGGCAATATAATTAATGAGGTACTTTTTATTGTAAGTGACATGATCTTTTTTCAATATGCTTTCCTATACATGATTGCTTTCTTCCATGATCATTAAATATTAATGCGTATCAATTAATAAGGAGCAAAAAAGAGAACATGTTCAGCGAAATCAAAATATAATGTGAATCTCTAAAACCCGAGAAAAGGCGCACGCCGAAGAACAAACACCGTAAAAATTCTAAGATTTCTACCAGGCGCACATAACCTATAAGAAGGTATTCTCGTAAAAAGTGTCACTTGACTACGCGAAACCGGTATCGGCTAGCCCAACTTAATTCTCTTTTCTGTAGGAGAGCATTCCATTGGCTAGAGCACTTACACGGCTGAGCTCGTAGTCTTTTGGGAGATATTCAACCAATCACTATTTGAAGCAGTAGTCAAACCTCCTAAACGAAAGGTTCACCTCATTGGTTAACATTCTTTCTTTTTTTCCAAGTTTCCTCCCACCTAGCGGCCACAGCCAATAATACGCCAAGATAGGGCGGGGAACTGCAACAGAAGTCGAAGTCCAAACTATGTGTGAGTCAAGTGGAACCTTTCATAAGTATACCTCCTCGCTATTTATTTTCGTCTGATACTTACCTCCGGATAATCACTTAAAACCTGGAACAATTTCCTTTTTGGAAACTTTTCGTGGATCGGCAGAGCACGAGAAATAGTATTTTTCACGAGATACGTGCCAGGCGTGAATAACATGCGAGGAGGTATCCCCGTAAGATGTCCTACTTGACTTGGGCTATGAATGCAGCGGTACAACTTTCCCCCCTCCATTTCAAATCCTTAGTATCCTATTGGAAAACTCTCACTGGTGGTGGGGGAAAAGCAAGAAACAAGAATTCCGCTGCCAATCCCGTGAACTTTGCCTGCGGTGAATTCAGCAGTCTTGGACGTCGCAAATATTCATTGGTTGGTGGTGAGTCCCTACCAATGTAGTAAGCTCCGCCCACTTAGCAGCTTAACCAACGGGCAGTCGTCGATGTGGGAGGGGTTTGAGTAGCATTCACGGTATCCGGAGCGTAAAGTCAATGGTTAATTTCTACGAGGATACCTCCTAGCATGTTATACGCACCTGGAGCTGAACTCCGGATATTCTCAATTTTTATCTTCTGCTGGAGCCGACATTCGAGCATTTGCGTAAGAGATGAGTACTTTTATCTTCCGAAATAAAAGCCAGTTATTATTAAATTATTTACACTTGTTGAGGGTTTTCTTTGTCATCTTCTGGGAGGATGAATCTTTTCTTATAACGTACTCTTCCGCTGCGAAAAAATTAATTTTTACGGAAATTATATGTTTAAACTGGGATGATTAGCGACAAGTTATTTTAAAGTAACCACTCGGAAGACAAGGAATTTCCGCTTACAATAAGAAGTTTTAATTTATAATTTTTTAATTCTAATCGTCACGAATATCAGCGGCGGAAAGTTTTTAAACTTGTGTGAAGAAATACTAAAAAGTATGGAAAAGTACTCTCAGCGTAGGTTAACTGTGCTGTGATGCAGACAAAAAATTACAAATATTCATCTGGATTATTATATTAGTATATTTAAAACAGGATTACCTTTTGGCCACCTATATAGAGAAACAGAATTTGCCAACTTGCATTTTTAGTCGCAATTGTTATAGTGAGCGATAAAACCTGACTCTTCGGAAAAATTTCCTACGCAGGTCAATCTTAAACTTCGTGTGATGCACCATCTCGCGAAGATAATCCCGGAGAAGGGTTAGTTTCCATTCCTTGGGAAATCGGTTTCCGCAGACGACCCTTGTTTGGCCTTTTTGTCTGAACGGCGTTTACTTGAAACATAGAACGCTTACAGAAAATTACGTAATCTTGCAACGAGAGATGAATTACAAGAAAAGAGTATTCATGCGAAAGTAAATTACTCCAGAAGAATGTACTTTTTTCGTGTTTCGGTCTGATGATGATCGTCATTGAAAAATCTCACTTGAGACTACATGCTATAACTTGCATGAGTTTGAAGAGTTCTGAATGGATAATAACTGTGCTGTCATAAGAAAGGTAAATTTAAAAATAATTCATATTAGATTGATGACATTTGTTTAATTTGGAATCAGTATCATTGAGAGCTAAGGAAAGAAATAAAGAACAACCACATGTAGGTGAATGTAAAATGATTTCTTTAATGCTCGTATCCTGGTGTTGGTAATCACGTTTGTTACCAATTATGACGTTAGCACGGTAACCATGATAAGTAGTCATCATTGTATGTGGTACGATAAAATTGAACTGGCTGTCGTCCACTAGCTCTGAAATCACGCAAAGAGCAGAAAGTCATGAGAGTTTCCTTCACGCCCAAATTAAGTGCAATTATAAAATAGAAAACAGCATCTACATTTCAAAATATATTTATAAAAAATAAATGAAACAGAAACAAGGAGAGGAAAATATATAACTAGTTTAAATTAGTTGGAGGCGTAACCCCTAATGTTTCACATGGAATTCGACAAATATCCGCTATACCACAGTCATGATGATAAAGTAGGATTCATTTCATTTTTATTTAGGATGTATAGAAATATTACTTAGGTGAGGTGATAACTCATTGGCCCAACGTTGGCGATCATCATTGTTAGAGTTAAAGTTCACTAGCATTTTTAATTTAAAAAAATCCTGTTTAGGAAAGTGCAATTGCATTGGCAATATATTTAATGAGGTACTTTTTATGTAAGAGACATGATCTTTTTTCAATATGCTTTCCTATATAAGATTGCTTTCTTCCATGTTCATTAAATATTAATGCGTATCAATTAATATGGAGCAAAAGAGAGAACATGTTCAGCGAAATCAAAATATAATGTGAATCTCCAAAACCCGAGAAAAGACGCACGCCGAAGATCAAACACCGTAAAAATTCTAAGATTTCTACCAGGCGAACATAACCTATAAGAAGGTATTCTCGTAAAAGGTGTCACTTGACTACGCGAAACCGGTATCGGCTAGCCCAACTTAATTCTCTTTTCTGTAGGAGAGCATTCCATTGGCTAGAGCACTTACACGGCTGAGCTCGTAGTCTTTTGGGAGATATCCAACCAATCACTATTTGAAGCAGTAGTCAAACCTCATTAACGAAAGGTTCACCTCATTGGTTAACATTCTTTCTTTTTTTCCAAGGCTCCTCCCACTTAGCGGCCACAGCCAATAATACGCCAAGATAGGGCGGGGAACTGCAACAGCAAGTCGAAGTCCAAACTAGGTGTGAGTCAAGTGGAACCTTTCATAATTGTACCTCCTCGCTATTTATTTTCTCCTGATACTTACCTCCGGATAATCACTTAAAACCTGGAATAATTTGCTTTTTGGATTTTTTTTGTGGATCGGCAGAGCAAGAAAAATAGTATTTTTCACGAGATACGTGCCAGGCGTGAATAACATGCGAGGAGGTATCCCCGTAAGATGTCCTACTTGACTTGGGCTATGAATGCAGCGGTACAACTTTCCCCCCTCCATTTCAAATCCTTAGTATCCTATTGGAAAACTCTCACTGGTGGTGGGGGAAAAGCAAGAAACAAGAATTCCGCTGCCAATCCCGTGAACTTTGCCTGCGGTGAATTCAGCAGTCTTGGACGTCGCAGATATTCTTTGGTTGGTGGTGAGTCCCTACCGATGTAGTAAGCTCCGCCCACTTAGCAGCTTAACCAACGAGCAGTCGTCGATGTGGGAGGAGTTTGAGTAGCATTCACGGTATCCGGAGCGTAGAGTCAAATGTTAATTTCTACGAGGATACCTCCTAGCATGTTATACGCACCTGGTGTTGAACTCCGGATATTCTCAATTTTTATCTTCGGCTGGAGCCGACATTCGAGCATTTGCGTAAGAGATGAGTACTTTTATCTTCCGAAATAAAGGCCAATTATTATTAAATTATTTACACTTTTTGAGGGTTTTCTTTGTCATCTTCTGGGAGGATGAATCTTTTCTTATAACGTACTCTCCTGCTGCGAAAAAATTAATTTTTACGGAAATTATATGTTTAAACTGGGATGATTAGCGACAAGTTATTTTAAAGTAACCACTCGGAAGACAAGGAATTTCCGCTTACAATAAGAAGTTTTAATTTATAATTTTTTAATTCTAATCGTCACGAATATCAGCGGCGGAAAGTTTTTAAACTTGTGTGAAGAAATACTAAAAAGTATGGAAAAGTACTCTCAGCGTAGGTTAACTGTGCTGTGATGCAGACAAAAAATTACAAATATTCATCTGGATTATTATATTAGTATATTTAAAACAGGATTACCTTTTGGCCACCTATATAGAGAAACAGAATTTGCCAACTTGCATTTTTAGTCGCAATTGTTATAGTGAGTGATAAAACCTGACTCTTCGGAAAAATTACCTACGCAGGTCAATCTTAAACTTCGTGTGATGCACCATCTCGCGAAGATAATCCCGGAGAAGGGTTATTTTCCATTCCTTGGGTAATCGGTTTCCGCAGACGACCCTTGTTTGGCCTTTTTGTCTGAACGGCGTTTACTTGAAACATAGAACGCTTACAGAAAATTACGTAATCTTGCAACGAGAGATGAATTACAAGAAAAGAGTATTCATGCGAAAGTAAATTACTCCAGAAGAATGTACTTTTTTCGTGTTTCGGTCTGATGATGATCGTCATTGAAAAATCTCACTTGAGACTACATGCTATAACTTGCATGAGTTTGAAGAGTTCTGAATGGATAATAACTGTGCTGTCATAAGAAAGGTAAATTTAAAAATAATTCATATTAGATTGATGACATTTGTTTAATTTGGAATCAGTATCATTGAGAGCTAAGGAAAGAAATAAAGAACAACCACATGTAGGTGAATGTAAAATGATTTCTTTAATGCTCGTATCCTGGTGTTGGTAATCACGTTTGTTACCAATTATGACGTTAGCACGGTAACCATGATAAGTAGTCATCATTGTATGTGGTACGATAAAATTGAACTGGCTGTCGTCCACTAGCTCTGAAATCACGCAAAGAGCAGAAAGTCATGAGAGTTTCCTTCACGCCCAAATTAAGTGCAATTATAAAATAGAAAACAGCATCTACATTTCAAAATATATTTATAAAAAATAAATGAAACAGAAACAAGGAGAGGAAAATATATAACTAGTTTAAATTAGTTGGAGGCGTAACCCCTAATGTTTCACATGGAATTCGACAAATATCCGCTATACCACAGTCATGATGATAAAGTAGGATTCATTTCATTTTTATTTAGGATGTATAGAAATATTACTTAGGTGAGGTGATAACTCATTGGCCCAACGTTGGCGATCATCATTGTTAGAGTTAAAGTTCACTAGCATTTTTAATTTAAAAAAATCCTGTTTAGGAAAGTGCAATTGCATTGGCAATATATTTAATGAGGTACTTTTTATGTAAGAGACATGATCTTTTTTCAATATGCTTTCCTATATAAGATTGCTTTCTTCCATGTTCATTAAATATTAATGCGTATCAATTAATATGGAGCAAAAGAGAGAACATGTTCAGCGAAATCAAAATATAATGTGAATCTCCAAAACCCGAGAAAAGACGCACGCCGAAGATCAAACACCGTAAAAATTCTAAGATTTCTACCAGGCGAACATAACCTATAAGAAGGTATTCTCGTAAAAGGTGTCACTTGACTACGCGAAACCGGTATCGGCTAGCCCAACTTAATTCTCTTTTCTGTAGGAGAGCATTCCATTGGCTAGAGCACTTACACGGCTGAGCTCGTAGTCTTTTGGGAGATATCCAACCAATCACTATTTGAAGCAGTAGTCAAACCTCATTAACGAAAGGTTCACCTCATTGGTTAACATTCTTTCTTTTTTTCCAAGGCTCCTCCCACTTAGCGGCCACAGCCAATAATACGCCAAGATAGGGCGGGGAACTGCAACAGCAAGTCGAAGTCCAAACTAGGTGTGAGTCAAGTGGAACCTTTCATAATTGTACCTCCTCGCTATTTATTTTCTCCTGATACTTACCTCCGGATAATCACTTAAAACCTGGAATAATTTGCTTTTTGGATTTTTTTTGTGGATCGGCAGAGCAAGAAAAATAGTATTTTTCACGAGATACGTGCCAGGCGTGAATAACATGCGAGGAGGTATCCCCGTAAGATGTCCTACTTGACTTGGGCTATGAATGCAGCGGTACAACTTTCCCCCCTCCATTTCAAATCCTTAGTATCCTATTGGAAAACTCTCACTGGTTGTGGGGGAAAAGCAAGAAACAAGAATTCCGCTGCCAATCCCGTGAACTTTGCCTGCGGTGAATTCAGCAGTCTTGGACGTCGCGAATATTCTTTGGTTGGTGGTGAGTCCCTACCGATGTAGTAAGCTCCGCCCACTTAGCAGCTTAACCAACGAGCAGTCGTCGATGTGGGAGGAGTTTGAGTAGCATTCACGGTATCCGGAGCGTAGAGTCAAATGTTAATTTCTACGAGGATACCTCCTAGCATGTTATACGCGCCTGGTGTTGAACTCCGGATATTCTCAATTTTTATCTTCGGCTGGAGCCGACATTCGAGCATTTGCGTAAGAGATGAGTACTTTTATCTTCCGAAATAAAAGCCAATTATTATTAAATTATTTACACTTTTTGAGGGTTTTCTTTGTCATCTTCTGGGAGGATGAATCTTTTCTTATAACGTACTCTTCCGCTGCGAAAAAAATAATTTTTACGGAAATTATATGTTTAAACTGGGATGATTAGCGACAAGTGATTTTAAAGTAACCACTCGGAAGACAAGGAATTTCCGCTTACAATAAGAAGTTTTAATTTATAATTTTTTAATTCTAATCGTCACGAATATCAGCGGCGGAAATTTGTTAAACTTGTGTGAAGAAATACTAAAAAGTATGGAAAAGTACTCTCAGCGTAGCTTAACTGTGCTGTGATTCAGACAAAAAATTACAAATATTCATCTGGATTATTATATTAGTATATTTAAAACAGGATTACATTTTGGCCACTCATTCTGAGAAACTGAATTTGCCAACTTGCATTTTTATTCCCAATTGTTATAGTGAGTGATATAACCTTACTCGTCGGAAAAATTTTCTACGCAGGTCAATCTTAAACTTTCTGTGATGCACCATCTCGCGAAGATAATCCCGGAGAAGGGTTATTTTCCATTCCTTGGGAAATCGGTTTCCGCAGACGACCCTTGTTTGGCTTTTTTGTCTGAACGGCGTTTACTTGAAACATAGAACGCTAACAGAAAATTACGTTGTCTTGCAACGAGAGATGAATTACAAGAAAAGAGTATTCATGCGAAAGTAAATTATTCCAGAAGAATGTACTTTTTTCGTGTTTCGGTCTGATGATGATCGTCATTGAAAAATCTCACTTGAGACTACATGCTATAACTTGCATGAGTTTGAAGAGTTCTGAATGGATAATATCTGTGCTGACATAAGAAAGGTAAATTTAAAAATAATTCATATTAGATTGATGAAATTTGTTTAATTTGGAATCAGTATCATTGAGAGCTAAGGAAAGAAATAAAGAACAACCACATGTAGGTGAATGTAAAATGATTTCTTTAATGCACGTATCCTGGTGTTGGTAATCACGTTTGTTACCAATTATGACGTTAGCACGGTAACCATGATAAGTAGTCATCATTGTATGTGGTACGATAAAATTGAACTGGCTGTCGTCCACTAGCTCTGAAATCACGCAAAGAGCAGAAAGTCATGAGAGTTTCCTTCACGCCAAAATTAAGTGCAATTATAAAATAGAAAACAGCATCTACATTTCAAAATATGTTTATAAAAAATAAATGAAACAGAAACAAGGAGAGGAAAATAAATAACTAGTTTAAATTAGTTGGAGGCGTAACCCCTAATGTTTCAAATGGATTTCGACAAATATCCTCTATACCACAGTCATGATGATAAAGTAGGATTCCTTTCAATTTTATTTAGGATGTATAGAACTATTACTTAGGTGAGGTGATAACTCATTCGCCCAGCGATGGCGATCATCATTGTTAGAGGTAAAGTTCACTAGCATTTTTAATTTAAAGAAATCCTGTTTTGGAAAGTGCAATTGCATTGGCAATATAATTAATGAGGTACTTTTTATTGTAAGAGACATGATCTTTTTTTAATATGCTTTCCTATACATGATTGCTTTCTTCCATGTTCATTAAATTTTAATATGAATACACTTTAAACGCGTATCAATTAATATGGATCAAAAGAGAGAACATGTTCAGCGAAATCAAAATATAATGCGAATCTCCAAATTCCGAGAAAAGACGCACGCCGAAGAACAAACACCGTAAAAATTCTAAGATTTCTACCAGGCGCACATAACCTAAAAGAAGGTATTCTCGTAAAAGGTGTCACTTGACTACGCGAAACCGGTATCGGCTAGCCCAACTTAATTCTCTTTTCTGTAGCAGAGTATTCCATTGGCTAGAGCACTTACGCGGCTGAGCTCGTCGTCTTTTGGGAGATACCCAACCAATCACTATTTGAAGCAGCAGTCATACCTCCTAAGCGAACGGTTCACCTCATTGGTTAACATTCTTTCTTTTTTTCCAAGGCTCCTCCCACCTGGCGGCCACAGCCAATAATACGCCAAGATAGGGCGGGGAACTGCAACAGCAAGTCGAAGTCCAAACTAGGTGTGAGTCAAGTGGAACCTTTCATAAGTGTACCTCCTCGCTATTTATTTTCTCCTGATACTTACCTCCGGATAATCACTTAAAACCTGGAATAATTTCCTTTTTGGAAACTTTTCGTGGGTCGGCAGAGCAAGAAAAATAGTATTTTTCACGATATATGTGCCAGGCGTGAATAACATGCGAGGAGGTATCCCCGTAAGATGTCCTACTTGACTTGGGCTATGAATACAGCGGTACAACTTTCCCCCCTCCATTTCAAATCCTTAGTATCCAATTGGAAAACTCTCACTGGTGGTGGGGGAAAAGCAAGAAACAAGAATTCCGCTGCCAATCCCGTGAACTTTGCCTGCGGTGAATTCAGCAGTCTTGGACGTCGCGAATATTCTTTGGTTGGTGGTGAGTCCCTACCGATGTAGTAAGCTCCGCCCACTTAGCAGCTTAACCAACGAGCAGTCGTCGATGTGGGAGGAGTTTGAGTAGCATTCACGGTATCCGGAGCGTAGAGTCAAATGTTAATTTCTACGAGGATACCTCCTAGCATGTTATACGCACCTGGTGTTGAACTCCGGATATTCTCAATTTTTATCTTCGGCTGGAGCCGACATTCGAGCATTTGCGTAAGAGATGAGTACTTTTATCTTCCGAAATAAAAGCCAATTATTAATATATTTACACTTTTTGAGGGTTGTCTTTGTCATCTTCTGGGAGGATGAATCTTTTCTTATAACGTACTCTTCCGCTGCGAAAAAATTAATTTTTACGGAAAATATATGTTTAAACTGGGATGATTAGAGACAAGTGATTTTAAAGTAACCACTCGGAAGACAAGGAATTTCCGCTTACAATAAAGAAGTTTAAATTTATAATTATTTAATTCTAATCGTCACGTATATCAGCGGCGGAAAGTTGTTAAACTTGTGTGAAGAAATACTAAAAAGTATGGAAAAATACTCTCAGCGTAGCTTAACTGTGCTGTGATGCAGACAAAAAATTACAAATATTCATCTGGATTATTATATTAGTATATTTAAAACAGGATTACCTTTTGGCCACTCATTCTGAGAAACTGAATTTGCCAACTTGCATTTTTAGTCGCAATTGTTATAGTGAGTGATAAAACCTGACTCGTCGGAAAAATTTCCTACGCAGGTCAATCTTAAACCTTCTGTGATGCACCATCTCGCGAAGATAATCCCGGAGAAGGGTTAGTTTCCATTCCTTGGGAAATCGGTTTCCGCAGACGACCCTTGTATGGCCTTTTTGTCTGAACGGCGTTTACTTGAAACATAGAACGCTAAAAGAAAATTACGTTGTCTTGCAACGAGAGATGAATTACAAGAAAAGAGTATTCATGCGAAAGTAAATTATTCCAGAAGAATGTACTTTTTTCGTGTTTCGGTCTGATGATGATCTTCATTGAAAAATCTCACTTGAGACTACATGCTATAACTTGCATGAGTTTGAAGAGTTCTGAATGGATAATAACTGTGCTGTCATAAGAAAGGTAAATTTAAAAATAATTCATATTAGATTGATGACATTTGTTTAATTTGGAATCAGTATCATTGAGAGCTAAGGAAAGAAATAAAGAACAACCACATGTAGGTGAATGTAAAATGATTTCTTTAATGCTCGTATCCTGGTGTTGGTAATCACGTTTGTTACCAATTATGACGTTAGCACGGTAACCATGATAAGTAGTCATCATTGTATGTGGTACGATAAAATTGAACTGGCTGTCGTCCACTAGCTCTGAAATCACGCAAAGAGCAGAAAGTCATGAGAGTTTCCTTCACGCCCAAATTAAGTGCAATTATAAAATAGAAAACAGCATCTACATTTCAAAATATATTTATAAAAAATAAATGAAACAGAAACAAGGAGAGGAAAATAAATAACTAGTTTAAATTAGTTGGAGGCGTAACCCCTAATGTTTCACATGGATTTCGACAAATATCCTCTATACTACAGTCATGATGATAAAGTAGGATTCCTTTCAATTTTATTTAGGATGTATAGAAATATTACTTAGGTGAGGTGATAACTCATTCGCCCAGCGATGGCGATCATCATTGTTAGAGGTAAAGTTCACTAGCATTTTTAATTTAAAAATATCCTGTTTAGGAAAGTGCAATTGCATTGGCAATATAATTAATGAGGTACTTTTTATTGTAAGAGACATGATCTTTTCTTAATATGCTTTCCCATACATGATTGCTTTCTTCCATGTTCATTAAATATTAATATGAATACACTTTAAACGCGTATCGATTAATATGGAGCAAAAGAGAGAACATGTTCAGCGAAATCAAAATATAATGCGAATCTCCAAATTCCGAGAAAAGACGCACGCCGAAGAACAAACACCGTAAAAATTCTAAGATTTCTACCAGGCGCACATAACCTAAAAGAAGGTATTCTCGTAAAAGGTGTCACTTGACTACGCGAAACCGGTATCGGCTAGCCCAACTTAATTCTCTTTTCTGTAGCAGAGCATTCCATTGGCTAGAGCACTTACGCGGCTGAGCTCGTCGTCTTTTGGGAAATACCCAACCAATCACTATTTAAAGCAGCAGTCATACCTCCTAAGCGAACGGTTCACCTCATTGGTTAACATTCTTTCTTTTTTTCCAAGGCTCCTCCCACCTGGCGGCCACAGCCAATAATACGCCAAGATAGGGCGGGGAACTGCAACAGCAAGTCGAAGTCCAAACTAGGTGTGAGTCAAGTGGAACCTTTCATAGGTATACCTCCTCGCTATTTATTTTCTCCTGATACTTACCTCCGGATAATCACTTAAAACCTGGAATAATTTCCTTTTTGGAAACTTTTCGTGGGTCGGCAGAGCAAGAAAAATAGTATTTTTCACGAGATACGTGCCAGGCTGGAATAACATGCGAGGAGGTATCCCTGTAAGATGTCCTACTTGACTTGTGCTATGAATTCAGCGGTACAACTTTCCCCCCTCCATTTCAAATCCTTAGTATCCTATTGGAAAACACTCACTGGTTGTGGGGGAAAAGCAAGAAACAAGAATTCCGCTGCCAATCCCGTGAACTTTGCCTGCGGTGAATTCAGTAGTCTTGGACGTCGCGAATATTCTTTGGTTGGTGGTGAGTCCCTACCTATGTAGTAAGCTCCGCCCACTTAGCAGCTTAACGAACGGGCAGTCGTCGATGTGGGAGGAGTTTGAGTAGCATTCACGGTATCCGTAGCGTAGAGTCAAATGTTAATTTCTACGAGGATGCCTCCTAGCATGTTATACGCACCTGGTATTGAACTCCGGATATTCTCAATTTTTATCTTCGGCTGGAGCCGACATTCGAGCATTTGCTTAAGAGATGAGTACTTTTATCTTCCGAAATAAAAGCCAATTATTAATATATTTACACTTTTTGAGGGTTTTTTTTTTCATATTCTGGGAGGATGAATTTTTTCTTATAATGTACTCTTCAGCTGCGAAAAAATTAATTTTTACGGAAAATATATGTTTAAACTGGGATGATTAGTGACAAGTGATTTTAAAGTAACCACTCGGAAGACAAGGAATTTCCGCTTACAATAAAGAAGTTTAAATTTATAATTTTTTAATTCTAATCGTCACGAATATCAGCGGCGGAAAGTTGTTAAACTTGTGTGAAGAAATACTAAAAAGTATGGAAAAATACTCTCAGCGTAGCTTAACTGTGCTGTGATGCAGACAAAAAATTACAAATATTCATCTGGATTATTATATTAGTATATTTAAAACAGGATTACCTTTTGGCCACTATTTCTGAGAAACTGAATTTGCCAACTTGCATTTTTAGTCGCAATTGTTATAGTGAGTGATAAAACCTGACTCGTCGGAAAAATTTCCTACGCAGGTCAATCTTAAACCTTCTGTGATGCACCATCTCGCGAAGATTATCCCGGAGAAGGGTTAGTTTCCATTCCTTGGGAAATCGGTTTCCGCAGACGACCCTTGTTTGGCCTTTTTGTCTGAACGGCGTTTACTTGAAACATAGAACGCTAACAGAAAATTACGTTGTCTTGCAACGAGAGATGAATTACAAGAAAAGAGTATTAATACGAAAGTAAATTATTCCAGAAGAATGTACTTTTTTCGTGTTTCGGTCTGATGATGATCGTCATTGAAAAATCTCACTTGAGACTACATGCTATAACTTGCATGAGTTTGAAGAGTTCTGAATGGATAATAACTGTGCTGTCATAAGAAAGGTAAATTTAAAAATAATTCATATTAGATTGATGACATTTGTTTAATTTGGAATCAGTATCATTGAGAGCTAAGGAAAGAAATAAAGAACAACCACATGTAGGTGAATGTAAAATGATTTCTTTAATGCACGTATCCTGGTGTTGGTAATCACGTTTGTTACCAATTATGACGTTAGCACGGTAACCATGATAAGTAGTCATCATTGTATGTGGTAAGATAAAATTGAACTGGCTGTCGTCCACTAGCTCTGAAATCACGCAAAGAGCAGAAAGTCATGAGAGTTTCCTTCACGCCAAAATTAAGTGCAATTATAAAATAGAAAACAGCATCTACATTTCAAAATATATTTATAAAAAATAAATGAAACAGAAACAAGGAGAGGAAAATAAATAACTAGTTTAAATTAGTTGGAGGCGTAACCCCTAATGTTTCACATGGATTTCGACAAATATCCTCTATACCGTAGTCATGATGATAAAGTAGGATTCCTTTCAATTTTATTTAGGATGTATAGAAATATTACTTAGGTGAGGTGATAACTCATTCGCCCAGCGATGGCGATCATCATTGTTAGAGGTAAAGTTCACTAGCATTTTTAATTTAAAAAAATCCTGTTTTGGAAAGTGCAATTGCATTGGCAATATAATTAATGAGGTACTTTTTATTGTAAGAGACATGATCTTTTCTTAATATGCTTTCCTATACATGATTGCTTTCTTCCATGTTCATTAAATGTTAATATGAATACACTTTAAACGCGTATCGATTAATATGGAGCAAAAGAGAGAACATGTTCAGCGAAATCAAAATATAATGCGAATCTCCAAATTCCGAGAAAAGACGCACGCCGAAGAACAAACACCGTAAAAATTCTAAGATTTCTACCAGGCGCACATAACCTAAAAGACGGTATTCTCGTAAAAGGTGTCACTTGACTACGCGAAACCGGTATCGGCTAGCCCAACTTAATTCTCTTTTCTGTAGCAGAGCATTCCATTGGCTAGAACACTTACGCGGCTGAGCTCGTCGTCTTTTGGGAGATACCCAACCAATCACTATTTGAAGCAGCAGTCATACCTCCTAAGCGAACGGTTCACCTCATTGGTTAACAATCTTTCTTTTTTTCCAAGGCTCCTCCCACCTGGCGGCCACAGCCAATAATACGTCAAGATAGGGCGGGGAACTGCAACAGCAAGTCGAAGTCCAAACTAGGTGTGAGTCAAGTGGAACCTTTCATAATTGTACCTCCTCGCTATTTATTTTCTCCTGATACTTACCTCCGGATAATCACTTAAAACCTGGAATAATTTCCTTTTTGGAAATTTTCGTGGATCGGCAGAGCAAGAAAAATAGTATTTTTCACGAAATACTAGCCAGGCGTGAATAACATGCGAGGAGGTATCCCCGTAAGATGTCCTACTTGACTTGGGCTATGAATTCAGCGGTACAACTTTCCCCCCTCCATTTCAAATCCTTAGTATACTATTGGAAAACTCTCACTGGTGGTGGGGGAAAAGCAAGAAACAAGAATTCCGCTGCCAATCCCGTGAACTTTGCCTGCGGTGAATTCAGCCGACTTGGACGTCGCGAATATTCTTTGGTTGGTGGTGAGTCCCTACCGATGTAGTAAGCTCCGCCCACTTAGCAGCTTAACCAACGGGCAGTCGTCGATGTGGGAGGAGTTTGAGTAGCATTCACGGTATCCGTAGCGTAGAGTCAAATGTTAATTTCTACGAGGATACCTCTTAGCATGTTATACGCAGCTGGTTTTGAACTCCGGATATTCTCAATTTTTATCTGCGGCTGGAGCCGACATTCGAGCATTTGCTTAAGAGATGAGTACTGTTATCTTCCGAAATAAAAGCCAATTATTAATATATTTACACTTTTTGAGGGTTTTCTTTGTCATATTCTGGTAGGATGAATCTTTTCTGATAACGTACTCTTCCGCTGCGAAAAAATTAATTTTTACGGAAAATATATGTTTAAACTGGGATGATTAGCGACAAGTGATTTTAAAGTAACCACTCGGAAGACAAGGAATTTCCGCTTACAATAAAGAAGTTTAAATTTATAATTTTTTAATTCTTATCGTCAAGAATATCAGCGGCAGAAAGTTGTTAAACTTGTGTGAAGAAATATTAAAAAGTATGGAAATATACTCTCAGCGTAGGTTAACTGTGCTGTGATGCAGACAAAAAATTACAAATATTCATCTGGATTATTATATTAGTATATTTAAAACAGGATTACCTTTTGGCCACTCATTCTGAGAAACTGAATTTGCCAACTTGCATTTTTAGTCGCAATTGTTATAGTGAGTGATAAAACCTGACTCATCGGAAAAATTTCCTACGCAGGTCAATCTTAAACTTCGTGTGATGCACCATCTCGCGAAGAAAATCCCGGAGAAGGGTTAGTTTCCATTCCTTGGGAAATCGGTTTCCGCAGACGACCCTTGTTTGGCCTTTTTGTCTGAACGGCGTTTATTTGAAACATAGAGCGCTAACAGAAAATTACGGTGTCTTGCAACGAGAGATGAATTACAAGAAAAGAGTATTCATGCGAAAGTAAATTATTCCAGAAGAATGTACTTTTTTCGTGTTTCGGTCTGATGATGATCGTCATTGAAAAATCTCACTTGAGACTACATGCTATAACTTGCATGAGTTTGAAGAGTTCTGAATGGATAATAACTGTGCTGTCATAAGAAAGGTAAATTTAAAAATAATTCATATTAAATTGATGACATTTGTTTAATTTGGAATCAGTATCATTGAGAACTAAGGAATGAAATAAAGAACAACCACATGTAGGTGAATGTATAATGATTTCTTTAATGCACGTATCCTGGTGTTGGTAATCACGTTTGTTACCAATTATGACGTTAGCACGGTAACCATGATAAGTAGTCATCATTGTGTGTGGTACGATAAAATTGAACTGGCTGTCGTCCACTAGCTCTGAAATCACGCAAAGAGCAGAAAGTCATGAGAATTTCCTTCAGGCCCAAATTAAGTGCAATTATAAAATAGAAAACAGCATCTACATTTCAAAATATATTTATAAAAAATAAATGAAACAGAAACAAGGAGAGGAAAATAAATAACTAGTTTAAATTAGTTGGAGGCGTAACCCCTAATGTTTCACATGGATTTCGACAAATATCCGCTATACCACGGTCATGATAATAAAGTAGGATTCCTTTCAATTTTATTTAGGATGTATAGAAATATTACTTAGGTGAGGTGATAATTCATTCGCCCAACGATGGCGATCATCATTGTTAGAGGTAAAGTTCACTAGCATTTTTAATTTAAAAAAATCCTGTTTTGGAAAGTGCAAATGCATTGGCAATATAATTAATGAGGTACTTTTTATTGTAAGAGACATGATCTTTATTTAATATGCTTTCCTATACATGATTGCTTTCTTCCATGGTCATTAAATGTTAATATGAATACACTTTAAACGCGTATCAATTAATATGGAGCAAAAGAGAGAACATGTTCAGCGAAATCAAAATATAATGCGAATCTCCAAATTCCGAGAAAAGACGCACGCCGAAGAACAAACACCAAAAAATTCTAAGATTTCTACCAGGCGCACATAACCTAAAAGAAGGTATTCTCGTAAAAGGTGTCACTTGACTGAGCGAAACCGGTATCGGCTAGCCCAACTTAATTCTCTTTTCTGTAGCAGAGCATTCCATTGGCTAGAGAACTTACACGGCTGAGCTCGTCGACTTTTGGGAGATACCCAACCAATCACTATTTGAAGCAGCAGTCATACCTCCTAAGCGAACGGTTCACCTCATTGGTTAACATTCTTTCTTTTTTTCCAAGGCTCCTCCCACCTGGCGGCCACAGCCAATAATACGCCAAGATAGGTCGGGGAACTGCAACAGGAAGTCGAAGTCCAAACTATGTGTTAGTCAAGTGGAACCTTTCATAAGTATACCTCCTCGCTATTTATTTTCTCCTGATACTTACCTCCGGATAATCACTTAAAACCTGGAATAATTTCCTTTTAGGAAACTTTTCGTGGATCGGCAGAGCAAGAAAAATAGTATTTTTCACGAGATACGTGCCAGGCGTAAATAACATGTGAGGAGGTATCCCCGTAAGATGTCCTACTTGACTTGGGCTATGAATGAAATAAGAATTCCAATCCCACTGAACATGCACGCCCGCACAGGGTATTTTGTGGAAGAGCCACACCCAAGGGGCCAAAGAGCCGCATGTGGCTCGCGAGCCGCGGTTTGCCGACCACTGCCTTAGGTTAATGATTCAAGAAAAGCACAATATACTTGATCCTTCAATTCCAGCCTCCGTTTCTGTGAGAGGGACATAGAGGCATGATGAAAAATATATGTATAGCCTCTACAACGTCATGTAGCACAAAAAAACATCAGCCTGTTGTTTACTTAATTTGTGACACTAATTTACATAAAATTGTAATTTTTACAGAAAAATTTTCACTCTGTTCTAAAAAAAAGCTTATAGGTAGAACCTCCATATCTACGGTACATACATGCATACATTACGAGGCCTTCTGCATGTTACTGAATACATAATTTTTCCATTATCTGAATGCTGCCAGGGAACTATGAAATTGAAATAGGGGACGCCGGGGTAAATAGAACATGTGGTAATTGGAACAGAAAATTGTATATTATTTATTTGTGATGCAAACGACCTGAAAATCACAATGGTCCTGTAGACACTTGTATCCTATGATAATAAAAAAACTAGTACTTATGCCTTGATATATTTTTTATAATATTTGTTCCCCCAATAGTGCAAAAAACTTGGCCTTCAACTTTACGCCCCCTAATAGAAAGAACCTTGGAAAAATAATTTGTTAAGTGCCTTACAACAAAAGTTTTGTGTTGTGAAATATTGCATTCCTAATGACAGAGTGATTTTTTCAAATTTTCCAATGAACAAGCCTAAATATTTTGCCATATTCTAATTACGCCAAAAATGTATCACTGGGGTAGTTAGAACAAGAGGAACGCCAAAAGTGGCACATCACAACCAGCTGATAAATTGATAACTTTCTGCACCTCAGTGCAACTAGAATAGGAGAAAGGGGATCATTGCTCCCCCTTCTCCCCCCCCCCCCAACATCCCACTGCAAGGGGGTGTAATGCCTCCCCCTCCCAAATCCTGTTTTGTATGTAACCATATTTTGGGGGCTCATAATCTCCACTTGAATGAAAAGTGTCTTATTTGGTCTGACAAGTAGCAAATGTATACATTGTAATACGTAAGAGCTTATGTAGAGATTAATTGCACCTTGAGATACACAAAAATGCTATCTTATATTCCTTAGGAATATCCATTTATTTTGTGTTGTTTGTGAATGTTTTTCTTCAAGGTTTAATAATTTCAAGTTCATAATATCTAAAGAAAAGGTTAACAGAAAACAGGTCATGTATACATTTATGTTCTAAAGTTCATATTTAAAAATGTTCTGGATTTTTTTAAGTTTACAGCAAAATTAGGTAGAATTCATGAAAACATCAAAAGTGCGAAAAATAAATATTTTCATTTCAACTTGTATGTGATCTAATATTTCTTTTATTTGTTGGTGGATATTTTTCATACTTGGATTATAAAAAGAACATATACCAATAGTGTTTCACCTAATGCATCAGAATATTTCTATTTATTTCAAGAAAATTCTAGACATCTGTTCCAATAACATTCTAAAAACAAAATTCTAGACATGCAACATTGGGGTAAATAAAACATTTCGGACCTGGAAAAGTTTGAAAATACTTTTTTCTATTATGATATACAGTGGAATACACCTTGTGTGATATTCTGCTTCAAAATATCCTCTTTTTATCGAAGAAAAAAATGTTTTTTGATCATGCCTTCAGTTATTTTGCTATAAACTGGCAAAATAAAGATGCTTTTATCTTGTTCCAATTATGCCATCTTACCAGTACTCTTATGCTGGTGTTTTTCCAAATTTTCAGCACATAATTAGAAATGTTGTGTAAATTACTGTCTCACTATTCAAGATTACATGATAAAAAATTACACTTTTTTATACTACATGATGCTGCACTGGCACGAGATCCTATGTCCCTTTTACACAGTCACTTGGTCCTCATAAGAAGGAGGGCAAGAGTACGGGATTATGTGTACGTACTACGCTTTTCTTGATTCAATGAAATACCCTTCTGTGTCAAGGCATGGGATATCCCTCTTGGTGCTGACTGACTGGTAATCATAGTGCCATAAATTGTAGTATGAGGCAGTATGGTAATAGCATCACCTTCATTTCAAAGAAACACGTTATGGGAATGAGGACTACACCCCTCCATCTCATACTATTTTCCAACCCATAACCTCTAAAAGAGTTTTGCCTTTGGCTCTGTTCTTCCACATTTCCCCCATTTTGGAAGAATTATTTAGATGGACTCCACAGATAAAATTACCCATTGAGAGAAGAGTGGAAAAAAACAACTGGAAAAAAAATCCAGGGTTAATTATTACAATACATGTTATAGTTCATTAAAATAGAGAACACATTATCTAAAGAGAATGTATTTTCAAATATACATGGCCACACAACATGAGAAAACATAACAATACATGCATGAACATAAAGAGGATGGATGACAAGGATGATACAATGGGTAGGTATATATATTCATTTTCATCAACCCATCTGAAGTGAAAAACTTTCAGTATTCTTAACACATTTTTGGACAAAATAAATATAATAAGAAGTATTGCATTTTATAACTTATATGCTGATCGGATTTACTTCATCTTCAAGCACATATGAAAAATTACCGAAAATGAAAACACATATTTTCCATTCAACTCTGCAAAACCACAAGGTTTACAGTTTAGAGGATGGCCTCTCCATGGGTGTCTAGCTTGAAAGTATTCACTAAATGAGAGCCAACATGAAACAAAGTATGCATATAAGAAATGATAAAATTGTACTTTTTAAGTAAACAACGGGTAACATCCGTGAAATAGCGTAAATTAAGTGGAGCACATTGTTAGAACACAATCTTAGAACCAGAACTAAGACTGTACACATAGAAAACACTTGAACAATTATTTGAGGAAATAAAAAATTTCCACCCATCAAGTAAGAAAACTATTTAACAAAAAGAGATGGTGAAGGGGATACATTTCAATTTGGAAATAGTTTACCCAGTCCTTTTACAAATGCAAAATTAGAACAAATGACAGAAGTATCGCAGAGGATAAACTAAGCCCATCTCACCAAACACTGCCTCATCTTATTAAACTACTGCAGCATTACAACAATAGTAGTTTGATGACCAGAAATCTCTTCATGACGAAAAATGCAAGACATCACACACATGAACACAACCAATGTCATGTTAACATTAATATCCATTTGCATTTTCTTCAATGTCCAATCAAATTAAGCCAGATGTCTAAGAAATACACACTATTAATGTACTCAAGAGAAAATCAGTTTTATATTCATTTATCAAAGATCAACTACAGAAATATGACTCTTCAATTAGTTCTTTCAGTAACCTTTAACAGCATTTCCAGGAGGGCAAACATGTTCCAGCTCAAAATCATCCAAATTCATAGAATGGGCCAAACATACATTGGTCTTCAATAAAAGCTAGAGTGCAGATACCTGCAACTTGTACAGCATATCAATAGATTCTCACATGTGTTCAATCACTTGAGTCCTTCATCACATCAGTCATAGCACACTTAGTGTCCTAAAATGGTCAGTAAGAATTCCTTCATAAAACTGTCTTCCAAAGAAGGATCTTCAAAAACGTAGAAAAGGCTTGTTTTTAATCATGTGCCTGCAAAAATACAAAATTATCATGAAAAGAGAACTAGCATTCACTAATTATACAGATGATTCCAGGTAAATTGGGAACACATTTTTAAAAGCTACTAGTAAATGAAGTTCATAGTCGTTCTACCTTCTATATGTTTAAATGTACAGTAAGTCCTCGACTAACGCGGATCTGAGTTACATGGATTCAGAGTTACACGGATGTTCAGTTAGGCTGGTGACATGCTTGCATTTTCTCCACGTTTCTGTTGCCGTGACAGATACACTGGGTGACTATTCGCGACTCATTCTATGGGCGTCCAGAAAGCCCACTCTACTACCACAGCGCGATAAGCAGTGACTCGTCCACCAGTCAGGTGACCTTGCCATAAAAATGACATGCAGCACTTTCAAATCCTTTGCTGGTTGCAAGCCTGGCCGGCTCCATAACAATCTATATGTTTGACCTTTTACTAGCTGTTGGCACATATCTGTCGTGGCAACAGAAACACGAAGAAAACGTAAGCCTGTCACCGGCCTACATGGCATCAACATCTTTTTTTGGCGTAGTTTGACCTTCCCGCGTAAATTGACATGTAGTTAATTATCTACTTCACAGATGACGCCTGATGTCCATCACAGCAAAAAAAGAGCATGTTCGCGCAGCAGACAGATGAACTCGTGCAGGGAGTATAGAAAATATTTTCATATCTGTGAACTTGTGTTTCTGTTGTGATTTGATCATCGGGATCGTTATTTTTTAAGGTCAAGAAAGTTTTCTCATTGTTAAAATCATGTGAGCTTGTTTTGGATGTGAACCCTTATAATGGCTGAGGAACGTAAGAGTGGTAAGATTTCTCCAAGTGGCAAAAATAAAATGCAGGCTATAAGTTTGGAAACGAAAGTGGAAATTATTACGAGACATGACAAAGGTGAAAAGTTTGTTGAAATTGCACGTTCTTATGGGAGTCAACAGTTAGAACAATTGTACATGATAAAAGTCAAATAAAAGATCATATATGCATTTATTAAGAACTTTTTCCAATTATGAACAGACATTCACATGACTATGATAATTTTAACAAATTTTCAATTTATTCATGTTTTGTATAATTATACAGTAAAACCCCCATACAACGAACACCCATACAGCGAAATTTTAAGGAAAACTCCCTATTTCGAAGTCATTGGCCCGGTCCCGGACCCTTCCAATGGACAATACACGCAAAAAAACCTCCCGTAACGAACCTCTCTAACTACGAAAACTCCGTACATCGAAGTCTGCGCTTAGGCCCAAAACATGAAAAGGGCCCCTCTAGAACGAATTATTGAGAAAAAAAACGTAGCATTCTTCATTTACAGGTAATTTTTCCATAGACATTTACGTAATGAGCAGGAAGTTGAACCGCAGCGGAGAGTACCGCGTCTTAACCCTTCCGCTCCGGGCTTCGAAAATGTTTACATCCGAGACCTACAGAGCAGAGGGCATGAAGGAAACTTGACGCTTTCGCTCCGTGAAGGCTCGTTTACACGTTTATTATGGTGGGAACCAGCAACTCTGATGGTTCCCACAATAAAAAAACGTGTAAGGGAAGCCAAAGCTCCGCTCCGCGTTAGCTGAGCCGGGTGATAGTTGGGTGGATGATTAATGCACCAAGAGGGGAGGGGGAATACCAGTCAGTTCCAGCCGGCCAGACGTAACCCAATACAGAAAAATACTCTGAAAAGAACAGATCAGGGGGGCTATTCTCCACTCTCACTCATCCGCCCCACCTCTTTTGCGAAGGTGCAGGTGGTGAGGATGGAGCTCAATTTTCCCTTTTTAAATCGTATCAGATTACTTTCCCATATTGGGTTACATTCCCGGGACCCCTGAATGGGAGGAGCTCCATGGTTTCAAATTACCTTTCGGTATCCGATTTTATTTTGAGAGAGGCAGTCGGCGATAAATTTTTTCATGCTTATTTTCTTTGTTTTTCCTTCGTGGAATTATATGTTAAAATTTAATCTTTACTTTTCTATTCAAAGTTTTTTTTAATGAGTGGAAATATTTTTTTCGCGAATACCAATGGGCTTATTTTTTTTCTTTCCCGCGAAGTCAACGTAATTTCTTTGTTTCCCCATTCTTTCAGCACGCAAACTTCATTTGTTCCTTCATTTGCAAGACCTCCTGTTGATATTATAATTATAAAATAGTCTAAATAATTGTTACATCATTATTTATAAGACCCACGATCAAAGATCCCCGTTTTCTTCTATTGTTGTGCCTTGAAAAAAGGAGGGGAAAATGTGATCGGCTTATCTACTAATTTCTGTAATCGAATCACCATTTCGCGATCTAAAGACGTACAAATAAATACATTGTAATAATGCTCGTCGAGAAAGGCCCGTGTTTTAAATGGCGAGTGACCACTTGCAGATTATTTTCATTATTGTATAATTATGATATCAACAGGAGGTCTTGCAAATGAAGGAACAAATGAAGTTTGCGTGGTGAAAGAATGGGGAAACAAAGAAATTTTGCGGGAAAGAAAAAAAAATAAGTCCTATGTTATTCGCAAAAGAAAAATATTTCCACTCGTTAAAAAAAACTTTGAATAGAAAAGTAAAAATTAGATTTTAACAGAATTCCAGAAAGGAAAAACAAAGAAAGTAAGCATGAAAAATTTGTCGCCGACGGGAATCGAACATGGTCCCTCTGCACCGCAGCCCCGTACGCTAATCAATGGACCACACCCTTGATGCCGAAGGCTGATAAATAGGGATTTTATAACATCTATATATGTTTAAACGCCTTTTTTGTTAACTATTGGATTTATACGCCCATATGTGGAGTGATTCGTGAAAAGCATTCGGAGTTCTATATGCATACGAATTTTCATCGAGATCTGCGACCCGTTTATCGGAAACTCCCCTCGTTAGGAGGGCGAAGTATTCAAAACTTCATTGGTTGGTGTTCAACCAATGAGAGCCAATTTTATCTACTCTGTCCCCATCCCAAAGGAAAATCTGGAGTAACCTCTCTTCTCTATCCAAATATTGCTATTGCCGTCTTAACCTTGATGGATGTGGTCTGTTAACCGGCAAGTTTGCTCGAGATCGCCCTAATATTTGCTCGATTGCTTGAGGATACCTTTTTTCCCAGAAATCGCAGCCGAAAATGAGGGTGCGCCTCTGACACGAATTTTTTATCTGCCAGCCTTCGATCCTCGGTCACGATATGAGCGGTGGGCTGCAGAGAAATAACGCGGCAGGGTGGTAGTGGCCACGAAACGAGCAGTGATTCGTCCTAAGATAAGTTCAGAATCTGAAATGGCAGTACATACTGTCAGAAGACAGAACGTTCTCGGCCAACATTTTACCACAGAATGAGAAGAACGGCACAAGAAATATTTAATATCTGGGATTGGTGGCGAGCGGCACCTATGCCACTCACGTCTATCATGGCTGGGTCCGAGTGTGGTCCATGTCAAACATTAGGAACATAAAACTCATCGTTGCCACTCTATCGCTTGCCTACCACCGCTCGTATCGTGGCCGCGGCTCGCGCCGCTCGTATCGTGCCCGAGGCAAGTCCCTCGAGAGCTGAGTGACCTTGGTGCTTAGCGTGAATCATCAAGGGGAGGGTATCATTCGCTCGCTTGTTTACGGGGGATGCAGTTGCCTAATAACTTTAAAAACTTGTTGTTTGACAAGGCAAGCGTGTGGGGTGCAATTGGGGGACAGCGATTGGCCGCGCGACAAGTGCAAGCACTGGAATTTTCCACCCCCCTAACTTTCTCATTTTCTGTCACCAGACAACTTTGAGTGACTGTATGCACCTGCCTTAAGCTCAACTGAGAGAATTCTGTGGCTATTAACATTTGTGCATGCGTCAATATAGGTCAGTGTTGTTCCAAAATGAACAAGGGCAAAAAGTTGTGGTCTTTCACGGTAGTTGAAAAAATTAAAGCGCTTTAAGTCATCAAAGACGCTGAGGATGTAGGAAACCGCGCTGCCGGACTAAGGCATGATGTGCCGGAATCGTGCATTAGAAGATGGAGGAAGGATAAGGTTGCACTATTCATATCATAGGGACAGAAGGTCTTTTCGGGGAAAATCTACGAGCTGTGACAGGACATGCGCGCGCGTGCCACCGTACTGCGACGCCCGTCTCACTGGTAAGTCAGCCGTTTTTATGTATGTACCTAAATCATGATTTTTTTTATTTTGTCATTCATTGAAGATTTTTTTTGGACCATATTGAAATATTAACTGCTTTAAATTCCATAGACAGTTATGATTTCTTTCAAAGTTTGACTTTTTTCAAGTTTTGATGTCGTATCTACGCCTTATCGTTCGTTTTTTACGCGGCTGACGCTGGGGTATTTTGAATTTAACGTGTTTGCATTCCCACTCGTCATCGTTTACAGCAAAATATAATTTGTAAAAGTGAATCACGTTTTAAAAGGCGACTTACAGCGACTATGACTTGTGCATTAGGAAAATGGTGGGGGGATTCGGATTTATAAATCAGAGCTCGGTGCGACTGTCCGCACTTACCAGCTAAACACGAATTGTAGCGAGGTCGGATTACTTTTGTTTTAATGAATATCAATTACTCCACACATTCCAAAGGACAATAAACAATGCAAGCATTGTAGGGCCTAGGCTACAAGTGAAAACTTGCCTCCGAGGTCCATACATGCCTATGGAAAATGCCGCGTAAATTATAAAGGCCGCTTTACACGATGAAAGATTTTGTACAAACGAATGTACGTTTGTCTCAACGAAATTAGAACAGGTTCTATTTCCCGTGCAGGCATTGAGACATTCGCACAAGCGTTCATACAATTTGCCGCTTTACACGATACATTTTGCCTCATGCAAGAGTTCACGGAAGAGTTTGTACAAACAAATGTACCGTGTAAAACGGCCTTAAGAGAATATCGCTAGCGGCTTTGATAATGGCCGAAAATTCGAAGTTAGTCCCGCAACACCTCGCAATAGGAAAAAAAAGCCTCAAATTTTTTTCTTCAACTTCGACGCATAAAAAGAGGGGTGCGACTCTTACACGCGTTAACGGCATCGTCAATGCATTATCATCTGAGATTGCCATTGTGACCTCAATGCATTGCCGACTGCCACGTTTTTACTCGTGGTAACTAACTCACCACACCTATATTCCATCGTCGTTGATCGATATCTAGTATATTCTGGTCACGAACATAGATATTTACCGGTATTTCAATGGGATTCCAACAGTGCGTTTCATTTCGGAAGTATAAATGGGAATATGTGCTCTTTCAAGCAAAATTGCTGCATAAAACTGCCATTTGATATTGACTTAAATTATTCCACTCTAAGAATAATATAGACTAGATACTCAGAAAAATTATGGAGCACTTTAAATATACCTAATCCTTAGGCATTAATTTTGGCGCTCCTTTAATTTCAGACCGTAACTAAAGAAAGCGATGAGGCGTAGAGCAGAATCGACGAAAAAAACAATAATTTCAATTAGAAATACGCAGATTGAAAATAACACGGTGATAGCCACGGTATTTGATGGTAAATAATAAAAATTGTTTATCATCACTCTAGGAAAGGTTTTAATGGTGAATAAAGCAAGATTGAGATATTTACTCGACTTGCATCGTAAAGCACGCGGAACATTTGGATGCCCCTTTGGAGACGCAACCCGCACACCACCTCCATACATCGAAACCCCCCTACATCGAAGTAATTTTTCTGGTCCCAACAAATTCGTTGTATGGGGGTTTTACTGTACTTATTTTAGATTTAAATATCCAGTGAA
Source organism: Pyrrhosoma nymphula (assembly GCA_963573305.1). Classification (NCBI taxonomy): domain Eukaryota; kingdom Metazoa; phylum Arthropoda; class Insecta; order Odonata; family Coenagrionidae; genus Pyrrhosoma; species Pyrrhosoma nymphula. The sequence goes on from OY754336.1 coordinate 68,743,618, forward strand.
AAAAAGATTGGATTTGTGCTACTCTCAGCATTGTCGTATAATGTTAACTTAAAGGCCAATCAAAAGATGGCATTTTCTATAATCGTCACAAATTTCCACCAATCGCAATAAAAGCGGCTAATGGTTCAAAAATGGATAGGTAAAACACAACGTTTTGACTTACGCATATTTCTACTAATGTGGAAATTTTTGGGACTAATTAACCCCGTAAGTCGAGGACTTACTGTACAGTACCAAAATTTAGTTGACAAACAACGTTGTTTTATTAAAATATTTATTTAAAATTAGGCGTGATCTGCAGTATACACCAAAGAGGGCGAAATTCACCACGAAAAAATCATTTGACTTGACTGGGATTTGAACTCGGATCTCCCAATTGCCGGTCAGATGTGTTAACCAGTTACACCACCAAGCCATCTTATTTCAAGGCGAATTTCAGAATTTTGCAATGATTGAAAAAAAAAGTACTCTTCAGCGCCAAAACACTATGTCATCGAGAATATGGCATACGATGCAAAAGAATAGAATTACTACCTGCAATCCAATGCATTTTTTTGTGAAGTTCAGCTGATTTAATCATATAAGATGACAATAATCAATTTTATTTCCTTTGCAGAGGATAATGAACAAATGCTATTTGATCCTTTCAGTGAAATATATGAAGGGCAGAGGTATGATACTGCTGTGAAACCCTACTATTAAGAAGCCATTTTGAATCACTTGACTATTTAAAAGTTTTATGCACTTTTTTTTAATGCCTGTGGTTGATGCATATACTAATGAATTATGTATTTGAGTTAAAAGGAAAAATTTCTATCTAGTACACTACTCAAATACGAGGAATACATTTTATGCCAGTTCCCTCTGGCACAAGCAACCAGCAATTCAACGCATTCCTCAAAAACAGCAGACATCCATAAAATGTAGGATACATGACCAAAAAAATTCTAAATGACTCAAATATATAATCTATCTATATAAATGTGTCAACTTCCGACACTAATAACAGCCTTCAACAAGTGCATACACATGTAAATACATCATGAGAATGAAAAAAACTTGAGCAAAAGTCAATGGTGTGAAATCACTGGGAGGGTGTTTTTGGAAGGGTTAACTGCTCATTGCTAAACTTCCAATCATTGCATTAAATACTCACCTGACCGGCAATTGGGAGATCAAGGTTCGAATCCCTGTCAAGTCAAATGATTTTTTCATAGTGAATTTCACCGTTTTCAGAGCTCATTGTTAGTTGACCTCAGCCAGGTATTTGAATATTAGCTGAAGACAGCAAAAACCATTGAGGATTAGTCAACATATACGAACAAGGGAGAGAGAAAAGGGGAGAATAGATTGAACGTTGACTAATCCTCATAATCCTGGTTGGTTGATATATAAATGTGTGGAAGTATACCAATGTTTTTCTCATTTTCCTCTTTTGAAGATGGATATTAAGAACTTCCACAAAGTTAGTGCCAGCACTCCTTCATTAGTTTCTAAATGTTAAACCATTTAATGAGTGATGTTTAATATCGAATAACATGGCATTGCAAATACGTCATATCTGTCTCGCCGACAAGCCTTTGAAAGCCAGTACCCTATTAGTTGCAGGTTTGAATGCTCAAGTGTGCTATTACGTTAGGTCAAGGGTTCTCAAACCTTTCTGGTTCGTGGCACAGTATCTTTCACACAGGCAGCAAACAAGCCTGTTTTTATGTGTTCGTACTTTCCCAATACTTTTTTTCGCAGCACACCAGTGTGCCGAGGCACACCCTTTGAGAACCCCTGCATTAGACGGACACTAATACCTCATGGAAAGCCATTAGAAGCCATTGATGATGGATAATTCAAACGTTGCTTAATCCTGACTATATGGTCTGGATTGGCTAGGGTATACTGACAGTGTAAATCTCAACTTAAGAAAATTGAAAGCAGTTCTTGTGATACCCTTGACTTTGCAGCTATGCAAGCAGTTGTGGTATATAGCCTTTATGTGGAGAACTTGGCCATGAAATTTCATCCAACAAACAAGCAACTGCAGCAATCTCAAGCAATGCAAACAAAATAGGGGTAGACAACATTTGAAAATATTAAATATGATTTTGATAACCACCCTGGGTTGGAATAAAAGTAGGAATTTGGTACTTTTCCACAGGTTTTATTTGAATTAAGACATGTTTCAAAGTGTTACAACATCATCATCAGGTAATTGGTATCACAGTGCACTGTAGGTATCACAGTGTCCTGTGTCCGATGATTTTGTAAAACCATCGAAACGCATCATATCGGAATGAAAAAAAAACTTTGTAAATTTCACATGAGTAAGTTTAATACGACCAGTTTCATCGCTTGAGCGACATCTTCAGGACACCTGAAGATGTCGCTCAAGCGATGAAACTGGTCGTATTAAACTTACTCATGTGAAATTTACAAAGTTTTTTTTTCATTCCGATATGAAGCAATTTCACAAAGTTACGCCTCAAACCATTCAATTTTTTGAAACGCATCATAATTGAAATAAAATGTGTTAAAGTACCAAATTCTTACTTAAATACCAGCACTCCACAAATTACTACCTGAATCCGTGAATTGTACTCTGGCTTGAATTCATGCCATATTTAATTCATATTTTATTAATCACTATAAATGCAAACAAACAAACTTCATTAAAATTTTAGTGATATCTTACCAATAAGAGTATAGTGCAAATAAGATGAGGAAATTTATGCGAACCCAATGATGGTAAATTACTTACTTGTCTAATTTCTCCCAGAAGACCATGAGGGCTGCTCGATCAAGATGGCGCTTGGTTCGAGATAAGTCAGTCACATGGACAGCCCATCGTGCCACGTTTGGATCCACACGCATTTCGTCCCATTTCAGATGAAAAGCACAAACTGCCAAAAGAAAACTTTCATTAAAGTTTGAATTTTAAAATTAGAACAAATAAAATGAAACTATTGATTGACAATAATCAACCAATTTCATGAAGGCCAAATTAAAAATTTGAAAAGGGAGGAATAACTTCAACACAAACATTAGGAAGGGTTAACCTTACATTCTGATATTCTTTACCATATTTTTTCCAAGTCCATGGCATAACTAGAAAATGCAATCAATTTCACAAGAAACAAAGCATGGACCTTGAGTTTATGCAGACCGGTAACAATGATATATTTCTTCTTCCTTTTTAACCAAAAAAGGCAACACCATCCAATACATAAATTCCCCATAGCTGCGATTGGATAACAGAAAAGACATGATGATGACTATGAACGAGTTATGATTCCCAGGACTGATGAATTAAAACTCACTTTTAGAGAATATTATGACTGGATTGCCATCCCAAGGCCAACCCTTGAACTGCCAAGCCGGCCCCATGACAAACACTGCAACCACCCTGTCCCAGTCAGCTGGACTGAGTTTCTGCGGGTTGTCAATGACTCGATATGGCACAGTCGTGGAACCTTCTTTGCGACGCTGCAACAGTATTTCGTTATCTCGTTTTGCTCCTTGGGCCTTCTTTTCCTCTGTGCTCACAAACCTATTAAATCAAAGAGTTAATTAGAAAGTAACAAAGTGTTTTTAACAAAACACATAATATTCATTTCTTCCAATGTCAAATTTTGATGGTATTGATTACCTTCACAGAATCACACACAAGTGAAAATTTCACAGAGGAAAAGTCATTCCCCTTGACCAGGACTCAAACCTAGATCCCTCAATATCCAGCCGCCTTTAATATCTTGCTCCTTAAAAGTCCACAAAAATCCATAGGGGATGAGGATTTCTCAGTAGCTTAACTGGCTAAAGCATTCTGTGCAATATCAAGGGATATGGGTCCAAGTCCCGGTCAAGGCCAATGATTACCTCAGTGGAATTCCCAATTCTTTCATGTTATTCATTATTTTTTGATGCAGAAGTAGATGCAAAAAATAGTTTGAAATCATGTCAACAAACTGATGCACAAGAATTAACAAGGTTTTCATAAGACATGAGTGTAACATGGTAAGATCATACAATGGGTGCTTTCCATTTATACATGGCTATAGTCAGGAGCTGATGACAACAGTCAGGACTGTAACTACTACCAGGGACTTAATACAAAAACAGCATCAGTAGCTCTTGATTTTTTGAGCAGATGAAGAACCAATGGGTTGAAAATCCTCATTCCGGAATCAGAGGGACTATACCCAGGAAAAGAGAGGGACTATACCCAGAAAAATACACATAGAGGTATGCTTAAGAAAAATATTGTAATTTTACCCTAAATGGAAAAATCTACATAACCCAGAATAAACAGGATCTATTTCTAACCACGTCATTTGAATGAACATGCTTTTCAAAGGGTGTTACATTACAAAAGGTATGACAATACACATGGAGTAATTTGTAAATGATGAGTAGTTCTGGAGAAGGGTAATTTTGGGATGAAATATTATATGATATTTTCTCTTTAAAAATTTTAAGTTTGATGTAAGCATTTGTAGCTGTAATTTCAATCAATTATAGCAGGCTGAGGCAGTATTTCTAAGGGCTCTTCAAATAAACATCAGTTAGAACACATTTTTCATGAATGAAAAAGTTTGAGTGCCAAGCGAGCTTAGGGCTCCTTTCCAAGTGATAATTTCTTCATCTTACAAGTATGGTAACCCACCTGAGATCCTGAAGTATATCCTTTGCATTGTACATAGTTATGAGGGAAGTATTAGCTGCTGGAATGATGATGATGGGAGTTTTTGACGTTCGCTTTACTTGAGGAGCTCCAACTCGAAGCTGTAAATTAGAAATGAACAGATAAATATACAAAACAACACACCAATTGCCAGGGCCAAGTAAAGTAGGGAATAGGAAAGGTAAAAATGAGATTATGCTATTTATGTTAATTCAAATTGCAGTATTCATACAGTGGAACACAACCACAAATACTCACTACCTGTGTACTTGCTGCAGGCTGAAGAACTGGTGTTGAAAGAGAAGAGGGAGGTGGGATAGCTTTCTTTGGCTGACTTCCCTCTGTCACTGATTTAAGAGTCATTCCATGATATGTCCCCATAGTATCAATTTTAAAACCTTCCGTCTCTGTAAGAAAGAAATACTATGCATTAAGTATGTGAAAATCCTACCTGTGAAACTGATAAATACACTTAACAACAAATAAAATCTCAGAACACTTAGAAATTTACCAGAGAAAATTTACTGTATAATTGGTAACAATTATCTTAAACGTAGTTTTAAAAAGAGGCTTCATACATTTTCAAGAACAAGGACAGCATTACTTCACTCATTCTCTTCTTTTTTAATTTAATTTACCATGCTTAATACCAATAACTGTTAATCCTCAGTAAAAACCATCCAGGAATGACAAAAATTTTAAGTCTTGATAATTACCTTCTTTCCCACGAATGAACCTTTCCTGATCGTAACGGTTATAGACAGCTGGTTGAGGAGTTGACCTGATTGGGGTGCCATGCGGGTTACTCAAACTGCCAAAAGCAGATGAGGAAGTGAAACCAGATGCCGATGGCACGGATGAGGGTGTCATTACTGGAGCCGATGGGATGCCATTTGATGGCATGGGAGGCCGAGGTCCACCTCGTCCATCACTCCGACCTTCTTCCCTAGCCTTTATTGATTGCAGAATGGCAAATATGTTCTTCCCGAATGTCTACAAAATAAAATAGAAAACAAAAGCCGCATTACTCTCACAACCTTTTTGCATATCAATGAATTGAAATTAAGAGATTGATATCATAGACCTAAAATAATTTTTACTCACTTGTGTCAGATGTACTTAAATGCTTACACGTCTAAAACGTTATCTCTCAAATAATCAAAAAGGTTGAGCATCATGGCATCAGAGACAAAATGAAAAAGAATAGACTATCACTTCAGGGACCTGACATCTTTCACAATCATTTTATATAATTTGCTTCATAGGCTATTCCAACTATGTACAAACAAATTGGAGCAAAAACACCCTAAACGTAAGACAAGACAGTTGAAAGCTTATAGCCATCAGTCTACACAGAGAAATGAACGTCTAAATACATTACTAAAGTATAACCTTGATTTTACATTACTCTCAATTTTGCGGAGCAATATTTAGGTCCAGCCATAAATCATATGGTATTTCAATGCTAAAACCTTGATTTTATGCAGTTATTTTTTGTTTTCATGCATTCATACTCTGGTCCCTACCAACAAATTTTCTTCATTTATTATGTAGTTTTGCAATACTTTTTACTAATTGCAAGCAAAGCTATTGAATATGAAAGCCAACTCCACCATTTTAACAGGCATATCTGTTTTTTTTGACATTTATATTAACATTTTCCTGCAACATGCGTAGAAAATACAGCGAAAAATGGTCAGGCTTCTGAAATACATAACATTATTTCGGTAATTATTACAAGTATGCCATAACATATGTCGGAATTATATGCCTTACATATGGAAACTGTTTCATTAGCTTTGCCTGGTTTTATCATACAATAACAGTCTTATATGATGTTCGATATATTGATTTTCAGTGTCGCAGAAGCAATCAAAACAATTTACCAAATATGTCCGAATAACCCTCTTAAATTTGGCCAAATATTGGTAGCGAAAAGGGGGAAGGGGGGCTATTTTTGAGTTTGAAAAGCGGACACCACTCAGAAATTCCGCAGCTAATGGTCCCAAATAACAGAGAAAAATAGGTAGTAATACACCAATATAACCCATAACAGTAAAAAATGAACTATATTTTAAATAATTAATAAAATTTTTCAAATATTTAATTTATTTTTCTTCATGTAGATGTTGGTATGGTGTTACTAGTTGCCTAATGGCAACTCTGTAAAGGGTTGATGCAACCCGCAATGCGTCTGTGTGGTAAATGCTTTTCCGCTCAAACTAAGGTACCATTTGAAAATAGACCAGCAGCTTTGCTCGTTTTTTCAATGAAAATTATAGATATTTACGAACTATTTTTATCACCTTATTAATTTTCCATCATAAATATGTTTCCATAGATCTACAACGATGTGGAAGAGTCCATATATGCATCCTGCGATACAATTGCACCTTGAATATTTTTCCTTGCATTAGATCTACACATAAATCGTCCAATTTTGTTTTTAAAATATAGATTAATATGAAGGAAATTCACGTTGTGAGAGTAAAAGAGATAAAAAGTTGGGGGGGAGGCTTACATATGGAGGAAGGCTATATACAGACAAATGCAGAATATATCAACCCTAGTATTGTTCGTAATCTTAATACTGGTAATGAATAATCATACTTGGGGAAGAGCTGGATTGTATAGACCATCTGGGGTAAAATTTGTCCTCAGTAGAGAGCAACAGGGATGACTTTAGCCTGTGTGTGGAGTCGCTTCCACGTGTAAGACCCAGGAGTGATCTTCAAGCAATTATTTTGGGGAAATAGGTGTGTCTAATATGCCGTAAAATAATGTAATTTTAATCAAATTCACTAATAAACACAAATATGTATGACTCATGGCTTGATTTAAAAAATGATGAAGAGACCAGAAAAATATTATTACATCATGAATTTTTATAAACCTTTGATTTAACACACTGCCTATTTTTTGGTTCCTCCATCTATGTAAAAGGTATGTATAAGGTTTTACTGTACACATATATGAAGCAGCTTGACTTCTGGGTTGTCTTCTGTATTGTATCATCTTACAGACAACAGTTTCGCCAGTGTTGCAGCAGGCGTCTTCAAGTCTGTTGTACGTAGTGCTGGGTAAATTGCTCAAAAAATTAAATTGGGGCAGATTATCATTACTTCCGCAAAAAATAATCAATTACAAGTAGAGTACAATTTCTTTTCGTGTAATTGTAAACTTTGGGATGACCACAACATTAAATTCTAAGAGCAGTAAACTTTTTTCAAAATCTATCATTGTACCTAATTTTTCCAGTGCTCCAAGAAAAAAGATTATTTCTCATGATGCATTTGAGTATAACTCAGGAGCTGATTTCCATGCATTATTTATCCCCAACAGAGCACCAAATTAACCAAAACATAATACTTGATCCCTGATTGACTTCTATGTACCTATTACATTGTAGAAGACTGTATTGAAAGGAAACCATATCGTGGTGTAACTCTTCAAGCAAAAAGCAATCCAGTCACCAGCTTTCAAGCAATAGTGATGACAGCTTAATAAATTTTTTTAAATAACCCATAGAAATTTAGCCTTATATGAAATTCGTGCTCTTAAAGCAAAGAGCCTATTTTTCAAGAACCTTAGATTTACCAAGTCACCGTGTTAGTCATGGTCCTCTTGCTCCTTTGCATTCAACCCAATGGCAATAGCGTGAAACATCTCACAAAATAATAATCACTTTCGGGGAAAACTTCTCACGAATTTGTCTCAACTACCAGGGACAAATAATGTTACTTTATAATAGATCCCTAAGTCTCTATGTATCTCATGTACAGCTGTACCTAAAACTTGGTATGTTGTCCAAACACTCAATTTTAAGCATTGTAGACTTGAGATAAATCCTGCAGATCTATCCAGTTAGCTGCCATATCCATATCCCAAAGTGGGCCCAGCAGTCAGCAGCAGTAGAAATGTAATTTATTTGTGCCAGCTTAAATTTCCATGCTATCCTGTAAGCCACCACAGAGGCAGGGGGTTTGGTTGAAATTTTCCTAAAAAAAGAAGCCTTCTTGACCGGGAATTGAACCGTTTTCTGGCCGAAGACTCACTGACTGCAACTCAAAGTGAGGATGCTGCGCGGAAATGTCCCCACCTAGAATAACTCAAGCTTATCCGACCGATACGTGGCGGCCCGATGCAACACTCTGACAACTGATATATTAGGCAATATGCTTCAAAGCGATAAATTAAACCTCAACGCATAGTCGGTTGTGGTTCTGCTACATCGGTCATGACAGCCCATATTTTGAAGCTATGTTGCGATACAGCTTTTGAAAATCATGAAACATATTACACGAAAAATGTTTCTAGAGGAGATCCATGGTAAACAACTGCTCAACCAGGCAGATACAATAAAAAACTGAAGTAATCGACATTATCACTGACCGATTACATGCAAATATGTAACAAATTACCCAGAGAGTAATGATTACTTTTGGAGTAATTACAAGTAAAATAACAATAATATTATCTTCTATGGAGACATAGGTCAAATTATTAATGATTTATGGTACATATTACTCTTTTCCGCCAACGATTCGCATATTTATTATGCTTCATCAGAGCTACATCAGGATTAACATTACATGTTATACAGCATTCAACAAGGTTTACATATTATAATTTACAAAGTAGGATACATCAGTTCATTTAAAAAAAAAACGGCCTACCACGATGGAAACACTGGTTCCTGATCAGTCACCTAAGTTAAGCATCCAGTACACAAGACTATTTTACAGTAGATCACTTATCCAAAATTCCCAATAATAGAAGTACAGTGAAACCTGCCTTAAGCGGAACCTGAGCTAAACGGAAACCTGTCTTATCCAGAAAAAAATGTTGGTCCTGGTGGACGTAGTAGGGCTGTGCTAAATGGAAACTGTTAAACGTGGAAACGAAATCGATTTCCAGGCACGTGAGACTTGGTTAAGCGGAGTTACAAAAAAAAAATCCATGCAGAATTTTTATGTTAAGGAAGTAAAATCCAAACACCTTTTTCAATTCCCTCTCCCTCAAAAACAACCCTTGAATGGGACTGGCCAAAGCTGTCATTCACCCACTCTAGGGTCTCTACCTCATTAATGATTGACATAACACCTGAAGGACTCAGGGGCCAATGTTGCACTGTCCTTGACCAAAACACTTCCATTTCTACCCAATCCTGAAGTTAACCCTCCCCCCAGTGCCTAACGTCCCACTGAAGTTCCATTTCACATACATTACACCTGTCGGCATGTCAAACAACGTAGATACGGAAACCATAGAGAAGTGGAAAGGCATGGCTCAAAGAAAAATTAAAGACTATCAACCATGTGATGTCTACTATGGGGATGCAATTGGAATGTTTTTCAGGGCACAGCCATCTAAAAAATTATGCATAAAAGGAGAAAACTGCAAGGTTTTGTAAGCATTTCCGAGTGCTGTTTGTTGAAACTAGCGCAATAATGGGAACGATGAGTTCATGTTTATGCTTATTCCTTGAGAGGGAATCACTCAAAGGAGTGTTTGATTCACTTCATTTGTGGGAATAATGACAGGGGAGCTCGTAAAGCCTATTTTCATCAGAAAATCAGCTTGATCACGACGTTTCAAACATGCCAATATTGAAAAGCTACCAGTCACATGGAGACATAATAAAATAGCATGGAAAAATGGCATCAATCATGGAGGAGTGACTTAAAAGTTTCAAAACAAAAATGAAGAGGAAAGATAGGGAAGTTATCAGGGCTTTGTGAATGCTTCAAAATCGAATCAATTAGACTCGAAACAGGCTTAATTCCATTTAATTCACCTGTAAATCAGGATGCTTCGAAAGCGAATGATTCAAAATATTCATATCTGATAGATTCCTCTTCGAATCATTACACGCATTCAAACATGGCGCTCATTCCCAAATGGCACGACGCCCGTTTAGAGGATGTTTTCCTCATGCAAAACGAAAATTTAAACGGTCTAAGAATGAACTTTACCTTTATATGTGAACTTTGTTGAGGTAATGGCCCATTCAAGAAAATTTTATCGCAATTCCCTGAAATATTGTGAAAATTTTTATTACTTTAACTCTGCATAAGCTTCTGCATTTTATTTAGATTGAAATGCGATTTGCAAGAGAATGTTTTTACTGTGACTTGATATACTACCAAAATTAAAAAAAAATCGTTTTGAAATGAAAATACTTGATTTGCACAGCACAAGAAGTTTAGAAGTTATACTTTTCTATAATAACGCAACCTTTCACCCAAAAGTTCCCCTTACGAACGTGGAGCTAACCTGGTTTCCGGAAAACACAACTAGCATTACTCAGCCAATGTATCGGGGGTAATTAGATCGCTGAAGGTACAGTATAAAAAGAACATGATGTGATCGTTGATAGCCACTGCAGACACTGCCAATACAGTGTCAGAGGTGATTAAATAAATATCAGATGCCATAAATTGGATAAATTTGGCAGCGGAGTATATTCAAACATTAACAGTTAAAAAATGCACTAAAGCTGGATTTCTGCCTTTACCAGTCCCCGAGGCAGGTAAGGAAATCAAAATCTATCCCATGATATTAAAAATCTAATAATAAATGCATATATACGCACCGAAGGGAATATAGATATAGACATGAACTTTCTGTTTCAGAAGCAATGGATGATCTTAACAAATTACAGCAGGTAATGGGCAATGAAGATGGCTCACTGGCCAACAATATAAGGGTTAACCCAAAATAAGATCTCAATATTTTTAAAAATAGAAAAAAAGGGATTTATTTTCAAAGTTTTTACATGGTTGTGAAGCAGAACAGCACACTATTTTTCAATGAAATCACATGATGCATTTTTCTAAACAAATGACAATCGCTGAGTGTCAAGTCCAGACTTGAGGTATGTGATAATGTCCCATCCAAACTGGTTCCATACGATTCAGAAGACTAACGGTTGTACAGGTGACATGTGAGCATTACTGTGAAGAATTCATGCCCCCTGAGTGAGCATTCCTCTTCTCTGGTTCTTAATTGCCCGTTTCAGTTTTTTGAACATCTCATTACAGTCACCACGGTGAAAGATGTCTGATAACAGCTCAAAAAGTGAAAGGTGCGTTCGGAGCCACGCGGATCCTAGGGCCAAAAGAAGAACCCCTTCACCACCTCATCGCCCTGATGACGTTGTCACCTGCCCTTCACTTTTAGTCTCTTTATGAATCCTTGTTCGTGAGTTTCTTTTCGGTGACTAGTGCTTCAGTTTTTGGGTGTGCAGTGTACGATTATTATACTTTCGCACTTTTAGAGTGCAATATAGTAATATTTCTATACTTTTCCGCTCCATCGAGTGTGCAGTACAGTTATTCATTCTCTATTATTCAATAGAATGAGCGGAAATAAACATGGTCATGGTGCTATATTGCACTCGCAAAATGATTGTGAGCATCTATGAATATTTTGAAAAAGAGAAGCTTAATGGTGGCCCAATCCTTCCTGTGGCACGAGTGATGGAAAGAGCTGCCCACGCCTGCGGGGTTAGCCCGAAATCAGTGTTGAGAATCCTGAAAGAGAAGTACAGTGAAACCAATGGCGAGAAGAGGTCGAGCGCTGTACTGCGGACACCTTCGACAGACCGAGAAGAAGACAGAAAACCTGCCTGGATAATTTCAGCGAGAAAGCCATTAGAAGACAGGTGTATATGGATATTACGAGAAGAAGGAGTATCTGACAGTGCAGAAATTATTGCATTCTTTGAAAGAAGCATATCTTTTCGAAGGTGCCCAAACAAGTTTAAGGATTGTGCTGAAGAGACTGGGTTTCAAGTGGTGGAAACAATTTTCAGGGAACAGGAAAATTTTGATGGAGAAGGGTGATATAGTGGCGTGGCGGGGGAGATTCCCTAGAGAAATAAAGATAGTGAACATTGAGGATGTGGTATGGCTGGATGAAACGTGTGTAAATGCAGGGCATTCTAAAAGTGTCATCTGGACTGTTGAAATGGCAGAGGGAACCATGCCATCCCCTGTGGGAAAGGGATCCTGGTTGATACTTCTTCATGCCGGTACATCAGAGGGTTTTATCCCGAATTGCACACATTTATTCAAGACCAATAAAAACTCGGGGGACTATCATCAAGAAATGACGAATGATACTTTTAAAAAGTAAATGAAATTAACAAATGAAAAATAAGGAAACTTTGGTAATTAATCCAAATAGCAGCAGTGACAGGAGCTCCCGACTCTAGAATGACAGGTGACGAATCTGCTCTATCAGAGAACGGGGAAATAATCTCTACCAGAAAACAGTACGTAATAAAATCATAAAAGTATCTGTATGCTTATAAACAAAGATAACTTTAGGCAGGAATTTTACTAATAATGGATTATTCTCCATTTCAGATCAGCACGATGTTCTTCTTCCCCAGGGGAGGTTGAAGGAATATACCCTTTCGACTAATTACTGGCAAATCAAAAACAAAATGTTGTGTTCCAAATGAATGAGTAAAAATTATATTATTGCATTTGCATGTAAACTAGCTTGAAAATACAAATTAAGTCAGAAGCACTTCTTTGTTTACCTTTATTCCTTTACGATTGTAGCCATATATAGTGATATATGAGAATTTTATAAGCAGAGGTTACCTCTTTAGGTAAGTAATAATAGGTAAGCCTTTTATTTTTTTGTGATTAATTTGCCAATTTTAGCTCACTAATCTAGCAATTCTTCCTAAAAAAATTGGATTACTTAAGGCATCCCTCCCTGTTGTTCCCTCGCGCGAACGTGACGCTCTCGCTCACCTCCCACCTGGCAACACTGCCCCCTCCCACTTACTCGGTCGCTCTGTCATTGGACTTCTTTTGCCACAGCGACTGTATATGCATCTGCGCTTATCGTGGCATGAAATCGATCAAAAGTACCCCCTTGTGATCCCAAAACACAGTTGAAATGAGCTTGCGAGCAATGTTTGTTTAAATTTTCGTGGCTAGGGTGAACTTTTTTTGCTACCAAAGTCAAAGTTATTTTGTCTGTAAAATAAATTGCTTTTCTGTTAAAAAAATTTTCTCATAAAAATACTGAATTTGTGCTTAGTTGAGATTCATTATTTGTTACCAGAGTCAAAGTTGTTTTGTCTGTAAAAAAATTGCCTTTCTGTTAAAAAAAAAAGATTTTATTTTCTCATATATGATCATTTACCATGATTGTTAATTTATACATCATATCTTTTCATACTAACACAGCAATGCATGTTAAATTTGAACTGAAGGTACCTTAAAAACAGGCCTATTGCCTAGTAGGGTACCTAACTACCCATTTGTAAATGAATGTAGTAATCTATTTTTTTATAGAAGAATAAATTATATTATTATTTGAATGCTGCCAAATGATTTTCGTTTGGTTTCAGGAGTAAAGAGGAGAACCCACGTTTTGTCATCTGTGACTATGGAATGCAAAAAGTTCTCTCTTTCGCCAGTGTATTGTTCAAGAAATTCGTGGACAGCTTCTTTGGTAACTTTTTTGGTCTTCTGTGACAATTCGTGGGACCCCCATTGTGCACACCTTCCGATATTACAATTTTTCAGACAAAATCCTCTGAATAGTGGATTTTGAAACATCGGGAATCAAACTTCTCCTACTTCTTTCTTCATCATCAATTTCTGTACGACCAGCTTTTAAATCTCTACACCACTTGCACACGTTTTTGTCATTCATACAGCCTGCCCCATACACTTCAGTCAACAGTCTATGATTTCGAGTACATTGAGCACCTTTTGGGTTGAGAAATCGAACAACTTGGCAAAATCTGCACTTGATGGGAACGGCAATCTGGAGCTCCATTTGTAACGGCTGCCAAGCCAGAACTAAACTAACTAGAGATCTCAGCGACACTTTTTTAAAGGGAGGGATGGTTGAATATAACAGTGGTGCCAACTGCCACTCAAAAAGTTTCCCTGCCGCTCTAGTGCTCTGAAGATCTTACTTTTGGGTAAACCCTCGTAGAAGAAGACCAAGACTGTGAAACTGATGGAGAAGAAAATCTAACTCTAAAAAGGGAAGAAAACAAAAAAGTCATATAGAGAAATGTTGGTTTCTTTGAAAGAAATAGCAGAGTGTAGTCTTAGTAAAGTTAATACTTATTTAAATTCTTAAATGGGGCAATCGACAGTGTATAGATTAGCATTATACTGGGATAAATAGGAAAATCAGACAAAAACGACGGTTTATGTGTGTCTTTAATAATATTTGACATTTAAATTTTATGTAAAGGCATTTGTTCAAATAAACAAATTTAACCACAATGTGGTAATGTTCATTTATTATCTCATAAGAGTTTTGCCTACATGTGGAATTTGAGCCAAACAAACCTTTAAGGTACGCATCTTATGGGCCTGACATAATAGCCTTTAACTGTTTTTTTTTTGGTTCGACACTAGGTTAAGTGGAAAACTGCCTTATCCGGAAAAAAGTGATGGTACCAAGAGATTCCGCGAAAGACAGTTTCACAGTACATACCTATAATATGAAACGTTTTTCCAGAATTTTTCACACACTTCATTATTCACATTGCAGTGCTGCAATGAAGGCTGTCTAGTCAATTTCGAGGATCCCATGAACTAGCCGTGGCATTACCTTTATGGCATCACCAGTAAGTGCACATTAGTGGGATTATTTATTCCTGACAATGTTACAAATTACAGGAAGAAAATAGGACCATATTTTTTTTTAAAATAGCTACTGCATAAAAGTTAATATTCCCTGAAACGAGTGAACGATGGAGAATGCTGATGTAGCATACACTTGACCCCTCAAGACAAAGGCCATAATGGAATGGATTTTCGAGTAAATAGAAGTGTTATGAGCCAGTAAATATGAAAGTAACTCTGACAATTGATGGAGCGAAGGCTTCTGCAGTGGATTGCTAATATGCTGGAGCTCATTCTTCTGGAGCAGCAGCGTGTGTTAATGTTCATTTGACGACATTTTCTCCTCCATTACAGGAGGCATCTTCAGATCCAAGTCACTTCAACCTGAAGATGCCTCCTATAAGGGTGGAGAAACTGCCGTCAAATGAACAATAATGACACACACAGCTGCTCTGGAAGAATGAGTTCCAGCATATTACTAACGATCGATGTTCTCGTCAAATTATGTTATAAAATAATTGTTAAGTGCTGCATATTTGTTTCCATACACAGGTAGCTATCTGGATTTTCCTATTCTCTAGTCAATTCACCAATTATGAATTAAAAATTTTCTATTAAATACTATTTGGTTAAATTAACTGTGTGATACTATGAATGCACCAAGTTTGTTTTTTAATTACTTTCCACCACACTAATCATCTTCTATCGACTTGCTACAACTTCTTCAGTCATACCACCACCAAAAGGAAAGTTATCTAAAGACTTGAAATATCACAACTCTGGAACACATTGGGTTATTCCAGATTAGTGATCTTCTACTGTATAAACATTTATATTGAATTACTCCTCTATTTACAGTATGCCAGCTTACCTTCCCAGTACTTTGCAAAATAGTAGTCCTAGTTCTCCATTGTCTCTCTCGAGACATGATGTCTTTCGTCACATCTACATCAAAATCAAGCATAGCTCTTAAATCAGATCCAAGACCAAGGTCATCATTGCCTTTAATGGTTGTGCGTTTTTTTGCCAACCTTTTTGCTTTTATAGCAGCAATTTTCTCCACAGACATGGCTTCTGAAAGAGACCTATACACAAAATGGTATTAGTTATCAGCTGTCATCACACCAATTACCGATTAAAGTTCAACAAAAATAGAATTTCACTGACAAAAATTTATCAAGATCCACACTCCAGCTTGATGTAAAGAAAAATGCTTTTACCAAGACCATCTATGCTTGCAAAAACACCATTTCAAAAGACCAGTTTTTAACCCTTTCACGCCGGTGAACTTTTCACGGAAATAAATTTAGTATCCTGAGCTTCATGGGAGACTCAGCTCATCTCTGTATGGAGACATTTACAAGGCATTATCCTCTCTGGCTTACCGTCCTTTCCCTCGGCAACTGGTCTCGACCATCCGACTCATCGGCAGACCCTCTCACAGCATGAGGTTGGGGTCATTTCTTTGGTATGCACAGTGGATTTTTTAAACAATCATTTATTGCAAACGTGACAGAATTGATGTCCGAAATGAATTCTTCATTTTACTTGATCGTTTTAAAATTTTAAATGAATTTCTAGCAGTGATATTAACGATTTTAGGATAATAATGGGAAAGTAATAATTAAAAGAAAGTAGAAGACAACTCCGTAAATATAAGATATAATATTTAAATTAATATTTTTGCTTACAATTTGAAAACAGACTGCAAAACACAAGTTCATTTCAATGGTTAATATTTAGGGATAGCCAACAAATATTTATTTAGAAATTCCACGGCACATAAAATTAGTGACGGCAGACACATGCTGAGAGAATGATCACTAAAGGGGTCAAGGGTCGAGTGAAGATGCCCAGGGAAGGGCCTTGCCACCCACTGAGTATGGACTTGAAGGGTCGAAGGAACACCATTCCCAAATGCTTCAGCGGTGGTCACTTTCCCACCCTCCACAACGTCTATAGGTGACCTCCGTTCTTTTACATATGGAAATCTGCGACGTCTAAGGTAGACGTCCGGTCTTTTGTGTAAAGAAAAACCTACTGCTATAGGTGACGTTTAGCACGAAAGGGTGAAGGACTTATTTAGAAACTGCTGGTGTTCAAGCTACTCTTTGTAGCTTATGTAGTTCTAAATTATATACTAAAAAGCTTGAAAATACAAGGTATTGTACTATTGTAGATTTCCCAGATGTTCAAGTAAATGTTCTTGCATTCTCGGATCTTCACTGTTTCTGACTATTTTCAAGTTAACAATTTAGTCTATATTCCAAATAGCACTTTCAGATCAAAGTGACCTTAAGATGCCCAATGGAATGTGGGCAAAACTGTTATCCTAAAAAACAACCTAAACGGTGAACACCTGAAAATGCAGGAAAAATACAATGCATTTAAAAATTTATAAATAAAATTAGCTACCCTTTCTCAATATATGAAAAGATTTGGTGAGGACCGAATGAAGTCGTGGAAGACTTATGTGGAAAAACAGAAATATAGAAGAATAAAGAAAACATTCTGAAGGACAGCTCCTGCCCACTGATAACAGATTTTAAAAGAAATTGGGAATTCCCCTTTAACTTCCAGGATTAACTAGCCAACCTTATTCATTTCCCATATTGCCTTTCACATTCAAGAGAAATAGAATGATACTTCCAACTCTTGAGGAAAGTAGATAAAATACTGTTGCTACCACTGTACTCCTACAAAAATGGTAACCAAATGCAAAAATAATGATGAAGTTATGCCAAAATACTTATCAACCGCAATCAATAATAAAAATACCTACGCATTTATAATCCTACACAGAGAATCTTTCTTAAAATCATGAGAGTGAAAGTAAATTAAACCTGAATGGTATTCAATAACCTTTTCCAACTCTTAAGTCTGAGGGTATGAAAACTAATTTTACAAGTTTATGTGGTAAGTGGTATTTTTCGAGGTACTTTAGACATCTTTGGGTCTGAGTACAAATTATTTTACTCTTCAGCAGTAATAACATTATTATGTGGAAGCTAAAAACCATGAAAAACGTTCAATCAAAAGCCACATAATTTGAATATTACAATGCGATGGTAAGGTCGTCCACCTAGCTCCCATTCCATGGGTAACCAGGTTTTTTTTCCAGTGACAACAGTCATCCCATACACTTTTTCATTCACAGAGGGAAATTTCTTTAGCATGAAATCTAGCGATACTTTGCCCTAGCAATTAAGAGGTTTTAAGTGAACTTACTTGATATTGTCAACAGTTACAGAGGCTTCTTTAGGAGCATCTAATCTTGCAGCCAACTGCTCCATCACTTTCTGCACTTCAGTTTCTTCAATGCGGGGTTTCTTTGCAGCCAAAGACTCGAGACTTTCTTCAGCAACACGTTTCACCTGAAGATGACAGACAGAACGTAAGTCAAGACTTCTCAGAAGTACCCGTCAAACATCACCCTAAGATGGGTATACATCAGCCCTCCATTGTACCCAGTCCCCTACTAACTACTGTATGTCCTTGAAGCTCTTCTGTCTCATATCCCATTTTAGTTGGCCTATGAATTTACTTCTTACAAGCTTACTCTTCTTTCCCTACATTTTACTTATAGCACATACATACATTGATTACTCCATGAAACAAAACCACTTAAACGTTTACAACAAAAGCCATAACAATGCATTTGAAAACCTAACATTTCAATTAATTTTCGTCATTCCAATATAATGTCTCTGAGGAATAACATATTTTACAGAATCTGCCTAATTTCCCAAGCATTCATACATGATATAACCCAAACAAAACACCAGTGATTGACTTCAAATCACCTAAAATTGAAAAACAATAAAAGAAACTAGACTTCGGGAGAATACACCTAAGGTTCTCCAGTCACAGTAACTTTAATAAGCCGAACGTTCGGACAAATATTTATGAATAGAGTCCTCACATTTTAATCAAGTGAAACAGAATGTTTTGAATGTACACCATTAAGTACTAAAGCCTTCAAAACTAAGTCAGCAAAGTAACCAACCTGTGTGGGGATTTCCAGAGGCGCAGATTTGTCGATATTTGCAGATGCTGCAGTTTCTCCATTAAGATATGCCAGTAAGTCTTTCCGATCCGGCCGTCGTACACCAGGTATGTTTTCAGCCTTGAGAATGGTTCATAGAAAATAAAACATGCATACTGTAAACACGAGGATCACGACACTTCCCATTCATTTAGATCATAACACGAAAGAACAGTTGCAGAAGACACTACGAAGATTTAAATAATTTGCATTGGCGTTTTCTACTCACAGCAGCTTGCCGAACGTACACAGGATGAGTGAAATGAACATTTTTGAGAAGGAACAGCAAGCACTCAAGGGTGTAATATTCTTTCGAGCCTCCATCCTTCCCAGATCTGTAAGAGAGATATATTTTCCATCAAAGCAAATTGACAACAGCATTCAGAGAGGAAAACAGTGAAAACAAACGTGTGTCTGCGTACGTTGCTGCCATACGCAAAACATTCCAGTAAAGTAGAATCTTCAGGGATGAAGATGAAATACTTACCCATACATCAAGTAGTTGGTTTTAACCGTTTTCGGCCATGAGAACTCGCCAAATATAATTTGATTGTCTCTTTCGATGATTTCCTTTTTGTTGACATTGTACTGCCTCAACAAACTCAACGGGTCAGCCATCTTGCCTGAAGCGGAAGTCAAGTCATAAACGTCTTAAAATAGCATCAACAAGTTCGATAAAGGAGGGTATAGTTTATCGCTGATTTTAAAGGTTTGAGAAGCATTAAAAATTTAATCTCATTTATTTTCATTGCATTTTTGGCATTTCAATTCGAGCTCATTATATGTTTGATGTGTTGGAAAGGTTGGAAACGAATATTTTAGGCGGCGCTTTCAAATTTACTTTCTCGAACGATCGTAAAACTTTTTAATGCGATGAAGAGTTATTTTTATCTAGTCAATGAGAAGCTCAACGAATTTTGTATTATACTTGAAATATTTGAAAGAAGAATTGATTTTGATCGAAGAAGATGCCTTTACTGTAACTTTACCGATGCAATAGCGGTAATATGTTTTTCCGCTGGATTAAAACCAAATCAAATATTTAATTAATTTATCTTTATTCAGAATCCTGGCCTATAATATTATGGTAGTCTTATATTACTACAGAAAAAAATTATTGAATTCGTGCTTTTATAATTTCTTGGGAAATATGTAGCTAATATTGAAAAATCAATATTTTAAGGAAGGGTATGCTGTTTTAAGTATTTTATTATTTGTGGTATACGATAACACATTTTTAAGAGTGCCCGAGATTTTAAAATAAGTGGGAGTGTTATGCATTTATGCTGACCCCCTTACGCCTCAATAATCGTTATAGTATTTGGATTTTATATTTTCGGATGTTGAGAGTTACTACCGCGAACACCTAAAACACATCTCGTCATAGCAGTAAAGGCAGCTAAAGCTCATATTCTATTGCTACAAGAAGACATTTTTGTCGATTCAGTTAACAAAGGAAATGCGACTATGAAAAAAATCGATGGTCATTTACTTTGAACATAATCATATATATTTTTACAGAAAGGTCTTTTTCTGGGGTGCGAATAGGGACTTTACTGATAGCTTTAATAGCTTGTTTCTGGAGTGAGAAAGCTTTCATGGAAAGAGATGAATTTCCCCAAAATATAATGCCGTAAGACACATGAGAGTATATGCTCCGTTAATACTGCACCTACAGTGATAAATAAGGTATCATTTTAACCCTTGTCCTCACGGGTAGAAATTGCCCTCAGTCTGCACGACGGTGGTACCCGGGTACCCACTGGATGCTTTTATGTATAAATACGTTTTTCATCCATTTATGTTTAATCAACTTGCAAAATAGTAAGTCTAAGAGGTTCAATTCGTATTAATAATGTTTTCTACTCATAGTTTAAGTATTATTTGTGATTAAAATAATACAAAAATATCGATTATCCGATCCAATTATCAAACCTTATTGATTCAAAATTTGAAGACAAGAATTTTAAAAATGTCATAATTTTACTTAAAATATATTTGAGCTATTAGATTGTGAAAATATTTTATTGTAGATATTTCATTCCTTCTCATGGATTAACTTTTGAATAAATTTAGTACTTAAGGTTTTTTGCAGCATGACTTCATTTTTTGAACTCCTCAGTTTCCTTTATCCATGAGTGCATTCGAGGTATTTAAAATTTTGAATGATAGAATTACAAAATATTAATTATTTTTCAATGCCAGTAATGTTACACTGACTTATGAAATGATCATTATTATTTCAGCCAAAACCTCAGCTTTGTCTGATGAGCACTATGTGATGATAAAAATAATTAGCAAAGGAAACGCATCTGTCTCTTTCTTTCTAAAATCGTACGAGAGTGATAGATCGAAACAATTGAGTCAAAATTATCGCATTAAATAATATTGGCTCTCCACATTCAAACTTTCAATATGAGGCATGTGCTACTTTGTAGTATGTGAAAAAAATCACATACGCCATTTTATTAGGACTTTAAAAAGTCTGAACTCACCTGACTCATACGTTATAAATGTACCAGAGAAAACCTTAAAATTGAAAGGTCTTATCTTGATGATGACTTTTACTTTCCATAGTTCATTTTTTACTTTCATTGTTCATACTTTTCATTCAGCCGTGCATTTATACAACCTGTCCGCTTTTTGATTCACATGCATCAGTTACTTTGTGGCAAAAGCAATCTCAATCTTAAATTTCACTATTTACCCATTAATTTGACATAAAATTTTCGATAAACTCTCTTGCCTCTATTGTATTCATATGTTTTGTATATTTTTGCAAGAAAACAAGTATAAAGAAAGTACTTTATGATACACCTTCTTCTCTATTTAAAACCCAATTACACCGTTTCCTTAACATACTTATTCCCTGATAGCGTGAAAGTGCGAAATATTCGCACGGGTTACCTAGTTTGATTAAATTTGAACATTTAAGGGTTTTCGTGTACCTCATTAAACTTACCTCCAGAGCCAATTGACTTTGGACTCTTACACAGAACATTTGGAAACTAATCGTTTCAATTCCTTCAGCACACCCATTGAAATCATTCTGAGGAAAATTAGCTAAACATTGTCTTATGACTGAAAGAATGTGCTGGCTTTAATATTTTGACGACTTAAACACGTCACTCTGGTTCTTAATAGTAGTATTCAAATGAAAAGAATTCCAGATAAAATGTATATTGCTTTTAATTTACTCTAAAAATGCAAAAAACTATTATTCCTAGTAAGATAAATAATTAAAAACATTTTCCGTCATTTACCATGCTGTTGGATGAAGAGGTATCAGGGTAAACAATAAATTTCTTAGGCATAATTGACTTGAGTGTTTTTTTTTATTTTTATAATTTCGTACAAAACATCGCCTTTCACTTGTCACTTAAAGGAGAACCTTACTTGTAACGAATGGAAGAGCACATTACAATATACGGTAAACTTTCAAAGCACTTTCACATTTTTATTTACCGAAGACACCGTGTTGCTGATTGCTGAATTTGTTTTCAACTTCGATGTACAGGGCAAGCTTCCACCTCTTCAATAGAGTTCCTGTAAGCTTTCCACAGCAAGGGATCTTCCGTGCAGACAGTTCCTCCGCCTCTCTCCTCTTGACTTTCCTGTAATGCATTAATATAAACCTCAAGTAAATACAGTTTGCGTATGATTCAAAGACCTTCTAGGCAGTGGCATACGCAGGATTGACTTCTGGGGGTGGGTCTTCTGGGAAAGTTTGACGTCCGGGGGGGTTCATTAATATTGATGTGCATCATCATAATATAATATTTAGATTATTATTCACTAAAACAATAATCAAGTTAACATTCTATTTTTGATGAAGACAATTCAACTATATTTTTCAGTCCAATAAGCAAAATTCAAAACGCTAGTTCAGGTAAACGAACGAAAACGAATACAGGTAAGCATGTTTTGGGGGGGGGGGGGTAAACCCTAAACCCCCCCCCCCCCCCGTTCGTACGCCACTGCTTCTAGGCCACTCATAGCATAGTCTTGGGGTTATTATGACTGCAGGAGTAAAAATGTCCCTTCATTTTCCCTTCCCCAGCAATGCAACCACAGACAGAAATATCCTTATGAGCAAATGCAAACTCCTTTTTCTGCATATGTCCCCAGCATGTATGTCTTTTTAATTTTATTTTTTTTATTAATAAGTACATTTTCATACACTCATCCATAAAATGAGGTGATCAACTTAGCTGATCAATTAGCACTTTCGGGAGATCTAAAAACAAATACATAAAAACTGATTGTGTAGACGTGCGGAAAAGGAATGCGTGGAGACAATCAGAAAATTTGTAAGTATTATCATAGAGTAAGTATTACTCAAACATAATTTTTATCATTCAAAAGTATCACTATATTTTAAGGGAAGTGAAGAATACCAAACCACGGAAGAAGGCGGGTAGGACATGTATATTGGTATAATCGCTACCCGCGGGCCGTGAATCGTATTTTTCTAGCTTCGTTTATTCTTTCACGAGAGCTTATTTGTCAGAAAAATAACCATAGTTAAGTGAAACTTGGTCATTGCGAAGGGAGGATGTACGTAGACTTGAGGCGTTTGAGATGTGGGTTTGGAGAAGGATGGAGAAGGTTAGCTGGATGGCGAGAAAAACGAACGAGGAGGTATTGGATATGGTCGGAGATGGTCGGAGAGGAGAGAGCTTGTGGCAGAGCTTCGGAGAAGGCAGAAGAGATGGATGGAGGAGGTTTTGAGAGGAGAGGGCATGTTGAAGAGAGTGATAGAGGGGAGAACACTGGGGAAGCGTGGAAGAGGAAGGAGGAGGATAGGAATTCTGGACGAAATAAGAGAAGGTAGAAGATATGAAGAATTGAAGAGGGATCTAATAACGGGCCATCCTTAGGAGGGAAAGCGAGACAATTTCTATGAGGTTGGGATACAGAATTGGGACTGTCCAAGAACCTACCAATCAGCTGGTAGAATACTTGAATGAATGAAGTAAATGAAAGTTGATAACAAGTGTCGGCTCAAAGCATTTTACAAGCGTGGGCAAAATTTCATTTGGCCGCCTTTAGTACAGACAGAATTTATTTGCCGATTGCAATTTATTAATCGAGCGCCAATTTAAAACAATGCTAGAGATTGTATTTTCCTTTTCAATCAGAAATTCAATTTTAAATCTATAAGTGGTCTCCAAGCTTCGAGTAATGCGAGAAAAAGGGTTTATATGAATTATTTACATTTCATTATCATTATTGTTATTCAGCGAATTCTTAGATATTATTCAGCCCATAATTATTCAACCCGTTCTTGTGGATGGGTATAATTTAAACAGTAAATTATACTGAAATTTTAGCCACTTATGGTCATTTCAATGGGCCGATGGAAAGAATACTGATGAAAGAAATAGTAGCCGACTGGCCGCCACAACGACCGGCCGCCTGTGGCTTTTGCACATGAAGATACCGACGCCTTAGGCCGGCACTGCTGATAATTAAACTAACTATCAATGAATGGAATGTCAAGGAATATTTTAGCTATCATTCACACCTCCGTTGGTGTAGCACAAAGGTCGGAAAACCATCTTTCGCGAGCTACCGGTAGCTTGCGGGGATATTTTCGGTAGCTTGCGATCGACGGAGAAATAAACCAATGAATTCGCCAAACAACTTTCATTCTACCTTTGGTAGCTCTCCACAAATTTTCATTTTTGGAGGGTAGCTTCTTTGAGTCAGGGAACCCTGTTGATCTCTGGCATGGGACCAAAGTTTCTTTTTTCGCGCAGTCGTTACCGTTATCCTAAACGCAAACCGCTCTAGAAGGGCAATGGCCACAATTAATACACTACGAACGGACTCCATCAAATGAAACCATCGATTTAAAGCACCTGAAAAACTTTGAAGATTGACGATGACCTTTTCGCTCGCATGAACGCAATTGGAAAATGACGATAACGCGAGCGCACGCGTTATGGAGAGCCGTGATCGCGCCCATAGTTTAGCCAGTAAATTTCTCTGGAAGGGGCGTGGCCCTACGCATTTATTTAATTTTTGAGTCTATATGTAGGGGGCATTCAAGTATTACGTACTTAAGACTTTTTTGTGGGTGGAGGGGGGGGGGGGGGTTGGGGTCATCTTACATTATCTTATCTGGGGGGTCTGCAACCAATTTACGTAAGGTTTTTGTCCGTCTTGAAACGTTGTATCGTTTCCAAATGAAATTTAGTAGTGACATGCAGCATCCGCTCGTTAACCTCTCGTAATCTCACCGCTACAGCAATGATCCTATTCTGTCACCTGACTGGCTAGCTACAATACCTCCATGCTCAATGAATGTGGTACTCCAACACTGCATAATTATATGATATCCAGTGCTCAAAGCTGTACGATGGCTTCTATGGAAAAATGAAACTGTAGGAAGCGAGTGTTTAACGAAGAGTAGATACAAATATTTAACGTCTTACGTAAGACTGAGAGGGAGGGGGGGGGGGGGTGTTGGGAAAATCTTAAATTGTCTTACATACGGAAAGGGGGGGGGGTCAAAAATGGCATAAATCGTCTAACGTACCTAATACTTGAACGACCCATTGGCACAAAATATTGTAATGAGAACGAGTATTCGTTTACAAGCATGAATTAGGGCATAAGATGAGCAAGTGGGCATTATAGTTCCCTAAATTGAGCATGCCAGGATTGATCAATGAGAAACACTTTCCAATTCCATATTTTACTCCAATTTTCCTTCAGTTAACTATTGAATAAAAATAGAATAAAAAGCCTGAATAAAAAAATGGTGTTATACAAAAAAGAGTTTTTTTCATTCGTTAAAATGAACTTCCACAAAGTTGAGCTGGAAACCGTCAATGACATGTCAGGATTGTAACAAATTCACTGTTTAAGGAGACTTTTGTGGTTCCTCAGTTTGCCTAATGAGGGTGACTCCATGCGTCTTCAATACCTCTCCCCGTCTAAATTCATGATCGCTGATCCCTAATCCTACGAAAATCGTGATACATGATGATGGCTGCTATCGAAATGCATTGCGATACATGCATAGAGTACCCAAAAAAAGAGTTCCGTCTTTAATTCTTTCCGCGGAATTATACGTTAGCGATTTTACGCCAGTGGGTCGATTGCGCTGACTCATAAGCACGGACTTAGAATAATCTTAGTTCACAAGGCAAGGGGTCAACGCCTTTTGGAGGTTGGCCATGCATTGACTTAGTATTCACGAAGAAAATTTAAGAAGACTATGGACATTGTAAACATGCTGCATTCGAGTTACTGTTTGTGAACCGTTTCCCAAATTCGAGGGACACAATTTAAGTCATAAAGAAATTCAAGGAAAGAATTAGTCAGGTTTCATACAAACAAATCAAGCTGCTACCTTTCGCCACGTAAAATGTATACCGAATGATTCAAATTCAGGAGTTGGGTGCGAATTTTCAATGAAGGGCATGAAAATCTCCACGATTAAGAACTAAGTGAGCAACATGTATCTATGGTTAAAGATGATACTGCTCGTGCTGTTGAAAATATAATGTAAGATAGTACCAAAGATGTACCAATGCGGAAATTTCAACGCCACCCGTTCTGCACTTAGGAGTTGTTTGAATTATCATTTAAATTAAATTTAAATGTTACCACGAGGGATCATATATTTCTTTTGGATAAAAGTGGAGTTTCAACGCTGATTAAATGTTCACTAAAAATTAAATGGACTCATAAACTTTTTCACAACACAAAATTAGTGAAAAATACAATTAGTGAAAATCTACATATTAGGATAAAATTACAGGTCAAAGATATTTTCCATGGCATTAGAGATTTTAATGGTACGATGACACATAATTCACCTACCGTAAGGTCTTTAACCATTCGAACCTATAATAACATAGGGTAAGAAATTATAAATTTAATCATTTCGACCCGGGTGATTTAATCACCCACGAATGTTGAGGTTGTAATTATTGCAACAGGAATCGTTTTTTCACGTCCATTAAATCTCAAAGTGTTCTCAAACTGACATGTTATATGGATAGGTATAGTCCTGCACCTTTTCCTTGGCCGCCTCAGTTTTCAATGAAACACAAGCAAAGATCCTCTCAGGATTTAACTCGAAATTAGCCTCCGAAATTTCATCTGAATTTGAACACGGCCCCCTTTGATCCGTGATGTTCAGGCCTATTGGCCCACTGAATCGTATATAGCCTTATCACCTAATTAGATTTAAAAAATCCTCATGGGAACTCATGTGAATAGCGACATTATTCCTCAATATCCTCAAACCAGAGGTCACACCTCAACGCTTATCCATATACTACATATGCATAATGCTATCTGAGTAGTTCTATGGCACGTGATTGTTCTTGCGCAACTACATTACGAGATTGGCGCTTAAAAACTTGCGAGCTGATAGGCGTGTGCAGGCGCGTGGTTCTCAAGATTCTCATGCACGCTCACAAAAGATTACGCTCACGTTCTGGCGGCAGAGCCGTCCGTGGGGTGAGAGTTATACATGTTTCACTACTGACAAATGAGTTACTGAGGTTCATGCTCACTTTTCGGAATGCTTTGATGGCAGTAATCTCGGTGATAGACTGTACGTTTAGACGCACCCTATTACATGATTTGTGGTCTAGTCTATGAAAAATACATATCATGCCTACGATTTGCTTGCAATGATTACGAGGGCGTATATTATTCATAGTTCAAGATACCACATTTCGGTGCATTTCGTAAAAATTAAGGTGGATATTACCTAAAAATTGTGTTGCACCACAGAAGCCTGTTCACCGCGAATAAGTTTAAGCATATTAACAAGTGATTGTAAACCATTAGCAGGAATGTATACGCGTATCAATTTTATCCTTCAACTCACTTGTTCTCATTATGAAAATCGCTCCTGAATTGGAGTCGGAGAAAAAAATGAAAGAATTAGAAACATTCTTTGGTCATTTGTATTTAATGGAAACAAGTAATGAACCATTGCAATGTACTAGAATCGACTCGAATACATTAAGTATGGATATGATATATTTATATTATAAAAATCACCGTGGATTCCCAGGTCCTCGGTAGTATAGTGGTCAGTATCCCCGCCTGTCACGCGGGAGACCGGGGTTCGATTCCCCGCCGGGGAGAACTTTTTTACCTTTTCACATTTTGCGTAGTGCCTTTTCAGTGCAAGATATCTTTTCATTAAATGTCACTATCATGTTATTAATTTTTTAAATCCCTTTCCAGTCGCTCGAGAGGAGGTTCAAATAACACAAACCATACCAGGCTCACATGGCTGCAATATTTCGTCCGTCACCTTTTGCAAATCAAATGCCGATTTACCCAATGCATTGATGGTATTGCCAAGACAGTCAATTAATAAATGACGAGCACTGAATATACAGTAAATTTAAGAGGCCAATTTTTCTCAACGAGTGGATGGGTAAAAAAAATGGAACCATGTTAGGAACGAACTCTGTGAATTAGATTTAGACCATGATTTCGGAATTCGAAAGCATAGTTAATATGAATGTTCAGCAATAGATTATGCAAAAAATTTTGTTGTTAATCGAATAATGGAAGCCCTATGTAAAATAAAATTAACCATCGATAAATGATACTTGGAAGTTCCAGCTATTTTACTTATGATAGTGATCCATGGCTACAACTAAATAGACAAGCAGATGTATATTTCTGAGAAAGTTATTTAGATTTGGACAAAGAACGACATGTCGTTTTCACCGAACTTGCTTTGCTCAACTTTTTTGTTGTTTTAATTGTACTTTTTCACAAAATGGAAGAACTCAAGAAGATTAAAGCCTCCATCAAAGCCGGACAACAAAACCTGCGCGAGTGTAAATAAGAATTGCCAAAGAGGTGAATTTATAGTGATAGAGGAAGCAAGAAAAATACTGTGCGCAGAGTTGCCTAAGCAAAGAAGGCATTCTACCAGAAGAAGAGAATACTAGGATCCAGAAGCACAACGTACTACATAGTTAAGGAAGAACTTCATTAAAACATGTACTTAAAGAATGCTCTTTTTTGGCAGTGGAGCCTGGAATATAACAGCTGCCGAGCAAAAGAGATTGGAAGATGTGGAATTGTGGTGTTATCGAAGAATGATTAAAAAATATACTGAGAGAATCACCAACGAAGAAGTCATACAAACATTTGGGGAGGAATGAGGTTTGATGAAATCTATGAAGTGGAAGAAAGTAAACTCCTTAACACACTTTGCGACAAAATACCCTGCTGAAAATAGAAATAGAATGAGAAAGGAACGGAAAGTATTTACGAGAAAGATCATGAGTATAATACGTATCGTATAGTGCGTATCCAGTTGCGTATTTAATGCTATGCAAATCCGAGATGTTAGAGATTGACATTTCGATTTTCGAAACATTTCGATAGCAGGTAAACAATCCTCTTTTGAGATGAAGAAAGCTATTGAGATAATATGCAGAGATGAGCCCTCTCGAAATTGATATTCGTAAAACTTAAGGGGTACAAATAGTATGCGGTCTACTGGTTGTTTGCGGTCTACCTTAGCGCATCATACTTTGACGGAAGAAGAGTATTTGGATAAAACAAATACCATTTACTTATAAAACATTTCAAACACATATATTATCGCCATATAAAAACGTTTTATAATCTCAATGTGAAATAAATGTTTGATTGAATTAAAATTAGCTCCTATAAACTGTTTGCATATATCGCAGGAATTCTTCGAAAAATATTTCATTTTTGTTTTTTAACCTGCTTCATCTCTCTGCCAACTATATCGGGTGCAAATCATCATAGGCTCCGTCATTTTTGACTTCAGGTAAAAAAATTGAAAACAGCTACCACTGCTTTGCAATTATCTCTTCAGAAGGTGACTGGTTAAGATGTAAAAATTCAAAAAAGCATTCCTACATCTGAAGAAAAAGAAGTTAACTTTGACCAGGGGGTTAGGGAAAGGCTTATGCAGCTGAAGGATAAGTTCGCCAACACCACAAAATCAGCGAGAATTTGTTAATTTCATCTGTCTTGCCTAAATCTAGGAGTATTTCGAAGATACAGCAGTAGTTTAAAACTTCGACACATTTGATGAAAAATATGAAGAGGTGTATGTATCAGAGCAAAGGAATTCTGTGCTGTGCAAACGCAAAACGAGGCAAATCCCTCTCGAAGGAAACGGAGCTGAAAGTCATCGAGTTCTACTGTGAACCTGATATTAGTAGAGAAATGGCCGGAAATAAAGAGAGGAAGAGCGTGAAAGAGGGAAATGTGCGAGTCGTAAAGCAGAAAGGTTTAATCCTGTGCAATCTGAGGGAAACCTACGAAGCTTTCATAAGTGAAATCCTGATTTAAGAATTGGTTTATCCGAATTTGCAGATTTGAGGCATCCTGAGTGTGTGTTGGCTGGTGAATCTGGCACAAACACCATATGCGTTTGCATGATACACCAGAATTTCAAGCTGCTGTACCTCAGTTCCGAATTAGAACTGATAAAGTCGGAGAACGGAAAACCAGTGTTCAAAATTTATCGGGACTGCCTGGAATTCTCACTCTGCATCCCTCCGTCAGAAATGTGCTTCCTAGGTGTCTACGTAGAATTCTGAAACTTAACTGACAGAGGCCACACATCAACTGACTGATTACTTGCCGATCCGATCGTTTGCGAACAGAAACAAAATTTCCGTTGAGTTGTCATGGATGGTGCCCTGCCTTTCCCGTAGTTTTCCCAAAGAAGATGTGAATGGGTGAGGGTGGCAGACGGCTGTGCGGCACAATTTGTTTGAAATGAGAAGTGTAGAAGAGGTTTCGGAGAACATCCTAAAAGGGTATGAGAAGAAAATAGAATATGGGCTCACAATGATAGGAAAATAGCAAGTTGGTAGCCCAAGACGGGACGACGTTTGTCTATTGTTCTCCGAGGCCGACCACTGTAGGGCTGGTGCCGCTCCTCGTGAGAGGCGGCGGCGGTCACATCTGCGAGAAGCAAATACCAAATGGCACAGGCAAAGGGGACTAAAGGGTTGGCATACACTTAAAACTGGTGAAAAGTAGATGAAAGAGAAAGTGTGCTGAGATCTGGACCGTACGGTCGGCGAGCGAGCCGGACGCCACGGCGAGCGGCCAGCGTTACGCCTGCAATGAATATTTTTTTTATTATTTAAATGAAATATGTATTACCCTACCAAAATTTTGAATTTGTAGAGGAGGGTTGTATCTACAAGATGTAAAAAATGAGCAAACTAGAAGGTACAGGTACATTGTCAAAAATAGATTTGAAGTTTAAAAATTGTTATAAACTTAATGATATTGTTTAAGTTTTGAAATATAATCCGTTATTATACTTTTATAATTCAAGGCGTTTAAAATAAACCCTTTTGTTTTTATGTAGCTTAAATATTGTCGGAGATATGCCGTCAAATGTGTATTGGCGACGTTGTAAAAAACTTTTGTAAAATTCAAATTTTGAGATGTTGCAATTTCTCGTAAACGGTTGCACGAATTAAAAAACGGCTACGGGGTTTTCAATATACTATAAAATGATGACGATATGCCATGTTTTGTCAAAATCTGTTACCATAAGTGTCATTTTTGCCGATTGTCTGGTCGAATTGACATGGAATAACCCTTAGATATAAATTAATAGTAATCCGTATGCTCAGAGTTAACCATAATAAAATCGAGTAGAATACATAGCTCCAAGTATTGCTGTACAATATATGGATTTCCGCTGTTGACCGATTACGACATGAATACCTGTAAAGGAATATGAGTGAGGATGTGATATATAAGGGAATATATTCCGACTCGTTTCAGGCGCAAGTTACGACTTTAATTAGGCTCCAATTAAAGTTCCTCACGGGTGGATCCTAGCATACCATTCGATTGATGTCTCCAACGCAAGCCCAGGCCCCATCGCCTTCCTCTTCGTCAGCCACGGCCCATTTGGAGTGATCCTGCGTCGTCTTGAACGCTGAAGATCCTATGTTGACAGCCGCCACGTTCTCAACCCTGGAATGAAAGAAGAAATCGGTTCATGTGAATACTAATATCCTTCATGGGTCCAGTTTCTAATTGCACAGAATTTAAAGACCTAGGGAATGAGATTGCTCCAAAGAGCATGTATACCTATGCATGTAGTACATATACATGGTCGAAGGATTGTTCATTCTGCTGTTTTCGTGCGGAGACTTTTCACTGCGCATGCGTGATAAGTAAGATATTGAGAGCACGTTGTATCCCAACTCGTTTAATAATTTTTGAACGGTTGGTGGCAACGCAATTCTGACGAAGCAAGTGAAAAATAATTGTAAGAAATGAGTTCTTTCACAGGAATCTACTTTTTGCCATGATGGTAAATTATTGTGGACACAAAAGCAAAGTATACAATACATAAAGTAGAAGGAAAACCGTATTATGATGCAAATAATATTACAGTTGGCGGTTACGTAGGAAATTACCTTTAATTTATCAATATTCAATCGTGTTCCACCCTGAGTGAATGAAAAGCTATAAAAAAGTTAAGTAAATGAAATAAAATTTGAAAGTAAATTTATCACTTGAAGAATTTAGAACAGTTATTTTCACTGTTTATTTTATGTTATCTCCAATCTCACGGAAGACATTATGCATGCATCACAAATGCCTAGCAGGCTTTGTAGGAAAAACTTCTCAGGCTTAGAAGTACCAAATACCATTTGGTCGATTGGGGAAAGAGTTTGAAAGAAGATTAGTGTACGGTGAGTATATCAAGCACTTTGTTACTCGTGTTTTACTCTATCAGATTCAACTAGGTTCATTTTCATAATTCCATAAAGATTGCCGTTCTCTCTTGGAGAAATCGGTGCAATCGTCAATCATTCCTCATTTGCTTAATATATTCCACTCATTGCCTTGCTCATTCATGCTTCTCATTCATTTTCTCTCCCATTATTGTTCTCAGGTACAGGGACGGATGTGGGCTTTCCGGCGTCCGGGGCAAGAATGTAATTCGCCCCTCCACCCTTATTCCGGTTTCTCGCCGCAATGACGAAGTATGAGGTCTATTATAAACAAAAACAGCTGTGGTTATATTAAGTTCTTATATTTATGAACAGGAGAACAGGTAGGGTACGAATTACATCATACATTAACACTGATGTAAATTAGAAAAAAAACATAGAGGCCTAGGCCTAACTTAAAAATCAACTTAACCAATCAATATTCTTCCACGCAAACTATTTAATGTTAAATAAATAATAAACGTAGAGTTACAAAGTCAAGTGTAGTTTTCTTTTAACTTTCCATAATTTTCTCAACATAAGAATTCAATTACTGGAAATATAAATAATGCCTTAATGCCTTAGGTACATTTAATTACTAAAAATAAACAGTATCAACTTTCATCTGGGCACACAATTCAACTAATTATAAACAAATAAAGTTATACCTTAATATTAACAAAGAAATAGTCAAAAGGAAGATAATTTCATGACATGTAATTTTATTAACATTTTTCAAAATAAATATTTGGAAAAATCGTCTGTCCTTAACTAGAATCTGGGACGGTCGTCAAACAATTACTTTCTTCTTCCTTTTCTTATTATTATTAATTTGTTACAGTTGTAATTACAATTACTAATATAACATAATTTATGCTGTAGCTTACACAGATTGGTTTAGCTCATTTGTTTATCTCCCCAAAAACCATAATAATTTTAATAATTATTCTAACGCTTCTGCCTATTTTGGCGCCCCCTTACCTCTGCGCCCGGGGCAGCTTGCCCTCCCTGCCCCCCCCCCCTTAGATCCGTCACTGCTCAGGTACATCGCTAAGTAATTAGTTGAAATTGCTTGAGTTCAATGATGTCTCGCTAAGATTAGGGGTGGTATAGGTCTTTTTGGAAAATATAATTACTTTGAATTTTGGGACACCTATGGTTGGTGTTTTCAAAAAATAAACTTCGTTATATTCCACACAGTTTTATGACAACTCGACCGGTTTCAACCTCTTCAGGTCATTCTCAAGAGTTAACAAAATGATTGACAGACAGGGTGGTATATATATGAGTAGGGTCTCACAACAATATATTTATACCGCCCTGTCTGTCACTCATTTTGTTAATTCTTGAGAATTACCTGAATAGATTGAAACCGGTCGAGTTGTAATAAAACTGTGCGGAATATAACAAAGTTTATTTTTTGAAAACATCATGTCTTCATTCCACGAAGTGAACTCGTGAACCATTGATTTAATACCTATGGTTGGTGTTCATTTAAGTATTAGCTGCAGAACTTAATTTGGGTGAGTAAAATATGCGTTTTCATTATATACTACATATGTTTTATCGTTTGGGTCTGATAGTTCCACCGTATCCCAATCATATCAAGATTAACAAACAAGGTTTTTTCTTCGGAATCTACTCATGAACCACAATAGGGCCACACCATTGTTATTTAAATACAGTTTTTTTGATCAATTGATTTACTTTGCATTACTCTACGATTTTCACTACTGTGACTTCTAATGATATCTTTCATAATTTAAATGGGACATCAGAACGATATAAGTATTCTGTGACTTTATTTAAAAAAAATAAATTCTCATTATTTAAATATTAAATTTTCTCGTAACATTGTAGCAATTGCTTATCTTGAATTTCAATAATTTCAATATCAAATAGTCTGTTGTAGAGCTTGTCTATTGATTCACCTGATCTATTTTCCTTCGCTTTGAGGCCTTCTTTTAATTCCTAGACGAGGTGATTTATTTCCTGGTAAGATCCACCTTCAAATGGCCCTTTAACAGCCCTTCCCTTTACCATCTTCATTCCGAGTGGACTTCAGAGGGTTTTTATACACTGCCCATGAAATTTATTTTGGCACTTAGTACAGCTAATCTCTAAACGAATAAAAGTAAACCTCTCTAAGGGAGTGAACCCTAAGTACAAATCCTAGCCCTCCAGGTTGGGGGTAGGCCGTGGGGCTAGCAATCCCATCCTGTAAACCATTTTGCTACGAAACCTTCATATGTGTCTCGGGTGGATGGGAATGGATTTTAAAGATATCGACCTCGCAAATGGGAGTTGCAAGATAACGATTGGGATGGAGGCATAAAATAGAGGAAGTCGAAGCACACCCCGTGCTGAAAGAGTTGCGGATGATGCTGAGAAGGTGTAACAGAATTCGTTCTGGATTATACGGTTGAGTTTCTAAATGCTCAATCAACGGATAATGTAGAAACGTATGTTAATTTGTAATTAATTAAAAATTTAATCAAACGTAAATGCCGGTATGCTGGTATTTTTTTCGTCGGTACTATCGGACGAGTAGTATATTTGCTTTTTAATACTCATAAAAAAATACCGGTACCTTTTAAAGTACCTAAATGCCTATTTTGTAAGCACTTTTTTCTATTTTAATTATGTGTATCATTTCATTGTAAAAATTGTGACCTAATTCGTTTTAAATTACCTATAGTCCAATAATGACTCACCAATGAGGCCGGTTGCAAAGGGAATTCAATTTCCCGCGGCCGTTTCTCCAGGATTCCACCAGCAGATTCGCGCGCAGAGCGGTTGCCACCCAATCACCATAGAGCTCTGTAAATACAGAGAATTAGAATTTAGAACATTTCATTGACAATTTACAGTAATTTATTCGTCGCTCATGAATGAATGTTTAGGATTCCAGTGTCAAATACATGCATACGTTCGTCAAAAAATTGACAGTGTCGTCTAACAATGGACACTATTTTGGCTCGAAGAACAAAATAAAAGAAAATACTCGTCCTTATCTTAATGATTTTGATATATTGATCACAAGTTTGATCATCGTCCATCTGCAAATTCTTCCTGAGATATAAATTATTCCTGAGATATTCATAGTTAAATTTGGGAATATCAATTTAAAAATATATTTTATTGTGCCATGATTTAATATGTCTACAATAGTAAAAACTGCTTATTTTTAGATTTATATTTTTCGATACTCTGATTTATGGTTTATATTATATTAATTTAACTGTCCATATATAAATAAATAAATAAATTTTATTGGCTCTAGGAGCATATCCTTTGGAGCCAATGTAAGTACATACATAAATACTCGGACAGAGAAAGTACTACATTAAAATAAATCATAAAACACTCGGTATGATGAAAAAAGATAACAAAATCGTAATCATAAAACACTCGGTATAATAATAATGAACCGAAAAACAAAGATTACAAATTCTTATGTAAATTCATATATCAAATTTCATCAAAGACAAATGAAAACAAACATTAATTATAAAGATTTCCAAAATATATCTATTCTCACTCACAACAGCTAGCAGAGAATACTTTAAACATAATGTACGTGTATTGCAATAAAAATCGACAACAGTAAAAATGGCGTTGCAACTTCATGTGAAATTATAACCCATAAAACATTTTAATAATTGATGTTCTCATTCTCAACTAAGTTTATCACAGAAATAACGTCATTTTCAGGTGAATGGCTAATTCGTGATCATGGGGGTTATTTTTTAAAATCTCACTTAAGTGAGAATACGTCAAAAAATACGAAAAATTACGTCATTTTATGGTGCGAAATCTCGTGGCACTGAAGAATGTTACCTATTTAGTTGATGTTTCTTATTCTCCATTTCTGATTTTAATTCATGGGCTCACAGTTCCTACAAACAATGTTCCACTCAAAGATCCTTAGTGCATGCACATAAGACATACTTAAGATCCAAGCCTCACATCCGTAGGTAACTGCTAGCCAAAATAATATTTCGTACATATTCATTTTTGTGATGAATGCAGCATTTTACATTTTACGCATTTTTCTATCAGTTGCAGAAATATGAATTAAATTACATTTAAACCCTTTCACCGCGTTATCTGAATTTGCGGTTTCACTCATAATATCTTTCAATCCTCCAAAAAAAAGATCTTCACTATTTTTTTGCATTTAAGTAGGTATAACAATTCGTGTTATTTATGCAGAAATTATTATCCGTTGTTTTATTTTGGTAAATTCATCACTATAGATTCACCTATTGGGGATAAACTGATTTACTCGATCTCCGATATTATAGGAAAATAGTTGTTGAGCTTTTGGGATAAAGTCTAACTCCGCAGTCAGCGAGTGAAAATATTCATTCGGATATGGCGCAGCAAAATTATTAAGTCGTGTTACGTTAGAATCACCTTAATAATTCTTCTTCGTGACGCTAATCTAATCAGGTCATATTTTCAGAAACTTGGGGGGTTTTGGGTCCACCTGAAACTCGATGACTTTCAAGATTATCGTTTACGTTTCAAAGAAGGGACCGGACGGATTTTGTTAGCACAGAGAGGGAGAGAGAGAAATGTGGAAACGGTTGTAAACAATGAACGAAACAGGGGAAAGAACGATAGAGATACTATTATCGTGTCTCTCATAATATTCTTTTTAATGTGCGACGGATAAAGTAAATTCGTTATGCTTTGCCTTTAGGCACCTCCTCTCCCACTAAGTGTCGCATCCAGAGAGGTCGTTATTGAACTGGAATGCCCTCTTTCGCCAAATATCCCGAAAGCAAAGGAGACAACGTCTACTTAATAAGCCAGAAAAGTTACGTAATTGAGTTCGCGAGCAGGCTCGTCTGCCCGGGAGTTAATGGTAGGAGATGGAGGAGAACAAAGGTGAATCCAAGCTCAGCTAAATGAATCATTCGGCTCCATTCGTTTGCTCGATTATTGTCGGAAAAGTTTTAGTGCTGGAATTTATGACGACCGACCGAAATTGACGATTAAGTCTCGAATATATTGTTCGAGATTCTCAATGCTGCTTCACCTTAACTTTTGCTTACCCTAACTCAGAAAGGACATTCCTTAAAACGCCAATCACGAAAGCGTCTACGACCATTAAGTGGTCAATTATCGGGAAAAGAAAGACAAGATTAAGTTCTTTGATCAGTAAGTAAGCTAGAGTTACGTGAACCCAACTTCAAGTTCTCTCTCCTTTGGAGAAAAGAAGATGAAAAAAGCAATCAACGAAGAGGAGCCAGCCAATAAGGAGAAACCCTCAGCCTACGTCTCAGGGATAGCGGAACCGATTGGCAGAGTACTGAGAAAATAGAACATAGTGACCAGGTTCTCCACCACGGAAAAGGTCGTTGACATTATGCCAAACCCAAAACAACGGATTTCCGGCACCATGAAGGAGAATCTACCAAATAAATTGTACATGTGTATCAAAATCAAATGTACATGCGGGAAGTCCTACATAGGCCAAACCGGGATAGCAATTTCATGCAGAGTGAGGAAACACCAGAGCGATACGGAAAAGAAACAGTTCCGCCTCTCATCTGTCGCTGAGTATACGTGGTCTGATCCTGGCCACTCAATATGCTTCGAGGAGACCAAAGTCCTCTGCAGAGAAAACCGATACTATCCCTAATTGATACGGGGAGCTATCGAGATAGCAAGATGCCCAGAAAATTTCAATAGAGACCCTATTACAAGGAGGCAAAACTTAATATTTTATTATCCCTCTCACCGGACCACTACCTTCCAAAAATCTTTCATTGTTACCGCAATAAATTTCTGGAAATCCCTCCCGACAAACATTAGAAATATCTCCAAAGTAACCATTTTTAAACCACTACTATACAAACATTTACTCACACACCCCAACTGATCTTCATATTTTCTGTATCCAGTTTCAATATGCATTCCTTACAATACCGTTCTGGAGTAACATATTACTTTTTTATGCGTGAATTGTTACTCATGTTACTGTTTTGCTTTATGTTATCTTATATAAGTGTATTAATTTATGTATAAGTGTATGCATATGTATGTATAAGTGTATATTAATGTATTACCTTGGCATATCCCACTTTTTGTATGATATGTATGATATGATGCGATGATATGTATTTTCATGTACTTATAATTCTTGATTTGTTTCTATTTATTTGTACTTTTGCTTTCTGTTATTCTCTCTGTATGTTCTCGCTGCGACAAACCGAAATTGTATGCCCATTGTTGTTCTTTGGTGGCTTTGCCACAGAACATAAATACATATATTTATTATTTAGAGACGATGGCTACAACCTCGCTACAACATGGAAAAGTTTTGACCCGCCGCGTCGTGAGCGAAAAGCAAAATTCTCTAGAAAAAAACTCCACATATAGGAATAGGGAGTAACAGAGAGGAGAGGAATTTGTATCATGTGGAAAACTAATTTTTAAAATAAATATATGTTCCGATTGTTCACTTATTCACATTGTAGTGGATTACCTACAGTATCAGGCCATGTACCTCGGCTTCATACAATCCGTGAGCTAACTCTAACAGAAATAATTATGGTTCATAAAAGATAAATGGCATTTCGTATACAAGACACTACAGCGGTGGAAAAATCATGGATTGAGAAATAATATGCACGCCACAGACGCACAGTGGGCTGAAATCGAAAAAAGGTGGCCAAAAATGATTTTTTTTTCGCTTTTTATTTCGAATAAAGAAACGACATTTAACGATTATCTACAATTCAAACTACAAAACCTTTTAACAATTTCAGCTATGTACATTCTAATGTTTTGTTTAGGTATATTTGAAGTTTAGAAAAAATAGCCAGAAATTTCAGATCCCTTTTTTCCCAAATATTCTAAAATACTTCTAGCTCTTGAGGCATTTTGCAGTCACATAACATTTTTTTAAACACACAATATAAAAGTGCATTTTATATAAGAGGATGAGGGATACATTTTTCTTGTATATTTTTTGTGTTAATTTTTAATTAATATAAAAAGCACTGTTTTTCACGTGTTTTTCTCATAAAGTGGAGAAAAACGTTATGTTATCCCCACTTCTCCCAGGAAATATTTAAACCAAAATAAAGAGTGAAGTCTCTGCTACCATCTGAGAAAAAAAACCTGCCCCAACTTGCCCACCATCCAATACAGGCCACGTAAGTATCACACGAAGAGGCCGCCGTCCGGCGCGTAGGTGAGATGCGGAAATTTTCGATTTGGTTAAATCTAATGTGAACTAGAATAAAGCTTAACAAAGCACTGCTTTTTTCATAATCAGCCACGGTGAAGTCAATTTAATGTGATACATTCAACTTTTTTCTAATGAGCACTTTACAACCATTTCCTAGAACGTTTCAAAAAGCAAGGTTCATCGCCACCGTCGCGGCGCGACGATCCGGCGCGCCGGTCGTCAGTCTGAACCGGAAGTTAAGGTGGTTCCACCGTGAAATGACTCAAATGTCATTTTATTCATATTCTGTCTACTTGTAGAAAAAGTTGTCCTCTATCTGATAATAACAACAAAATAACACCTTTCCACGCTAATGTATTCTATAATTGAACTTGAAATGACATGGTGTTCAATGGGGGAATAAGAGAAACACGGGGAAAAATAGTATTTTTACATAAAATATAAATGCCATTTTTGCGGAAAACTATTTATGAGAAGGAAATAATCCAGAGAAATTGAATAAAAATGAATTATAGGCATCTTACCACCTTGTTTTTTTTGTTATTAGGGAATTACTGCCATAATTGAAGTCAAAATGCGGTAATTCGTACGAAATGGCGCTGCATTCGGCTACTATGGCTGGAAAAAGTGCTCATTTAAAATACATTCGTGGAATAATCTCCAAATTTTGTTCCTTACTTTTGGGTTTCTATAGGTAACGCATTTCATCAGTGAAAGCAGGATTTTTTGGACAAAATATAAAAAATGTGGAATTTAGTATTCGTTTTGACTCACATAGTCGCGGCGGAACCTCCTTAACCTCCTTAACGACTACTGAGTAATATTTTCACACTTTCGGGATACCCAAATGGCCAACTACGTATTCACACATGCACATTTTGGTTTGCGAACATTCTTCAGCTGTCTCCCCTTCAGCCCATTGAATTAAGGAAAGGTACCCGGACGCGGTCACTACCAGACCGACCGTCATTATCCTTTTTGTGTCCGCAAACCCCCAACCTTTTGTCAAAGGAAGATTTCCCTCCAGCATTGGAGTTCATTGCACTGAGTGTCGGTTATTGTGATATTTTACACTTTGTTGCTCATTTATAGAAATCCCGTTTATTGCTTTACTACCCCGTCGCGTATGAAGCGGTTAATACGCCAGGAATGGTCGCTTCTCTTGGACACGTGCATGCACGAGTTCCATGAAATG
This sequence comes from Pyrrhosoma nymphula, assembly GCA_963573305.1. Taxonomy (NCBI): domain Eukaryota; kingdom Metazoa; phylum Arthropoda; class Insecta; order Odonata; family Coenagrionidae; genus Pyrrhosoma; species Pyrrhosoma nymphula. The sequence goes on from OY754336.1 coordinate 68,785,089, forward strand.
GCTGTGGTGGGTTTTTCTGAAAATGCATGCAAAGGCTTGTGATTGTAGAAGGATCTCAGCACTTGTTCCAAGTTAACAAGAAAAAGGAGAGTTTTCTGAAGTTCAACTACCCGTAGTGTGAAAGTTCTACGCACATACCAAATGGAGGATATCACGGATCGGGAATCAGGTATGTTCTCCAGGACAAGATACGCACTTAATAAGTCAGTGTTGATTAATTAACATTACATTCCATTCTAATTTATATTTGCTGTTGCCGTGATTAGGATTCGGTCCGTCCGGGAAACAAAAAATGGACCCCACGAAAGTGACTTGAAAAGAAATTCATCGTGTGATTCTCAATGGAATGGGGAAGTCATTAGAGCCAAAAAAAATCTATTTGCATTGCGATATCTACATAATAAATTCAACAGGAAATGTTGACAGAGGTGAAGGGCAGACATTTTTTAAATACTTCCTTAAATGGGAGGGATGTAAGAGGACTAACGAGAGGTTTGAAAAAAAATAACTGCCAACTAGTTCCAGGTTCCTCTGAGTATAGGAGTAAAGGAACATCGTAAAAAGATTTGAGAGATCTAGTCACGGATACTATATACAGTACAGTACAGTATCTGTACAGTACAGTACAGTACAGTATCAGTACAGTACTTATACAGTATCCTTGGATCTAGTACTGGATATAAAAGAACGAAAGTTTTGGATTTAAGAGAGAAAGCGGCGGAGCTATCGCTTGCAACATCAACGACATTGCGCGCCGAAGGGAAGAGTGTGGCAGCAAAGATAATTTCGGAAGTGACTACAAACATCCCCACAAGAGGAAAGTGGATGCTAATGAAATGGAAGTCAACAGTGACAACTCAAAAGGAGATGATGCCAGAGGAAGCTCTTTCGTTAATTGTCAATTGTAATTAAACAAGTTTACAACATAAATTACTTCGCGAGACGCTAATAAATGTGGACACAAATTGTACCCCAGTTATGAGAGAGTGAGATTTGAAAAGGACGCTACATATCCAGCAGGTATATATGCAGCGGAAAAAATGTGAAGTATGCCCTCAAGAGCTGCTCAAGCACACAGCCTCCCACATAAATAAATATCGAATGATGGAAACACTGCCTGACGCTTTTTTCCAATCCTAAGCTTTCGTCGGACAATTGCGGTATATTAACAATACATTGCTTTAAGAATATATTCCAAAAATTGATGCTCTATGATCAGTATATTACTTGTAGGTTACCAAATAATTAAGACGTATTTATATTCCAATTCTAGGTATTGATGTGGAAATTATTGTAAGAATTTCCACAATTTTGAAAGCAATATCATCTGGGCTTCAAATAAATTATACCGTGTTCTCTGACTACTGCTGCAGCACTGCTTCTCATTATGTAAAGTTGTACCCATGGTATCATATGCCACCTACTGTCCACAAAGTACTTCTTCATGGAGCGTCTGTTGCAAAGGCGGCAGTGCTCCCGTTAGGCCAGCTATCAGAGGAAGCCCTAGAATCATGGCACAAGGACATACGAAGATACCGGGCGCATCATATCGGGCGCAAAAATTTCGCAATCTGCTGAATTCGAGGATCTTTTTTGAAGGCTTCTCCTTACTTAAGATCCATTGATATCTGCATATGATGTTCCAAAAAAATAAGGAAAAATTTACCAAAAGAAGCTCTGGACCTCCTTCAGCTGGAACTGCCCACCAGTTCCGACGAGGAGGACTCGGAGGAATATAATTAATAGTTTAATGCATTCATAATTTATAATAATTTTTTGTTTTTAATTTCATATTTTACCTATTAAATAATTGAATTTATTGTATTTAAACTTATTCTGATTTTGAATTACTACCCTTTAAGTTAAATTAACTTTTGATACCCTAACGGTTCAGAGAATCGATTTTCAGATTTTACCGTCTCCGCCATTCTGTATAAAACTATGTCTCGGTTCCATCAATTGGTTCAATATTTTGAAGTTTATATTAGGAGCCTAATAATATTCAACTGTGGAGAAATCATTGTTATAATAAAAAAAACTGGAAGATATGATTTTTGGACAGCTTTTTCTGATTTCAGCCCACTGTGAGACGGTTCAGGACCTTCGATTGTAATAGGCGTCTAAATCGCCGGATATTGAACTTAGCATTCCTTTTCATAAGTACATCCACAAAAAAAATTAACTGTGCCCTCATAAAAGTTTCTCAATTCCCGGCCTTCTCATTATCCCGGGATATCGGGATGAAAGATATTCTCCTCCCGAAATCTCGGGATTTCCTGTACTATAATCTGAATTAATCTATAAATGGGTGGGTAAGTGAAAGAAAAGAGTAATTGTTGGTTATTTTTACAGAACCTTATTTAACAAGTTTTGCAATATCAATAAAAGCAAACTAAAATAGTATTCCCGTGAAAATAAATATTGAAAAATAATTTTACATTCCCCAAAATATTTTCACAAATACAAAAATTAATCCATTTCATTGAGCACTGTAGTGAATAAGGAAATAAGCGCCTTTCAATTATTTAGAAAAATTCAAGAAAAATTTAAATTACCTCGTAGTAAAGGAAATAAAAAAACTCACTGGGAAACTTAGACTGTTAGTTTTTTCACTACGATTTCTGACAAAGATAGTCAATAAATCTCCATTTTTTTCTCACTATAGTAAAAAAAGTCCTTCGGTTGAGAATGCCCTTTCTATTGACGTGGGTGGTATCGTCTTTTATGCAATCAGGAAAAGAGAGGCAAGTTTCCAGTTAAACATAAAAGCCAATATAAAATTTTAAAGAAAAGGATTCCCGGGAGGGGAGAATTTACCGGGAAATTTAAAATTGCTAAAATTCTACCGGGATCCCGGAGTCTAGCTCTAATGAAATAGTTATGAGCCCATATATAGTTGTTTACTAACATGTTCATGAGAGAATGGAACAATATGGTATGAACCTTTTCATATAAGTAAATGTGCATCACTGAACTCTAATGCTTTTATTTCATCGTTTACAATTATCCTGAGAATGTAGGTATAGTTTGAATAAGCTTACCTTTGCGAAAACTTCCAGCTTTCGCGAAAGACAAGAACTTCCTCCCGCCGACTGATGTGATCTCCGCCTGGCGGAACCACGGAGAACTAGTCACTCGGTTTTCGCGAGCCGCGCTGCTTAGTTCCGGAAAGTCTCGCAAGAGGGAGTCGGGAACGGAAAAAGCGTAAACCATGGGCTCATTGTACGTCAGCTGCCTTCCTGTGGAAATGGAAATGGACAAAAAACATATAGTCTCCGCTGAATAACGTACAAATACATCCAACTATAACCATTGCCAATTCAACACAGTCAAAGTCTTGAAATGGTAACATGGCCAAACTTGATCAATAAAAAAATTAGTTAATATTCAAAGCATCAATACACTATCTATTCAACTGCAATTCATCGCAGCTCTTTTCATAGGAATTTATATTCATATTTGTTACTATACAAATTTTTTTATTTGTTATAATTATTAGTGCAATCTACTGGTTAAGGTAGGTTTAATTGAAGAGAGTAAATCCTCCACATTTTTACAAGCACAGACTTCATTCTACCTACGCAATTTCTTTCTTCATCTCAGCATACATCCTACCCTTCTTCATCCCGTCCATAAAACCCATTTTAATCCTTCTCCTTCCCCGCTTACCCAACATCCTCCCTTCTATCACGGTATTGAGCCTTTCATTACCACATTCAACCAGCTACACTTTGTCTCCCTCTAATCTCATCCATTTTCCTTTCCTCAACAATCACATTAAGCAATTACTCGTTCGTTTTCCTCTCCGTGCACCGTATTTTATCCATCCTCCTTTTGTAATTTATTAAAAATTATAAATACTCGCAAAAATGTTGTATTGAAATAATGAATAAATGATTTTAAGACACAAGTACTTAAATAAATTACCAATGCCTCGAAAAGTAATTAAAATGAACTATATAAATACCTTTTCATGCAGCAATACGTCACATAAAATTTTAAAATACAACATTTGGTGCTGAAAATTCCATTTAAATACAAAATTCCTCAAGTAGGTAGTTAAAAGCTCCAAAAAAGTTCCAATCCAAAAGTTCCAAAAAGTTTTCTTTTCAAAAATTTTACAGTTACATTTCTGCGCTTAGATACATGTAAATAAGCAGTTATAAATAAATGTAAAAAAGTAAAAATGGCATTACAAATTCCTGAAATTTATAAGTCCGGACGTACGTGTTATTTCCATCTTAATGAATCATAATGGATATCATAAAAATTCTTATGGCAAAAAATGGCATTGTGTATTGAAGATGTAATCTACAATTTCAATGCTTTGCTCAAGTGAGTACTGTGAGTACTGGACATGACGTTACTGCGCGTAGAGGTGATCAGCCCAAATCTCACTTTCATGCTATTAATAGAGAAGAGGTTCAAGCATTGAATATTATGACGGGAACTATGCGGAAAGCTGCGGAATAGTGATGGGCCATTTCGGAACGAATCCACTGATGGAACGAGAGGGAACGAATCCGGTTGTGGAAATATTCTCGTTCCAATGGACCGAAAGGAACGAATGGACCGAAGGGATTCGAAGGACCGAAAGGAATCAAATAAGGGAAAGGATTCATAGGAACGAAGGACCGAAAGGATTCGAAGGACCAAAAGGAATCAAATAAAGGAAAGGATTCATAGGAACGTAGGGAATCTGAACGAAGGGAATGCAATGTGAACAAAAATAATCAAAGGATAGAGAGGACTCAACCAATTCGCAGATATGACAGGCCAGGTACTTTGAAGACGAGGATGGAATGACGTATGTACATATGTTATAGATTGAACGGCAAAATATTATAAAATAAACGTTGGTTTACAGAATAAATATATCGGAGGTCCTCAAAAACAACATTTAGTGAAGAATTTCCATTTTTCGCGGTTTTTTTTACTATAGCTCCTAAACTAACCCACAAAATATTGATGATCGACTATAATTTCCCCAAAACTTTCGCGTGACTGAAGCTGGCGACTCATTTCTTTTATGTGATTCATACAAAGATGGTTCTTTTATTCTATCGTGTGGCTGAATTGTCATGTTTACAGCTCGAGAAAATTTACATAATCTTTGTCGAGCAAGAGTTTGGTTCCTAGATGGAACATTCAATACAGTTCCGGCAATATTTTTCCAGCCATTCGTGATCATTAGCTCCTTCGTGCAAGTACATAAAGGTCAAAAGCATACGCTAGCACTGCGTTCGTATGTGCACTTTAACAAATCAAAGAAGAGGCTGCTTATTCCGAAGTATTGGAAGTTACAATAGCAGCTGCACCATATTTCGGATTCCCCATAACTTTCCCGCAAACTGTAATGAATGATATTGAGTTAGGAATCATAAATGCTGCTGAAAAGTACATGGGGAACATAGTCCGTTCCTGCTTGTTTCACATGTGTCAAAATGTTTATAGACGAATACAAAGCGAAGGATTAAAGACTTCTTGCAACAATGGCGAAGACCGAAGTCTCAAAGAAGCGGTCCAACAGATTTATAACTTTCGCCCTTGCTGAAAAAGTTACTGATTTTTTCGACATTTTGATTGATGAGTTTCCTGGTAATTTTCTTCCCGTTGCAGATTATTTTGAAGAACGATTTATTATTACTTAATTTTTACATTCTTAATATTTTACTCGATGCTAAACTTAGCTATGGAGGTAAACTACGTTCGCGGATAACCAGCACTAAGTAAACGGGAAGCCGTGTCTGTGCGTTACCCTCTAAATCTATGGAATCAATACGGTGCGGTTCTTCAACAAAACAAGTAATGCTCTGATGGTTGGCTAACCGATTCCAAGTAGAAGTTGGACGATATCATCCTAGCCTATATATTTTTATGACAGAGCTTCTCAGCGTACAGAAGACATGTGGAGAGAGATGAGTCTTGGGCAAAAAATAAGAATACGGCCAGAACTCAGTCAACGGAATTTGGAAAATAGACTGTAGCTATAATGTTATTTTAAAATATGATAGTTTGTTGAAAGTGAGAATATTGTAGATTACTTGTTGGTTACCATTTGCACTTCTGATTTTGTGCAACTATAATTTTGGAAAATTGTATATTTTGGCATACTAATATTTTGGAAAATCATACTCTTGGAGCTTTTTTTTTGTGGAACTATTGACCCCAAATCCTTCCTCACCATGAAAAATTCTACTTATTTCTCAATAGTAAAAAACACACACGTACAATAATATAGGGGCCCCGATTCATAATATTATTTTGGTGACAATTTCATAATTTTACATAAGTAGATGTGTCATTTGGACTAAATCCCATTTCTCGTAGGCTATTAAACGTTGTCCTATCGTGCACCAATGGTGAGGTTACTTGCGGAAAATTTAGTATTAAACAAATTCAATTTTATAATTTACGATTATTTCAATTTAAGTATCATTTAAATAAATTTGTCTTTGGACTTCCAAAAAATAATTAAATAATCAAGGAACTCTTATATTTTTATTTGGAATATATTAAAATACGTAATTTATTAAAATAGTAAAACAATGGGAAACCTGAGAAACCTTCATCAGTATAATACGCCAGAAAATAACCAAATCATATTTTAGTAAAAAACATGCATGTTTACATTTTATCTACTAAAATGGAGGGGGTTTACGCATACGCTTATTAAAGACGATATTTTGGAGTGGAACTTGCGAACCCGCTACATCTGCTATTATTCTAGGTTACAGATTTATGAAATACGAGCCGCATGTCATGCATTGATTGCTCTATGGTCATATGCATATATGCTCATCTGTCGCTTGAGTTTTTAGAACTTTACCGAATTGCAGTTGGATTAAATGTAAAAGAGGAAAGGGAAATGCGAAGTGAAATGTCTGTGGTCTACGCATTGTGAACGTTAGGGAGCGAGTAGGAAAAACATTTTCAATCACTAAAAAAACAACTAAAAAAGGAATTTTCGATCAAATTCTTTCATAAATACCGGGTACCTTTTTGGGAATACGTGAATACCGTAAAGGTTGGGATAAAATATAGGTACCCTCGCTAAACTAACGCTGTATTTCTGTTATATTGATTATTTGACATGAGGCGTAAGTGCTTCGGGATAAGTTCCTATTTCAAGACTATGCTGCGGTAGCCTATGCAAACAAATATTTCTATTGATTATTTCTTTTTCCGGTATTCATTTCGCGTTTGTTTATATATTTTAAAACAATATTTTGCTGGTCCTCATGCCAGCTTCATCAGGTTATCTGTTGAAGCAGGCAGGAGGACCAGCGAAATGTTGTTTTACAATAGAAAAACAAATGCGGAATGAATCCCGAAATAAAAAATAATCAATATTGCATCCGCGGAACTCTACGAGTTAAAAACTTCTATTGTTGAAATATTGCAAAAATTGACGATTTTGGAGCAAAAAACTTAAATTTCAGGCAAAAACAAAGCGAATATGGAAATAAAATGCAAGAATTAAAAGCTATTTTTTATGTCCCGAAACTAAAAATCCCAAGTCTATATCATGAGTGCAAGTTATTAAAAAAAGCAAAATCATAAGAAACTTCTGCACCGAATCCAATGCTTTTCTAATGGAATAAAAAGTTTAAAAAAAGGAAGCATATAGGGGTTCCTAGGGCCCTAGGGCCTTTATAATATAGCCTATTTGTCCTTTTAGGTCCTAAGAAACATGCGTGTCAAATTGTTTTCGAACAAGTCTAGGGGTGTGGAAGTGTATAGTATTTAGACAAACAGATTTTTAGTTAAATATATGATGTTTCAGCTGATGTTGTGGACCATTCGATAGACCCGGTCGTATTTCCATAAATCCTTCAAAAACCTGTGGAGTTTTTCTCTGTTAAAATCATTAGGCGTCACGAGATTGTGCCAGAAACTATCGAATCTTTTCTTAACTCGGCGTCAAGACATGCACTCTCTAAGGGAGGAAGGTTATGATGTAGGAAATAAAGCAGAGAAATGATCTGATTAAAGAGTACGGAGAGGGTAAGTGAAAAACTATCCCACTGCGAAAGAAAGTATTTGGATAACCCGGAAGGTGGGGTTACTGCGAGGTTCAATTCCGAAGGAAAGAGTAATTGTTTTTTATAGGAATAACTAATAAAAATATGCATAAAATTGACCTCTAAATTCATAATATTAGGAGGCGATGAGAAAACAGAACCAGCTCTTTAACCGTATGATAGGTGCTTCTAACAGCCATTTGAGAGCTCCCTGTTCTCAAATATTTTAATCACGAAGTATTATTTAAATTTTCCTTCTTTGTAAAAGTTATTTCCGATTAAATAATCTGTAAAGCTAACTCTGCTTTAAAAATGTCCTCTATACTGCCCTATCATTGCACGCATGTATATATTGCCTAAGTTACTCTCCCGTTCGTAATAATAATAAATAATATTTATTGGACTTTGAAACACTATTGTGCACTGATCCTCGTCAATACAGATACAATAATATTATATGAAATACAAAATTAGAAAAGCATACATAGTCTATTCAAGTATTAAAAGCAGCGAATGGATAATTACTGAAAATCAGATCACCTTTATCACTAGTGAGAATTCCTCGATAGAATAAAAGGTCTTTTTTAAGAGCCAGTCATGGACAACACTTTTAAATTTAGTGAGCCTAACATGTCTTGCCTCAGAAGGCAAACTATATAATAGGTGAGCTCATAAGACTCCTAATATCCCATCTTGTCTAAGAGTATATTCCACCACATTTACCCATGACTCTCTCAGCCTACCCCTTCGTCCCATACGCTACGCTCCACTATTATATATATATTTCGTTATTCTACTGTCATTCGACTGTCATCTCAACATGGCCAAACCAACGAAGTGATTTAAGTAAAGAAACGGAGTTTAACCGAAGAAGATTTTTGTGGAATAAAAGCAATTTCAGCTCTGAATCGTTGGCTTTGAACGGTGATATTCATATTTCTACCTCAGTTATAAAGAAGCAGAGCGGCTATTTTCCCTTACGAGGCAAATAAAAATATTTGGGAAGCGAGCCAAATTAAAATTATGTCTAGCATTGTGACGGTATTAATTATTTTGTAGATTTGACAAGCCGGTGGCTTCATTCGGAATAGTTCCTCATGTGGCTCAAGTTAAAAAAAGTTGATTGTCATGTCAAATGCAGAAACCACATTAACAATTGAATGACCGGAACAAATGAAAATGGCAAAACAAAAGGAAATAAAAATTAAGCTTCGAGGAAATGATGGAAAATATAAGCAAGAAAAATATCCCTAAAGCCTTTTAGACTTCAAGACAGAATCACGGCTTGCGATTATTAATGGACCGTTGATAAGAGAGAACACATCAATGAATTTCTATTGGCGACAAAATTGGGAAACTTTTTACGAATAATAACAGCTTTGAGGATAATGAAAGGGTCTTAGTCGTTAAAATTTTGAATAGCGTTTATTAAAGCGGTCGGCTTCCATCCTTCACGTTTGATACACCAAGTCAGAGACTTCAATTTTAATCAATGCTTGAGCAAGGAAAATGAGAATTATTTGTCACCAAGGTCTTATCATGCCTTTTTTGAAATCATACTATATATGAGGGAACTGTAAAAAATTAGTTGAAGCGTTGATTACCGTAAAAATATCGGTAATTAAACGGTTCTATTCATTTAATTATCATTTTCTTATTTTTGTACTCCATAAATGGACTGAGCGAAACAAATTCATAATGTTGACATGATCATTCTTCTTTCACAAATAATTAATATCCATCTCACAGACTCATACCTATATAGGAATTTTTTAAATCATATTTTGAAAATCTACCCAAAGTCGATAGTTTGTATAACTTCCAAGTATTTTTATTGCTCAGTGATGGTAAATGTTTTACTTTGAGAACCTATATTCAATGAGATTAATAGCAAAACGCCCTCCTAATCATAATAGATTGATTACAATTTAAAACCCTGCCGAGGCTTTAAAAATCGAAAAATGCAAATGGTTCATTAAGTTTCACCCTTTCGATAGCGGAATACACAGGTTCTGAAGGGCATCTTAGGCTTAAATGTTAGGCAGCCATTCACTTCGCGGGTAATAAATAGCCAAATTAACTGGCATTTTAATAAAGAAAGTTATAGCTGAATTTTAACTGAGTTCTTACTTCTCTTACATAGAGAACAAGCTTCAAATTATGCTCTCGACATTGTTTGAAGAGGAAAATCTCCTCATAGCTGGAGACCGATTCTGTGATAAGAATTCCACCCAAAAGTGATGGATTCGTAACAACACCCTGTGGCACGTGACAGTCATGTACTAACGACATGAAATATGTCCTTAAAATGTGGATTCCAATCAATTTCTTCGGCTACTTTGATACTTCAAGTTGCCAAGAAATAAATATAATTTTGTTCTAACTTCCCATACGCATTTATACGGATAATTATGTCTTCCATAGTTACTAATTAATGTATTTATTGACCACGTATAAATAATCTCTTCTTTTAATCTATAGTGTTTTGGTCAATTAAAATTTATTTATTTCACTGCCTGTTTATTTCACTGTTTCGGCAAATTTATTGCCATCCTCAGGGATAATTGACAACCATAAAACAAAATTAACAACATAAACAGGTAGAAACAGAAAAAACAACAATTGTTATAACAACTTTGGTGATAATTACACTGCATACTTTTTATCGGGTACACTATTTTGATTAGTAATAATTAAAATAATGTAATATAGTAATAGTGTAGTTAAAATTTCACAGGATTGTTGATATTTGTTAAAATAGTGTGCCCGATAAAAAAATATGCAGTGTAATTATCACCAAAGTTGTTATAACAATTGTTATTTTTTCTGTTTCTACCTGTTTATGTTGTTAATTTTGTTTTATGGTTGTCAATTAGCCCTGAGGATGGCATTAAATTTGCCGAAACGTTGGCATTGAAATAAAGAAATTTTAATGGACGATACCATAGTTGAAGGTCGATAGTAGCGCCGTCGGGAGTAGCTGTAACTATCGGGACAAACATATCGTGTTTTTGTATGTTTACCATTGGGAAAGGTCATCTCGCTGATTTGTTAGTAGCGTTAAAATGGTGAAAAGGTGTGCTTATGGGTTGTGCAAAAGCGACACGAGATATAGGAATAAGCCCTATATGGAGGGAGTGGAGTTTATTTTTGGAGTATAATTTTGAGCCACCTTCACTGGTTTTGAACGGTTAAAAGATTAGTTCAAAGGCTCCAGGTTTAACTGAAACCAAAACTAATCAAAAGAGAAATTCACTATTATTTAACTTGATTCCCTCAAGACTTCAATGGTTGGATATGATTTGTTTGTCCCGATAGTACCAACTTCTTCCGCGCGCAAGCGTTGCGTGACGTCATTTTTAAAATCGTCCATTGACCAAAACTCAATAAATTAAAATAAGAGTTTCCATAGTTACCACTGTTTATGGATTGAGTCTACCAAAAACGTCAAAGTAAAATCGATATTTATGATGATGACGTTGATGATGAAAGATTTCCATAATAATACGATTAGGACTGATTAAATCTATATCAAACACACAATCACAATGCCAATTGCGATTTTACTGATTATACTGTTAATTAACGTTTATGTCACATGCAATACGGTGTCTCAACTATTATTTTACTAATGCAGGATGGACACTGTGTGTCACTCATACATCACGTGGAACATTAGTCGGAGTTCAGTCATGCTAACATATAAAACGATTACAAAGTTACAATGCAGTAAATTGAACTTCTGCTAACATGCATAAATTATTGCAAAATTAGAGATGAAACACAAAATTAATTAGTATCTCACGCAGAAATTGTATAAAATGAAATGGAAATAAATAAAATAAATAGCAAAAACAAATTGGTGTGTCGGTTCGTGGACGTACGACAGAAGTGGAACTTCTTTGCTAGTTTGAATTTAACTCCAGTCATTATCTCTTATTAGGGTTCACTGCAATATCTCATCTTCAATTAATTTTGTCATTAAGTTGTTTACAACAACACAGGCATATTTCTCTCCAAGTATCGCCGTTGTAGGTGTATTTTTGCATATTTTAATGAGCGAAAGAAAATTGTTTAGCGAGGAAATGTTTCGTTACTCCCATTGAATCCCAATGAAAAGTGAAATTCTGACTATGCTCGAAATATAGAAACTCTCAGAGTTTTTAATTTGTTTTGGACTTACTGGGTGATTAGGAACATTCCCTGAAAATGTCAGCCCTCCAGCTCGATTAGAAATGCCCAGGAACTTGCATAAAAGAGATCTGACGTCATCTGACGATTTTCCATGTCGTGTGTCGTTCAGATGATTTTGCTCCCCATCAAGCGAACGTGTTTACAGCGGACGCTATATAGCGGGCGTAAAAAAATTACGACAGGAAAGATGTTCCACTTCAAAAACAACGCTCCCTGTCGTTACCATTACATATGTCGTTACCATATTATTTAATTATTTTTTCTTTCAGGAGATATAGGTCCATTAATTTTAAATTATTTTATTAGTTTTTTTCCGACTTTTCCCATTTTTATATATGCTTCTTTCGGGCTCAGAGAGAGAGTTACTTCTTAATTTATCATATATACAATAAATTCAGAAGGAACTCTCTCTATGCTCTGAAGAAGCATGTATATAAACGAGAAAGGCCGGAAAGAGAAATAAAATAATTTTAAAATTTATGGACCTATATCTCCTAAAAGTATAAAAATAATTACGCAATAAGAGGTCAAGAAGAGGAAAAAATCTAGATATCAATATTCTTGGCAGCATCGATCATTATTATTGAGGTCCCTAATAATACACAGAAAAAATGGAATTTAAAACCTGTCAGCTGTGTCAGAAAGTCGAAAATTATTGCAATAAAAGAACTGGTAGAATTCCGTAATATGTTAGTAAAAGTTTGATTAAAAGATGGAGTGTTGGACAGCTTCTGTAAACAAACCGCCCACTGAGCGGCGCGTTGTGGTGCATGCTCACCCACTTCCTCGAGTGCATCCTTCCCCAGCGTGATGCACAGGAAGCTCTGCCCGAAGTGCATCCCGGTGGTCGGGTAGCTGTAGCTCGGCTCGTCGGCGTCCTCTTCCCGGTCCTTGGGAGAAGTCACGTCCAGGAAGTGCGGCACGCTGTGCACCAGCCAGAGACCAGTCTCGCCGTCCGTCAACACGGCCCCCTTGGTGTGCCCGTACTTGGTGACGTCGGGCGTCGGTGGCGGGGGGCCGTCGACTATTCCTCCGAGTGACGCCGTCGCGTTGACGACGCCTCTCTTGCTGCTGTTCGGAGGCTGGTCGTTGTAAAGGATCCAGAGGAGGTCCTGCGCCATCTGGGAAGGTGCGTGGGAGAATAGAAGAGTCGTAACCATCATGCTCAAATGGACGAGTCGAGGGAATACGTCACGCCGTCAAGTGACAATAACAAGCGAGCCGTGTTCTGGGATATATCGTCTGAAATCCCCGTTGCGGTACATTGTAAGCCAAAGAATTTTTTTAATTTTCGGGAGAAACGGCGCTGCACTGCACTGCTCCTGATTGCAAAAGTTTGTGCAAAACATCAGGGGTATCATCCCACAAATTAGCAGCGGAAATATTGTGTTTAAAGTGTGAGCAGTGAAAATATAACGGGAATCCTCCATGCGTGTGCGCTCCCGACATTTTATACCAGAGGAATACGAACAAGTGCTATTTGGAAGAAAGTTTTTGAAGAAGTCAACTATTCCTTCTGTATTTTGTTTCTCCTCACAAATAAAAGTGAAACATCTCCGGAAGCTGCAATATGCTAAATGCAATTTTTTCGGGTACTCTATTTAAATATTAGAAATAAACTTTAATGCATGTTTTTCAATACTCACTTCTCTGGCTACGGCATGTTTCATCCTTTAAAATAAGTAAACAAACAACAACAGCTGTAACTGTTGCTAATTTAGAAAAGGGCGATAAAACACTAAACTAGTGTGTTTGATATTGATTATTTCAAATGTATAGAGCAATTAGTCAAAACTGGAAGCTAGAACAATGAAATTCAAACTTCCTCGCGCAATTTAGTTCACGTCTCATCGTTAAAAGTGTATTTTACCATATCATAAAGTTGTAAAATAAAATACTCTACCTTAAGGTCCTCACTGGTTCCCGCTTTTTTCATTATTTGGCCCGGAAATATTTTCTAGACTCAAATTCAGTCCCTTAATCAAATTCGTACCTGAAACCCTTTAAATATGATGTCTAATCAAAATCGTCAGAGCAGGTTTCGAGATAAATATGAAATACACACACTAGCTGAAAAGTCTGCTGAAACAGGTTAAAATATTGGCGAAATAACAAAAAAGTAATGAATAATGTAGATAATTAAATAGCAATTAACGTGCAGTTTTTTATTTTCAACGAAAACAATATTTTTCACAAATTGACGATATTTCAGGTTTTCTATTATTCTCTTTGAACCAAAATGACTTCATTTTCTTGCCCCAAAATCATTGCTTCAGTTTAGGTGTGAAGTAACATTTTACACAATTTTCCTTTAGTGCCTCTTCCAAACACGTACAATTCGCCGAGTATCACTGTCCACACGGAGAAAATTCCAAACTTTCCACCAAATGAACTTACTTACAATATTTGCTGGAAAAATTATTAATTGAAAATATACCTCGTCATCGAATAATATGTACGTTATACACCACCTTAACTTCGTTATTTTTGAAGCAAAGGTATGTCGACTTATATATGTTTTTTGGGTTGTCCGCGTCTTGCTAGCTGGTTCGTAGGTGGCGTAGAGAAGCCCTAGAAATAAAGAAACACCCCTGCAATTTTAACCGTGACCAAGGACAAGCTATCAGCAGTTCCTGGCTTCCAGTTTTAGCGAGAAATAAAAGAACCCAGAATGTTCCACAACTCCCTCCCCCTCCTCCTCCTTCCCCCCCTCTCCCCAAATTCGTATAAATAGATGCATAACCGGAGTGGTCACTCAGTAGCCCTGAGGAAGTCTCCGGCAAAGGAGAGGAAACGTCGGCCACCTACGAACCAGCTAGCAAGACGCGGACAACCCAAAAAACATATATAAGTCATAATATGGACCGCGAAAGTTTTAACGACTTGACAAAGGTATGTCATCAGAGAAAGCAATTTTTTACGCAAAGCAAATAAAATGGTTGAATTGAATATCATTTGAATTGACTAACAACGTGGCGGTAGAACTTCATTAAGATGTGGAGATGAACCAAAAATTTATTCGCGGAAATCAGGATTATCTTCGAACTACATGCCAACAGATTAAATAATAATTTTCCGTGCTCCCGGGAAACTAATCTTATTTTGCCTTGACAGTGACACCCGTAAACTTCCGGCGACGTCATGAGCGATCGTGGCAAAAAATGTCATCGAAATGATATTCCGGTTTAGAGCTTCGGGGGAAAGAGAGAGGCAGGCTTCGAGAGGATTAGAAGTTCGACGATAAAGCCATTCAAACTGGTAAGGCGCGCGTCTCCTCGAGTAATGGATTACCCAACATCTGCTGTAACATTAGCCGACTTCCCATCGTTCGCGTTACATATATACATACTACTATTTTTCCCCAAAACTCCTTTCCCGTGCCATAACTCCAGTCTCTTTTCTTCCCTCGAAAACCAATCATAGCCCCTCCTCGCCCCTGTCCCAGACACCCGCCGCCAAGTTTACCCGTTCACTTAGCTTTAAGACACGATGCTGTCGCGGTATCCATGACTACGGCGCTTTTTCCAATTCTTCCTCCAACGGTGGCGCTTTTAGGTAACTCTCTGACATGCTCAGAAGCCTTTCCCCCCTCTAAACCCTCCACTTCCCGCCATTTCCCACGAAGTGACTGTCATTCTGCTTTGCACTCGCTTTTAACATCCCCTCCTTCGAAAATCGCCCCTCGTTTCCTCTCCTCAAGACTGTCTCCGTTGAGTTCTCTCTCCTGATGGCGGCATTACAAATGTAAGATGACATCTATTGAAATAATTATCGTGTGAAGCGATATATTGACGCGTCTCGCTACTTGCAGAAAATCGTTCTACTTACACAAGAATTCCGGCTTATCCGCAAATAAAAATGAATGGAGAGAATCGCTAACAAAGTATTCCTGCAAAGAGTTTGAGAGAAAAGAGTTATGATGATGAAAACCCTGAGAAGAAAAAGAGACAAACTTATTGGAAACATTTTGTGACACAATAACCCATTGAAAAGAAACATGTAAGGAGAAATGAAAGGAAAGAGTTGCAGGGGAAGACCAAGAATGGAATACATCAGGCAAATAATGAAGACTGTCAAAGTAATGAGCAACGTAGGAATGAAGTGGTTGGCTGATAGGAGAGAAGATTGGAGAGCTGCAGCAAACCATTCTTCGGAATGATGACTGCTAATGATGAGACTATCTCTTGAGCTCTCTCCTAATGGGGCCATTACGAATGTAAGTTGACTTCTGTTGTATAAGTCTCAGGTGAAGAGGTTTTTCTACGTGTATCGCTACTCTCAGGACATAATTAATAATTAATCGAAGGTGTTGAAGTTAGCGCACATCGGAACACATCAGCGCACACAAACGACGCTAAATGGAACGATGTGCGCTGGCGAAATGTTTTGTAACCATTCTGTGGTTGAACAGCAGTCACGGCCGAATGTTTTGTGTACATTTGTTGACTTCGTTCAAAATAAGTATTTAAAAACATTAGATATTTATTACAGAGTAATTTAAAATCTCCAAATATGCATGTTAGCAGCTTTTCTGAAAATTAATAAACTTGACAACAATCACAGATGCTATTATCGGCGTTCTTTTGTTGTTTAGCGCTCTTTAACTTTGCTCCCAATCTGTTTTGAAGTGCGCTACCTAGTGCGCAGGGTTGGTCTTTGTACCGAATAGAAGGCAAGTGCACTGTTATGTTACAATATGATTAGAGCAATAAAGCGAATTGAATGCACCCATCGTAATGTTTAAACCATACTTCTTGTTTATCTGCAAAAATAAAAACTTTATGGAAGTAAGCATTGGATATAATATATTTGAAAATTGATCGGAGCTCTTCTGCACCGCGGTCTTCAAGTTCCAATGCCTTCAGGGTATTAATAAATTTGTATAAAATAAGTTATATACACACATATATATAATACACATAATATACCTGTGAAGGGTGTTATGTTT
This sequence comes from Pyrrhosoma nymphula, assembly GCA_963573305.1. NCBI lineage: Eukaryota > Metazoa > Arthropoda > Insecta > Odonata > Coenagrionidae > Pyrrhosoma > Pyrrhosoma nymphula. The sequence goes on from OY754336.1 coordinate 68,802,255, forward strand.
TAGAATGATTTTATTTCTTATTATTCGAGACAAGAACAGTCAAACGCCTTCCTTTTAAGCAATATTCTTGCAATATAAGTAATTAAGCTTCATGAAATCTATAAAAAAAACAAAATCTCTAAGTAAACATAAATATTTCAATTTCCCACTGTGAATCCTCTTTTGGCAAATTGATTTGTTGTTTAGAATTAATGTAATCCTGGCTCGCATTCATGTGATATGGATTTTACCAGATTTTAAGCAATATAGTCGCAGAATCGAAAAGCTACTTCATGGCGAAATTGATGGATGTGTATGTTATGTAGAATTTCGAACCGTGATCGATAATGTACTTATTACTAACGTTACGACCCCTACTGTCACAGAAATCTTAGCTTCCAAATCGAAGTGCAACCTGTAAGTGACTTCAAAGGCTACTGCTAAGGTGGCTTAATACATGGAAGATTGAAGACATTAATAACAAAGAGATCTTGAGTATTCTGCAATGTAATTGCAAAAAGAAGCCGATATCTAGGTTTTATGAAATGATTAAATAAATGTGCAAGTGTAAGAGCTATGCCGAGCTAAAGAATGAAGGCTTGAAAATAAATAGATGCACGTGATACTATGAGAGCAGGTGTTGGTTAATGTTACTTTCTTCTAAGCCTGGCCTAATCGGTGGATTACTCTAATGATACTACTGCTCTAATGATAATAATGAACTTTCATAGGGATATTGTATGGAAACCAATAGAGATTCGATGGTCTGACGCCAGGATTACTAGATAACTTCCAACAACGCGAGTTGGAGATTGATACGATGATATCATTCTAATCCCACGCTTTTGCTGCAAGTTATATGAAAGTGATTAAGTAAGAATGTTTTAGACGGTAGAAACACAAATGCATTAAAATTAATATTTTCCATGCAAACTAAAAGACCACATCACCAAAAATGCAATAAACTAAACAGAAAATGAAATCCCGATTGGTCAACACTTTCCCATCTTTCTACTTTCCTGGTTGGTGACGGGACATCCTCTGCATTCACGATGGCTAGAAACTAATATTTAGGTTATATTAATGATTAGAACGCTAATGTCCTCAAATTTATTCCTACCGGTTTTGTTGCGCTATTTCCAAGAGAATCCAAGTGTAGAGTCGTCGATTTAGTTTTTGCTAGGAAGGGAAGCAAGATTTTCTGGGTCATGCCAAGCACTTTTGGGAACGAGGCATAAGTTTCCATAAACGATTCTAAAGGTAAATTCTATCCCAACTGATCTAGTGTTTTATTTCCAAAGCGAGCGTAAAAGAGGGACATTTTGATTAATTATTCATATTCCTCGTTTTTTATTAACTTGTAGGAAGTTTTTTTCTTTAGTTTTCTTTGGTAGGTATTTGCGCAGTTTCTGTATTCTGCCCTCCCTATTGGACGCTTATACCGACGTTCTGGATTGACAGAGGATGATTGCGACTAAAACTAGAAAAATCGATACCTAGCCAATAAAACCACTTATATCAGCCGTTATCTCATTCGTTGATAAAGCTTTTGCTTCGGTACCAGCTTATAACTGCTCATAAAGCTATCAGACAATATTATCTGTTCCTTATTCTCCGATTTGATAGAGCTTTCTGCATCGTAAAGTACTAGAATACATTCACTGCTTCGACCAAATTGTGACCGTTGCAATTATTATATCCGCGTACTAAACGACGATTGAGAACAAGAGAAATGCAGACAATAAGATTGATGAAGGTCAAGACACTTTTGGATATAAAAGAAACATCAATTCAAGGTAGCAGACGAACATATACGCCGCCGTCAGATGGTTAAGAGAGCGGAGATGATACTGGGATACGCTCGTCGGTAGAATGACGAAATACAAGACTCCCCCGCATTGCATGATAAAACATCTCCCATAACAAGAGACCAATAGGAAGACCACCAAAAAGATAGAAAGATAGCTGACAATCCACCTCCGAAGATCAGGACTAATTTTCAGGGAAAATCAGGCGACTAGTCTATTTCAAGAAGAAGTTGTAATTGAGGGCCTGAGAGCCAAAGTAATACAAGTAACAAACATCGTCCAGTGTTACCTGTATCACTTTACTCCGGTAAGAAATGACCAAAACCAAAGTAGCTCAAGCGTTCGGCGGCTAGATCGTAGTACCATACGTTCGAACACTTGTATTCCAAGGCCATATATGTGTATAAATATATTGCCTTGTTGTATTCCTTTTCCTGTAGCTACCTGACGGTATCCGACGGTACCATCTCAGAACATATGTTCTTATATCGTTTTCCGTGTTTATTTTATTAGTATTACTTTGACTCTCAGGCCCTCAATTATTATAGGAGACTGTATGAAGAATCAGATTTCCGAAATCGTATTTACTTAATTAGTTTTTGAGAAGCAAGCGAGGAATTGTCACCGCAGGTTCGAAATGGCAATTTAAAGGTATTAGTCAAATTTCCTTTAATTATAAGGTTGATAAATGATTATCGTTTCTCAAAAGGCCAGGCCTTATCGCTGTAGCCATTTGTCTCTTTCGGAAGCTGTTGTTTTCATCTCCTCATAGGAGTTGCAGTTGGTGATTGACATCACACTGTGAGGTAAGGACATTCTAGGCCGTCCTCTGGTCATCTTCCCCAACACCTTTCCCTCCAATATGTTTTCAATGAACTCGTTATGTCTCGTTAGATGATCAACGAGTTAAATATTTCTGGAGTGAATTACTTGGAGAAGCGTTCTTCTTTCACCTAACTCTTCCATAACTCGTATATTATTTTCCTGATTACCAACTTGTTTCTGTAATTCTCCCCCAGAACCATATCTCGGCCACTTTTCGCATCGGCTTCACTTTTTTCTCTCATCCAGTTCTGCTCTTCCCTACATTTATTTGTTATTAAGTTCTTGATGTTTTTATACTTTGCATAGTCCCTTCACTCTATTACGCTCCTCGATCAAATGGAGTATTTATTTTCATCTAATTACCCTAATATTAATAGAGTACGGACGTTCCAAGTACCTATTTTCAACTCATGTTTGTGCTTATGACAAGGTATTCGCTGGGTATATGTCCTGAGGGGCCTTGTTGGTGGTCCTTCTCTTGCCGGACCTTGGTTTCTGATTTCCGTAATCATTAACTTTTAATACACATCTTCCGTAATTCAAGGCTAAAAGACAAATTGGAATATCGTAAGGGATCTTTAATACATTAGTATCCATTGCCTTCTGTATTCTAAAGCCATTGACCATCTACTGGTAGTGGTTCATTCGCCTTTTCTCACCCCTCTCCTTTTCCCCAACTGGGGAAACAGGTGGATCATTTATTCCGATGATTATTCGATCCTAACTCAGTCGAGTAAAGCGTTCAGCTTCTCACCGCGTTGACGTATAAGTCGGGATTATTCCATCACTGGACTTAAGACCATGAGGCATTTCTCAAGTCCTTCGTTCATAGAAGGGGGTGTTCCCGTTTTCCTTCAATAGGAGTTGAAAAATCAGCTTCTAATAGTTACCTCATTGTACGAGGTGTGACAAAAAAATAATGGGAATTTTCGTTTTTTTTTTAAGAATATTTATTTATTATTCAATATAAATTTTGTTCCCTTCAAAGTAATCCCCCTTAGATAAAATACACGTATGCTAGCGGTTTTTCCAATCTTGGAAGCACTTCTGGAACTCACTTTTCGGCATAGAGTTCAGCTACTTCAGCGATTCTGTTTTTATCTCATCAATGGTGGAAAAACGTCGTCCTTTCATGGTTCTCTTCAGCCTCGGGAATAGAAAGAAGTCACAGGGGGGCATGTCCGGCGAATACGGTGGCTGAGATAAAATAACGCTTTGTTTTTTTACCAAAAAATCACGAATAAGCAGTGAGGTGTGAGCGGGAACATTATCGTGGTGCAATTTCCACGAGTTGTTTGGCCACAGTTCTGGGCGTTTTCGTCGGATTGCTTCACGCAAACGGAGCATAACCTCCAGGTAGTATTCCTTATTGACCATACGACCATGCGGCAGGAACTCGGAATTATTGAAAATCGGAATTATGAAGCTCGCGAAATTTAAAAATTCCCGTTATTTTTTTATCACACCTTGTATAATGAGTATATTTTCATACACAAATTATTTACCAGGAAGTTTTAATGCATTTTCCACAGCCGTTTTCCCTTTGAAAGATAGATAGTAAGAAATGCCATTAATTTAAAATTGGATATGAGCGTTTTACTAGCGTCAATCAGTACCTACTTTCATGGTCTTTTGTAGCTATGATAGATAATAAAAAATCCATTAATTTAAAAGGGGATATGAACATTTTCCTAGCGTCAATAAGTACCTACTTTCATAGTCTTTTGTTACTATGATAGATAATAAAAAATCTATTAATTGAAAAGGGGATATGAACATTTTCCTAGCTTCAATCAGTACCTACTTTCATGGTCTTTTGTTACTGTGATAGATAATAAAAAATCTATTAATTTAATAGGGGATATGAACATTTTCCTAGCGTCAATCAGTACTTACTTTCATGGTCTTTTGTTACTATGATAGATAAAAAATCTATAAATTTAAAAAGGGATATGAATATTTTCCTAGCGTCAATCAGTACCTACTTTCATGGTCTTTTGTTACTATGATAGATAAAAAATCTATAAATTTAAAAAGGGATATGAACATTTTCCTAGCGTCAATCAGTACCTACTTTCATGGTCTTTTGTTACTATGATAGATAAAAAAGTCTATAAATTTGAAAAGGGATATGAATATTTTCCTAGCGTCAATCAGTAGGTACCTACTTTCATGGTCTATTGTTGCCATGATCCAATATTCTCAGTTTTTGACCCCGAAGGGAGAGTCCGATAGACGTAACAGGCTCGTCATCTTCAGATGAACTGATACGCCAAGAATGTTTTGACGCTTAAGCTTTGGGAGAAAGTGAATATTCCAGAATACTGGAGGAGAGGCAATATTGGACCAATGATGAAGGGTTCCTTGAAGTACTTCGCCGGAGATGAACTGAGTTGCTTGGAAAACCGCTGATTGAGGAAGTTGGCAGAGTGGGCAGAAGTGATTGGCCCGGGCTTTTAGAGCAGTTATCGAAAGTCATACAGGAGGCACTAGACATTCAGTTATGACGTGAGAATTGAGGGCCTTTCCCTGGCTCTCAAATCCAAGGAGCCCCGAGGAAATATTCGACAACCTCATAATGAGCGCGCTATAGAGGTGCTAAATACGGCGAGACCCAGATTATAATCTTATATAAGGGAAACTTTGTGATATTAACCTTAAAAAAATACACATTTATCACGTAAAAAGAAAATTTTGTGGAACTATACAGCATAAGTACCCATAACGCCGTCTCCTTTCGGGGTAGGCACAGTAAAAAAAAGTTAATTTCTCGGAGATAGGCCTGGTAAGTTGCCTGTGAAAACCTTCCTGCTGGAATTGACTTCACTGGGATGATGAGAAAATGTCTCCACACTATTTTTGAATCTGGGAAGGTATTCTCTTTTGCCTTCAAACGCGTTCGTATCATGAACTAAGTGTTTAGAATAGAGATTTTGAAAATATTTAAGTTTTTAGTAGAAGATTATTAAAATTAGTCAATAAAATTTGATTTAAGAACTAGCTCTTTAACTCATTGTTCATTGAAAGGATCATTTAACCTAGCTTATATAGCAGAAAAAAGAATTTCGGCGTTTTTACAGCCTTATTTTTTTTATATAAATGCATTCCCATGTACCATACTACACAATCCTTGCATATCTATTTTGTTTCAGTTACCCTTATACATTGCTTCACACACACCCTCTTGTTCTTAAGAAGTGCACAAAAAACTAAAAATTCAAATTCCTCAGATGTTGCAAAGCAATCTGTATGCTGATGATGTATTTAATAGCCGTAAGAACCATATAACCATGCTGAATGGAATGAACTCATGCAAAAACACTTGCCCATCAACATCAAAGAAGAGAATTAAAAAAACCAGAGACTGGAGCTATTTAACCATGGCTTCTTAATATTCTGTTATCATTTGAAACTTTTACTCAAGCTTCACGTATCAGAGGTAAACGCCCACTTGAACCCATATAAATAATTCTAGTGAGCTTATCGGGGAGGTATGGAATCACATTTATTGAATAACGGTTTTATTTGACATTATTGAAGAATACTATAATTTTGAATCCATAGAATATTTACCTTTAATAATAATACATAGCTTTATTGTTCTGTTGGTCGTTGTTGACATAGAACATATTCAGAAACATTTATACATAATAACCTTTCACAATAGGTTTACAATATTGTCTGAAAAAACTCATCAGTACTATAGTAACATATATTAAGCAGTAGTTCTTTGAGTTTTAATTTAAAAGAAGACACAGAGGACATACATTTAAAGTTTGTTGGTAACTTATTGTACAAAAGTGCTGCCGTGTGAATAGGGCCATTCCTACATACAGCACGTGAATGTACTTTCCATTGCATACATGAGAGAAGCTAAAAAACTAGGTACAGTTGTTTATATTAAGAGCGCAGGCGACATGTATTAAGAAAATTATCTTCCCCTTTCCATCAACTGCATAATTGTATTCCTAATTATTACTTAAATACTCATTGTAACATTTTTTGATAGTTTAGAGCTCAATTTTGTGAAAACACATGATGTGTTAGTCCTTAACTCTACCTTTAAATCTTTGTGACTACATATGACTAATCGCCATGTTTCAATGCATCTGATTTCGTCAATTATTCGATGTAATCCTCCGTCTCTTTGAATAAAATTGTGGAATCTACTGTATTTTACACTTGCATTTACACATAATAGCCCTTATTTTCGCCAACTTAAGGCCATACGATTTCGGTTTACTTCTAATTTAACATAATGATAACCGAGAACGAAGGGGTTCTAATTTAACGGATATATTCTTATTGTAGCTTGGTGCTGATAGTTTCGACGAGAAAGTTCGAGATTGAATGGGCCTAAATAAATATGATATATCCGTTTCAGCCGAGATTTTGGACGCCCTTAATGCTTCTAAGACAAGCAATAAAGGATGAAAGAAGTGGGATTAAGGGTGGATGGGTAGACATTATAAGCTATTATGGGAGGAGTGGTGAGAGTTGAAAGTTGAAAGGAAAACATGGACTAAGTAGAAGCGATGTTGGAGGTTAAGAGCAGGAGGCATTTTAAGAAATATGATAGGCAAGTGAAAGTAAGGAAACTTTGAACTCAGAAAAACTTTGTAAATGTCCCATAAATACTTTTTTTGATGGGCGATTTCTAGATATTTATCCGCCTTTTCACGTGAGTTGGGAACAGTATTGTTAACAAAAACCATTTTACGATTTACTCATCATGAACGTTATTAAAAAAGAAGTAGTCTTTAATCGTAGTGTGGTTGGATGTCGAACTTAGTACTGTAGTCATGCTAATGATGTTTTCTTTGACTTAAAGGTGATTGAGAATGCAACTTCGGCATTTTACAAAGGTAAAAGATTAGTGAGGGTAAAAGTACATTTCATTTACATACTATCGCGAAATTCACAAGCTAAATTTCAGCGAATGTATGAAAAAGTAATATAATAAGTACAAACATATCACGTAATAGTAGTCTTTAATCCTAGTGTAGTCGCGCATGCATTCTTACTGGGACATGACGTTTGGATGAAATATCGCTTAATTTATGCCTTAATGATAATGGAATGGCTAAGTTCCATAGGTAAGAATATGCCATCGCGGCTCATTTTGAGATGTTCAGTGTGGTGATTAGAAAACATTTCACATATTCTGTTATTTGTCAAACATGACGTTTTATTTCTCAATATATAAAATACGTAACAAGCTTTTTATCACGGAGTAATGAAACACCAAGCAATCTGCATGTTCGACGCATTTTCTGAAAATAAAAAAACATGACAACAATCACGGATGCCATAATCGACGTTCTTTTGTTGTTTAGCGCACATCAACTTTGTTCCAGATCTGTTTTGAAGTGCGCTGCCAAGTAGTGCGCAGGGTCTGTAACGAATAGAAGGCATGTGAGCTGTTGTGCTACCAGGTGATTAGTACACTAGAGCGAATGGAAGGTGCCAAAAAACTCTGTTCCCCTAACTGTGATGAAGTTAGCTGCCTAGTGCACAGGATCTTTAACGAATGTAAAGCGAGTACGCTCTTGTGTTGCAAAGTAAGCGGCGTACTAGAGCAAATGGAAAACTGTTTATAACAAATGCGAAAATGGACTGAGGCTCAGGGGGAGGGAAAGGAACGGAGATTGGCTAAAAACACGCACAGGAATTATCACGTTTGGCGACCCGGATGCGGTTTCCCGAGGTTACAAGTCAGGAGGGAATTAATGAGAGATAGAGAGAGAGGGCGATAGGCGTTGATGAAGAAAACCGAGGTCTCAGCGGGAGGATTTTCAAGGTGCCAAGGTAGCTCAGGATCAAAGCAACGCAACGGCTACCTTTGAGCGGAACTTATGGTTAACTAAGTTCCTTCGCGAACAAAAACTTACGTGAAGAACCAAAAGCAACGAGTTTAGGAACTTTGTTGGGGTATAAATCAAACGATTTTGAGGATACTTCCTCAAAGGCAAATTCTCCACATTAATGAAATGATGCAGTTAATACCATAGTGATGCTATTCATGTTTTCGCTGTTTTAATTAAGTGCGGGAATGCACCTGCGGTGTTTTGTATACGCGGGAAAAATTTGTCTAGTTCAAGGTTCATTGGGTTTGCATACTTTTGCGAAATTCACAAGGGAAATTTCAGTTAATCAATGAAGTATTTGTTCAACTAGCTTTCCTTAGTAGTTAATTAAAACTATGCGGGTAGAGTGAACTGTATTTTTTACCGCGCAATTTTCGAAGATAAATATTTACAAAACATTAGGCTTCTGAAGCTTATATCAGTTATGTCGATTGATTAATTTAGTTACACAGTTAGCGTGCTCATATGTAAAAGAAATTTTATTGGTTTCTGTGCTTGAAATTAATTTTTGACTCACACAGATGAGTTAAATTTGGATTTAATACGTGTATAATTCTCCAAAACAAATGTGAAACGAACAAACGAACTTTGTGACATTGATTAAAATAAATTACGCATTAGAAAAAAATAAAATGTTGAAATAAAACCATGCCTCGTTAGACAGCTCATTCCATTTCATGTAATCATTAGAGGTAATTACCTACAAACTGATATTTCGTTAGCAGCGCTGGAGGGCTTCCATTGCCTTAAAGCTTTCTTTTGTTGCGTCTCCCTGAGGGGACCTTAGAAGGCTTCTCTCAGTTGCAATATTGATTTTTTCCATAAATGACATCTTTTGTGGGATTTTCCTCTCATTTTGCTCTCATTCCTAATTACTTGCTGCATCATTTCTACTCTGTGCACTATAGAATAGGAAGAAGCGATAAAGACAAGTGAACGATCTATATATATATATATATATATATATATATATATATATATATATATATATATATATATATATATGCATAAATAAAACAGTGATACACTAAACAAACACAGAAACACGCAAAAAGGACACTCACAAAATAAAACTTGTACGTTTCGGCGTCAATGTGCATCGTCGCCGAGAGCGATTTTCTACCAAGACATTATATATATATATATATATATACGAGTTCGTGGAAAATCACACACGCGATAATTTAAATAAAAATAAACTTTGCCACAGGTGGGGCGGAAATAAATATAGAAACACAAAAAAGAAGAACACTCACACACTATACGTTCTGATATTTCGACAGCCGAGCTGCCTTTCTCACAGAATGAAGGATACAGAATGATGGATAGGCATGGGACAAGGGGTAGAGTGAGGTAGGAGGAGAGGGAGGAGAAAGGGGTAAGAAAGGGGAGAAGAGGGGGGGCGGGAGGGGGTCAGAAGAGGAGAGCGGGGTGAGGGGGGGGAGAAGAGGGGAAGAGGCGGGAGAGGGTCGGAGAAGGAGGAAGGGATGTGGGAGGGAGGAAAGGGGAGGGGCGGGAGGGGATAAAAGGAGGAGAAAGGGGAGAGGAGAAGGGGCGGTAGGGGTCAGTGAGCCCGATTTAATCCGGGGGGATTATAGGCAGAATAAAGCCAGATACAAGCCAATTCTAATGCACGTAATTGAAGGGGAGAGGCAGAGGGAGGGAGGGAAGACAATATGCCTGCTCGGAAACATTTGTCAAAACTGACATTGTGGGAGGAAGCATGGACCGGGACGGGGAAGGAGGCATTGGGCGAGGACGGCTTACAACTGGCTCGGTGGCCGGTCAATCTAACACTTAAGGCGTTAGTGGTGAGACCAATGTAATAGGAATCGCAAAGGTTGCAAAGGAGGATGTACACAATGTTGTGGGAAGTGCATGACCGAGAGGGGACGGAAGGAAGTGGGTGGGGGAGGAATTTAGCGGGGAGGGGGTCGGTAATAAGAATAGGGCACGTTTTGCATCTCGCGCGATGGCAGGGGTTGGGTGGGGTTTTAGAGCTAATATAGGGTTTAGTCAGCGGTTTGGTGGTTTTTAGGATGCTGGAGAGGTTAGGGGGACGCCTGAAGGTGAGAGAGGGACATTTGGGGAATGTGTTTTGGTGGTGAGATTATCAGAGAGGAGTGGGAAAAGGTTTTTAATGATTTTTTTGAGGGCATGGACGCCTGGGAAGTAGGTGGTACAGAGGGAGAGGTTGTAATTCTCCTTATTTTGGGTTGGTTTAGGAGGAAAGGGTTTTTTGAGAATTCGTTTATTGAGAAGAGTCTCAGGATATCCTCGTCGGAGAAGGGATTGGTGCAAAGAGGAAAGGAATTTATCAAGGGAATCGGGGTTATTACATATGCGAAAACCTCGTGTAGAAAGAGAGTAGGGGAGGGATCTTTTAGTATGGGAGGGATGGCAGCTGTTATAGTGAAGATATTGCTGCTTATTGGTGGGTTTGATGTGGACTGAGGTGTTGAAATGGTGGTTGGAGAGAGTGATATCTACATCAAGGAAGGTGACATGGGAAGAAGAGAAATGCGAGGTGAAGGAGACAGAAGAGAAATCGTTGAGAGCGGAAATAAATGAATTAAAAGAATCGACGACGAAGCAGCAATATCTTCACTATAGCATTTTAATAGTTTCCACGAGAAGTACGAATACATTCGCATTGATTGCAGTCAAACTGAAACTAAAATTGTTAAATTTAATCAAGGGCCATGCATATGCATTGACTAAGCCATTATTACGACATTTTGATTTAAAAATTAGGATGTCAAAAGACGAAATAAACTGCGAGATGAAATTTTAGCATCCATACAGAAAGCTTATGCTCATTCGAACTTTAAAAAATTGATTTCTCCAATTTACTTGCACATAAAGATCGCATCTTATCTTTCATCGCATTTTAACAATATTTAGGTCATGAATATGCTCTAATGATTGCATTCTGAATAAAATTTCCATAATTAACAGACCCCATATGATAAAAAACTTCTGGAAATTCTAAATCTGTCTACTACTGGCTCATTGAAAGCGGGTTCAAGCACAATGATTCATGGAAATAAAAATCTTAAATTTAGATACCATGTGTTCCTCCAATTCATCCGTCTAGCAAGTCCATAATATAAAAACGACTTTGTAGGCACAGAGAAAACAATCTCTCAGATATGAATGTATTTCCGAATTATAATATTGGTGAAATGGGTGAATGAGAACTGGCTTGATAGAATTATGAGATCATCGCAATATGCTTTAAGCAACTTAATTGGGGAACTATTTTACCTCCAGGATATTTTACCGTAAGAAATTCCCTTCACGTCATATGAATACAAGGCTGCATATTATAGGGAGACTAATATGGCGGTTTCCCAATTGTGTGAAATTCAAAGTGAAAAAATCATGCACCTGGTCTTGGATTCGAGCTCAGATCCCTCCATTTCGTGCCAAGAGCTCTAACCAGTTAAGCTACCCAGGCGTCCTCATACAATGTGAATTTCATGGAGGCTCGAGTTGTTCTCATATGTACCGAGCATACAATGCCATCTAGTAACCGCGTGCACGCCCTAAGCGCTATTGTTCACGAGGTAAAGCCGTGCTTTAAACACCTTTGTGTTTACTTACAAGGGGAGGTCACGGTTCATGCACGGCTGATTTCACTATAACTTCGGAGTTAGATTTTCCTTCTCTCTCCGGTTACAAAGATATCCCCTTTTGGGCGCAGACGGCCAATGTTTTAAGAGATAATGGTGTTCAAAGAGATAGCTGGTGCTTGTGATGAGATAGCATTGCGTATCAACATTTAGCATTGCGTATAAAATCAATATTACTGCTGGATGCCAGCCATGCCCGCCGAATTACCAGCTGAATGGGAAAAATAAAACCCATGCTTTGATTCACAGTGTTTTTTCTGTAAAGTTACTATAACCAATGATTTACTGGGAGTGGTTCGCTTCATGACTTTCTCTTACCAGAGAATGTTTTCGCTACGAAATCCGACGATTTTTCAGGAAGACGTGGCGAAAAACTAATGCAGAAGTGGAGCATAGTTTTGCAATTTAATGTTAAATTAACAAAAAAATTGTCTTTTTTTAATTTTTTACAATGATAATTATTCTTGCGAATGCGAGAATAAATAAGAAATGAAGCAATTTACGGACGCTCAAGGAATTATAAAGCAATGGAAAAACCCAGCAATGCGTCAAAAATAAGATTTGAAGCTAAAATTTTACTTCCGATTGATGATAAATTTGAAAAATGATGAAATTGAAAATTACTATACGTTCACGATAGAATTGGCGAAAAATGGAAGAATTGAAGATACGAAAAAAACTTTTCCCGTGCACTAGTATCGAACTCGAGACATTGGGTCGGGTAATACGCAATGCTATTCTTTAACAAGCACCACATGTGTCTTTAAACGCCATCATCTATGAAACCATCGGCCGTCTACGCCCAAAGAGGGTATCTTTGTAACCGGAGAGTGTAGGAGAATCTAAATTTGATGTTTTAGTGAAATCGTCCTTGCATGAGCCGCGACCTCCCTTGTTAGACAAATTCAAAGAAATGAGAACTGGCCGCGCAGTATCGGATGTCCAGTTCAGTAAGATGACCATCAGTCCCGTTTTTTTAGGGAGAGTCACGATTTTTATAGCTCTGTCCCGAATTTTTTCAAAAGTAATTCCGGACACCGTCCACATTTGTCCCGGATTTAACAATTATGAAACAATTTTTCCCGAATTAAATATTTATTTCACCTGTATCGGCATATATTATTATTAGTTTTAGATAAGTTTTCGAAACTGTTTGACAAAGACATTCTACTCTTATCAAAGAGTTAACCACTTACATTGTAATATGAAATCTCGTTGGTTTTGGCGTCACTAGCGCAGTGTATGTTGCGCGCAAGGCACAAAGCTGGTTTCTACCACCATATGTCATGTGTACTCGCGAAATTATATCAGATTGTATTGTGTGTTACGTGGTGTTACGATATATTGCATTAGTTAAGTTTAGTTGTTTTTATTCATCAATAACCATACATTTTGGCAAGAATGAGTTCAAAGAAGCGAAAGTGCTCCTTCAATGAACAATAGCAAAAATAATTTCCATTCATCAGTGACATGAGTGTAATGTGTCCCAAATTTTGATCTAGAAACTATGGTCACTTAAGTCCAGGGGGAATTATTTTGTAATCACACTTAAGTGAGAATACGTCATGAAATTTGGAAAATTACGTCATTTTTCATATTTCAACTCCGCTACCCAGGCGGCGTGACCATCTTCGGCTCTCAAATGGTGAACTGCCGGTCTATTTATTTCATTCATCAGCTCTTTCGACTCTTGATATGTATCTTTCGACTCTTGATCTGTTTCATTTGGCTTCGAATTTCATTAGTTCCATCTCACCTGTCGTTAGGAACAAGGAGGCTAAAATGAAATGGAGGAGGCATGACCGTGAACACTCATGGGCGAAAGTGAAGCAAGAATAGGGGTGCTTGGGAAGGATTTTGTGCCGAGTAGGTGTTGCCAAACCAGTCACAAAACATATCCTTGTCTGTGGTTTATAACGTAGATTTGACGAAAATCGAACGCGACCGCCGGACACATAAGCCTGAGGAAGGTCTAAGCTGTGCATCGGCATCTGTGATTGGCATCAAGAATCAAGTTGTATGTCGTCTCCATTTCTTTTCTAACCTCCTTGGTTAGGAACGTGAAATGGAGCCACCATCGGACCTTGGCCGATCGTGAGCCGATCATTAAGAGAGCGAAACTGATCTCCCGTCTTCCCGAAAAGAGTCATTAAAAAGGTGAGATTACAAAATAACCCCCCCGGGGAGGTTGTGTTTGAAACACTCTAGATTATTTCGAATCACGTAACTAAGGTGTCACGTGGTATGTACAATCACGATCGGTTCGAGATTTAGGTGTGTTTGAACCATTCGCAAAAAAATCTCACGCAGTCTTTCCGATCGGGTTTATTCACCGGAATATCGTTGATGGAGTCGAATATCTCGATTACAGTAGCAATAATCCACATATCAGACGCGTAAGTTATCCATCCGAATGCTACTGATACGCCAGGATGTCATTAAAAGGATGATGCATTGATTTAATTACTATTATAGACAGATATTAAATGCTAATACTGCTGCAGGCGCGTAGGTTTCTTCAGTTGTTTTTTTTAGTAATTCCTTACTCTTGACCAAAGATCACCAGAATTTCTACCTCGGTAAACTGGAAATCGTTTGAACACAAGTAAGATAGAGCCGTCATGCTAACCATAATTCAACCATAGTAATTTAAATGGGGCATAAATCTGTTTAAGCCGGCCTTGTATATAACGTTGCTTGTCGAATTTGCTTATTCCAAAATGAATCTGATTCCTTTGATTGAAAACGTTCATAATAAAGAAACCCCAATTAATTTCTTCCATGGTCGTGTATTATTAAAAAAAGAAATTATGTGAAAAGGGCCATTATGCTTCAAATTATATCCACATTCCAACCAATATGCATGACCAAAATTGGAATCAGAGTTGGCACGTGGTTTCATTGATCAAGCATATATCATTCCGTAGATAATTTTTTCGCAGAAGAAGTGAGTTCAGAGGGACTACATTAAAGTCACTGCGCGGCCAGTCCCGCAGTTCTTCGAATTTAGTGGTTTCTCGTTGCCTTCTATATCGCAGTACTCCAGTCGATTCCATCTATTTCACTCATGCCCGAAGCTGTGACAGTTGATACTGTGGCTGTGGCAGATCGTTCTTCTTGATCTGCGCCATTGGTGCCTTCTGCTTTGACTGCTGTCTCTCAGTGGTGCCGGGTGGTTTGGGGTTGCACGTTGGGTGTGGAAAATTCTCGTTGTCTCGTTCCAGATTTTTTCCATTTATATATTTTTCAAAAATCACGAAAATATTTTTCGCATGCCAACAATAATTATCAAGCATAGATACATTCTGCAACACGTAGGCTATGTGTACTTAGAAAAAATACAAGACTGAATAGTGATTATAAAAATCTTTCACAAACACTATTTATATTTCTATAGTTATTAGGAACAATTACTATGGAGCTATACATAGAGATTACAATGGACTTTATAATAGCTTTGGAAATTATTTGAATTACAATATCCATTGTTCTACAGCTGCATAAACACTACAGTCTTAGTCTCATAATCACTGTGGGAATGGCCATAATCAATGTTTGTAGCCCTCAAATAACTGTATTTAGTTACATAGTAATTGTTCCAAATAACTACAGAGCTATGCACAGAGATATTCCTAAAATAAATTTTACTAAGGGTTAACTAACATCAAAATTGAATTAAATCCAGGTCTTTCCTATATGTGAATATATTTCTACTCATCCTTGAAATTGACTCTTAATTTACAGAGAATTTATTGAGAAATAAGAATATTTACAAGATTTAGGTTTCCATAAGCACAGTAGACACATATGCAGTCAAGATGACTTCTCTTGGAATAAAAGATATGTAGTCCATTCTGAAAATCGCAACTAAAAATTTCTCCAAGATATTACAATTTTTCACTATATTATTAATTCAAATCCTGCTTATTCACGTAGATGAGAGCTCAATCAGAATTAAAAGCATCGTATTCGCTTCTTTCCTGTCGGAATAAATAGGAATGGACTATTTTTAAGTCGCAAACATTTTATTGCTAACCAGTGTAATATGATGAAGTTTTTTGAGAAGTGGGTCTGAAGCTGGATGGAGGATGATCTCTCGAGAAAATGAAAGACAAATGAAGAAATGCTTGTAGTGGAGGATGAGAATTCGCTCGAGAAATTCAAAAGGGGGCAGAGCAGGTGGACAGAACAGATGGGTTCAAGAAAACGTAATTGAAGGGAGAATACCCGGAAATTGGGAGTTGAAAGAAATACTTTTTGTTTGGGGTACAGAAACTAAGGAAGTGGCCGAGCTAATGAGCACAATCAAATGACCAATTAGGCGTTTAAATGCGTATTTTAGAGTATTTTCACCCTTTGATGCCTATTAAAAAATACGTTTTTATTTTGTAGAATATTTATTGTAATAGATAATATGATAATATTTCCAAAGTATTTTCCAAGGGGTTACAAAACATAGTAGAAGGAGAAGTGGACCTCCAAATAAGTGAGTATCCAGGAGGCTTTAAAAATGGAATATCCTATGTGCAACAGGTCAGCTTTAAAAGCATTTTGAGAACAATGGCTCTAATTGGTACACGTTTTTGAAAATAGAATAGGTAGAAGAAGAGCCTCCAAGACAGCTATAAAATACAATAAAATATTCCTTTCTGCATAGGGGGATAGGAGATTGGAATGGTTTACCCGATAAAATGTTAAAGCCCTCAACAAATAGTATTCAAATGTTGATGACGAGGTTGAAAAAAATTGAATTGTGAAAGTTTTAGATATAGAATTGTGATAGTTTTTAGATTTAGAGTTTTTAAAATGAATTGTGATAGTTTTAGATCATGGTATATGTTTATGTTTCTTGTGAGCTTTTTAATTTTATTAATTGTATTTTTATATTTTGGTTCATAACCATTTATGTTACCACCCGACATAATGGTCGACTTCAAACTATTGTATTAATAAATGCGGCAGTCATGTTCGTTGATATAAAGAAACCATATGAATACATAGAGTAAAAGTATGATAGAGAAACACATGCGTACTTGATTCGGAAAAATTATGAGAACATATGAACAAAAGCATCTCTGTGTATGGATCAAACCAAATGGGCTTGACACAGAGGTCAATAAAGGAAGAGCCAGTAAGATAGAATTAGAGTAGCTATAGGTTAGCACAAAATATATACAATAACAGAGAGCGTTTTCACACAGTGCAAGGATAAGACACTACAGCACACAGGTTGAGCCAGAAGGATTATATAGCTCAGAATGTCTGATACTGAGCAAGAAAGGGGAAATTGAAGAATTATAAAAGAAAGAAAGGAAAATCTTAACGAAGATCCTCGATCCGGAAAAAAAGAGAGGAGAAAGAGGAAAAATGAAGACATTTAAAAAAAGGAGAATATTACAGACATAATGCGCGAGAGGACTAAAGTTTTATAGGCACATATTTAGAATGACTGACTGTGGCCAGCAAAAGATAATCTTCAGCTATATCACCAAATTAAAGATGGTAACAAAATGGACTGAGTTAATAGAAAGATATGGAGGAAGTTGGCATCGATCTAGATGATAGGTATTTTAAATATAGATATTTTTCGAAGGAAAATTGATGAATTTAATAGGTTTCAGGAAAAACAAAGTAAAAAGGCCAATAATATCTTGTCAGAAGTAAGGAGGGGGAACCACAGCGAAAAAGTGAAGAAATTTAGGGAGAAGAAAAGAAAGACTAACAATGAAATCAATTGTTTCCCGCGGTCCACAGCATACCAAACTTGAAAATAAAATAGGCAATATTCAGCCGATAACGATTTCGAATACATCCTCTCAGTTCAAGGGAATTCGTCGATGAGAAGAGATTGTAGTCGTAGAATTAATCAGATCATTGAGACAGATCCCCGAGAAAATGTTTTGACCTCATTCAGTCTCAATACAAAGCGCCACCTAATATGTTCCTGTCCCGCGTTATTGTTAAATCTGTAGAGAGTTTAATTGCTTTTCCTGCTCACACTATCGGTTTGGATCACTTTGAAGCCGCTCAGGTAGCCAGACGGGCCAAACAAGAAATTAACCCTTCAATTATCCAACAAACCCATTCCGCCTTCACTGACACTGGAAGTAATCAACGTTTTGAAGTGTATCACAAGGAAGCCATTGAAGTAGTCATATTTCGAGGGCTCATTCTAACTTATTCTCGAACTTCGGAACGTGATATCAAACTCTTACAGGAGGAATTGAATGTTAAGGAGAAAGCGAAATTTAAATAATACGTAAATTTTTTTAAATTCCGTGAATGCTTACCGGCACGTATGCGGAAAATTGACGTCACGTAATCTTTACTTTCTCATAAGGGTAATGCTGCGACAATTCATTCCAGATTTATTTTTTCTTCGCTCGTAAGCTATTTCGAGAGGCGAACGAAAGCAGGGGGTCTATTATCTAAAGGCCGTGATAATTATCGCATACGAAATTACTTATTTAACCGCATAGTTTGTTCGCTCAGAATTATCGAGACGTCAAACTTTGTCTGCTTGTGATAACAATTGATTTTAAAGTACCGCGTGGTTCTGTAACAGGTAATACTTCTACGAAATCATATATGACAGTTTGTTATTATCGCAGAATTTCAAAAATCGAGTACCAGGACATTTAAGAACAGGTAGTTAGGTTGGCAAGGGAATGGAGGAAGGGTTGTGGGAAACCCGGCGCACAGTCTTTAGTCCGGTGTCCGCATTACCCACCTCTTAGCAAAATACGCCAAGGGGCCACAGTTTAACGTCCTGTCCGACGGTCAGAATACAGCAACTTGAAATGATCTCCATTCAGCAACGAAGTGAGGACCGGGATTACTAAGAAGTAAAAATATCTTCTCCACCAACAGGATCCGAATCAGGACCCTATAGCCACCTCACTAATCCGATTCCCGAGTCCGCTAAATCTGGCTAATTACGGAAAAACATGTCCTCTATCTACTGAAATAAAATTCAATTTTACCATTCCTCGCAATTTTTATCGCAATTTGAACTTGAAATTGTATGAAACCTGGGGAAAAAGAGTTTTCGAGATAGAGTAACATAGAGAAGTTATTTTTCTAAGTCAAATGCTATTTTCGCGAAAAACTGTTTACAAGAAGGGAAAACTCCCGGGAAATTGCATAGAAATAAAATATAGGCATCAGTACGATCGTATTTTTTTCAAGTTATTAGAAAACTACAGAAGTAATTGAAGTAAAATGCGGTAATTAAATGCAAATGGAGCTGCATTCAGCTCCTATGGCTGACAGCGTTCATTAATAATATATTCGTCACATAATCTGTGTATTTCGCACCTTAATTCTTTTAAACAGATGAGGTATGCCACCAGTTGGAGCAGAATGTTTTAAACCAAACAAAAAAGTTAGAATTTAGTATTCATTTTGACTCAAAATTCCCAGTGGGACTTTCTTAAATTAACAAAGGACGAGAAGGCATTCTGGGGGCTTAGGGTTCCTTGTCCTTACCCATGGAAATGAGAATATTGGCCGAGAATTTCTCACGTTCCGGACAAAATTCTTTACCTCAGGTAGCAAGAGTGGTTGAGGTGGGAATACTCACATTTTCCGAATTGACGATTGGTGCAAGAGTTCTTCCTGGGATGGACTTTTCATCGCCGACGGATAGCGAGGACATCCTCCAGCCCTTTGCGTCCAAGGTCCGTGACGTTATGTACATGTAAGCGAGACCTTCCCTCTCGTCGGCATTCTCACTCTCCTTCAGTCGAGGCAACTTATACATGACATACCTAGATTAAGATGGGAGAAAAAATACGTGAAAACCTTAAAAAAAATATTTCTATATTTATTACATTATTTTCAACGGAAGTACAAACATTCCTGTTTAACTCGATCTTGCGCTTTACCTAACAAAACCATAAGTAACCTACAGTGATTAAAACTTGAAATTCATACATTGCTTATTCAAAATCGAAAGTGTATTAAAAATAGTTCACTAAAGGAAGTTTAGTTCAACTTTAGGAAGTAGCATGAATATAAATAGATGAAATAAAAGTGCGGTTATACTAAGAAAAATAGAATTTGGACCACTAAACTCCATTTTATAGAGAAATAAAACACGTCCTTCGGAAACTTTATGGTATCCCAACTCTGAATTTATTTTCTGGTGGAAACTTCTACAAAACACGGAGTATCCCTAACTACACGACCCAGGTTTCAATGCTTAAGTATCATATTCAGGATGTTGCATCATCTTCTTGAAATAAAGATGATGCTTAAGTATTGAAACCTGGGTCGTGTAGGTGGCAAAGAATATATACATGACGGAACACTTTGCTCCACCTCCAGTCATCCGACGATGGCCGAGTGGACGGCGGAGGGGAACCTCCTACCCCCCGCAGTTCAGAGGAAGAAAGGGAAGCAGAGGAAATGAAGGGGGAGGGGAAGCAGGGAGAGAAGAGAGGAAGTTGAGGGAGATACTGGTGGGAAGTATAGAGTCCAGGAGGCGAGAATGCCTGGTGAATCAAAATACAAGACGATTGCATATCCTTCAGTTGGAGGGGAGGGGAAGAGGGCGGAAGGGAGGCGAGTAAACCAAACTTAAAAGATTTATTAAAAGTGGAGTCATGGGAAGAAACGTGAACGGTGAGAGGGAGAGAAACAGAGAGGGAAGGCGGATCATCACATGAGGAACGATGGCCGTTCATTTGAATACTAACTGTAAGAGGAGTGATGGATAATCAAAAATAGAAATAAGGGCAGAATTGGAAGAGGAGGATGTAAACAATATTTTTGTGGTGCAGGAGGGCGAGGAAACAGAAGGGAGAGGAAAAGTGAGGAACTTGTCAGGCAGGGACTGGAAATGAGAATGGCGCAGGTTTTACGTCGCAGACGATTGCACTGGGTGGGAAGAGATTTTGTGGGTTTGAGTGATTTTCACAGGGGTCAGGTGGTTTTAAAGATGGCGGATAGATTAGGGGGCGTCTGAAGGTGAGATAGAGTATTGAGGAAAATAAAATTGGTGTGTTGAGGTTGTCAGAAAGAATAGGGTAGATTTTTTTAATGATATGCTTCATGGAGTCAACACCAGGTAAGTAGGTGGTGGAGAAGAAAATTTAGTGGTGGGAACTGCTATTAGTGGGAGGCAGTTTGGGGGAGTGGGTTTTTTTGAGGATTTTATTGATAAGGAGGTGCTCTGAATATTCTCTGAGAAGATGAGATTGGTGGAGGTTTGAGAAGAATTTGTCCAGGGAGTCAGGTTTGTTACAGATTCGGTAGCCTCGAATGGAAAGGGAGTAGGGGAGGGACTGTTTAGTGTGGGAAGGGTGGCAGCTATTATAATGGAAATATTACTGTTGGTTGGTGAGCTCGATTGGACGGATGTGCTAAATTTGCAGTCTGAGAGGGAAACATTGCCGTCTAGAAAAGTAAAATTAGAGGCAGATATGTTGGAAGTAAAAGAGACGGAAGAGGAGGCATTAAGAGAGGATTGATATCATGTGAGCACAGAAGGAAGATGTCGTCAATGTAACGAAGCCAGATAAGAGGTTATAGAGATCATGAAAAAAGAAAAGATTGTTCGAAAAGACCACGAAAGAGTTTGGCTTAGGAAGGGCTTAAACGAATACCCATGGCGCAGCCCCTAGTTTGAAGATTAAACTTATCACTAAAGGAGAAAGCGTTGTGGGTAAGGATAAAAATAGAAAGATCAAGGAGGAAATCAGAGCTGGAAATATGAGGAGCAGGGCGTTGATTAAGGAAATGACGGATAGCGGAAATTCCTTCAGAGTTAGGTATGCTAGTGTATTAGGAAGGGACACCAATAGTGGCCATTAAGACATCACAGTCAGAAGGAAGTGTAGTGGAATGGAGGCGTTCAAGAAAATGATAGGTGTCTTTGATGTAGGAGGACATGGAATGGACAATGGGTTGTAAGTAGTGGTTAACAAAGGCGGACATGCGTTTGGTGGGTGAGTTATAAGAGGAAACTATGGGGTGGCCGGGGTTGTTAGGTTTGTGAATTTTGGGTAGAATATAGAAGTTTGGGGTGCGGGGGTGTGAAGGGGGAAAGAAGGGAAATATCACGCTTAGATAAGCCTTCATCTTTAAAAATTGAGCTCCTTGCGGAAAGAAAACTACAATGTCAGAGGATCGTTCTGTAGCCCAAGTTAATTCCCAGGTATTAATTGCCGGTTTAAGGAATCACAGTTGGCAAATAAGTACGTTATTAGGAGTGGTCAAATGAAATTGTCCCCACTCTTTTAAAATAGCTAGGGCTGTCCCGAGTTTATTACATCATAAGAAATCAAGTTTCATCATAAGACATTTTTTCATAAAATGATTACCGTGAAAAATTTGACATCATATGATCTGGTTTATTAGTCACATATCATGGTTCATCTGGAATATAGCAGAAAATTCCAATGAATTAGCCTAGGAAGCCCTCTAAATTCCCTCGCTAAATTCCCTCGACATCCAATGTAATATCACAACAGCCTACTTTTCTACGCTTTATTAATATCTGCGACCGATTCTACCTTCATAAGGAATATTCTGGCCGATAGTTAACTAAACCAGAAGTTAACTTTATGCCTTTATACCAGAAGATGCCTTATGTAGTTGAAACTGGTCGCAGATATTAATAAAATGTGGCAAAGTTCTAAGTTGTGTAATTATGATGGATATCAGTCACTCCTACGAAGTAACGGAAAAAATCAAATTCACTGTCTCGTAACCCCAAATGGAAAATCACTAAAACGAAGGACACTTCAAAGTTCAAGGTAAAGTGACAAATACCTAGTTAAACGATGATAGAGCTGGGAAATAAAAACTGAAGGCATTTAATGAAGCTAGCATGGAATAAGGAAGAGTGGAAAACTGCATTTAACCAAATATAGAATTAAAAAACTAACGACGATGATCTAGCACCAAAAAGCTTTCATAAGTCGATTCATCCATATTAAACAAAGGAAATGGATTTGAACATGCCGGGAATCAGAGGAAATAGGACCATTTGCACATAACGCCAAACGAAAAAGTTCTCCTAAACCCAGAATATAACCATAACCTATTCCTTTGGCTGGTCAATGCGCTGCCCAACACACTACTCCGCCTGAGGATTTTAGTTTAACCTCTTGAGGCCAGTATTGTGGTTTACGAGTTGGCTCTGCGCGCCTAATAAGTTTTATAGTAAATATTAATAGTAATTTATTTATTTGTATTTGGTATATAAGGAAATAAAACAAGTTTTATATCTTCTGCTCACTACTACTTATTTTTTAAATGCACCTAGTAAAGAATAATTACTTAAAATGCGGAAAATTCAGCCAAATTAAAAAGTTTAAACGAAAGCTTTCGTGAATAAAGAGGCTATGCTTTTTAATGGCGTGGATGTTACAGGTAAAAACGTACATTTAATATCGCTCCGTAGGTGATAGCGTTGTTTCAATTATTTATCGAACGAAAACAGCCTGTTTTGGTCCTTTAAATGGATGACAATGAGAAACAAATATTAATAATAAAATGTTTTGCTTCATTAATGAGTCTTGGAATAGAAAATGGAACAAAAACGCTTTCGTGGTCGGGGAAATTGATAAAATGTTCGAAGAATTTTTCAAACAAAGGCAGCACACCACAATGATGCTATATTTATAAAGCGAAAACGTCATGATTAATTGAGTCCGTAAGCAAAGTATCGGGAAATTCGGTGTGAGCTGCTTGAACATAAAACCTTTCGTAGTTTCATCCACATACGGTGGATAAAACGGTTTAACATAACCTTCTCCGTCCATAGCTTACAGAAGACTTACGATCGTTGGCGTATGATCGAGTAATTACCGCTTTATGCTTATCTCTTCAAATGATTCGGGAATGAATACTGTTTGGAGTACTTTATAGCCGAACCGAACGGTAAACTGGTCCCCTAATATGCGTTCAGTGGACGCTATTACTGAGAATAATAAATTTTGGAAAGGCTACATAAATTATAAGAGTACATTAATGATAACATTCTTTAATTAATTAAAAATCATGTGGTAAATGTGTTGATGTTTGAATCGCGTTGAAAGCTTGAATGATTATCCATTGAAACTTTATATTAATGTAATTAATTTATAAATTAACTTCATTTAAAGAAAAAAGCGACTTCAAATTCCTAAAAAGGACGTTTATTAAATGCCACAGAATTAATTTTCCCGTCATATCTAAAAAATTGGTCCTTAAAATGGAAATTTTGAATATTTCCAATGATTTGAAAGAGATAATGAGAGATATACCCGTATCATGTTATATAGGAGGATATATAGCAGATATAGATAGCAAAATAAATCAAAGAAAACATAAAAAAACACAATTTATTTAACGCACTGCTCAGAGGAAGTGGTTAAGACTTGGGTATGTTAATACGGTATTAGTCAAGTAGTACTAGCGTTTCGTAGCAATGAAAAATATTTTTGAATTCCATGAGGCCTCAATGTAAAGGGTCAAAGAGAAACGATTTATTTACCTAGTATGCTTTTGAAGTAATAAAAAACAAATGTCAAGAGAATGAAGCGGATAAGTGGTAGTTAAAGCAATAGCCGGGATATTATGCTTGCTTCTTTTATTCTTGATAGGCATTTGGCATCCATGAAGAAAGAAAGGAATATTTAAGAATTGACTAAAAGTCTGTGGTAACTCTAACTGCAGGACAAAATTTCGACTGCGAGGAGGCTGTGAGTTAGGAAGTAGATTTGAGATTAGTCACCAAGTCCGTGATATTTTTGGAGTCGGGCACCAGGATGAAAGAATATT
Organism: Pyrrhosoma nymphula; assembly: GCA_963573305.1. Lineage (NCBI taxonomy): Eukaryota > Metazoa > Arthropoda > Insecta > Odonata > Coenagrionidae > Pyrrhosoma > Pyrrhosoma nymphula. The sequence continues at coordinate 68,827,140 of OY754336.1, forward strand.
TCATTATGTGAGTACTGTTAATTTATCAAAGGCATACCAAACAAATATTGGGTTTTTAGTTTCATCCATGGGTTGAAATGAGGGGCATATTATTGTTATTCTCGGAATTAATATCTCAGAGGAAATTAACGTAAATATTAAACAATACCACAGAAAATAAATCATGGATAATGTTGCGAATGGTTAATTACTTCGAACAACAGAGAATAAATATGCCTACGATGCATTTTTTTGGAAAACAAATGAAACACCGACCTTAATAATATTCAGTCAACTCCAGACAAATAAGTTGTATTAATTGATAAGTTGATGATTTACGTCACGCATTTAACCAAATCAATCAATCTAAAATTAATGGAATGTGACAATCAATCGACGAAATCATCCATTTGTTTACACGCTCTCTTCAAACGCATCGCTTCTATTTCGGAGAGGCGAACATCAACTCGAATTCCCATGATCTGAGAGGAGACAGACGAACTTCAAATACGTAAATTATTTACAACAGGTTCATCATGGAATGCATGATTATAGAATTCCAAGTGGCATGTGAGATTAAACGACCTGGTTTCCTAGATTCCAAATCTTCCATGAGCATGGCAGAATCTAGTTGAACTCTATAACAAAATTGTGTGCAGCAAAATATAATTGATTTTCAGTAATCTGAATCTACAAAACTGAAATTACGTTTTTTTGAACGCAATAAATTTACAAACGCCTGGACGGATACGAACAAAATTAGGCACACATGTTTCTTTGGACAAAGAATGGTTAATAAAATACATTAGAAGTGTCCAAATGTATCAGGGTCCTCTAAGAGGTTCTTTTTGAACCAACATTTTACTTCCATAAGAAAAGCATTTCTTGCGATGTAGAGGTTTCTTTTTCTACTTAATTAAAATTCATGCTCTCATGATAAAGTCTTGAACATTTTAAACTAACTGTAAGTACAGATGTAGAGTAGGTACATTGTGAATACCCGCGGAAATACCCTTGCGGCGTCCCCCGCAAGTCTAATTTAAATGCTAAATGTGAAAATTCCAGAAAGAAAAATCATCGGGACTCGATGACGGATGACTTAAAAAATTCATAACAGGAGAGGACGCCTTGAGGACTGGATAAAGCACTCGGCGCGATATCAAAGGATACGGGTTCGAGCCCCGATAAAGGCGAATGATTTTTTCCTCTGTGGAATTTCCGCACTTAATGTACACATTCTGTGTATCTGAAACTGTGATTCTGTTTGTTTGTCCAGTCCACGTACTTCTATACCCCTTGACGGATTCGAACAAAATTTGGCACACATGTTCCATATATATTTATTCGGCTGAAGATTTTCTTGATATATTTTGATAATTTATTTTGTCAAAATAGTTGATTAAATTTCATGGTTGTTGTACAGTCTGTAAGAGTAGTAATGGCGATAGAAAGAACATGTTCGTATCTCTCAATGTGGTTGGAGCGATTTATGTCCATTTACAGATTTGAATAAAACTTTGCATACGTTGTTTTCATCAGTGATATCTACAGTTATAAGTGAAAATAATTGCGTCATACCGACTACATCTTATGATCATAATGGGGCTCTGCAAATATCAAGGTGTCACGACGAGTCCAATATTCGAAAAAATAACATATTTAAATGTAATTTCGCCTAATTTCGAAAACCGCGCCGAAAACTCTGGTCATAACATGCTTTAGTAAAGGATTAATATTAAAAGTTTAATTCTTACATCATTTTAATTACTGCCTGTATGGTGAGTTCTAACGCATAAATGGATGTACTTAATATGGCCAAATAGTTATTGTTATTAACAATTAAATGTGGTCAAAGAATTTTTATTGTGCTTACCAGAAAATTATAAAAATGTGCACTCAATTATCCATGATTTCCGCTCCAGCTACCTATAAGGTAGTTCCAGCGAGATTTTTCTCTCGTCATAGTAGTAACCATATATGAATTTAATTTTATATTCACGCAGTTTTAAGAATCATGAGGTGAATATAATATTATAAAGATGCGAAAATTTTATTTTCTGGGAATGAATTTTCAGTTAGTAAATAAATAAACATATTTAAGGCTTTAACTCGGCTCATTTATTTCACCCCGTAAGCTACACGCCTTCACAACTGGAGTTCTTTTGTGTCTTAGTAAACTTTTTACGGAGTGTAATTATTTAATTTACCGAAAACTTGAAAATGCAAGCGAACTTCACAACTTTATATTTCTGGTGTAATCTCGGCGTCAGAACTTGTTTTTTAAATGAAGTTTCTCTGGAGAGTACAGCCATATCACATACCATGGACAAAGACTATTATTTTTTGGAAAATATCTCGAGAAATAATAGGGCAAGAGGCTAATATTTTGGTATCTCTGGAAAGACTAGATCTTTTCATCGTAATGAGGCCGAATTCATTGACTTATAATAAGTGATATCTCGTCCAGACTACCTTAATGCAACACATTTTCTAATGCATTCGAAAAATGTGTTACACGATAAACGCCCGGATAGTTTTACACGGAATTTGCGTAACTGCCCAATGATGAAAGCCAAATTTCCATCAAGCTATCCTACTCACGGGTAATGGCGGGGAGTGGATTAAAGTGATGGATGTCGCAGTCTGAAATCACTTGCAATTCCAAATATAAGCTTAAAAGGCATCTCATAAAGTGTCATCCAAAATCAAAGGTTTGTGAACCGTACAATTTCTGGCAGAAAATTACCACAACCGTGATATATCATTAGCAACGCATGCTCTTATAGAGGTTATCATAGGTAGGTACTGTAGTTGAATAGGAATACTCATTTTTATCGCATGTTTATTGAGAATGGACGGAGAGAATCACCAACAAAGACGTCAAGTGCGGAAAGTTGTAGAGAAACGAAGTATAATGAATACTCTAACAAGAAGAGACAAACTTACTGGACACGATTTGCGACAAAGTAGCTTGTTGAAAACAATAGTAGAAGGAGAAATGAATCGGGATAATGGAATTATACAGGAAAGACGTGAAGGACGTAAAGAATTATGTAAGCACGCAGTAGTTGGTGGAGAGAAGAATGGATTGAAAAGCTGCAGCGAACCAATCCATTCTTATTTCTTTGTCTTTGGAATTGTGACTGCTGAAAATGAATTCTTGTGCGTCATTAAATTCGGGAACAAGGCCGGGTCGGACGGAGTTTTAGTGAATCGTGATAAGGATCTCATTTTTAACCAGTAGAAAATGAAAATTCAATTTAGTTGACAGAAATGGAGGTCTGTCAAAGGCTCATTCGGCAAAAAATGTAGTTTCCATTCGGTCAGGTAGGAGGCTTATATAAACTAATTCATCAGACGTAATCAAGCGTAGCACAGAAAGAAGAGAAAGACAGAACAAATAAAAAAAAATACTTAAGATTATGGAATCATCTTACTTCCGTCCAAAGAAACCATCTACAACTGCTCTAATGGCTTGTTGTCAAATGGATATTGCATACCCTTTTGAGTAGGTCTATATGGTTTATTTTTTATGAAATTGTATCAAATTATGGATTTGCAGCTCACCGGAATCGGTTGATGCTGATATAAACTGCCTCTAAAACAAATCTGACTGAAACAGAAATCAAACTACAACTACACTACCCATAGTCTAGTCGGATTAGGTCCCAAAGCATCTGAAGTATTGATACCCGAGATATGATGGATAGAATGAATTCAGAATGATACTGGCAATAAATGGTATCTTTGGCTTCTCGGGAAAAATTGTAGGAAAATATTGTATTTAACAATTAAAATGTGAACAAGTGGATTTTCCGAGCTATAGAAAAATCTTTGATTTTCCCGGAAAACGTTTCAAAGTAGTGCGAATCAAAAAAACCTACAAAATGAGCCTAAGTGCGTCAAAATTGGTCATATTATTTATCCGATATTTAAAAATATATAAAAAACGGTTTTTTTAAATTGTTAATAAACAATGCAAAAACATATTACACAAATATCATACCTCTGCAACGTAAGGCTCTAGTGGTGAAAAGTAAGTACCCACAATTTCAAGACAGAATACTTAATAGTTTTTGCACAGTTGAATTTGTTTATCCCGATTTGGAAAAGGTTTTTTACTATGTCATTTCTCAAGATTTGGGCGGTTCTGCATCAAATGGCACATGTGTAAATTTAAGTTCAAGGTTTTTACTAGTAATATAAAAAATAACGACATTAATAATTAGGATTTAATTGTTTAAATTCACCATTAAAAAAGTCATTTTTGGCATTTTAAACAAATAGAAAACAGTTTCGCCTATTTGTTAACTGAAAACGCCTATAAGTACACGTGATACCTGGCATTTTTACGGAAATAAAAAAAGGTCTGCACGATCTATGGGAGCCGAAAAAAGAGTTTATTTAAAAAAAATCTAATGTTAGACATATGCAATCTTAATTTATGAACAAATCTGATTACTCGAGATCAATAATGGACGTTGCCATAGTTATAATCATAAAGGGAGGAAGAAACACTAAAAAATGTATGCTTTAAAACATATTTCGCAATTTAGAAATAACCACGTTCAAAAGAAAAGAAAAATATAATCTTTTTAGACATATTTCAGTGCAAGTATCGCCGTTGTAGGAGCATTTTAAATATTGTAATGAGAGAAAGAAAATTAATCACCATGGAAAGTTTTCGTGAGTCCCATTAATTATTCGGCCCAATTTTAGCAAGGAGAAATTTAAATACGGCTCAAATGCTTTTATTGGATTCAGCCTAACGGTTGGCTTCTTATTAGTCCTCTTCGCCTTGCGTTGCCATCCTTGATTGGCCGCAAGTGCATAAAATCTAGTTCCCCTGAATCTTCTATAAATTGCCACGAGAATTATAAAAGCTATATTGTCTTCACATTTACCCGGGAAGCCTAAGTTCTGCGGATCGATTCCCATTCCAGGCCATGTTTTCTGTGAATTAGCAGGACGAAAATTAGGTAAATAGATTAAGATAGCAGTTAACGTTAAAGGCCATAAATACAGTGGCTGTTACATATTATACGCTGGAGATATAAAGAATTTTATGAAAGTTTTTAAAGTTTAAGTCCTCTCAACATTCCATCGTCGTACGAACTCATTTGGGTTCAAAAATATGGATACAGCATGCAATTCCGAAAACCAGAACACATTTAATGCCTGTCACTCTGATTCACGTCAGCTTTGAATGAAGGATCTAAAGTGTAACCTTAATGCTGACACATTTTTACTTATATTTCCTTGTTACGTAACTAACATTCACTACGTTTATCAATCGATTTCAGACCGATTCTCACTCTGACCGATCTGTAAGTTCTATAGCGAGCTGACTTCGATCGCCTGGTTCATCAACATGGACTTCAGATATCGATATTGAACTACAGATCTCAGTAGTGGAAGCCCGCCAGACTAGTGATCATCGGGGTTTGTTCGTGAATAACAAATGAGCCACCTCTTTCTCGGTCCACGCGTACCTGTTTAATGATAATAATGGTATTTTGTTTTTTAATGGCCACACTCCAATCTCTTTACATTGATCTTAGACTGACCGAAAAGCGTGCTGACATGGCTCGCTTCTGTCACATATTGATCTGGTCAGAATATTCCGTTTAACCAAAGCGAGCTAAGCTGATTAGATCGATCTGAGATCGATTGGAAAAAGTAGTCAGTAACGGCGACTTTTCAAATTTGCAGTCATAGTACACAGGTTGCTGCCGGAAGCTTCCAATTTACAATTTATAGCATTTCCCGTCTCATCTGAGAGACGCCGAAGAAGTGCAATAATGGACATAGGTAAATGCCTAGTCTAATTCCTTTTTTCCTAACTTCCGTGGTATCCATAGGCATGCAATTTTGGGATCATGGCTCTGAGCATTTACTTTAAAGAAAATACTGTTCAATAACTCATGGGTGTGCTTGTATTATTAAATACAAAACCTTGTAGAAATAAATGCAATTTTGTATAGGTTGGTTGGTTATTTGGGTAGGCGTCCGACATATTAGGTCATTTTTTCCATTAAGGATAGGTAAATAGGTTGGTAGGGGATATGGATTCAGGGGGCGTCAGCATTATGCTAATACTCTCAACGAAAGGCACCAGGGAGACCACGGTTTAACGTCCCATGCGACGGACGTGGTACTCTTTCTTGGAAATACTCTCCACACAGTACTCAAAGAGGGATGGGGATTCAACTGAAAAATCTCCGCTACTTTGAACCTTGCCCTCAGGATAGGAAGCCAGTACTTTAGCCACCACACTTACCCGATCCCCGAAACTCAAAAATCATCAGTGATGCTTTTATTAGTTTACCGCTGACTACAGCGTCGGAAAAAGCCGTTCATTTCAGTAACGAATAGAGAGAAATTACCTTTGAGATAAGGTTAAAAACGCAAGGCTTGGTTATAATATTTTATTTTATATTTTTATGACCTTAATTGGTTTTGTCTCCTTCCTCATATTTCCCAGAAGACACTCCTTTCAAAATGTGAACATTTTCTTCAAAGGTCCTGTTGTCCTTTGAAACATAATTTTACTGTAACGTTCTTTCTTAAAAAAAATTTCGCCTTCCATTAAAAAAAACCAAAATAAAGAAAATAAAGCTAGCTGCTCCTTAAATATCCTACTTCGTTTTGGATTTGGAAACAAAAACGTAAGATAATTAAAATACCAGTAAAAGAGGCGCTTTTTAAACGGAAGCATAACATTGCTTAATTTACATTAGGCTGAGAAAATACAGGCAGCCGAAGAAATACTTGAGGGCTGAGTCCGCTACTGTGCAGAATTAAACCGTATTCATTTGGCTGGAATTGAGAATTTACGTCGCCATCAGAATCATCAACGAGCAAGGCCCACGACATAAGTATTATCGATTCGCACTGAAACTTTACATCTGTAAAATATAGACCTTGTAAAGGGGCAGGATACCTTCTCCCTCAAGCCGAAAAAACTTCTCACAAATTAACTGGCAAATGGTACTCAGAAAAAATGTGTTAACTTCGATGGCTATCTTAAAATTCTAACAAATCCATAGCTTTCTTTGCAACATAGTATCGCTATTTCTGCGAAGACATTTCAGTGGAAATATTATGCGGCGACCATCTTACTTGTTGATGATTGTAAGTCTATTTAAATACTTTCACATATATCATAACAGTGTTTGTCATGCAACAAACAATTAGTTGTTAATGCGTAATATTTTTTATATGAAAATTCCATTTTTGCGCTTACATTGATTTCAGTATTCTCCTCAATTGGACATATATTTGTTCAGAATAACTATAAATTAATAGAATAGTACTAATAATGTTTCATAACCATGAATTACTAAATAAAAAGACTAATGCATGCTGAGAGTCGTAAGCCACCTGCTTTTAAAGTTGAATTCTGTAAATGATGGATAAGTGGCTACAGAATGCACCAACGATGTTAAATTGCAAATACAATAGAAGAAATTTTTTAGATACAAAATAATGCCACTAAGGGAAAACCGTCACAGTGATAAAGTAAATCTAGTTCAGTTTTTTATCTCTAGCAAAAATGGAAATCTGGTTTAACAACACATTCAGAGAATTCAGTCCATTTCATCATGCATATACTTGATTCTTTTTAACAAAAACCTCTTGCTCACGACATGCATAATTAAATATTACTTTGGAGTCATGGCTCTGAGCATTTACTTTAAAGAAAATACTGTTCAATAACTCATGGGTGTGCTTGTATTACTCAATACAAAACCTCGTAGAAATAAATTATGCTGGAATTCATTTATTTATTGCCAACTTTCGGCATGTTAAGTTGAATATTTAAAACCCTAGTTTTGTTTTATTATACGTTACTGCTTCACATTTGATTCGCATTCATCACATCGCCTGGAGAAATAGCGCAGATATTCTGATTCTTGGAAGCATTAATTAGTATATTCTGAGAAGCAAAATGTTCGATCGCTCGTTGGAACACTGTTCATAGACCATTGATGAGCATAGGACGACGTAATAAATAGCTCCCGGTAAGAGGGGAATTTGATAATGAAAAAGTCAGATATTTTCAAATATTCCATTAACCAGAAATGTAACATAAGTTTAAGATTCCTAATCATTACCGGTCAAATAATATTTTTTTCCTGCAAGAGAACACAATTCATGGACAGGTTATAATGAAATAATTCACCGATAGAAGAAATAGCAGGACAAGGCACAATAAATAGCTTAAACTTCAATACAGAAACCTTCCAGTTAAAATAAAATCTTAGCCTTTCAAAGTTATATTTGCTTCTAAACCAGTTACAAAAGTGGAGAAATACAAAGTAAGCAAAGGTGTGACTGTTTAATAATTAATGCATCCATGAATAAGAATGTCTGCGCTCTTTCTCCAGGCGATGTGATGAATGTGATTTTATGTGAAGTTTTGTCGGGCCCGGCCCGCAAGTGTCAGCATGTAATTAGATGAAGACATTTGAATCGTAAAAATATTTTCACATGCATATCTGATAGAAACTTATTAAATTGAACGTAATTATAGAAATAATAGACATGAAAAATAACGCAAATTACTATGCCAATCTTCCATATTCTTTTTGCATCTATGTATCCATCGGAACTATAACTTTATTTGTCTAGTTTTTTCGTAATGGTAGATAAGCTCTTCAAGGGTCAACCGTCTTCAATATGAAAAAAGTGCCATAATTGTTACACTGTATTCAAATAAGAAAACTATTGCTCTTAGACTTTTTTTAACAATACACTCACGTTCTTTAAGTGGCCATTCTTTAAGTGAACATGGAATTTTGAAGAATTCCTAAGGGTAAAACGTGATTTTACCCCCAAACATTTAATCCAAATTTCGTAGATTCACTGTGATGGCAAAGGATAAGAAATACTAGAAATAACTGTGTAAGAAATTTGTTATTCCTAAAGCCTCTAAGGAACATTGTAAAAGTTTAGAAATGCATTCCCTTCCAATTCCACAGCGATGAATTTTCCCTTACCTGATGAAAACTCGGTATGTTGAGGAAAAAGGTATCAGGCTGAAGTTGAATCCATATATCCTAATGCATATATGTGATACGTATGAAAGATTTTGACTCTCTACTCCAGTGAAGTAACTTGATAGGATTAGTAGCGACAGCAAAAACAATTGCAGTAGAATACATGGGAACAATTACTGAAGAAGACTAAGGATGAAATACTTCTTTGAAATAAAGAGATATTTTTACATGAATAATTATGAAGAAAGAAACCATTTAGTTGGAAGGAGAATGAAAGCTTGAAAGTAAGAAATTCAGCAAATCAATCTCTGGATTGTTTGTAAATAAACTCACTGAGTAATGTTCCACAATAATTTTTTATTATTCCAACCTAGGTTTCGACTCAAGTTAAATCCTTCTCAAGGTGATAATATTACACCACGAGGCCCTTATATACATTGTCAGGGTGTAGGGGAAGGGAGGTAAAGGATTGGGAAGTAGCCAATGGGCGGAGTGGGTGACTGGTCCGAGTAAAGGGGAAGGTTTGAGTATTGTTTAAGGATGTGTGCCATGGGGGGGGGAGGAAATGTAAGGTCAGGAAAGGAGAGTGTGAATGGAAAAATTCATTTACACACACAAAATTTGATTTTTGGAATGTAAAATTATTTCCAGATTTTTATATAATCCAGTTTGTACCCCTTGCATTGTGAGTAAAGGACTTCCGGAATGAAGCTATCGCAACGTTGTTTCACCAAGTGAAGCCTGAAAATTTGATAAACCTCTGGATTGATGAATTATGATGATAACGAGCGATAGGTATTATTGAAGAGGAGATCATAAGCTTCACTTGCAAGCTATTCTTGGATGCCTCCAAAACCTGTTATGTATATGTCTCTATTATGAAACGAACTTCCACAAAGCGTTGCCACAGGTGTGTATTAAATTAAACTGGAATATTCGAGCATGCGGTAGTCGAACTGACTCTATCAGCATTTCTCCCCCAAACTGAGAAGAGATGACACCCAAGACTTAGTATTCAAGACCATTCGCTTCAAGCTAATACTCCCAATTTCATCGCTGAACGGTGATATACCACGGTCTTTTGTTAATTAGCCGAAGCTTATTTGAAGTAAAAGCCACCCGAAGTTTAATGAACGTGCACTGCGGCTCCCAACTTAATAAGGTACATCATCAGCAGATGATGTGTTATTAAGGCGAAACCTCGGCGTGATAAGGAAACTGTTCTAAAGTGGGTGGGATTTCACGTCAATTGATGCCACCTCTCCCCTTAATTGGCATCTGAAACTTCTAAGAATGATATTATGTTAAAAATGAATTAATCATGCGATGGTTTTAGGATGCCTGAGAAAGGTAGAACCTCTATCACAAGTATCTCTGATATAAGGCTCCATTATTTTCATATAATATAATATAATAATTTATTCTTCAAGGCATGCTTACATGTAAGTAGGTATAGGATTCAAAGTTTCAAGGATTGAGCCATAGTCTCCCGTACATTTATTAACAAACTTAATTTTGATGCATTACCTAAAATTTGTGTGGATGGCTATGAAATTCAATACTCTCAGTCTGTTAAAAACTTAGGAGTTACTCTTAACAATGTACTCACTTGGGAGGAACAAGTAGCACATATTTCAAATAAGTGTTATAAAACGTTGGCACAGCTTAAGCATTTTAAGCATTTAATACCTCTAGAATTGCGCAAAAAGTTGATTCAATCATTGTACCTTCCTCATATTCAGCATTGCTCGTTGGTAATGTCTGATTTAACTAATGAACTGTCCAATAAAATGCAGATATTGTTAAATGCTGGTGTAAGATTTATATTTAATGTGGCATTACATGAACACATAACGCCTTATTACTTAAAGATCGAGTGGCTAAAACTTGAAGAACGAAAAAAGTTACAGCATTCTATTTTTATGTTTAATTTATTGTCAAGCAAAACTCCTGATTATTTATACGAAAGAATAATGGTCAACATTAGTAATTGTGACAGGGTTGTTAGGGTGCGGAGACGTTTTAAAATACCAAAATGCAGAACAAACTCGTTCCTGCAATCCCCCCTAAATACATCAATGAGAATATGGAATGATATCCCTGATTTCATTGTTAAAGTTAATAACATTTACCAGTTTAAAAGGCTTATGACAGCTCACTTATATCAAACTTTCTCTGCAAACCTAAATGAAAAACGATTTGGTTCATTGCCCAATGCATAATAATAAGTGTAGGTATATGTATTATGTAGGTATATGTGTAACTATTTATTTACCGAAGATGTGTATAATTTATATTTTATCTATGTTTATATGTGTATACTCTTGTATTTGTGTACTTTTTTTTGCAAACCTAATGAAAAATGATTTGGCTTCTTGTCCAAAGCATAATAATAAGAAAGTGTGCATATATATGTAAGTGTATATGTATGTATAAACATATATCGCACATGTTTATATGTATATAGCTTCAGAAGAGATGTATATTTTATAATTTGTATTTTCTTTCCCTTATGTATAATCTTGTATGAATACCTATGCATGTTTTCATTGCCATGCAATTGGAATTTTTGTCTATGCTTACATATGTATTCTCTTGTATGAATATCTATGCATGTTTCTATTGGCATGTAATGTAATCCTGTTCCATAGGACACTTGTCCTCAAACAATAAAATTCTATTCTATTCTATTCTACATGGCATACAAAGTGATATTGAAATATATTTTTACGGTGTAAAAGTTGCAGCTTAGTTTTCGTAAATTATTAATTGCTCCATCACTTCCTGCCCGTTGTATATTTCTTTTGCAAGTGTCCCCTAAATTAGTATAAGGAAAACTACGTCATGGGGCTCCCAATCAAGCAATCGTGATTAAATATTCACTGGAAGAAGGTAAGTATGGCCGTGGAAGATACGAGCCAAGTAAATTGACTAAATTCGTTAATCTTCAATGGTCAAGAACACCTCCTTTAATTATAATCAACCATGAATGAAGCAATTTGACGCTTTGATATTCTGATAAATGATTATTTAAGCCTATATTAGAACTGGTATTAAAATAATGAGAATACAAGCGCTTTCGTGGACACGAGTAATTTTGGGTTTCTTGAATAGTAAAAATGTAGAAGAAATAACGGGGAAATATATTCTGCTGACCCTTCCCTTAAAACTTCGGGCAGTTGCATGATTTCAGCTTAGGTAGGTATATTTTAAGCTGTTTCCGAATTCCAGTGGACTTCATACCAAAATGCTGCAGTTACTTGAGGGGTCTGTTCTCGAGACGCCATGATAATTATCGCAAGTGAAAGTACTAATTTTATCGCATAGTTTAGTCGTTTCAGAATTCACGAGTCGCCACATTTTGAAATCATATGGCAGTTCACAATTTTTGAGTGCAACAACTATCACGGAATTTTGAGAATTGATACTAATGCCTGTTGCTCACGGTAAAAGTTTCGGTAAAACGTTTTATAAAATCGACTTATTTTATAAAAATGAGCGTGTTAACGATAAAACCGTTTTGTAAAACCTTTTACGGAATAGGACAGGTTCTATTTCCATAAAACCGTTTTATGCAACAGTCAATGAGACGTTCCGCTCATCGCGTTGATAATAATCTCGTATCCATGGGAAGCCAAACAAGGAAAACGTAAACAAACATGGCTGGAAGTTCGCGGAAGGTTGAGGCAGTATCCTTCTTGTTAGAAGAATGTGTTAGAGCCTTAGTACCGTTGACTGTGATCAGAAAGTAAGTAAATAAACAATGCATATAGTTTTTAACCTAACAGTCATCCAAAAGAGAGTGCATTAATCACTTAACGTGTTAGCAAAGCGTCTCATAGATGGCAGGGCATTGCGGTTTTATGCAGAGTCCTCTGGATTGCCGATGATACACTACATAGTACCCTATGAGGGAGTAGTGTTGAGAATGGCCATCCAGAGGACTTTGGTTTTATGTAGAGGCCCTCTATTGCTAATAGAGGGCCTCTAGTTGCCATGAGCAAGTTACCATGACGTTTACGCACGATTCATAAAACTTTAAATAAACATTTTTATAAAACTCTTTTATGGAAAAATTTTACCATGAGCAGCAGGCATTAGGACCATATTCGCCGAGGAAGACTCACCAATCAACAGGATCTCCATCTTCGTCCACGCATTGTTGGGCCGTCGCCAATGTCGCCATCAACAGCAGCGACATCGACAGCGCCAGCGGAAGAAGAGTCCTCGGTGATGAACTTCGTTGGAGCTTGGTTGCCATGACGACAAAAACAGCCGAGGATTTAGGTTAATATTTTCTCCTCTGAACGAAATATTAAAAATTCTTGAAAAGTGTCCTTTTTTTACACCCTCAGGCTCTCACTTAGAGGATCTCTTACGTGTAATTTTCAAGTTCCAAGCTGGTACACCTTATCAACTCTTCACTCACAAGTTTTCTCAGAAAGAAGACCTCACCTGTTGGAAGAAATGACTGGTAGAGTATAGAAAGTAAGAGAAGCAACAGATTAAAATAACGGGGACACGGTATAAATAGTACTAACTAAGATGATTTAAGGACGCAGTGCTTTAAGGTGCACGTTACCACGATAGGAGAAACGTTGACTGACGACTTCAAGAGTTTTAACAAGGTTACCTTTGCCACAGGGCAACACCTCCGTTAGCGCTCAGGAACGTCTCAAACATCCTTACTCATTTCACGTAGGTAGGTATTTTAGAGGAAGACAGGTACTCAAAAATTAATTTTCGTAAGGACGAGATTACAGCTTGCGTAAATTTCAATGTGGACCATACCAAGTTTCATCTGTTAGCTTCCCAACAAGCCCTGATTGTGACTATGCCCCAAAGTTTTAATTGAAGTTGATGCTGCATAAGATGTGATGCATACTTAATTAAAATGAAGATAATTTCGAAAATCAATCGTGACGGACTTATTTGGCGTGAATGTAGCATGACCTATCTGTGTATTAATATAATCATAGATGCTGAAAATCGTCACCATTTGAGTCATTCCTTTCTTTGTTTAAAAAAATTCTTCCAGTCAGCGAAATATTTCAACCCAATGTGCTGAATCCAAAGTTGCATAATAATTTTTTAAATTAATTTTAAAGTAATTTCTCACTGGTTTTCCTCGTGTCTGCTCATATTTACGCGTTAACAAATTTGTTAATGATGCATATAATCGCTTATAGTTTATTATTCGTAACGGTACAGAAAAATGACTGGACGAGCTTAAAAATGGAACTTTCAAACAAAAAAAAAACAAGCGGTTTTCAAGAAAATTAAATTACAAAAATACGTCAAACAAAATGTGATACATTTTGTAAGTATAGTAGCACGTGAACATTTTTTCTACTTTTTTGCCGAGTGCACTTCATATTTCCGCATAACACTTCTCTGCCATGATATTTAATTTGAATACTTGACCACGTTTTTCACACTAATAATGATGATAGTCGATGAATCCTCAGATCGTCGATGATGAACATCGACGATCAGAGGTTTATGCATGATCTGAAGTAAAGTGTGATTGGTTATTTGGGGAGGCAACGACTACCAAAGCGAGAACAGGTGGGTTGGATGACACAGGAAGGATTAACTGAGGAATGTAGGAGGAGTGGAGGTAAACAGCGTCGGAATAAGCTCACAATTATAATGATACTCCAAAGGGTTCACAGTAGGAATGGGATATGTTCGAGTGTTTTAGTCACAGCTCCAATTTAAAAAAAAATATTTCATCAACCTGAATACAGCCTCGAGGACCATTTGACATTAGGCGTTGTAACAATTATACATTTACATTTACGAGATACCCTGCAAGCCACCTCAAGGGTGTGTGGCAGGGGGTGAATAATCACCAACATTTATTACACCATATTACCTGTTAAAGTTACTGTAACTGCGACTACTGATGCATTAGTATAAATCACTGATTCTTGTCATGAGGTGAAACCTCACAAGCATGCAAAACACTATAGGTATGCTACCAATGTTAGTGGGAGCGTTATTATATATGTATATTGCAACTAAATCTACATCTACATAAATGGATAATGACACAAGAGTTATGCAGAAAACATGCACAGCGTACTGTTAGTAGTAATTAAAACAGATAAGCATACTATATTAAACATACATATTAGGGAGTAATTCAACTATATAGTTACACTACTTATCGACAAACTTACTTAAAAGTCTCATTGGCAGCTATTGTATTCTCTTATTTTTCGCGGGAAAAATTACATTTTCAATCTGTCCGTTCTGCAGTCTTGTTCCTAATTTTATTCTCATGATCTGATCTAGGTACCGTAGTATGTCGGATTTTGCAAAATGCTACCAACGTCGTCAGAAAAAATATTGGTATGGAACTAACATAATAGATATAGTCTAAATTTTAATTGACGGTCTGAGAGCAGCAAAAAAATTACGACAACTCTGATGACGTCACGGCGCCATTTACCTGTAATTATGGATACAAGCTATTACTATTCCGAGACCCACCGCTACGTCCGCATCACAACAGGCATTAGATTGACACAGCTCCGGAACGCAAACAAATCACGACATCGACATGGCTCCGGAACGAGAAAGGTCACAAGAACGAGATGGAGGATAAAAATCACGAGAGCACACTGGATGCCCTATATTAGGATACTATAGGGCCTCTAAAGCACACTACTCTGCAACAAAGGGAGCACCGACACAGCGAAGAAACACGGATGATTTTACTGGAGCTGTGATTTCGCGGTACCTATCGCGGCACAGAGTCACGATAAATGAAATTACCGCGGTGCACCGTGACAAAACCACAGTTCGTAAATATCACACCCAAACTCTGGTCAACAGTTTTACTTCCCATCCGACGGGTGCAGTACTGAATTTGAAGTGCTTAGCACCCAAGCAGGAACCAAAATTCCACTGAAAAAATAATATCTTCCTCATTTGAAAAAAAACCTGGACCACCTGAATTTGAAGACGAAACAACCCGCGTAAAAATTTTACGTTTGCGCCAAATTTGGGCCAAATTTATGTTCGGATTAAGTTTGGCCCAAACATCGGCAATGAGACTCAAATAGCTTCTAAATATTTTTACTTTGCCGAATTTATTTAGAAAAGGTATTACGCAACTTGTCCCAAAGATTCATAAATTTTCCAAAAACTTTTATGAAAATAATCACGTAAGCTAACGCTATTTTGAAAAAAATGTGAGCTTTCGAAACTAGTACAAAACTAGCTAAATTTCCCCGAATGTTTTTACAACTTTGTAGAAAGTTTATTTAAGTAAATTGGGCTAAGTATAAATATTTAGACGCTATTTGAAGTTAGGAGTCTCATTGCCAATGTTTGGGCTAAACGCAATCCAAACATAAATTTGGCCCAAATTTGGCGCAAAAGTAAAATTTTTACGCGGGAACATAGTACACGGCGGTCTGCGTGGGTATTTGTCGGATTCCGCCTCTCCTAGGGACTTTATGGCCAGACCGTAGCCACTCCGGACGAAACGAACGAAATAATGAAATATATGTCGCCTCTTTTTTAATTTTGTGTTATTTTTTGTTTTATGTCTATCTGATAAAGCATCTAAAAATGTATAGGTACGTGTTAATAACGTAAAACAAGCCCTGAATAGGAGAGATTACTAAAACGGGGATCTCATGACAATTTTAACTATTCCATGTAACTGCAATTAATGGAAATGAGCAATTTCCACAGGTATAACATTTATTGCACGACCGGTTTCACTTTTTACAGCATCTTCAGGTCTAGGTTATCTACCTGAAGATGCTGTTAAAAGAGAAACCGGTCGCAATACATGTTTTACCTGTGGAAATAGCTCATTTTCATTTATTGCAGTTATGTTCCGTTTCCACTCCATCACGCCTGAAACCTCAGATTATATACCATGTAAATTCTAAAACTATAAATTTGAACCTGCCATGAGAAATAAACATATTTCACTTGACTTGGCCAGGCTTAGAGTATATAATCTGGACCAGATGACAAGCAGGACGTGCCCTGATGACGATTGACGACTCGCACTTACATCGAAACGTCGGCAGAAATACAATTGTGACACGGTGGAGAACCCGATCAGACTTCACCAACGTCATACGTCGGGAAAGTATAAGATCATTCGTCTACACATCTTTGCGTGGTCGTTTAAAAAACAGCAAAAACGTCAAAACTTCGACTGCTGATTTTCCACACAACATGTCAGCTCAACTCATAAAGTCGGGAAACGGTGGATGGGGATAAAGAGGATTTTTGTATCCAAGACGTCGAAAAGTTTAGTGCAAATTTGGCCTGGATCCCTTTGTTCACTTCCCAGAAGAGGGGGGACATACAGCAGACGGTCTGAGAAGGATGAGATTTCCGACCGAGTTTGAGAAAACATCCGATTCCTTGGAGACGCCGCATCTCTGAAATCTCTCTGTCGCCGTTAGCTATAAGTCGGTGAGGTCTTCAGGGAAATAACACTTTTCATCAGTCGATGTAAAACGAAAATCTTGAAACATGGGAACATCAAAGTTATCCTGAAATAAAAGTTGCTCTGATACGAAAAATTCTTGAGTAAATTGAAGTGATTGGAGCAATTTTTGCTGATGTGCAGATGTGTATGAAACTTTGCATGCGTGTATCTATAAGTAAAATTCATGGATGTAATTGAAAAAAGTTTGCATTTTACCCATTCGGTTTTTTGTAAATTCAATTATATGTTTACGCGTAACCTTATGGCACATGAGAATTTGCCTCTGTGAGGATAATTGTTTCTGCGATTGAAATTTATAACATACTACCTCATAAGCGCGTTAGCCTCCTGAAATTACGCCTTAAAACTTAATATATCGAAAGCTCATCTGTCCTCGCCCTTCTCTAGGACTAGACTAGCGGGTAACGATTGATAAACGTAGATGAGGAAGGAAGAGGATAAGATAAAGAGAGGCAGAGGGTATGAGGGACTTGTTGACAGACATGAGACAAGTAGGGTTATGCGCAAGGTTCTGAATAGCGGATATCGAGATCGTACATGTTTGGCTCCTGCACATCGGGTACTATATATCGGGCGATATATTGGGTGATACATTCCCACGGACGGAGACGTCTGGGGATAAGAGGAAAATGTATTGGTGTCGACACTACTGATGAGAAATGAGAAGAAATCCCCTCTTATTGTTTGAGTCCGAGGGCTTCCTTGCTATTGTGCTCAATGGCTCACTCAATAACATGACATTAAGAAAAAATCCCCACCTATAATAACTCGGGCTTATCCGACCGATACGTGGTGGCCCTATATATCGATCTGACACCAGTGTGTCGGGCGATGCGTTTCAAAGCGATAAATTTAAACCTGAGCGCATTGTCGGTCGCGTTTCTCAAGCGTTACTGGTATGCCGGCCGCTGCAGCCGATATTTTGTCTTTGTTAATTTTCTTATCGAAATATTTTGTTGATTGTACCAGGTAGAAAATAAAGTTTAAATTGAATTAAAAACTACTTATGCCGAGAGGTAGAGTAGCTAATCAGTCAATTGGCTCCCGAATATTTGCATTTTTATCTACTACGTAATACTAGCAGCAAAAATTGCGTGCTTCCTGTATAAGTCTCGTATTACTGTGTATTTATCTAGTTGCAAAAAACATCAATACCATTTGTCTCTCAAACATTGGTAGTATACCTATAGTGTAGGGCATGATGGTGAAATTTCACCCCCTGACAAGTATTAGCAGGTCTTTGCTAATACAACAATAATTGTGGACACATTCACTTTATCAGAGTATAGTGAAATGAATATTGGTATTAACTCACCCCCACCCGTACACCCTTGAGGTGGCTTTCAAAGTATTATGTAGACGTAGACCTTGATCTAGGACGATTATTCATGTCTAGAGTGGAAATACCCTGTGCTACACACCCAAAAGATGACTCGCACGTGGAACTCACCATACATGCAGTATTGAAAATGATACAGGAATTATACTGTACGGTTTTTGTCACAATTATACAATTTTTTTGCTTCGAGTTTTCGGCGCGGTAATCGAATTTTACATTTAAATACGTTTTTTTGGGAATCTTTGACCAGGAATGGTACCTTGATATTTGTTATCAACCATAATAACAATTAGATATGCATTACTTCACGTTGAGGAAAAATATGTACATACATAATCGAATTATAATGAAATATATCTCATGTGCCATGATGCAAGGTGTTGTAATAGCATTAAATTATCAAAACACCATTTAGGTAAAATTGATTTTTATTCACTTGTGTCTATGGATATCACAAAAATATACACGTACGCAAATTTTCACGTGACTCTGCACAAAGACAAATAATCGCTTCGCCCATCGCCAAGCAAGCCCTTGCTAAGCGCACAAGACCCGAACGACGAGTGTGTTGTGAGAGTAGAAAAGGCCAAGAAGAGGAGAGGACGCTTTCTTCGCCGTTCGGTCGAGCCATCTGCCGTCGATGTATGCAGTCGCTGCCGTGACGTCACGAACAGGTGAACATTCGTCAAGGGGGAGGGGGGCTGCAAAGTTGTTCCATCGGTCGACTCCCCCCTGTCTCACTCGACCCACAGCCCTCGGCCCTGCTCGAATACCCATATCTTCAGTTGGCCCACAGTACTGCTTCGAGAGGAAATACATGCATGAATTCACCTCGATTTACTCAGGCCGGCTTACTCGCTTTGAAGCTGAGAGTGCATCTACAATGTCCCCGAGACGTCTCCCTATGCAATATATACATACATCTACGAAATACCCTGCTAGCTGGCCCGGCTAAAGATAAAATTTTTACCTGGGCGAGAGAGTATTCCGGTGCCTCACTTATCCCCCCAGCCCCGCTTATTAAACCTATTCACCAGTTAATCGTAGTAAAAAAATATTTTTTCGCAATCACGGCGCCGCTTCCTTTGCAGCACCCCGGGCATTCGCCCGGGCCTTTAGCCGGGCCTGCCTGCAAGCCACCTCAAGTGTGTGTGGCAGGGGGTGAGTAGTCACCAACATGCATTACACTATACTTTTAAGTTAGTGTATCTACGACTAATGATGCATTAGCATAAATCTCTAATGCTTGTCACGAGACGAAGCCTCACAAGCATGCAATACACTATAGATACGCTACCAATGTTAAGAGGGACCGTAAGTATTTATGTACATTTCAACTACATAAATGGATAGAGAGTCATGAGTTTTAGCGAAAATATACAGGGAATGCTGTAAGTACTAGGTAGCAGATAAGAATACACATTTAGGGAGAACTACTACTACAAAGAACTACACTACCTATCGACAAATATAGTTAAAAGTCTCATTGACAGCTGGCATAATGTCTGGTAAACGTTAACCGCAGGATGATGCAGCCTTAACGTTAACTGAAGAATAACAAAAAGCGTTCAACGATTTCCGGCTCAACTTTGTGGAAGTTCATTTTCACCAATGAAAAAGAAACCTTTGTTTCATTCCACCAATTTTATTTCAGGTACAACTAGTTTAGACCACTAGGCACGACTAGGTACCTGATGATAACACCGATGTGTCGAAACTAGTTGTACCTGAAACAAAATTGGTGGACTAGAACAAATTTACTTTTTTATTATTGAATACATAAAATGTTGGGATCTGTAAAACAAGATATACTGCCGATTAGTTGAGCGTTACAGATGGGAGAACCTATTAATATTGGTTTTCATACCGAGTTATTGTTTAATTAGAGATTATAAAACCTGGCCATAGTATTTGTGTAGCTGCAAAATGCATTAATGCTCATAAATTTTACAACATTAGCAGCATTTAGGCTCGGTACAACAATGTCTAATTAACGTTAACTGCAAGATGACGCAGCCTTTTCGTTTACACTTAATGTTGACCGAGAGAAAATGCATCAATACTCATGGTTTCTATAAAATTAGAAACATATTGTACATATCTGTGCATTTATGTAGTTGGGAAATACAATACTACTTCTATGGTTTCTATAACGTTAATACCATATAGTGTTGCGCATGTTGCTAAAATTTCACCTCTTAACTGGTATAATGAATATTTGATTCGTGAATATGTTGCATCTTTGCTAGTGCATGGGAAGTCGTAGTTTCAATAACTTCTGTAGGATCTGGTGTTCTGCATGTTGGTGAAAACTCACACAGAGCCAAAAAGTCTTTAGGTAGCTGATATGGTATTATTTACTTAGAGATGAATCTTAACTTGGGATATTCTAGAGTTAGATCAAGGCTGCGATGTAACTTTAGTAGTGCATCGTAAACACATTATATATGTTGCGCTTTTCAGGTATTTTGCTACGGACCACATATAAAATGGAAGAGAACGCGTAGTAAGTCTAACATAATTTTAGTGTTATTGCCTAAGACCTTAAGACGATAAGTAAGGAACGTTTAATCAGAGACGCGCTACGGAGGCGTCTCATCTTCTAGTCATGTATATCCTAGTCATACAACTCCGGCCATAAGTTCATGAAAGAGATCCGCAACGCATAAGCCTCCAAGGAAGGCGGGAAGTAACATCTTCGTGGAAGTAACTAATGGATTCTCTTTGATTGTTCAAGGCAGGATGCACCTTATCCGGAGATCGCATGAGTTTACCACGGGAATGTTTATTTAGCCTCACAGAAAGACTTGTATTTCTTCTGAATTGAAGCAATTGAAATCGGTATTACCCCTGAATCCCTATTCTGCATTAAATAGATCCCGCATAACCCTCAACTAAGAATAATGGTCCCGAGAATAAAACTCTGTGGAATTCGCAAAAGTGGTATTAAAAGTAGTACTATACGCACTTGCATGAACATCAACTTCAATGCTGTGCTTGGCAGGAGCGGAGGAAACCTTTCATCTAAATCTAGAAAATACCCTGCAAGCCACCTCAAGGGTGTGTGGCGGGAGGTGAGTACCTAGTCACCAACATGCATTTCACTAAACCCTTTCAATTTATGGTAGGTCATGGTCTTGACGTGGATCACATCATGCTAGATATTTTCCGCGGACGATTAGGGACCACTACAGCTGTTTTAAGAAACATATTTTTATGCTAAATTTAGTAATATACATGGACGGAATTTCACATGCAATTCCGCTGCTAACTATCATTCTACTCCTACCGGGTAGATATCGTGCTAAGAAATCACAGGGACTATTTATCAATTAAGAGTACAGTCGTGCTAACCTCATTTTTTAAAAACAAAATTAGAGAAATAGAAAATTTAAAATTAATTACCATCCGAAGCAGAAATTGAAAAAAGAGTATTAAAACAATGCTATCTATAGTTACAATTTACATTACATCTACATTTACGAAGTACCGTGCAAGCCACCACTAGGGTGTGTGGCACGGGGTGATTCCACACCAGGCATGCAGCACTCGTCCCAACACAAATCGGGACCTCGCACGTTCCCCTGTGGAATCCAGCATTATTAACGGCATCGATCACTGCTATTATATTGTTTTATAATGTAGTTGTAAAATACATAAATTCTAACGGTCCCTCTACCATTGTTTGCATATCTGTAGAATAAAGCATGCTTGTAAGGCTTCGCCTCGTGACAAGCAAAAGCGATTTATGCTAAAGCATCAAAAGTCGTAGTTACGCCAACTTTAGTGTATAGTGGTGGTAGTTAACCTGTAATGTATGTTGGTGACTACTCACCCCCTGCCACACACCCTTGAGGTGGCTTTCCGGATATTCTGTATATGTAGATGTATTGTGGTCCGTAATCGTAGGCGGAAAAAAATGGCGTTTTAAAACTGTCCGTGAGGCAATCTATCTGATTTTATTCATGTGATCGAAACTACCATAGTAGCATGGAGTACTTAAAGTCCTTAACCTGTCCAGAGATGTAACTCAATTCAAATTCACTCAGGAGATGAACTAGTCAATTCTTTCATTGCTGCCAACGTTTAAATGAACGATCGGTTTGTAGAAAGAATGACCCGGAATAATGAAAGAATTGACCCGGTGGAATACCCGAATAACCTATGTAAGAATTAAGGAAGTTCACGGCAGAATGGACGAGATTAGAATGATATTTTTCCTGCGAACGACAATATACCACAATCCACTGATAAATTACAATTATGTTTTTCGATGGTTAAAATTAAAAATGGTTAAAAAGCTGGTGAAAATTAACCTCCTGACAGGCATTTGCCTGTTTTTGCCAATGCAATGATATACGTAGTTTCAATAACTACCTTTAGTAGGATCTGATGTCGTATATATTGTTGAAAAATTACCCCTTCTCACACACCCTTGAGGTGACTTGCATGCTACTAGGAAGATGTAGAATCTACGCTGTGACAGCGATTTCCATCCTAATTGTTGAAAGCCCCGACACACGGCAAGACTCGTCATATCATCTCTTTACAAACCTAGATGCCCGTCGCTAGTGGCACTATTAACTGCGATAGTTTGATGTCTATGGTGTCTATTATTGTATCCGCCAAAGTATGTACATACATATATGCTTGGAATTCGACTATCTACATCTACAGAATACCCTGGAGGCCACCTCAACGTTGTGTGCCAGGGGGTGAGTAGTCACCAACGTGCGTTTCACTATACCCTATTAAAGTTATTTTAACTTCGACTATTGATGCATTAGCATAAATCGCTAATTCTTGTCACGAGGCGAAGCCACACAAGCATGCACTACACTATAGATATACTACCAATGTCAGAGTTGTTGCCAATTTTGGTATTTTGCAGCTACATAAATGGAGAGAGATACAAAAATTATACTGAAAACTTTTGCAACGTTCTGCTTGTACTAGGTAGCAGATATGCATACTAATATTAGGAAGTAAATCAACGAACTAGCTGCACTACCTTTTGACAAAATTATTCACAAGTCTCATTGGCAGCTGTTACCAGTGGTGACTCGTGCTCTAAACGCACTTCCCTTGCGTCATCCTGACTCACGCGTCGGAACTCACAGCTGCGTGATATGCCTCGACCCAAACACAATGAAGCAGTCGACTCACCTCTTCAATGATATCCCCCTCTCGGAACACTTCCTCGCTCAAGGCCAGTCCTCGTTCAGTATCACGTCCGGACGTTCACACAAGAAGCGCCAATTCCAGTGCAGTACGACGCACTTTTTTAGTGTCCCTTCTCAACGGAAGTTCTTCTCTTGTCGAGTCAGCTGATGCGGCGACCCAATGGATGCCGCTACCGCAAGCGCGAGTTGACTTGCTCTCGCCTTCAAAGCAGCTATGACCCGCCCGACCGCCCCTCCCCCCACACTCAAACAGTACCGCAGATGTGACTGGCTGAGGGTCCCCTACCACCGCCTCGGTCACTGTGACGACGACTTGAGGGAGCCAAGGCCGTCACAGCTTGCTCCTCCATCTACCGCTCTCTTGCGAATGAAAGGCGAAAGTTGTTGAACCCCCCTCCCCTTTTCCCCCACCAATTCGTCACTTCCCCTACCGCGAGCCGATGCACACGGGGCAGGCCGTAAACATCTTCTCGATCTGGCAGTCAGTAGAACTAAACTTGTCTCGAAGAGGCTTTTTGCACGACATCAGAGGTATATTTTCACCTGTATTCGTCTGGATAGCTCGAAATATGTCTGCGTGGAATCTTACGGAGCTGGGGAAAGAAACGGGTTCACATTTCCTAAAACAGCCTTGTGTTTCCTAGTCCAAGGGAGTACCTTCATTATATACGAGGTAGGCTCAAGTGTAGACGAATTCTTGCCGCTCCTCATACACTTATCCGAAAAGGGATTAATAAAATACTACCCGAACCCGAAGTACTCGGCTCCGTACAGAAAACTTAATTTGGTCCGTACGGAATATGTACGGAATATGTACGAAATATGTACTAATTGTACGGAAAGGAACGTACACGTAGTTGAACATTTTATTTTTTCTAGCAAGATGAGGGTCACAAAGGAAAATGCTGACGATAAGAAGAAATGGAAAATATAAAACGGGAGGAAATGGGAGGTTGAATGAATGGCCGTGGGAGTCACAGTAAGTAAATATTCCCCTTCTTTACATTTATAACACGTATAATAAAGATTAGGGCCCCTCTTCAGCTCTTCATCTACATCTACAAAATACTCTACAAGCCACCTCAAGGGTGTGTGGCAGGGGGTGATTAGTCACCAACATGCATTACACTGTACCCTAAAGTTAGTGTAACTACGGCCAATTATGCATTTCCCCCACCCCCCACCTACAGTGAGGCACACTGCTTACCCAAAGTCCATCCATGCAGCTCCTTCTTCTTTCCCCCCCCACCCCCTAACCCTTCCCTTAACCGCCCCCCCGCCAACCTCCAAAACATACTCCATCTTTCCTCCTACCAAAACCCTCTCCCACTGTCTTTCCTTTCCCTCCCCCCCTCCTCCTGTCACTACCTTCCTTCCCTTCCCTTCCCCCCCCCATACCTCCCCAGGTCATGTATATATACTCTGTGCTTGATGTGTAATTTACCTGAAGATGTCGCCTATGCGTCGAAACCGGTCGTAGTGAATAAAATCAATTGTAAAATTTACAAAGTTTGTTTTTGATTCTATCAATTATGCATTAGCATTAATCGCAAATGTGTGTCACGAGGTGAAGCCTAACAAGCATGCACTACACTACAGAAAAGGTACCAATGTAGAGGGACCGATAGTATATATGTATTTTGCAACTACATAAATGAACAGAGACACAAGAGTTATTAGGAAAACATGCACGGTGTTTCCACACCACTACCGTGTGGAAATATTTACAAAGTGTTTTCTGTTACAATGCAATCTGTGACAATTTTCCACAAACTTTCGCCTGATACTTTAAAAAAAAATATGCACGGTGTGCTGGTAGTACTAGGTAGCAGATAAGAATACAATTATTAGGGAGTACTACTACTACTAAGAGCTATACTACCTATCGGCAAATCCAAAATGACGGCATTAGACATTTCATTGTTACTTCAGACTGTGCATTTTTCAGATGGGTGGTTTTGAGAAAAGGCATACAAATATTATTACAAAGTTAATGATACATAAAGCAAAAGTAACTAGCATTCCAAGCAGACGTTGGAAAAGGAAAAAAATATATTTATATGAGAGCTTCCGAAAAAGAACCTGAGCTACCCTTTGATACCTAACGTTATTTCTAGGCTTCGATCAAAGAAATTGTGATCCCCAATCCTGCGTGGAAAAAATGACATTTTAAACCTGTCCGTCCCTCGACCTAAAACCGAGCAAAGAGAAAATGATGATAAAGAATGCCAAATTTTGGACAATCCCAATTCTTGTTTATTTAGTGGATGCTCTAAGTTTTGCAGCCACTGATAATTTATTGTCTCCAAAAACGTCCTTCCTGAAGAATCTCTTGATGCAATCCGTTCCAATTCTGTGTGCTCCTTATTCGTATTCCATTAATTCGAGACCGATGGCTGTTGAATACCTGAATTCATTTTCCTAGGGTTAACTCATATCTGTTAACAGCAAAAGCAAATTTTTAAAGTAATAAAGTTCTTTTATTTAAATACCTTAAGTTGATGGATGAATGTGAAAGAGCCAACTACGTTTATGTTCATGAATTAATTTATAACGCCACAAGAACTTTAAAAAGTGCGGATATAAAATATAAAAAATTCTAATCTATAAATTTATCGTGTATAATTATCCTATATCCGCATGTGCACTAGAAATTATGGTGGATTTCAAATAGGTTATGATCAATTATGTCTCGCTACCAGCGCAGAGAGTAGAAATAGCAAACATATTTCGATATAATTACTGCAATCAGTTTTCAGCGGAAAAAATATACCTCATCTCTTGTACACCAGATGAATAAAGGTGTACGAGGATATTAAAGCAATGAAAAACACATACCAACTTTTTAGCTTTGATTAATTCGCGATGACGTATTATCTATCAAGCTCATGGGCTGCAATCATCGTCATATAGCAAGGATAAACCTTAATGGCTGAACAGATAACGACCACCACATATAGGTCATTAGTGCGGGGAATACGGAAAAGTAAAATGATATTGATCGTTAAAATTGTGGAACTTCAACGAAGTTGAATTATTTATGGATTTTGGTCTAATAATTACATTGTTTTGAGTAGGAACCAATCATCGTATGCCTTCATCCACCACCAGTTGATATTAACCAAAGGATAGCGATGGATAGTTGTTATCGATGAACGGAATAATGATAATAATAACAACTGATAAACAATTATGGGGGATTTCTAAGAAATGAGAAAAAATCACCAAATCGTAGTAAAAAATATCTTTCTGATTCCGGTAAGAAAAGTGATGAGAATGATTGGAGAGATGATCTTCATAATGAAACATATTCCCTAATTTCATATTATAATTGGTGAATAGAGAAACAAACATCTAGCTCTTTCGTAACAATCAACATCCTTAAATTTAACTCTGCTGCACTGCAGGGAAACAATGAGCCAAAATTCGTAGGATCCATTATGGCACTAGTTGAAACTCGAATAATTATGGAAATAAAATTGAAACTTAAATAGTGAATAATAATATAACGGTAAGGTATCCCTACGAGGGATACATTTAATATATTTATTCTAATAGGCAGGTTACGCATATTTTATCTAACGCCACAGATAAGTACATAACTCATATTGAATCCTCTTAATATTATGTTCATACATTCAGAATAGGGTGAATTTCACGTCTTTATCTCCGAACACGGCCGCATAAAAAACTACCATTGGCATCGATATGACGTTCACTACCATAAATGTTTTCGATATTTTTTTCTCTTCTGCTTCTGTTCTTTAAATGTACCCACGGAAATAATTTGGAATCGAAAAAAATGGGAAAACATTATCCGTGGCCGATATATGTGCTTCGCAGAGAAGGAGTACATGTTTTATACTAAGACAGTATACACCAAGCTATTATGTGACTCACCTTCTGAGGAATATTCTTCATCCCTCCACCAGATAGAACACGTTAATGTATTTGGGCATGCGGTAGAGACTTTCCCCATATTCTATTTACACGATATGTACACTTGAGAAAGTTCTCGCAATTTTGTAATTGCGTGCTAAATTGCAAGAGCGAATCATCACACTGAGAACCATTGAGTGAAGCATCCAATTATTTTTATATAAAGTGTTAGAAACATTCTTGGCTAACATGTATCGGAATAGAAAATAAATACATGCAATCGAAATGAACTGAGTGGCAATCAGTTATTGCTGGACCACCTATTTTTAAGACCCAAAACGGCGACTTTTTTCAAACAAAATATAGATTAAGCACAGCTTCGGTGGAAAAAATGTGAACGCATATGAATGAACAACGAAAAAAATATCCTATGCGATCCATTTTATTTCATTTACGTCGGTTGACTTATCGTGGAGGTGTAGCTTCTACAGACTCGACGCACTTGGCTTCATTTTCACACAGAGGCAAGTTCATGTACAGTTTAAGCAGATTTATCTGATAGGGAGTTATATACCGCGTTCGTCAGCTTTTACGTTTTCTGGAAGATGTCGCCATATACCACTGAAAAGGGAGAACAATAATATCGTCTTTGATTGGAGCATTGTTCCTTGAGGCTCTAGCGGACCCGGCTGGACGACGGGTTGCTGATCTGATGTTTTCTTATTCATAGAATTCATCGCCGCAAACGCTAGAGATCAAATGCTGTTTCGCGTTCCGTTTATCCCCTTAGTCTATTCATGACTCTGAGGCCGGATGTTCCCCATTTCCCATACCCCGTTTACCCATCCTTTTACCTTCCTATTCCCGCAGCCCTTCCATGCCCTCGGTAATGAGCGAAGGCTCGCAGGCCGAGGGGAGGGTGGTGCCCCGCGTGGAAGACCCTTTTTACCAGGTGTTCCTTGAGGAGCGAGAGAACAAAAGGGCACTAACTTCCGACACTGAGGTCATCCGTAAGGCGGGGAAGTCGAGGCATCTTCATTTGGAACCATTATGTGAATAACGAATCAATTATACTTGAATGTTTTGCATTCCCATTGTTCCTTGAACTGAACTTATTGCCTGTTAGATACATGTATTTTTCTAAATTCCTAAAGAATTTTTATTTTCATAAGTGGCGACGAAGCAAATTTGCTACCTAGAACACATGGCCATGGTTTGCGTGAAAGAAATGCTGATTCTTTGCCAAGACCAAATCTAACATTATTCCACTGATGTTTTGTATATATCTCGATAAAAATATTTAATGCCCTTTCGGCACATATCAAGGAGGAAAAAAAATGTCCAAACGTTTCTTAACGAAATAAAAAATGGTTAATGCTTATAAAAAACATCGAGGTTTTGCTTTGTAATGTGCATGTAATGATAACTGAAATTAATGCAACAAAATGAAGAGTTTTGAAGTACTATTGTGATTGTTCTACTGCATCTGACCATATATTTACGTGTTTTCTATTTTGTAAGAACTGTTTATCGCTATATATACCTGTGTCATTTTCATCTTATTGTCAAATTATTCACTGGATTGTATTCCATTATTTGATTTCAATATTCAAATTATATACTGTTTGTCTATCTGACCATATACAACTTACTGTATTGCTGCTGCTGAAAACACGTAAATACTGCTGTATTTACGTGTTTTCTATCTTGTAACCACTGTTTATCGCTATGCATACCTGTGTCATTTTCATCTTCGTGTCAAATTATTCATTGGATTGTATTAAATTATTTGATTGCAATATTCAAATCATGCGCTGTTTGTTAGTACGGTTTTGCATGTATTACCTGATAGTAGACCCAATACAGGCCTATCCTTAGGGGTTACCCAATTACTGTTTTATTGTAATATCAGTTTAAAATAAATTATTCTTATTCTATTCTTATTAGTCAGAATTAATTTAAATTTATGAATGGCATGAAGCTGATTGAAGAATCGACTTCATGATTTAGCAGGAAAAGCTATTAATTTTACCACTACCACTTACAGTTACGATTGTAATTGTCCGATTGCATTGGTTCATTAAAGAAAACACTTTGGCGTATCGAAAGGTGAATTTTAGTGATTCTTTCTCATGAAATTTCTCAAGTGTTTTGCTATCTTATTGGGACGTATGTTCGTACCGATTTCAGTATTGCCCTGTTTCATTTCAAAATTGAATTTCTGTTTTGGGCATCTTCAGAATTTATCCTAGGGGTAAGTCATGCCACTATGGGAAAGCCGTAATTATGATCAACAGTTATATAGGGTTCTAGCTACTTTTTCATTTTAAAACTCAGCCACCACATCTAACTGTAAGTTCTTATAACACTCATATAAACTTTGAGTAGGGACTTTCTGTGACTCAATCCACGATCATCCACAAAACAGATTTTAGCTCCTTCACGAGAAAAAGGCAGACGATGACCTAAAACTGTATCATTCACATAGAAATAGTTGGTACTCCATGAATGAAATGAAATGTGTGATCGGGAATAAAAAACTGTCAGGTAGAGTACGTGGAACTGTGGTGATCTTCGGTTAAGGAAGGACCAGCTAATTTAATTGACGTTAGAAAAATCAATTGAACAATATGTGCATTTTATGGATTTCATAATGCATTCTTCATCAATTTCACTCTTGTCTTTCGTTGTTTCGTAGCAATATACTCCTGATGATGCTGATAAGCGAAACGTTGAAAACGAAACCCTGAGCCTATATTTTCACCAAAACTGGAAGAAGAGTTATCCATGTTGTCGAGATAAAACAAATATCGTTTGTTTATTAATAATTAGTATTGACATTTTTTTTATTAATAAACAAAAAGAGTCTAAAAATGAGAGAGAAAAAAAGCCTCTTTGGCTTATCTTGTTTCTCTACTTTATCCGAAAGAACGGTATTTACAAATTCGAATTTTACTGCAGAAATCAATGAAACGAACACGAGAAAAAGTTATTATTTTCTCTTTTAAGCACCTATCTCAGATAAAAATTACAAATTGACTCATATAGCCGTTACTTGTTTCCCGATTTTGTTTGCTATTACACTGTTACTTCGATCGAATGGAGTCTAAATAGATTTGAACTGTAATCATTAGACTTCTCGCGACTTCTTTCTTCATTCCATATCTAATAAAGCAGCCCGGACACGATACCACATTTTAGTTAATCGTTGTTCTGTTCCTCAAAATGCCAAGAGAAATAAAAAAGGTGAACTCGTAGATATGGAAATTTTCCCGGAAGTCACAAGAATGCTGATTGACCTCACGGCAATTCGTTCTCCAAATTTCAACTCACTTTCTCGAAGGAATATTTTTCCTGTAAGCCTAAATTAAATTTTGAAATCAGGATGTAATCACTTGTTAATGATTTGGTTTCTTTATCCAGTCTTTAGCTCCGGAATCTCAATTTTCTAGCCCAGAGAGCCAGAGTAATACTTAGTCACAGGACTTAGCTGAAATAGTTAGTAATTGCTATTTTTTTATTCATGAGAAACACTCGGTGGAGAAATGATTGAGTGTTAGGTTCTCAAATTAACGGAGTGCCTTGGGGTTGGAGAAATATCGCAATTAATTAATCAAAAGAACTAAGATATTTCACACTGCTCTACACTAGCCGAATGTCTAGTGACTGGCTTTCTGTGAAATGAATTTACTTGAATTCGTTAACAGTAGCTCAGCTATGATAGAATTGAAGTCGTAGTTTAAATTTCACATAAATATCTAAAAACAATTATTCAAGATAATGAGAAAAAATGGACGGTACGATGTTTTCGGCTTCTTAAAAATATCTTTGTAAAAACCAAATCTGCAGTGATGAAACTAGGCTGAAAACATCACCTAGCTGAGAAAAATGGGGAACAGATTATTTCCATATAAATATAATTTTTTTGGATGGCCATAAATAGGCACTGAAATTAGTTTTTCGGCCGGCCTTATGAACAAATTAAAAGCGGTGCTATTATGAGATAAATTTTAACAGCGAGGGAAACATTTTGAATATTGGAGCGTATTTTACGACCAATCACTTATCTTTGCGATCTTTGAAGTTGCCAGTGGTACGAATAACTCACAGTAAAAAAATGCTTCGATAGAAGGTCATCGTGAAGAAAAATCCTCGTTCACAAAATCTATCGTCACACCTTATACCATAAACGCTAAGTAAGAATCATTCAAAGGAATAGATTTGCATTTCAGGTATTTATTTAATTGATATATTCTTATATTTTTTTTGACAGCGATATTTTGGAGGTTGAGGGATACTGATGTTTAACATACGTTTTTAAAAGCTGATTGTATACTACGGTAGTTCATACTGGTGGTTCTCATTTCAAGATTTTCCTATAGTTAATCATGTAATCTGGGGGCATTATGATATGAATTTCTGACCATTAAGTGCATAATGCAAAAGGTCTAACAACCTGAAGCTCTTTTCTTATTTAAAGGTGAACATTTTACAGCATTAAAAATTAATATGAAACAGAATGTTTCCGTAATTTAACATGCATGGCTTACCTTTGTGGCAATTTTACATGCTTTAAATAAAATTAACGTGTCAGTATTATCACACCTTGTTTTTTTATAACCCAAAAAATTACTTAGGTCCTACCTTTGAGAATGATGTGAAATGATACGAATCCAGTGAGGTCAAAAAATTAATAGCTTGTAAAATTACAAAGTAACTATGTATTTCTTTATACTTGAGATAAATAAAGAGTTGATTCCACAAAGTTACGTCGCCAATGATTACTCCAAAACCCACCAATTTCAGTTTTAATTGAAGGCGACCTTCTGGGTCTCACAAACTCTTGAAATCCGAGCAAAGGATTCCTGTTATATTTCAACTGTTATGCTAAAATTCAGTGTGAACAAACGACACCCATCAAAACGGTAATAATAGCGTAAAGTGTAAGCAAACCAATGAAGTTTTGACGTGAAAGAGTCACATGCTTCAATCATCTCTTCTCTGCGCACAGAACATTGCATTCATGAAGTTTTTAGTCCTGTGACGCGTTAGATTCGTTGAACACATCGTCAAAGTAATGAGAGGAGTTTATGGGTCGCGAGAAAATGTGTGCATACATAATATAGCAACAGATAAGGAAGACTGGGCTAATGGAAACGGAAGAGAGACATGGAAAGAGGGTTTTTATGCTCGCTGCTTGTATGATTGAGAACAGTACAGTTTGCCCCTAATCAGCCTCACGTGGCGATGCAATAGACCAACAGAAAGAGATGGAAGTGGTGATTCTGGAGGAGAGGAAAATGGGAAGAGGAGGAAGATGAAAGAGAACTAGTAGAATAATGTGACTAGGTCATTAAATGAATGGAATGGGTCAGGATAAAGCAAGGTCAGATATTAATGGTGATAACTACAAAAAGCAGGGATCGGGAGGGGAAGAAAATTCATGTTCAGTTGCTTGAGTGATATTGGAGTCTCCGGAATAATTCAGCGTGATTTAGCACCAATCAACGGCATTAATTAGAGAAGAGAATGGGTAGAACCAAATTACACGATAGCGCAGGGGAATATTGAAGCCATTAAAATGCGCAATCGGCCTAATTGAATGGATTAGTTGAGCAGTTCGTAATATAAAATACGTAGAAAATATAGGTATTAGTAGAGGGATGGTCGCAGTACCTCAATGATTTATCTAAAATAACACGAAATAGATATAATTTTCAAAGGAGCACTGCAATATTCATATAAGTTTTGGACAAGTTTCGTCCGATAGCTATGTTCATTGGATAAATTTTAGTAAAAAAACTTCCTTTCGTGCGTCGACGCCATTTACTCTCCTCTTTAACCAATCATCGAGGGAGTTGGACTTTATGAGTTTCTGTCAAATGAGTTAAGTTTATAGATGAAGGACACTAGTATGACGTCTTTCTTTGCAAAATATATTGTTTTTCATTCGTGTTTAGGGCTATATCTCGCTTAAAAATAATTACAATGCATCTAGCCACGGATAGTAGGTAGTCCATTTTATTTAAGGTGACATTGCTTGTTTTACGCTTTCTATTTTGTTCTATTTTTGTCAAAACATTTTTACTCAGCCAGGAGGAAATTTTTCTTTGTTAATAGGTTTTTTGAAATTGACGAATAAAGCATTTACAATTATTTTTAAGAAAATAGTGCACATACAGCAAAATTTTGTCGTAAAATGTTACGCTTTTTCTCTTTTGTTCTTGTCGAAGACTATGAACTCAATTAGCAGGGCCAACCTGAGATCTCCTCTCAGGTTACCTTGTAATCCTACTTCGTCGGGTGCATTTCCATCCATGTGCATATTAACAACCCTCCTTTTACTGTCCCCTACCTTCCTAACTCCCATTGCACTGTGTTTACCTATCTCACCAACTCGGGAAAAATCCTCGTCTCCCCCGACTTTTGTTTTATGGTCAGAGGTTGGGAGCTAGCTTTTCTTTCTGAGATGACCATCCTGGTTTCTCTCACGCCGACCTCCGAGATGCACAGTCCCAGAAGTTCCCGATGTCTTTCAGCTCTCCTCAAGTATTGCCTCCCCATCCTTTTCCTCACACCAATTTTAAGTGGTCCGTGTGCTTATATGCTGACACCCTTCGAATGACCCTTTTACATTCCTTTTTTGTACCAGCATCCTTGCCGTGTCCTTACCAGTTCAGATGACGTCGACCCGACCGTGGTCATTTGCATGATAATTTTCCGGAAGAAAAGAAAAGAATCCAAAAGGTTTGAGAGCATGGATAGGGTGGATCGTTTGGAGTTTTCTGTCTTCAATAAAATGAACGCCAATAATTCCCCTTCTTGCCCATCCTCCCCACTTGCGACCATTGTCCACCCGACCGGGTTTCCCCTGCCCCACCAAACCGCCCCTCAAAGCGCCACCCATAATTGAGATAATCCTATGCACCTAACTGCACTGATTCCAGCTTTCCGGCTTCGAGGGGTATGGTCCGAAACCAGGTACACTATTTAGTGCCTTTTCGGATCGTGTGCTATTCCCTGCCATGCCTTTTCGGACCGAATACGGTTTCGGACTTCTCATTTCGTGCCTTTCCGGTTACATACCTTTTAGTGCATTCGGTCCGAAACCTTTGAGTTACGAACTTTAAAGTACCTTTTTATAGCGGATCACATCCCTGGGTTAACAACTTAAATTTTATGTCACTGGGCTGCAGGATGCAGAATTATTTTAATAAAATACCTGAAATGTATTTTACCGGGCGAAAAATGCTTCAATCACAGAAAGAGACAAATTAAATCAAACCACTTGTCAATAATTAAATTTAATAATTTTCGATTTGTGAGGACCATAAATAGCTTTACGAGTGCATATTGCATCTGTGAACTCAATATGGGCTTTCTTCTAGCCCTTTAATTCCCTTTTTTACTTTTATATTCTCGATATATCAATATATATACTAGTTTTAGTATTCACGGACTGATTAGCAATCATTGAATCACTTTTGGAGATAGTTTTAATATCCATACGGCAAGCAGTATTAAATGCATGCCTAAAAAGAAAGAAAACAATTTTCATCAATATGATGTTTGGATCAATGATTCTGCAGGAAAATTATCTGTATTGAAAAAAAATCTACAACCTGATTTGTAATTCAGCTAGTTAGTATATTCAAGCTTGAGGCGCTTACGTGCAAAACTGTTGACAATATTCTGCCATGAGGACGAATAGTCTCGTATTTATATGCACAACTGTGATGCCTAATGCTAACGTCGTAAGTGCAGTTTTTGAAGTTACACAATTTTTGCGAATTTACAGCTACTTTTTTCATTTTCTTCAGCAGCCTACCTGAGGTAGTTTTTGTTTGCAGCTCTATTAGAATTATATGCCTAGAGCAAGTAACAAGAAGATTAAATGGAGATTCCTATTTCCTCGTACCTTCCTTAGAAAAAGCTGCGCAGAGAAGGCTGTAGACACATCAGAATAATCGTACCTTTAGCAGTAAGAATTTTTCTTCAGCAGTATTTTGTAGTCTGTTAATTAATCCAAATTTTAGAAAGAAAAACGGCTAAGTTTCTTTCAGTTATATGTTTTCAACAAACAAAAATTAGCCACTATATTTCTTTTGTCCCGCTAAACTTCTCCTGAAGAAGTAAATACGAGGTGCTACCCAAAAGTTCCAGGAATTTTATAATGAAAAAATACGTACTTTCATTCGAAAGCCTATATTGCTCCTTCAAAATACCACCACTTGCATTAATACCAGCTGTCCATCGATTTTTCTATGAATCGAAACATTTTTTGGATTCGTTGTAATACGATGCAAGATCCTGCGAATATGCGGGATGTGGGGCAGTTTTAATGCTATTCTTGGCTAAAATCTAGAGTAGCTGCAGCCAAAGCTGGAGCTACTCGGACCTCCAGATTTTGCTGGAGCGAGATATGGAACAAAACCTCGAAACTATTATTTTCCCGCTTTGACAACACCAATTTTTAAATAACCTAGTCAACGATACGGGTATCTGTTCCACACTGTAAAAAAATAAATTTAATTCCCGTGGAAATTCCATTTGTTGTTAATTTCGACAAAACTAAAGAGTACTTTCGATAGTGCTATAATGTTCTTCTGACCTTTGTTTGAAATGTACAACTACAAAGTAAAATAAATGATTGCATGTTAGATAACACAGGGAACATAATTTGTATTTCTATATTTAAATCCTGGAAAATATTTTAATATGAAAATGTTAAAACCATAATCAATAACTGGAACCAATATTTTGACCGGAGCCGGAGCGGAGCTGGAGCCGAAGCTAAGAAAAGAACCGGAGCTTGAGCCGGAGCGGGAGCCATTCTCCAAGAGCTCCGTTCCAAAGATCTGCTAAACACTGCCCCACAACCAGCTGGTCTCGCTGGTCTTCGCTAAGAGAACGGGGAACAAACTTCGCAGCAATTCGCATAATGTTCAATTGATTTGACAAAATGAGTTGGCATGCTCCTTAGGACAGACCTGTCGCATCACAAATGGTGAGGATGGATCGCTTTCTACCCTTACGGATGATATTTTGATGTTTTCTACAATCAAACAGGATGATGATCGTCTTGAGTTTTCATCGTCCACCACACTCTTGAGCCCCTCATTCAAACGCTCAAACCACTAAAAAGTCCTTGTTTGACTTAATGCTGCGCTACTAAAAGGTTTCTTAAAAAATTTAATGCGTTTCATCTGCTTTATTTTAGCTAAAGTCACAGAACTTTTGATGCAATCTTTGTTCCTTCGCATCCGTCATTCGGAAAAAAACACGGCCTCTATTACACAGGTGTAAACGAACCGCTCTGATTTACAAGTAAGTTAGAGACTAATGACACTGCTTGCCACTATTACTCCGGAAGGATGTCTTAGTAGTGGATGTGTGTACTGTAATTACTTCACGCGCTATGTTAAAAACTCCCGAAACTTAGGGGTAGGACCACGTAAATTTCCCACACAATAAAAAAGGTCAAGAACGCGAATAAGGTTAAACCTATGTGAAACTGAAAAATATTATAGAATGCATGATTTATGCGCCAGTTCAGTGTCATACGGAGGGGAATGCATCATAGGAGTTTTACAGCAAATGAAATAAATAAGGGCTGCGGGAGGAAAAAATATATTACTGAGACACCTCTTTGAAGTTATTTGACCTTTAGAATTAATCGTTAAATTTTTAAATCTAATTTAAATGTATTATACTGCAAATAAAACCTTGTGAAGATTTTAAGAGAAGGAATATACGGAATCTACTGCCATATAATGTTAAAACCATGAAATATTATTATTGGTGGATTGGAGGAGATTGTCATAATCCATATCCAAGCTTAATACGACTTTCACCTTAAATGAAATGTTAAGGGCTTGGGATTGAATACTGAATGACATGTTGCTAGTGTATCCTTGTGACATCTATTGGATAACCTATTGCTATTCTTTTCTTTTTCCTGTTCTGGTTCCCGTACTTATCTAAGCTGTTGTTCCGCTCTCTCGCTTCTTCAATAAGTTGAAGTTTATTTTTCATCTCAAAATTGAAAATACCTGCCGTTTTCATATCGGATATTCTTACCCAAAGCAACGTGCCATGACCAACCAACACGATTAGTCAATCATCAGCGGTTTATGCCTTCTGGTTTAGCCGTTGCAAACCTGTCGCTACTGCTGTCCTACTCCTAAGGTGGTAAATATGTAAATATATTATTCTCCTACTCTTAAGGTGGTAAATATGATATACTTCCCTAGCTGTAAACTAGTTAAATGTCACTTTTAGTTCTCACTGTCCAAAGCTATTACACTACTTTTTCAAAAATAATACTTATCCGAGCCAAGACAATATAGAATAGGAATAGAAACAGAAGTTCGCAATCATGCGTAATAAAAAAGTTACTGGTTCATCGTATATATTCATTGCTGTTAATTGGCCTTTTATTCAAATTTAACTCATTTCTGCTCGAAGTTTTTTTTGTAAATGACGCCATTAAAATTAATGCTCAACTAGAACACGCAAGCCTTATTTGATGTGAAAATTGCAGGGTAGTCCGAAATACCCTTGAGTAGCATGTGATTCTCCGGAATAGCGCTTGTTTGCAGTTTTTTTCGCTATGGAGCAGAATTAAAGCAGCGAATATTAATTAAATTGCGAAGGCTTCCTCTCTGTGGAATACGGGGAAAGGAATGCTTAATGAGAGCAGATTCTCTCGCAGCTATTACAAGCGGGTGGCGTGACGGTTTCAAGTCGAACTAACACGACTCTAACAAACGCTCGTTTTGGAGCGCAACAGCGGGAGAGGAGGATTACAAAACTGCGGCATAATTTTTGTAATTCACACTGACTTTGGTCTGATTATCCATTATATGTATTCTGCTATTTAGGATAAATATTTATTTCTGAAAAATTATAATACGTTCAAATTTTAGCTACGTGGTCAGTTGTTTTTATTTCATTTTGACTAAATATTTTCTCGAGTTACCTATGGCTTTTCGCGTCGTGGCTAGGTACCCTAAAGATTGAATTCCACATAATTACTAGTAAGGTTTTAGTTTACATACTTACAGCTTTGAAGAAATTAAAAGTGTTGTATAAGTGCAATTTTTTTCCAAAACTTATATCATGATATTACGGATAGGTAAAAAATGTGCCAATTTTCTACAAAAAAGAAAACTATTATTACGGCTTAGGTTACATCACCATCAAATACTTTGTGTTTGCAATACAGAATACGCAGGTTACAATTAAAGTTTTCCTTGATTTGAAAAATTGTACCAACATATTTAATTCAGCCATAATATTCAAATTCCACGCAATGTTGCCTGGATCTTCTGAGTTTTACCATTAGCTTTCCAGCATTCACATTGAGCGCGTAAAATTGGATAACAGACTTATTGGTATAAAAAAACCAGGAACGAATCAAAACGTTGGAAACGTGGTTCTAGGGGTTGCTATCGAAGAACAAGCGAACGGAAGACATAATAAATGAATGAGGATGTAGATAAGGAGAGGATGCAACGCTTGGTCACTTTGCTGCATAGAAAAACCGGATGCACAGGGCACAATTTAAGGCACACAGAATTCGATGGAGATGTCGTAACAGAGAAAAGAATAAATGAAGGCCCCGCGAGGAAGATAAAAATAAATACAGGCATGTATTCCCATCATGCCGTTCCCTTTCGAGGTATGCATACACAAAAAGGTTTAATTCTCGGAGGTAGGCCTGTAAAGTGGACTCATTAATGATTTTCTCTAAAATGCTCTGTCCTTGCATTCCTCTTTAGCTTCAATTACATTCATATACTAATCTATACACAACCACCTGTTCTTAAGACTCCCCTATTCCTTCCTATAAGGGTTTCTTCCTCCACATTCACTCCTGAATCTCGGTTTACCCATTCTTCTCACACAATTCACTTCACTATCATTAATCTGTTTCGTTATTCTACTCTCATTCATTTTCTTGAAACGTTCAAAGCACTCTAGTTTCATACACGTCCATTACAGGAACATCCATTCATATACTTTCATCACCCACGCATTTCTAACCATATCCATTCTACATTTACCACAAACACTATTCAGATACCATACACCTATTATATTACCATTTAGCCTTCTCTTATTTTCATCCAAGTTTCCATACACTGAAGTGGAGAGGAATAAAGTCTTGTATAAATACGGTATATGGTGAGATGTGAGGACCAAATTAGTATTGATACAGTTAGGGAACACTGTGAAGGTGGAAGTGAGTTGGCCACGAATAGGAAGGAAAGGTCTGCTGAGGAACAACTTTCGCGTTGAACATCTGATGTTGATTGTTTTAGCAAGCATACGTTTCCCGCTAGTAGAAGCCAAATCTGAAGCAGTTGATTCATGTGATTGACGCCTACTATGGAGAGAACTGAAACAAATAATGACAGCTAAAACAGTCTTCTGTATGGAATCGCAACCTATTTCACACACCTCTGATCTCTCTACACCGTCGGCTTTCCCCTTAGCACTCTCCTCTCCTTAGTATGACCGATTTTTCAGAACATT
Source organism: Pyrrhosoma nymphula (assembly GCA_963573305.1). Taxonomy (NCBI): domain Eukaryota; kingdom Metazoa; phylum Arthropoda; class Insecta; order Odonata; family Coenagrionidae; genus Pyrrhosoma; species Pyrrhosoma nymphula. The sequence goes on from OY754336.1 coordinate 68,867,550, forward strand.
TGGTTGATACCCTTTTGAATCTAATGGAACAAATGCAATGAAATTAAATTCATCTACATACTACCCTGCGAACCGCAAAATGGACGTGTGGCAGGGGGTGATAGGATACCAGCCGCGTGAAGGTGTAAAGGGGAATGTTATCGGTAGGTGAAAAGGTGAAGTATTTTTCGGCAGTGTTTTCAGTGGATCTCAGTTTCTGTTACGGTCACTTGTTTTGAGTGGGAAGAACGAATTTTTGTATCTATCCGTTCGGCAATGTATTTCCCTTATTTTATCTTTCTTGTATGACCTAGAGATGTAGTGCGGCGTAAAAATGATATTCTCTGCCTCACACTGAAACATACCTGTTTGGAATTTCTCAAGCAATCTAAGCCTAGTGTGTAGCCTCCGAGTCTCTAGTGGTTCCCAACCTAATCCCTGTAAAAGCAGTGAAACACTCTTTGTTCGCTTGTAGCAGTTTTTAACGAAGCTCACAGCTTTCCTTTGTATTTTATTTATTTTTCGGATCAAATATTTCTGTCCAGGGTCCCAAATACTTGCAGCGAATCCGAGGTGTGGCCTAACCAGAGCGGAGGAACCTCTCTTTCACTTTATCATCTGAAGTAACTGCATTTTGTTGCACCAGTTTGTTGTATAAGCACCGATTAGGGAAGCAATTGATTAATTGCTAGGTTTCCGGGTCCGCGATCACAATTTCAGCAATTTATCCTCTAGCGGTCTCTCAGCAGTTTCTCAGTTTTGTCATTGGAACGCTCAGGTAGAATTTTTGATTCAACAATATCGGGTTAAAATGCAATCAAATTGATGGAATTAATTGTAAAATAGATTATAGTGAGCTAATTTTCGTCGTTTTTAAAAATTATTTATTGGACCAATGAAATGTAATTTCAGGGTGCACACGCTTTCCAGAAAATGTGAGAACTTATTTAGGCTCTAAATAAAAAAGCTACTATCTCTTGAAGATTGTGAATTCAGGGTTAACATATCATTCGAGATTGAAGATATAAAAATTCAGGAATCATAAATGTCTAGATAGAGAAATCATAATGATGCACTACATTCAAATTTTAAAATAAGTAAACAGTGGTCGAGAATTTGTTTGCTTGGGGCTTTAAAAAATCTCACTTCCTTTTTCATCAGTTCCAGTTTACCTTGAAATAAAATCTTTTATGCATAATGGTTAAATCATTAAGTTTTAAGCTTCAACTATTTATGTAACACGCCTTTTCTTTCATAACAATTCCTTTTTTTTAGCTGCAGAACATGCCCTCAATAAATCACTTCATATTTCATTCTTAATCTATTGTTTTACTGCAATATTTAGAAATTTGATTTCCCACATTAATATACGCATAGACAATTTTGAATAAATCAGCCTTTCATCACGTATGCATGATCTAGCCATATTAAACCAATCACTACCAAAACACCGTTGAGCACTACCAAAACACCATTGAGCCCTGTCAATGTCTTGGCTGGCCACTGGAAGGAAATATAAATCCACTTTGAGTTAGTCATGTGAATTAAGACTAAACAATAGAAAACTGCTAATGACAGATCACGGAAATTTCATAGATTTTCACCAAGATAGCATAATTAACATTTAGGCTACAATGGTTTAAACTCTTTTTAAAAGAGGGGCAGTCCAGATACTGACTGTCGTTGTTAGCAATGCTTTATGTAGAACCACGTCAAGGCAAGTTGAACTGGTTCATTGCATTTAGTCTTTAAGCTAATTAGCTACACAAAGCATGAATATGCTAAATAAAGGCAGTACCTACTCATAGTACGGAATGAATGGGTAAGTGCTCTGTTGATGTGGGAAAAAATTGCGAGGAAAAACGGCGATAGGTTGAAAATTTCAGTTTCGGGTAATGTATCAGTTTAATTTTTGGGTTTATGGGCTGGTACTGAATAATCGTCGTTATTTTTCAAGGGGGATGAATGTTATATTTTCTCACGCTTTTATCAAAATAGTTACAATCTTTCACCCCTCAAGATGAAAAGTTATGGATAGTTACTTTTCACTAACAACCTCTAACAATAAGCAATAAGTCTAGCAGAAAATTTACTGCATTTGTTTCTTAGAAATGAAAATTAGGTATTACAATGGATATTAACTCTTTAATCTCTCCACGTTTGCAACCTAGTCTTCTAGATTTAATACAAAATTTTCATGAGTTTAAAATTCCGGTAGTTTATTTTCTCATTCGACATTTTAAATGATTAAGAGGCTAAAATATTCCGATAAGAATGCGACTCAAGTGAAATTGATGAACACTTGTGAATCTCTCCGAACTCTCGTGAATACCACGCTATATACTCTCTAACTTTTATTCTAGCACAAGACACTATTAAAAATGCCTGCCTTTATTCACTGCCATGATATTTACTTGGCTAAATGCTCTTGTAAGGTTAATCATGTCGATTGTGGTCTGTAGCTGAGATCAAGATGCTTTATGCGGTCTCCTGGAAATTATTCTCTCTCAGTTAAAACGAGTATTTTCACGCTATTGATAGAAATACTCAATTGTACCCATTGTTGCACTTTTTATTCCAATACGTGTCGAAATTGTTGCAGTGTTGATAAAAACAATCAGAAGTATAATTGACCATATTCTGATTGACATGCTTTCGAAGCAATGGTAAGTAATTAGTCGAACCGAAGGAAAGACCGTCGCGCTCTTAAAAAAAAACGAAATCGAAATTTTTTCGAGGCATTCCTGCGAGATCTGAAAACAGTTTATATAATCTAATTGTACCTATACATAATCTAATTTTATTTTAAAATAATATTTTTTAAATATCGAGATTATAAAAAGTTTTTATTTGGTTATGACACATCCATTTAATAAAGTATGGGGTTATTGAAACATTTATCCAGTTAAAATATTAGTCTTCTTTCATGAAACTATATTAGACTGTTGTTGACCACATACGAAATTAATACCCACGTAAGACTATAAATCACGTGAGCATGACATGAGCAGGTTATAAATGTTCCGAAACTAATAAAAACTGTATGACTTTGATGATGTATGAATCTCTCGGAACTTCCGTTTGTTCAATGCTATGTACTCGCTCAATTATTTTAAGCCAGCAGAAATCACTGTGTACAACTTCCGCTTACACCCACTTTTATGATATCCTGGAGTAGCTGAAGTTTGAAGTCTAAAAACCGGTTAGCATTAAATGTGAAAACATAACTTAAGACCAGAACATAAGAACTTTGGAATTGAGCCCTTGCATTGTAATGTTTAAAGCGATCAAAATGCGCCGTAGAGCCCTAACATGAGGAAGAAGACGGTTTATGTTCATATTTCAAGTTATACCGTAAAGCTGTCCAATCACGACCAAGCACGAGGCTTTAAGTTGGCCAATCAAAAGCGATTGTTACATGTGCTTCGACGACAAAGGGAAAGACAGAATGTTAAAAAAGCAACGACAGCAAAATGGGAATGAAATCAAAGGTAATAGATTTTATAAGGAAATGAAGTTGGCTGTATGATAAAGGAATTCGGGACTTACAAAATAATAAAAAAATCGATGCCTGGATCAATAAAGCGTCTCTCCTGAAAGTTTGATGGTTATGAGATGACTTTTAACTTCAATAATTTTTTGTTGATTTTCACTGATTTTTACTCACGGCCAATATCTGATTTTTACCCATCTTATCTACTCTAGTCTTAATTGGATAACGCAACAAAAGGAGCTTTCCTATTCCTTGAATTTAGTCGGCATACACCATCGTGAATGATTGTGATTTGCTAACTTTACGTTACGTCCAAAGAGTCTATAATAGTCTTAGGGGCACATTTTTTCGCTTCAAAATGTCGGGACTTCAATCTCCTTTATTCAGAATCCTTTTTTATGCCCTTACGTTATGTTTTAACGTTATTTACTTACGCTATACTCTTCAATTCAGTGTAAATATGCCTATTGAGTTAAACGAGGGTGCACTTATGCAATAATAATAATTGCAGGTCGTTCTGATGCGTAGGCATTTCTTACTAGGTGGATGTAGACAACTTCCGCCTACATCCACCATTAAGGTGTACGGGGTAAATGCCCTTGCCGCGCTACGAGCCTGCGTGGCGAAGGGACTCAGTGGCTTCAATTAGTCCTGCAAACAAAGGAATCGACTTTCCCCGGGAAGAGAAGTTGTCGGATCGCATTACCCCTTTCGAGGTGGCCCCAGCTAATCCCCAGACTGCCCCACTTGGAGGCGACTGTCTCATTCCAACGACAACGACGCACGCCATTGGCAAACTCAGTCTTGATGCTCCTTCTTTGGGAGAGAAAGAAAGCCGGAGGGAGAGAGTGGTTCCCTCTTAGGCCGATAGGCAGCGCTGTCCATGGCGGCGCGTTGGCCATCTGGGGCGGCGGCAATCGCTCCAGTCAGTCTACGGCACTTCTAAAAATTGCCAGATACGGCGAACGGAAGGATCATAAAAGGTACTCCAAGTTTCTGTGTGCGCGAGTAGAAGATGGCGTTTGAAATGTGCTGAAACTGGTGTAAATGGGGTAGAAATTGTCATGATAAAAATTTCACCTTAACCGGCAATGGAGAAACAGACTGATGATTATCCAAGCTTACCACTTTGCCTAAGATTCATGAGTTCACTCTAATTCACACTAAATTCACTAGTTCCCTAGACTCCTCCTAAAACTGCAGTGAGGATAAGGAAGTCTGGGTAGCGGGGAAAACTTCGCATCGTTCGGGAAAGCCATATGTTCGTGATTCAATTCCGGCTCCAGTGAACTCTTTCCCATTGCGCTTTCACAAGAAAAAGTTGAAGAGCTGCTTCTCCTCGGGATTGTGATGTCGTCGAAGAATTATGAAGTTCAAATGGATGGAAATAACCACCGAAGAAGTCCTAGGAAAAGTTGGAGAGAAAAGAAATATTATGACTTTGAGAAGAAGAGACACCGTCGTCATCTCAGTGTATCACCAGCTGATTGGTAGGATTTTGGACAGCCCTTATCCTACATCTAAATTTCTGAAAAACACTGTCTTGTTTTCTCTCCTAAAGATGTCCCACCATTAGATCCATCTTAAATTCCTCTTTTCTTCCACCTCTTCTTATTTAGTGCAGAATTCCTATCCTTTTCCTTCCTCTTCCACGCTTCTCCAGTGTTCTCCCCTGTATTACCCTCTTCAACATGCTCTCCTCTCAAAAACTTCCTCCATCCATCCCTTCTACCTTCTCCGAACCTCAGCCACTAGCTTCCTCTCCTCTCCAACCATATTCAGTACTTCCTTGTTCGTCTTCCCCGCCACCCAGCTCACCCTGTCCATCCTCCAAACCCACATCTCAAGCGCTTCAAGTTTACATACATCCTCTATTCACAATGAAAAAGTTTCCGCCCCCTACATCGCCATGCTCTATATTAGTTTTTCCTGCCTTTTCTTTACGACACTTCTCAGACACCTCTCATCAATTCCTTCTCTTTGAAAATGCTTCTTTAGCCAGAATGTCCTTACCACTAAAGCCATTCTCCTCCAAAATACTACCCAGATACGTAAACTGCTCGACCTTGTTTATTTTGTACCCTCTCACCCTTATATTCAGACCCACCTTCTCACCTCTAGAAAATCTCATTACTTTTGTCTTCTTATGATTTATCATCATCCCATACCTTTCTTACTGCACCTTTAACTTATTCATCGTTGATTCTAATCCCTTGGCCGACTGACAAATCTTTGCTTGATCATTCGCAAATCTCGCTGATTTTATCAGATTCCCTCCTACCTTTATTCCTACCTCCGCCATGCCTCCCTTGCCATTTCTTCTTAATAAACGTCAGAAAGCAATGATGATAGTCGGCACCCCTGCCGCACTCCCCGCCCTATCACGTGCATTTAAGTTATGATGAATGTATGGTGCCTTACTTTGGCCGTCATGGATGTAAACAATTCATCTGAGGAAAGCCTATACGATTTGGCTGTATGATTTCGTGCATGAACACTCCAGCAGGTTATCTAGTGTCATATGATTTTTACCAGGGAAAGTCTCTAACACCGAGTATGAGAGTGATTTTGGTAAGGCTGCCAAACCCATGCTCAAGATTCTTGATATGTTTCCTGAAAAAATGGAAGGACTGCCATTTCAGCTGTACTTAGACAATTTGTTTTCTGGAATTCTTCTCCTCACTCACCTCAAAGAGCGAGGATATGGAGATACGGGAACGATTCGCGTAGGCTGAATTCCTAGTGATGTCCCAATTCTTCCGGTAAAAACTATGAAGAAGATGAAAAGGGGATCTCTTCATGAGATTACAAGCAGCGACGAAATCTCAATAGTACGCTGCGTTGACGACTCAGTTGTATCAATCGCATCGGCATTGCATGGTGCAAATCCTGGGGTTATTGTGAAACGATATTCAAGGGAACAGATAAAAAGAATTCTCATTCCCCGTCCCAGCGCATTTGGAGAGGACAGTAAATTTATGGAAGGTACTGATTGAATGAACATAAGCTACAACAGGATTGGAATTAGGAGTAAAAAGTGGTAGCGGCCTGTCTTTACGTGGATGATCGACGCTGTCACGACCAATGCATGGATCCTCGCCATAAAAGCTGGAAGTAAAATGTTTCAGCTAGAATTCAGAAGAGAAATTGTTGAGAAATACCTTACAAGGTAAATGCAACAGATTCAGGTGAGGTTTACAGGCGATGCGAGATACAGGCGATGCGAGATACAGGCGATGCGAGATACAGGCGATATACAGGCGAGCTTACAAGGTACCAAAACGCTCCTCAGAGAAGTGGAAGACAGCTAGTTACTAACAGTTAAATCGAAAGCCATGTTGTTGTCAGCCTGCGATTGGATGGTCTAAACCATTTAGTCCATCGATGAGGGAGTGGAATAAGACGTAGGCCTGCGTTATGTGCGCCTCCATGCGCACATATGTGTTGAGTGCAGCGTTGGATTGTGCATTGAGTGCTTTATTGAATTTCACACAAAATAACACCATGATAAGAGATGCCATTTAGTAATTTAGAAGCTTTTTCAATTTGTTACCTATGCTATTTTAAACCTTGTATTGTGCTTAATTGCTTTTATAATTCCACCATGCCCCCAAGTATTTTCCAAATTCTGTTGTTTCGTAACGCGCACCAAGTTTTATTGAGTATTATTTTGCATTTCGATGTGTTATAATTGAATTAAAAATTAAAATATTTGTGAATATGTTTAAAAACAAATAAATAAACATTAAATTATCAGTTATAATTTATAATTATATTGCTCAAGATGTTTTTATGTAAGATGAATAAACCTCAAGGCAATAAAACAAAAATTTTTCATTTGGAAAAAAATTGACCCCACAACTGTCTAGCGTGACCGTATGGTCACGCCCCATAACTCTGTCGTTTTGAATCCTATGTAGCTAAAACTTTGTGATAATTGTATTTAGGTGCTCTCAATACTCATATGTAAAAATCAAGAAGATTGGATAAAAAAATTTTCCCGGCGTTAAAGGGAAGAGATATGTCGGCGACGGGTTTTGTCTTCCGTTCTACCCTACCCATCACTCCTTTACTAATATAATAATACTCCTCCCGGCCCAAGGAGCCCATCGTCTGCAACATCCTATAATTAAAATTAAAATAATTGAATAATTACTTCTTTTCCAGAAAGATGCTGAAGGCACTTTTTTCACCCCCTACGTATTAAAATGAGACTCATTAATACGTATAGATTTTCTGTCGCCTGAGCCAGCTCAGGATTCGCTGTCAACGTTTAATTGGAGGAATTCTCACGGGCTAATTCGGTAGAGGCCTTGTTCACTCGGAAGAGGATGTTGGGGGAAATCCCGTGACATTTTCCCCGACGACCGCTTGATGAGGTGGGAGATTGCAAATTACCCTTTGCCTATTTCACGAAAAAGAGAAGGCAATTGGATATATTTTGTGGGCAAGTTCCCTCAAGGAATCCGGTAGCCTTGCATAAAGAGTGTTATTATGATGTGAGTAATTAAAAAAACGATACATGGTGATGGAAACAAAGACTGATAAAAGAAGCGACGCCACTTATGTGGTTGCCATGGCATGAGGTACCAAGCAATACAGGACTAACTGAAGGGAAGCTGGGCTGAGATTTCATTAAAATTTATACTTATATTAACGAAATAAGTGTACATAAGTATATAAAATATACCTCAAAAGTGGCTTCAACTATTTTGATAATACATCATATCTTGAGGGTTTTACGTGCGGGAAGTTGATTTGGCTAGGCCTGATCTAGTACAAACTAGATTTCAGGGCGAAATCATGAAAATCACTGGAATCAATGGGGACTTCAAAGTAGAGTATTTTATTTAATGACATTAAAATATGGTAAAATAAACTCAAGACTTAGAGACTTGGCCAAAATTTTGCGAGAAAGCTTATATTTTATTTCTCTCCGCCCTAGTTTGAAGAAATGGTCAATATTGGACTTGCGACAATGGGATTTACATAGATATTCCACAAATAAATTTGCTCAGTACCGGTGGTTATATTCAAGAGAAATTCACTCTCCAGATATTTTAAGTTAAATAAATAAAATAAAGAGGGGATTAGGTCTACATGGTAACTAGAGTATTGCCTGCCAAATTGTCTGGGTTAAAATACCGGTGTTGGCTTTTAAGGATCATTTTCCTCAAGGACCCATTACTCCGCCCTTCGGATGGTAATACTGTTACTGTGTACTCGGCTATATCGGGTTGCCAAGTCATGAGTTTAACACGACGAAAATAGCAGAAAGAAAAGAGCTTTAACGATTGCATAGCTAAAATAGTTTTATGAATCGCTAATGGTCAACTTACGGTTAATAATTGTTAAACGGTTCTGTATTTAATTCTTACCCATTTGAAATACATTGAACAGCTCAGGACTGCTGTTAGTCCATAAGATAAATACAGGTTGATGTAGTGAATCAGATTTAATTATTTTTAAAGGTAGATATAAACTTCAGAAATAAAATAACTTGGCTTAGCGATTTAAATTATCAACTGTATACGATTTTAATAAAGAAAGTTGTCTCAGGGCAGATGTGGTGGAAATTATTCATTAGGAATAACATATAAAGTTGTTCTTATACATGACATACTTGCACTTACTGTGTACATTTGAAGACAGAAGTTTTTTAACGCAACCGCCATTTCCTTGTTCTCTTCCAGGATGATGTAGAGCAGAATGTTTCATGTGTAAGTTTTCATTTCCCGAGATGTACGGCTAAGAATGCACTGAAAATAAGAGTCTTATTTATAAGTCGAGCTGTAGTCTACAAATTGGCTCGGGAAGACGAAGGTCTGAGGTTCGTTACCCGGCATAGGTAGTTTTATCCTCTGGCATTTTTCGGCGCATTTTTTGCTGTTCTTTGCCGCAGAGGAGAGCATCTGGTATTGCTCTGCATGTTGAGCGTCGAGAGTGATTATAGGTCCAATCCTCGTGGACAGCCGCTTCTTAGATGCAGAAATTTACCATACATTCTTGATCCTTGATAGAACCGTAATACCATACAGCATTTACAGCGATGAGAAAAGGCATTTTAATGTATTTCTCCTGAAGCCTTCAGCCATTGGAGATCTGTTATAAAAATCTGAGAGGTGTAAAAAAAGAGAACTTTTTTTGCCTACTTTTCTAAAATATCCTGATGTCAAAAATTGCTAAACAGCCGATATCTTGATCGTTTCAATATAAATTGCAGGGCCGGGTGATACAAAAATACCTTTGTGAATTTAAAGGAGCTTTATATAAGGAGACGGTGGAGAAGCGAAGTAGTAAGAAATGACTGACCGAACAACCGAAGAAAACTGACCGAAATTCACGGGTTCAGAAAATTCGGGTGAAATATTCGCCACCTCCATCTAACTCCAAGCTGCATGGGTTTCAATGAGCATCAGCTCTTTCTGAAAGACCACAATTGGCACATGGGAAGGATCTGGCTCACTCTACCTGAATGAGTGAATTTCACTGGCCATTGGTCTATGTACTTGTTGGCCTCAAACCTCACCAAGCGTCAAACTGACCTATCACCAACAGTGGTTAAATTTCAGAAACATAATTCTGTTTATTCAAAGTCAGCATCTACGTCTACATACTTGAAATTCTGACGTAGGCTTCCGCGGTGTTTCCTGATGAAATAATGTTGGATGGTTTCCGGTGTTCCACCGCGTTGTTTGTCTTAAAATGACGACAGTTTCGTCCTCGTTCCAGAGGACATCTTCAGGTCGAAGTGAAGACCTGAAGGGACATATTCGACCTGAAGATGTCCTCGGGAACGAGGACGAAACTGTCGTCATTTGAAGACAAACAACGCGGTGGAACACTGGAAACCATCCAACATTATTTCATCTACATACTTGTCCTTTACTCATACTGTCCTTACTATAGTGAATAGTGCGTGGAAAGTCAGGATTTTTTTTCTATCAGTTCGGTAGGGTATCTCTCTCAATTTTGTCAATTCTATGAGTTTAAAGATATAGTGCGGGGTCAGAATAATATCTTCCACGTCATACTAAAACTCGCCTGATCTGATTTTTTTCTAGTATTCTAAGCCTATCGTGTCCCGTATGGGGTTGTTTGTCCCCCATCGGGCGCCTCCTCAGGTGGCGGATAGGGGAATACCTCCCAGATATGGGTGGTGCCGGGAAAATGAAATACACGGGGTGGACCAAAACTGGTTAAGATAATGAAAACCCTGACAAAAAACACCGGCCCTCTAGGTTGGGGGTTGAGCATGAGGCTAACAACCTCATCCCGGAAAAAGTAATTGTTGCGAATTCTAATCAACAGTGATCAAAGCACAAACTGTTAATAGAAAAAAACAAAGAAAAGAATCTATAAAACTGTCATCAGACCAATCGTAACCTATAGCTCGGAGGCCTGGACGTTGACAGTGAGAGAAGAGAATTTGTTACAGAGGTAGGAAAGGAAATTTCTTCGGAAGATCTATGAACCAGTCAATGAAGAGGGGAAATGGAGGATAAAGATGTAATGAGGAATTGCAGTAGCTGTACGGGGACGATGGAATACTAACAAAGATTAAGAAATCGAGAATTAGATGGACAAGACAAGTATTCGAAGGAAAACCAGAGGGAAGAAGAAGTAGAGGAATACCCAGAAAAAAATGGGTGGATGACGTAGAAGAGAATTGAGGGAAATTGGGGGTCCAGAGGTGGAGAAGGGCAGCGGAGGATAAAAAAGAATGGAAGGAAATGGTGAAGAAGGACAGGGTCCTACATGGGCTGTAGTGCCGATGATGATGAAGCCTATCGTGTAGTCTCCAAGTTTCCAGAGGCTTCCAATCTAGACGTTCCATCAGCTGTGTTACACATACTGTTCGCTCGTACCAACACTAAACATAAAAGGTCATTAAAATAACTTCTTTATATGAGTACAAGTAAATTACGGAGTAAAAAAACAGAGCTGCACTCTTCGATAGATATTCCACTGAGAAAAAAATCTTCTTTAATTGCCTTACATGCATCGTGTTCAACAATCGAATTGCATGGTGCCCTCTGTGATTCGATATTGATGGCCGTGGGTAGGAATTTCAAATGAAATGCTCACACAAATGGCGGTCATTAAAACTCTACACTCGTTTCGTTCGTTTCATTTTCATTTAAAAATCATTTGGTTAATGGAATACTCCCTTCCATCGCGTGCATGCTAATCTGACGACCGGGAAACTACAGCGCACTGGGACACTCTCATTAATTTTCAAAGCTTAATTAAGGCTCCGATCAATATCCAACATTAATGAGCGAAACTATTAAAGACGGTGTAACATTTCAGGAAATTACAGATCAGTTTTTCCTTTGTATCCAAAATAGTACTTTTAAATATATATGAGCCTGAATATTAAAGTAAGGTTTTTTTAAACTGATGATCACGTGGCTTGATTTCGTTATTCTCGAGTTCCAAAAAACAGGGAAATACACATTTTAATCCAATCATTACCGAATGAGTATTTTTGGACTATTCCATAATCAGAGGAGCGATACGGAGGTACAGGAGAGGGATAACCTTTCAAAATCAGGTTTGGTAAGGAGAATCATATGGAAGGGGTACTTACCCCTTAGTGACAAGTGCGACCCTCCTCTCACCGTGAGACACCTCCGGAAGGAGTACGACGAATACCGGGAACTGCGCGTCTAGCTAAGAATAAGAAGAAACTTACCCTCATCCCTTTTGCATATTTCCTTACTTAAACAATTTTTTAAATTGGTCGTTCAATCCTAAGATTGGTTGTAGACTGCAGCCCTCCATCTTTTCCTATCTAATGGTAGTTTCCTTACTCCCTGGAGGTTCTTCTTTTGCTATTTCCTCTTCACTTGGTTCGTGTATTCCGGTCCGGTCTCCTTGGCTTTCCTCTTGGGACTTTTCCACTATTTTTCTTTCGATTATAGTCTTCACAAACACTTAGTGCCTCAGGGTGTACCCAATACTTCTTTACTGTAAAGTATTTCATATGGTCCTTTCCTCTTCTACTCTTCCGTATAATTCTCCATTTCTTATTCTATTCATCCATTTGATATTCAGCATTCTCCTTCAACAAAAGTTTTCAAAAGCTCGTTACTTTTTCTGGTCTTCTTTTCCGTTGGTCCATGTTTCTATGACCAAGTTCAAAACTTTTATCAATCCTTGTTAAAATGATATAAGCTATATGACTTTCTGTACCAGATTTTATTATTTAGTAAAGGTTTCCATAAATGTGTATTGAGCAATATTTCTACTGAAAACAATAGATTGTGCGAGGTTTGAAATGGCCTAAAGCCGTCGACGCACCCTTTAACCTAATTAACAGCCAATCTGCAATGGGTACAACTTGAGGCACGATGAATTTGTGAGGGAAGTAGGAGAATGGAAATCAAAAGAAAAGATAACATTTAATGACAAAGGAAAAACAAAGTTCGTCGATGCAAAGGTATAAAGTGGACGTATGAATAAAAAAAAAGCATAAGGTGATATAATATTATTGGACAGAGAAGAATGAGTAATTTTGTAAGCCTAACTTCGAATACAAAGAATAATAAATTAATTTATTTACCAACATAATTGAGAGTAATATACGGATAAACAATATAAAATGCATAGATCCTAATGATTGTCTTGTATTTTTTTTATCGTTAATGACAGACTTAGCCATCCAACAACTTTAAGACAGGTTTTACGATGTCTCGCTAACGTAAACAGCAAGATCATGAAGCCGTTGCGTTAATCGGTGTTAACTGAAAGTTACGGTTTTTTGAACATGTACATCAGGCCGCCGCGCCTATTAGTTGACGAAAGTGTTATCGATGGGAGTTCGTATTAGCAGAAGTTTTCATACCAAGAAAATATTTAAGCAGAGATTATAAAACCAAGCCTAAATGTCCACCATTACCATAGAAAAGACATACTAAAGACATAAAGAAAAGTAATACTGTGTAACAACACAAAGACAATGTTAATAACTATTCCCCAGTATTTTCATTCAGCTTTATTTACTTCCATCAAAAGACAAATTCCAGACATTGTATACAAATTTAATGGTGATTGCGCGGGAAAAAGTCCCATTTTACATAAAACACCAAAATAATTCCAAACTTGTTTCACATAAAAAGTAACAAGCTATGGAAATTTAAATTAATTTTTTTGAGCATAAAGAGCAAAATTATTGAGGGTTAAAGAAAAACATCATCCAATCGAAGATCGATGAATTAACTCATATCGAGGAGTACTTAAACATTCATTTGGCACAACTGACAACATTTACCCAGTTTTTATATTAAATTCTATAAAATAGTGCTTTGAATTGCACATTTACAGCAAACACGGGGACCAAACAGGAACGCAAATCTCTCCACAAACCGCACATACCACTTTCGTCTAGCAAACGGACACGAGTGATCTTTACAAGATGCATAAAAAACATTGATGGTCAAAAGCCAGCAACAATTACCAAAATGAGAACCTAAAGGAAAGCTAGAGGAAGCTGCGACGAAAAACATCCATGGTTGAAAAGACATTTTGATTACCGAGGAACAAATACAACAGCTTTCTCAAAAAAGAAGGCAGAAAAACCTTTCTAAAAAAGGAATTTCAACGAATGATAAATGTATTTCGGACCAGCAGCAAAGAAAGAAAAAATTGGAAATGAAACAGCGCCGAGCCATGGGCGATGGAAATATTAGCGTCGATTACGCTTACGTAGGACATGTGGACGATTGGCTTGTCAAGAGACGAAAAGGGTACTTTGTGGCGACGGAACCCTCATGGGAGGGACTATTCCCGTCGAAAACGTTTTAGGGACGTGTATGCTGAGTCCCTGAGCCGACCCTGGCTCCTCTAATATCCCTCGTCGCTCCAGGTGACCTGGTAATCCGGGTACACTCTCTTGATGAGGCTGACTGACACCTCGTGGTCGGCTTTGCCAAAACCCTGGGAACAAAGAATGCAAAATGAGATGGAATTTACGATAGGAAAAAAGAACAATAGCCAATAAAAGTGCTCCGCATAACATGGTATTAAAAAGCACTGCCTTAATATTATTACAAGACAAGATGAAACCCTGAATGCTTTGTGCATTGTGAAAGAAAAAGTTGAATTTCTCCTTTGATGATCAATCTTAGTTTGATATTATTACTGCTCAGTGGTAGTAAAAACATGCAATAAATAGTATAAATGATCTTTGTTTAGTTTAGCAGGAACTTTAGAGTGAAACTAATACCAAGCCACGAGTTTAGCAAAAAAACTGAAAAGAAATTGAGGAAAGGAAACATCGTTGTGAGAAAAAAAGAAATAGAAAAAAAAATCGTTAGAATAAATTAAAGACATCTAAAAAGTAACCTTGTACCCATTAAAAACAAGAAACACATTTTTAAATGACGCTGAAAATACTTTGGTGCTATTTTAAATAATTTGGTAGGAAACTTCAATTTAAAGCAAAAATGTAAAAAAAAGTACATACAGATATATTAACCTTAGGCAATGAAATGAATCTTATTTTATGGTCACTTCCAGGAAACTGTATATAAGAGTAGGTAGTTAATTAAAACTCCTAAAAATATTCGCAGAACCTTGTATTTTTGTACGTGAACCTAGCAATCCTTGTATTCAAGGATTTTGAAATATTGTTTCTCGTAATATTCATATTCATTTTTGGTGGATAGTAATCGCGCATTGCCTATCTTTTTTAACCATCGCGTAACTATTTTAAAGGCTGTTTAATATCAACTACGACTCTTAACTATCCGAAAAATCAGCGGAAAAAAGAAAAAAAACAACGAAAGGACACAACTGACTTACATTATTGATTGAAGGGCCGCACAGTGTAACCAACCGCCTAAAAGGTGACCAAAATGAACACTGTACAGACAAAACAAAAGGCAAATGACAAAGTCCGCTTTAAAACCGATTTTTAAGAAGCACAATAAAGTGTTTTCAATTTTGGGGAATGGAATCCCTCGGAAAAAGAAATTTGATTTTAAATAACCATGCCAAAAAATATAAAAAATTGTAAAAAAGGATAAATTATCAACTTTTACTCGGACAATCTGTTCAATATTTTCATAAGTAATATGTCATAATTAATGAAAAATATTATAAATAGGGGAAGCTTTGGGTAGAGTTAGGTATCTAAACACTTAATCCTTGAAGATTTTATCTAATGGTAAAAAAAATAAACAGATCCCCGCATACCCCATAACTTGAGTAATTAATGAAGGAAATAGCTTGAGTTGTGTATGCAATGCGGGTGGACATGCGATGAGTTGAATTCGTCACATTGCATCAGTCACTTTAATTTTTTATATCGTGTTCGGTTTCAGCGAACACCAAAAATACGTGGGTACCTACCGGTTGTTAGGTAAATTTTAATGAAATTTCGCATTTTGGCCACCTTTCAGGCTTTTGTGAACCGTATTGGTTATATCGTCCGTGCCCACCGCATGACCAACACGGCGTCGGCATTTTATGGAAGCGATTGGCGGCCATGAGGATCTAATGGCAGCGCAGAGTGTTTATTGTGCTATGAGAGAGGCGGGCCCACGAATAAGCAAGTGGCTGTTATGAGCGGGATTCCCTGGCGAAAGCGGTCGGGTGGTTGTTGACGGAGCAGCAGGTCGGGACACGTGGGATACGGGGCAATTGTTGTCACGGAAACAGAAACAAAAGTGGAGAGAGAAAGAGAGAGAGAGGTTGGAGGTGGGGAAACATGCTGCGGAGGGCGAATGACGTCAGTGGACGCGAGTTGATTATTATGAATGAAAAAGCTCGGCATAAAGGAGAATTTTGTGGCACAAGGGTGTTTTTCGAGGTAGTTTAGATGGCAACAGAGTTTACAATAAGGGTATTTTGTAAAACTAAATGAACAGAATTGTAGCAGCTTTGCGTAGTACTTATATTTAAATACTATAGGCATATTATAGTGAGTATAGAATTTTTTCATAATAACTATAATTAATTCTATAGTTATTTGGACTAATCTATATAGAAATATAATTGTAATCATAACAATATGCATTATGATATAGATATTCTGAATATGGGACTATGGCCGTAGTGATTCAGCAACTACAGGATTATGGATGCAACTCAAAAATAGCTGGTGCCACTACCACCCCAAAAGTTATTACTAAGGTCAGCAGTCGTCAGATAATAGACAAGTCAATAAAGTCGCGACAAGTAGGACACAGTTTTTGCAGCTTGCGGATAGTAGCACCGCACACCGCTACTGATCGAAGGGTCCCGGGTTCAAATCCGGGTGAAGCCTTTGGACGCCCCCATACAAAAAAATCCTCGGAGTGCGAGGTGGCCCAGGGAAAGGAACTGGCCCCCCTACCCTGAATGTGTGAAATTCACACGCCTGTGTGAGCTCCACCCTCGACTATCCAAACCAACCTTCGGGTTGAATCGCTGAGTGAGTGAAGGTCTCATTACTTGAAAGGGAATATATTACACAATCTCCTTGAGAGTGAGTCGCATGGTTAGTTTGTATCAAAAGTAAACAGAAACAATAAAACTATTGTAATATTTATACAAGGTAGATCGTTGCGCATTCGATAAATCGTTTGGTTGGAACGGTGTGACGTAGTGTGTATTAAATCAAGTGTACGGACTCCATTGTGTATTTGATACTCGTGTGGTACTTGGATACAACAGCAATGTAAGGAAACATGTGGGGGAAGAGGATATTTTTAGATATTCCTTTGATACTTCTGCAAAGGCTAAGCAGTACCAGGCTTGCCATAGACAAAACAACTTCAATGTTGAAAATGTTATGAGTCTCAACTTTCATTTGTAAATAACTTGTTGCTAGGGTTATTTCCGCTTTAAAAAATATTTTTTTCTCGAAATAAACATTCACTAATTATAACCGATCAAATATGTTGTATTTCAGTTATTAAGGATGCAAATATCTACTTGATTCCATTCGGTCGTTCCTAAAAAAACTAAAGTATCGGAGCTATCATAGATTATTCCAATGTTAATTCTCGAGTTATCTCCTGTTCGTGTCATCCGGATGACGTCATGCGCATGATGGACTCATTTTGATCACGGGAACGTCCCAAATTGTATTAGTGTTACCTTGAAGAAAACGTAGTTTAAGCGCAGTGTTCGCAATCGTTCGAACTTACTCCACATTACAATACTTCGGATGCCATACCGGCTTTGATTCAATTGAGAAAGTGTGCACTGAGGATTATTTAGTGAAACGATCTGTTACTCGTTAATCGAATGAGAAAATGCAATAAAAAAGATGCGAGTTAGTGGTGGAGGATATTATAGCGCGATAAACTGAAGCATAAATAGGAAAGGGATTCCGGGAGTATCATTTTTCCGATTCCCTAAAGATGCCATCAGGTTGGTTGGCGCATATCGATATAATGGCTTTAATAAACTAAGGTATAGAATAAAAAAATCCATGCCAAATAATTTCCAGTATAACTTTATATTAATGTCAACAGCTTTTTCCAATATTAAATTCCTCCCACACGAGCCATGAAATTTTTTTCCAAATATTGGCAACTCGAATGAAAATAAAGAAATAAAGCACAGAGCAATCAATTCATGGCAACCTCACTGCAGTGCGCATCGGTAGTGTAATTGGATATATCCATTATTTAGGGAAAACTCAAATTTTAAGCTAAAGTTGGTTTATTAACAAACAATCACAGATAATGAGAGATAATTTTACTCATCCAACTAATGAAAGAAGCAAAACAACGCATTTTATGACATCACTTTGAAATTATTATATTTGAATGCAGTTCTATTAAAGCAGTCAATTTGATACTAATATTTGCTCAAAACTATTTTTTTACCACAGAACGGAATATTTCAGTACATACGTCATCGGTCTACCAAATACTCAAAATTATAATTATAAATGATACGAACTATCACTATTTGTATTTAAAAGATAGCGGTTATCTCTATCAAGTTATAAAATGTTCACCATAGCAGTCAACTGTTTAACGATTCCCATTTGTTCAAAATGACTTTTCCCAATTCTAGCGGTTTGAAACAAAGCTTAGTTATTTATGTAATTCTTACCTATGAAATTAAGAGGGCCAAAAGGAATATTTAATCCAAGCCATGTGAAGTCAGTTATTAATACGAGATATGTAATCATTGATCATCAAATCAGCGTAACGAAAGAGTACGTTGAGGAAAATGGGGGAAAACTTGCGTCAAAACATTAAGAAAAGTGTCAAGAGTCTAATTATTAAAAACGCAACTTAGGTTCAAAGACTTTTTCACTGGGAAAAGAGGATGTAGGTCAACTGCAGGCATTTAAGATATGGGTTTGGAGAGTTAACCCCTTGTCACATTTATGTAACCGAATATATAACGAATAAAGCTAATAAAAAATAATACGAGAATACGAGAAAAAAAGAATACGATATGTCAATAAAAGTGGATACACAAAATTTAAAAAATGTACATAAAATATACAATATGATCCGCTGTCCAAATGAATGATAGTTATCATAATTAAATTAAAATAAACAATATTAAGTAATTAAAGAAAGATTTCAGTAATCGTTGGAAAAACTTAGGATTTTAGGCAGGAAAAGACACGAAGATTGGAGAAGGGATTTAATAAAGGAGTATAATAGCTAGTATTACACAGGGAACATTCAATAAAACGTCGCATGCATAAGCGTATTGTTGCCAGTGTAAACAGTAACCAATCTGGATAAGCACTAACTCGTGAAAAATCTTCCGTCGGAGTAAAATCCTACGCAAGTTCTTGCAGAAAAAATTGAGGAAGGAACTTGCCAGCGTGAACCCACGTGGGTGCTTGCAGCAAGCAACTTTTGACAAACATTGCAAGCGTAAACAGCTCTGCATGCCCGCTTTTCTGCCGAGGAGGCGAGGCGAACTTCAGGTGAAGCCATTCTCCTTTCACCCTACTTCTAACGATAAAACGACCTTAAGGCTACGTTTACTATGGATGCGAGTTCTGACGAAAATGTGTTCTGACGAGTACGTCCGAAATCCTCGTCAGAACAAGGTGGTTACATTGTGCGCGTTTTCTGATAGTCAGTACCTACGTTTCTGCCGCCCAGCAAAGATGGATGAACTTGATGACTTTTATTTTCTTGAAAATTATGTTATTAAACCCTTCATCAAAATATAAAAAAAAAATGTACTCAATGCTTGTGTTCAGTTCTGTAGCCACTTTCTCCCACATTTGCCGAGAAATATCTCTGTTGTGATAATTCTTATCTTTCATGTCCCACAAACACCTGTTGTCGCACACTAGATTAATGAGTTTATCAATGTCCATGGTGACCAAAGAACTCGAAAGTCAATGCAGGAATACACCCAATTCGGACGCGGTCGCACGAAAAATCAAACTCGTTTGATCGCTCAAATGGTTCTGACGACGTCGTGCAAAATATACTGACGTATTCGTTGCTGCCACTGTAAACACTCTCAATGTAAAACAGGCGTTTGTTTGTTCGGACGAATTCGTCAGAACTCGTCCGAAGTCGTCAGAACACATTTTCGTCAGAATTCGCATCCATAGTATCCGTAGCCTTAGGGTAGCTATTTCCGCCATATAGTGAGTCCCTAGAATCATGTGATTACCGAATGAAACCGTGAGATGGGACAGATGTTCTATACGACGATTTATTATGTTTCCTGCTTTAAAGTGGAATATTTTTTCTTTTTCAGAAGACGCTACATACAGCTTAGGCACTCGAGAGCGGACGATATGCTTTTTATTGCTTCTACTTGGCAACTTCTCATTGAGATAGGTTGGAGGAAATGAAAATGCACATGCCTAATGAAATTAAACTGATATTGTCAGTGATTCAACATTTTGTGCTCAGAAAACGTGTAGATGCACAGTTTTAGGCCTATTGCGCTAATGGTAAATCACGGACACTCAACGTAGAGGAAGCGGCTTCAACTTGGCTTATGCCTTGTTCCCATTACGTTCATCTTACGCTAGTTATAAAATGCCGGATATCCATTCAGCGTCCCAAAGAGAAATTTCAAACCTGCGAAAAGAACAGCCTTCAGAGAACTATAAATGGTGCACAGTAAAATAGGCTTGGGCAAAAAATATCGATATATCAAAAACTCGATATATTTTTTAAAATCTATCGATAATTATCGTCGATATTTTTCATGTCGATGTATCAAAAATTGATTTTTTTTCCGAGTATCAAATTCGATATATTTGTTTAGCACGTCACCATTGTAAAGTTGTGTCTCCAGCTGCGGTGTCTAGTGCTATAACGAAACGAAGTGATGATATTCGCTTAGAACATAGGCGAATGGGACAACTTTCTCCAGAAGTACGATCTGCACAAACAGAACGAGAAAACGCTGATAGAAGTTCAATTTGGTCCAGACATGAACACCTATTATCTCTTAGCACTACTACGCAAGAGGTTCCTAGCTCTGGCTCTGTCCCTAATGAGCTGAAGCAGTATCAGTACCAACCACTACTGGAGAGGAAATCAGATCCAATAAAGTTTTGGGTGAGCTCCCGACACTTCACACCGGTTCTTTCGGAAATCGCGCTGAAGTACTTAATATGCCAAGCCTCATCTGTTCCATCCGAAAGAGTGGCTTCTGCAGTTAACTTGGTGGTACCGGACAACAGGAGTAGATTAACGGGGGAACATGTAAAACAGAGAGTTCTTCTGATGTCAATATCAGACAAATACTGGTTTGATTGATTAAAATTGATTGTAAAAATAAAAGATTTTTTATTACTTCTACATGTCCATAATTTTCCAAATTGTACTAACAACATTTTTATATATTTTGGTGAAACTTTAAGGAACCACTTGTTCTGGAAAAATTATCGATATATCAAAATATCGATAATTTTGGCTCGATAACTATCGATACATGTTTTAAATATTGATACGATATCTATCGATATATTGTTTTTACTTGCCCATCCCTACAGTAAAATGATGAAGAAAGTTGAAGAGAAGGATGGAGACACGAGTAATTGCGCTGGTAAGCTGTAATTAAAGAATGTAAGGGAAGTGACTCCGTCTCCAGGGAATAAGAAGAAAGCATCGGACTTAACTCTCTCACTTACCGGAGTCATATGGCTGGCGTTCCCACAGAGAATTTTTAACCGGCGTAACCAACCAAACAGAGTGAGCCGACCGTGGAAAGAGATCTTACCTCGGTTGGCGTTAACTGGAGTTTTCATTACAAAATGTAACCAGCGTAAGGCCTAACCGGCGTATGACGAGCGTAGTTTAGACGGGGCATTACGGCCGAGTATACTCAGCGCCACCTCTGGTTGTTAACCCCACGAATATATATAATCTGCAAGGTCAAGGACCGAATACCCACCGAAATACAAGGCGGTGTTTACTAAGTCAAATGCTGTTGCGGAGAATCATACATCGGCCAAATATCAAGAGCCTTGAAATGCCGAATCAAGGAACACCAGAGGGCCATCAAGAACAGGCAGTTTCGCGCATCTGCTGTCACCGAACACGTTTGGGGAAGGGCCCACGCACAACGCAGACTTATATTTGTGGATAACCCTATGGGCTGCATCGCCAAGGACGATTTTTGATCTCAACAAAATGTAGATGCCAGAGCGGTCGTTCTAATATGACAGACTAAATACGAAAAGGTGACAGTGAAATTGTACACTCCATCAAATGCTTTCTAGGAAATAATAACATTAATAATGCTGATCATTTCAATAATATCACAAACGACCGATTACGAAAGGCGAAATTAATTGAATAATGGCTATACATTATCATGAGGAGCAAAAAAGAAAAGGCAAGTCTGCAATATAATTCTGTAATTCATTAAATCCTCATTAATTCCACACTAAATCTTCATTAAATCGTACGAATTATTCGTTTTATAAAAACAACTGAATAATATTTTATTAACTGGTATAATTGGTATAATATTTGAAAAATCCATATAGAGTACCTATATGTTTAAATAGGAAAGCATTTTACCACAATATGACTAAATATTTCATATTATCCTAGATAGACTCATGGTACAGGTAAATCAAGACGTAAAATATACTACGGACTAGAATAAATATCATATTCCGTCCGCTTAAAACAGTAATTAAAATAACTTAACAACTTCGAATGTAATTAATAAATTAAAAATGCAAATATATTCTTTTCAGTATTATTGTTGGTAATCATATAATGGCCTTGCCCCCGATCTGTTTTAAAATAGGTTGAATAGTGCGCACGATGAGACACAAATAGAAAGCAGTTGAGCGGTTATGCAGAGTTGAACGGCGCACGAGAGTGAAGGGAAAGCACCATAAATCATTATGAAATATGCGATCATAGCGATAACGACAACAAGCATGCGAAATCATAATGATGCTAGCGTATGGTAATACCAACGCAATGTTTTTATTTCCAAAAAGAAGCTGCCATGAGTTCATCTTTATACGATTACGGCTCGTTTCACTTGAGATTCTGCGATGATGAGGGCAAACGTGGTGGAATGAAAAAACAGCTTATTTTTAACTGAATAAAAAAAATTACCCAAGTGCTTCAGCTCGGTGGGGTGGGAGTGAAACAAGAAGGTCACGTGGATCCTTGAGATCGACACAGGGAAGAGGAAATCGGGTCAAGTACACTTAAGCTCCCCAATGAATAGAACTGCGATTGATTCCCTACGCCGCGCGCTACCTTTTCAAGCTTTCGTCCGAGAACCCAGAGCACACGAGAGGTCTTTAGCATACAGACGCAATTGCGAGAGGCCCTTTAGAATACCTTTATGCCTTCCCGACTCAATGATATATACCTATAATGAGTTGCGTATTATGATGAGGGAGTTAGCTTTTAATCCCAAAGTCACGTGCACAGAATATAAATCGAGGTCGCTTTAGGGGTCGTGAGTTATTAAGAGAACGTGGATACATCTATCCCAACTAGAAAATCGTGCTGGCGAAAATTTCGCAGGATTAAAGCGTTTATGAATAGACAAACTAGCAAATCAACTCCGACTTCATTAAGGCACTTCCGCTGTGAAGCGGATTACTAAAATTTATTTAATTCATAAACGTGTCCTCTGATAAAAACAAAATCATGCCTTTTACACACTATTTTTCGCGAATTGAACTTGAAATTGCATGGTGTACAACGCGAGAATGAATGAAAAAAGGGGAAAAATATTTTAATATCTTATACGAATGCTATTATCGAGGAGAAAAGAAGCGAATTCTCCCAGGAAGTTGAATATTAACGAAATTCAGGCACCTGGCCATGTTATTTTTTTGTTATAAGTAATATATCGATACAATTGGAGTCAAAATGCGTTTATTCAATATAACTAGTGCAGTATTCGGTTCTTATGGCAGGAAAAAGTCTATTATAAATATATTAGTCGAGTATTAATCAGCATATTTCGTTCCTTAATTTCCATTTTTTTACCAGCTAAGGCATGTTATCAGTGAAAGCAGCATTTTTAAACAGTACAAACAAAAAAGTAAATTTAAATATTTTTTTACTCATTCGCAGCGGAGGCAATTTGAGCATTAGTCTTCGAGAATTGTTGATAGGAGAAAAATTGGTAATACAGTAAGGGAAAAAGGAATTTATATTGTAGAAGTTTAGCTTCAGACCTCATTGCTGGTGTTGTTTTGGAGATGTAGCATCGCTGAAACCTAGGTCACAATATATATATCTTTCTATTTTTTGGTGGAAACTTACCAAAATTGACCGTTCATTATGTTCAAATTCCACCATACCACGCCGAAGTCTTTAAAATTTGAAAGGCATAATATTAAAATTAAAGTAATTAAATGTTTTTTTTCAATTGTCTTACGGGCTGGCTAGAATTCACAAATGGGTCGAATTGACTCGTGGGCCGAAGTCTAGTATTAAATATTTTTTTACTCATTCGCAGCGGAGGCAATTTGAGAATTAGTCTTCGAGACTTAGAACTAGTCAACCATTGCCAATCATGATGATGATTTTTAATTGCGCCAAAAGTACGGCGATGAAATAATTTGACAATACCTCGATAAAAAATCCGGGAAACGAACCACAGACTTTCGGCTTACCAGACCAATGCGAAGCCCTCCACGCTGCACAGGTTTCATAATAGAAAACACAAAATTGAATAGCACTATATTCCACAGATTTAATAAAAGGTAGGTACAACGAGTGTCAGCTGTAAAGCCATCATCAGGTACAAAGAGTTATCGTCAAGGAAGCGGTACATATATTCGTGTATTTTGGCACTACTTCCAGTTTCTTACAACTACGATTGAAAAATATGTTCAGTTCCGCTTTGCGAAACTTCAGGGAAAGTCTTAGGAAGAGCTTCGCCTGGTCTGCCATACTCGCATTCCGAATGAACGTAACTGTGTCCGGCGAGACGTAGTGGAAGGATATCATAATTAAACACAAAATTTGATGGCATTGTTCCACAGATTTAATAAAAGGTACAACAGAAAGGTACGAGGATTCATAATCTTGGAGGCATTTATTTTTAAGATTTAAGGGAAATAAATCCTCAAAAAAGTCCACACAAATTGCCTCGAGAATCATAAAGCCCGTGTAGCGCGGTGGTTTGTGCATTTGCTCGGCAAGCCAATGGTCCGCGGTTCGATTCCCGGTCAAGGTGAATAATTTTCCAACTACCATGTTTTTTAAGGTATCATGATGTCCAGTCCCTTCCCTATTTGCTCATGATTAGCAAGGATAGGCAAAGGTCAAATAATATAAGGATCGGGGGAAGATACAAAATATATCCGGCGAGCCGGCGGACCCAGAAGACCTGCCCGACTCCGAATCTGATTCAAACTCCTCCGACGAAGAAGACGGGAACAACTCAGACGACCCGCATGGTGGTAACGATCCATCGGACCACTCTGACTCAGATTACGGCACCTCAACCGAGGAAGAAGAGTCCGACGCGAATAGGTGGCGCGTCATCCCTTCCCCGCAGGACCAGATCCCGCTCCCGGACTTCCCCGGTAGCCTGGAAAACATCGCACTCCCGGACACCCCTCTGGAGGACGACCAGGAAGAACCGCAAGGAAACCGGCAAGCAACCGGAAATTGGCAAGTATCAGTTGCCTATCCCCCCAAAATGAACGAGCATATCTCACGTGTTGGCGTGTCACTGCCAAAAACCGGTACGGCCCCCTTTCTCTCACAACGCACCACCCCGTCTCCAATCATGGATAAATTTATCGCTGCCTTCCTAGAAGCCGGCAAAATAGTGCCCTGGGCCATTAAGTGCTCATTTCGTTGTTTTACTGTGCCGAAGCCTAACGGTTCCGCCAGGTTTATCCAGGACCTGTCCCGTTGGACCCCGCATTTTAGGAAGCCACATTTCTTCTTATTAGGCCCGGCAAAGGCATTACCAAACTCCCTCAAAATTCCTACTTAATAGACCTAACTGCGGCCTTCTACCAAATACAAATTCATGTCCGTCACTGGAAATATTACGGCATCGTGTATAACAACCAGAAATATGCGTTCAACAGGCTCCCGATGGGTCATCCCCTTTCCCCCTACGTGATACGGTGCTGGGCAGAAGACGTGAAAGTGTTATTATCTCACAGGTTCCCTGTTAAAGTTATTTGTTACCTTAATGACTGGTTACTTTAAAGCCCCAATAAACAGTGCGGTTACCAAATCTCGCAATACCTACATCAGACTCTAGGCATCACAGTGAACATTATAAAAACAGTGTTTGTCCCAAAACAAAAGCTCAAATACCTAGGCGTCCTTATTAACACTACAGACATGTCCTTACGCCTTACTAGGAAATCCATAGCACGTGTTACCCAACTCATCCCCATCATCCCATTGCTACGTAGGAGTGATCAACCAAAAGCCGCGGGAGACCTTTCCCGGGTCTGTTGGGTTTTGCGACTCCCAACTTTCTTAGTGTCACAGGTATTCACCCACGACATTACATGGTGGTCGCAGTTGGCGCAACAAGAAGTGTTCATAAAAGAAGTTACATTAGGACGGGCTGTAACTGCCTTACTATCCGTTGCAAAATTCCGTCACCCGAGTTTGGAGGCTAATATCTCACAGACGACTTAATCGATTTTAAAATGAAGTACATCACATTAAAGCTTGTTTATTTCTGCGTTCATTGATGGTAAACAAAACATTATACCGTTTATATTAATTTCAGTGTGTGCTTAAAAACAGAATTTTAGCGCATTTTTCCGGGTACCGGACGGATGCATCGCATTTACGGCTTCGTAATATCAACACGGTTCAAGACATCAACATATCCTTTTCAAATATTGTAGTAAAGATCTTTCTTAACAATTATACGAAGTTTCATAATATATAATGCATTAGTATTTTAGTTATAGATGCAAACGCAATGCTGCGTTATATTTCGTTTCGCGCATCCCTGAACACCGCCGTTTGGACCTTCTTCAAGCTCTCAAGTTCATCATCATGAATCCACTTATAAAATCTTAAAGGAATTCGTTGGTTAATCAATATTGATTAACATGAAGTCTGGAAAAAGAGCGCGTTCAACTGCCAGGAGCATGCACGGAAGAGAAAGGGAGAGACGCGCACTGTTGCCCAGTCAGAGGGTTGTCCGTAAGGCGCGCGAGGAACTTTTTTATTTTTAAAACACACTAAGCGTTTCACCAATTTTATGGCATCGTCAGGTGTAGCAGTTTGTTTACATATGTTATATTGTTGTCGTTGTTAGATACAGAACATTAAATTGGATTTTAAAGTAAAGTTTGCATTAAAAAATTACAAAAAGGAAATTAAACCAAAATTAAAAAGGAGGGTAAAAAAATATTAACATGAAAATAATAACAAACATTTACATACAATGCTTGGCAAAAACAATGAAATCAAGGGGTGGTGTTATGAGAAAGGTCAACGGTAGCTTAGCTAAAGCACTTAACGCGAATGAAAAGAAATCGATATATTAATGTCTAATTTATTTTAAGATTTAGCATTGTACCTGAAGATGGCTATGTAAAAAACCCGAGACTCGCGTTGTCAATTTAAAATAAAGTGAACAGTACTATATCGATTACTTGTCATTTCTGATAATGCAGTTCCACCACATCTCACCGGATACTGTTGACTTAACTTGAAGCGATACCGAGGGATTCGGCACGGCGAATGATTTTTTCCTCCGTGGAATTTTCACTTTTGTGCTGACTCTGTAAATGCAATACGGTGGCTAGTCCCGGTATCCTCAAAATTCATCAATACTTTCGGCGTATTTTTTTTTTCAAAACAACCATTCAATATGGCCTATTGCGCATTTATTACAGCTCCAATATTTCCCTGTGATATTGCAGTCTATTATCTTCCTTAACCTATGCTTCACAATGATCTATGAGTGATGAAGGAGGTGGGATAGAGAAAGAAAGAGAAAATTTCGGGAACAGGTAGCCGCGCGTTTCATGCCTGTCGGCGAGCGTAGTGGTCGAGGCCTGTTCTCGCAATTACAGAAGGGGAGAAAAGAATTATGAACGGCTTGGGAGAAGGAGTTGATGCCCAGGAGCGTGAGTGGAGATAGTTAAGGCGGATTCTCTCAATATTTACAGACGGGGGCGGTGGTGGTCTTTAGTGATCGGCAGCGGAAGTTGTGGTTTCCTAATTGCTGAAGGATTATATGGCCGCTAGCTTCGGCTCCCACCACTACAGGCAGCCAAACATAAACTTTCCCTCGACGGGGAGGTAAATAAGACTATTTTCGGGACTGAAATCTGCGTGAAATATGATATTTTATGAGGAAAGCGGCTAAAGTTCTGAGGAATTAAGTTTGATACTGACAATTTTTAATAAAGCTTGAACAAGAGATATTTGAATCTTTACCAAAACGCCATCACCACGCACCTCACTCATAATGAAAAAAGTTCGGGATAGAGTTTTCAACGAATTTTTGACTAAACTCATGCCAGACATACGAAATGATGCCTGCTGATGTTCCACAGTAAGCCTAGCCGATTTTTTCTCACTTTTTACTCGTGACCACTATCTCTATAATAATGTAAGAGAAACAATTGCACTTTTCCACAAATTGGTTTATTGCGTACAACGCGTTTCGGCTCACAGAGCCATCATCAGGTACAAGACCTGATGATGGCTCTGTGAGCCGAAACGCGTTGTACGCAATAAACCAATTTGTGGAAAAGTGCAATTGTTTCTCTTACATTATGAAGAACTTCCACGATATCTCGCCTGAATCTGTTGAATTTACTATAGTTAGGTACACAGGCGTTGAAACCCCTAATGTACGGCCTTAAAGAATTATCTTCAGCCATTTTCGCTTACATCTAACGTCACGAGATAAAGACGTTGATTATCTCGGCAAAGCATAGGATTTTATGCCTCGTAAATAGTACTGGGGTGAGAAAAATTAAGATTTAATTTTAACTGCAATATTTACAGGATAATTTACAAGATTACACACAAAGTTAAAGATATGAAGAATGAAAAAGAATTTATTGTATTTGTTTGACCTAATCAATACTGGGGAAAATACTTACCTAGTGAGTAAAATTAATTTTTTTGTGCCAAAACTTAATTTAAGGCCAAAAAGGGCATTTTATTTTAACCATGTCAAAACAAACTATTGTGTGAACTCAACAATATACAGATTGTGTCAAACCTATAACAAACATTGCCATGAACTTGAAATGTTTCAAAAGAGAAGCCATTTCTGTTTTCAGCTAAACAAAATTGTTTCATAAATGATGTTGTAAACGCTTCTCTTTATATACATATGTATGTGTTATATTGATTGTATGTTATATGTGATAATGTTTGCCCTGTAATTTTTTTGTTGGGCGAAGATGTAGCATAATAAAAAAAGTTATGTCACAATTAATAATTGCTAGCCTTAAATGCAATTAACACGTGAAGACATGAATTTTGAAACTGAAGATCCGACTGATATATTTCCTTTTGAACAAGTTACGCGAAGCATATGCCAAAGACTATTCTTTGCAGTTTAGCATATTTCATAATTGGCAATTATTTTAAAATACGTATTAATAAGAAAAATATGAAATAAGTATGTATTCAGCGGTTTTAAGCCAAATTTAAACTGCTTCTGTTAGTAGTAATAAATACTAAAAATTAAATATAATTGGTTATATGTGTATCACTCGCATTTATATACAGCAAGTGGTAGTTGAATAGTGAAAAATAATTACGTCTGCACCAGACTCTGCCAGTCGTCAAAAGTGTTTTGGCAGATGCTGATTCCATACTGGATGGTTGCGAGCCGAATTGCCTGTGAAGTCCCCTCCACGTTACTTAATTTGACAAAAAAATGTAATTAGTAAAGCAGCAAAAACTGTAAGACAGTGTGTTTGACAGTTATCGAATGCCTGGGGAGTTATTTTTGAACCGTTCAAGAGAATTCCGATCGCGTAACTAAGGAGTCACGTGGTACAATAACGAACGGTTCGAGGTTCCGGTGTCAAAGGGTGTCAAACATTAAGATCAGGTGAGGTTCAGTACGACACGGAGGATGTTATTTGACCCCACGCTATACATATAGATGAGAAAGAAGCGGCAAAATAAGAGAGATACACTGACAAACTGATAGGCTCACTAAAATGCTTCTTTCCAGGCAGTATTAGTGACTACAACAAAAACAGCGACACTTAAACACAGCGTTTACACGCAATTCACTTATGTCTACTTCCCCGTTCTTTTTCCCTATTCCTTCTCCTTTAAATCGATGATGTCCTAGCTCCTTCTGCCGCACGCCTCTGTGGTGGCTCTAAGGGTTGTATGTAGATGTATATCTGGATCCCTACTTGGTTGCTAAGTTAAGAGTGCTTCAAGGGCATAGCTCTATTTGCCGGATCGACGGTAAAATAGGAGCTTTGCGTAATAAGTGGACCAAAGACGACATCGAGTTTCTCTCCTCCTGCTCTCCTCTACCAAAACATATCTCCCTAACATCTAACTTAACACCTTAATTACTTACTCCTCGGCGCTATAGCCCTTGTAGGGCCTTGGCCTCTCCGACAATGTTAGCCTAGTCATTATGATCTACTGCATGCGTTCTCCACCTTCTTATTCTCATCTTTCTCAGATCATCCTCTACATCATCCAACCATCTTTTTCGAGGTCTTCCTCACAATCGTCTACCACCAGGATGTCCAAGGCATATCTTTTTCACCATCCTATCCTCAGGCATTCTCTCAACATGCCCTAACCACCATACCCTCTTAATTTCTGCCACTATGTTAGGATGATTGTAGAGTTCCTCCAGTTCTATATTTCTCCGTATTCTCCACTGTCCGTCTTCCTTTACTGCACCAAAAATCTTTCTTGGCACTTCCCTTTCCCATCTTTTAAGCTTCCTCAAACTTCCCCAAATAACCACAGCATTCAGTCGCCAAACTTATACGGCAACTGCGGAAGGACTGCGCCAAATCCCTAGGGAACGAATAGATACTCTACGTGTTTAAAGCCAGTCAGCGAGAAATTACTATAGCGTGTTCCACATTTAGTTGACAGTATGGGGCTTATGGAGAACGCTGTTACCAAGCTTCCGCTCCGTGGGCGGCATCCTGACAACATAGGCAACCACTTGTAACTCCGCGCCAAAATTATTTAGTTTCAAAGAAGTGTTTAATTTTGCACATAATAAGACTCATGGGGATGCTTTTTTTATATGTAAAGGTTACATGAATTACCGGAATATAAAGTAAACATGTTTTTTCAAAATCCCGTATTTTTTAAATGTAAGTTACGTATATAAACTGAATAATGAAATAGAAATTTTTTAATTCCTAACACTTCATAATAAGTTTCATTCACCTCGCGTGTCGATAATTTATAGCATGCCATGCCATGGGTTTCGAAAGTACAGATGTTTACGTAAATATGAAGGTTAGGAATCGATTTTTTGGAGAATGCTGAGGAAATATGGGGCATTGCCATGCCTGAATAAGGAATAATTTTCCGATAATGCCACGAGAGATTTGTGGGTGAGAAAAACTTATGTCAAATGTCGCCAGGGGTGTCGACTGTCTCCTTTTTGCTTGAGGCACTAAATGGTGGGAAGGGGTCACAGTGGGGGACTTCAAAGGCCAGCGCTTCTGGGGACCTTGAGTAAGGGAAATAAAAAATAATTATATCTTTTAGCGGGTTGTTCATCATATTTTGTAGAGTTATTTCTAACTTCTCATTTGAGAAAATCTTTTTTCCTGTTTTCTTAAGATCATAAATTTTAATGTGATGATAAAATATACCGCACGCCGTAAACTTCCCGTTCCCTTGCCACGACCGCAATGTCCGAATCACCCTTCATGGTTTATCCAGACTGGATCACTGGACGGCGCGCCGCCATTCCCTCCTTTCAAGGTTTCCCTTCTGCTTGAGCTCCCCATAAGCATCTTGAGCCTCGTCTCCATTCCCGTTCATTGTCCCACGAGTAACCGGGCCTGACGCCAATTGCCAAGATCCTTTTACTTATCTTTCCTTAGGCTAAACCCTCCGATCTTTCAGAGCCTGAGACGGGAATCGGAGGAATGGATTCGACCGCATCTGGCGTTACGTGGTGGAACAGCATTTCAGTAATGAAATTAAACTGCAGTAGTTATATTGCCCTCTAATATTTAATGTACAATGATACACGGCGCGTGTTTCAACGTTTAGGGCGTCATCATTATGTATGTCATCATACCTGATGACGACGCCCTAGGCGTTGAAATAAGCGCAGTGTATTTTTGTACATTAAATATTAGTGTACAGTACAACTACTGCAGTTTAATTTAATTACGCGAGGATAGACGCTGCGGGTGACCTGGAGCAGTAACTTAAATGCCCCTAGGCTACCCCAGACCCAACCTCCCTCCCAAACACTTGAGGGTGCTATAATTATGGGAAGTAGGATAAGACGCCAAGCAATCCAAACGAACAAGGAAATGCCAAAATCCCACTACCCACCTCCGAAATACCATTCTTGAAAATGATTCCAGCATGAAACATTTTCGGGTTTGCTCAATTACCTACTACCAACTGTAATTGTATTTCGATTCAGTGATTTACCAACAAACTTATTTATTATTTTGATTCAGTGATTAAGCAACAGACGTATTTATTAGGTGTTTTTATTTCTTTAACGCGCTAAGCAATGTTTATCGTCTGTCCAACATTGATCCACGTCTCGTCTGTGTACACAATCTCCCTTCACTCACGGCGATATGTTTTCAAGTGTTGAATAATAATGAAGCCAACGAATAATATCGTCTCTTTCAATAAGCATGCTTCGTCTGCCCCTGCGTTTGTATACGAAGCCTATGTCAACAAGAAGACGGTATTACGTGGTTCTCTTGAAATTAGGAAGATCCTTTTGTATATTTACGGAGTTTAGAATTGTTTTTAGAGTTGGAGGAATATTTTTCATTAATGATTCATGAACTTTTCTGCGAACTCCCGATCTTACGAAATCATCATAGATCACTGATCTGGCATTGTTATACGGTTGTTTAATTATTTTCTTTTTCGAAGGAGTAACCAATGCACCGCGGGATGCTTCCTTTCTTACCCTGTTGATAGTAGACTGTGAGCACCCAGCATCTTTCGAAGTATCTTTGCAGGCTTCAGCGACATTGAGCGATTTGTTGAAATATTTGAACACATTAAACACCATTTCTCTTTCACGGCTTCTCAACTTCTCCCCTTTCCTCCTCTTAGTTTCGGACATGGCGATAGCACACTGTTGGAAATAAATTGATCTGGAAGATACTCCACAGTGCTGTTGCACTATTCTGCACACCACACACCACTTTTTCACGCATAAAAATCTGATGGGAAACTAAACGCCTTCGCCCATTCTTTCCCTGGTCCCTCACACTAACTTAGTCTGCCATTTTTTTGCAAGGTGAACAAAATGTTTCTACAAATTCTTAACTCGACAAACGAGCGAGGAGGTCATACAATACGAGGAGTACGTAGAACGCTTAGTTTGGCGAGCGTCACGTGATCATTACCGAGGTGATACAGGGGGAGAGAAAAAAACCGGTGAATCCCTCCCACCAATTGAGATTATGGAAATGAGTGGAAAACAGTAAATTTTCATAAAAATATAGAACTGTACAGCCTCATTCGAGTGGTGTTTTAATACAAAAGGTTTCACTCTTTCCCAAATTTTACAAATCTCCATTATATTTTTCGAAGTGCGGGGATTCACGTCAAATTTGCCTTGCAATGAGTGTACATATATCAATTAAAAATGGGAGGAAAATATTTTCCTTTTAATACCAGTATAATACATGAACATCAGTACAGTACCATCGAATCGAGAGTGTGCGGTCATAGCCAATAATAAATATGCGCGTTCAGCTTTATCGAGGATTAATGACAGCAGAAATACCCGCCGCGGCCGCTATGGGTTTTGCATTGCGGGTTCAATTGTTCGACTAGAGCCTTGCCGGTGTGTGTCACAAAGTTTGGAGGTACAATTGCAGTGCGAGCGATCAATCAGTTTAGCGACAACGCAACGTCACATTTCCGCGAAATCCTCAAAATGAGGAAATCAACTATCACTAGACAGGTTCCTCATTAAAGTCGCACAATACATATTCCAGTGAGCCAAGAGATAGCAGTATTTTCTGGAGCTCTAGTACTTCTTGCACAATAACCCTCCCTCCTTCTCCCATCTCCATCGAATTCCTCGCATTAGCCACGTTTCCCTTCAAAAGTAAGGCGCAGGTTAATTCGTTTTATACTTTTCAAATAAAAAAAATGAAATTATGAAACCTACGACTCACGTAGGCATATTATTACTAGAAATATACCAAGTATTACCTCCCATCAGCATGGCGAGTTTATTATAATCATCCATTATTTACATCACGAAAAATATGGTTTAATCAATAAAATAATAAATAATTATTAGCAGTGAAGTTTAGGGATAAAAAGAATTGTTATCATAATTTGAAAGATTAAACGTTGTTCCAATAAGGACCCGAAGTTTCACCTGGCTGAAATGTTTAAAAGGAGATGGTAAGTCAATTAAAAGGTTTTAACAAATTTTAAATGGCGGATGTGTAATTTTTATATGAATATTTGTATGTTGTGTCACAAATCACCCGAGTTTCCTTTACGTTACTAGAAATAATTATGCTCGTAATCCAAGCTATTACTGTGTATATAATATATATTGGAAGGTTGGGAGAAAGGTGTTATTTCGTAACAATTTTTAAGAATGAATGTAAAAATACAGGTACGGCTCTCCTTGGTAAGAAAGATACTCAAACATAATCCACTAGTCTTGAACTAGGTGTCACTCAATACACATCTTGCATTGTTTTAAATAGAAAATGAATATAAAAACTTGGGCTTTCAATTCCTAAAACTTTCATTTTTGAATAAAGAAAAAACCTTGAGTAAAATGGATTTTGTACTTATTTCGGGATAAATTCAAGAAAATAATTAAAAGTGGGGTAAAAAAATTTAAAAAATGTTTTTATAAAGTGACCAAAAGAATTTTTGAACTCACGAATCTCCCAAATAAGTACACGACACTCGAACTGATTTCCACTCGGCCTATTTATCTCGAATGTATAGGGACGAAAATAGCACCCGACGCATCTTATCCGTTTTCAATATCCATTTCTCATCACCAATATTTTTTTCATTTCACGCTTTCATCCCCGCTTTCTGTTTACACTTAATAAGATTTAGACGCCCTCCTACTCAACGTTCTGCTCATTGTGACGGAGGCTGAGAACAAAGATAGCTTCCGTGGCATACGGATGAAATACGAAGCGATAAAACACGTCAAAAGAGCATTTATTGTGCTGGAGATCGGCTGGTATATTTTCTAAAATAGAAAGGCTAAGCACCTCGGAAAATATGTGGGGCACATACTTTGGGGGTGGTGGGGGGAAGGGTTGAAAAAAAGGGTCAACGACCTTGAAAAACTGAGAAAATATGTCTGGAATTCAATTATCGTGACGGAACTTTGAAGGGGGTCGGGTGATGCCTTGCTTGCTCCACGTAGAAGTCAATTTTCAAGGAATTCCAACTTTACAAAGGGAACATGCTTATTTCTTTATTTTCCATTCAGAACTCCACTACAGGTGAATACACTGGCGGAATGAAGGAATGTTTGCATGCGAGAGTGACTCAATCAGGTAGCAATAAAGTTATGTTTCACACGAGGGAATACGTATGAGTAGTGAGTGATTTTCACGCATTAAAGTTGAACTTTTATCAGAAACTATGCACTTTACGGAGAAATATTTGCCAGAAATCGTAAAGAAACAATGTGAATCGTTGAATACATAGAGTGAGAACATAAAGAACGTTGAGTCATAGATTTCCTTTTAAGTTCGTGATTTTACAAAATAATAATTTTTTAATTTACGGAATTTATTTTGTGCCATTGAAATTCTGTAAAACAAAAAGGGGTAAAGGTGAGCTTTCGTCCCGCCAGCGTTTTCGCGAATTTCACCCACTTACAATAGAGATATCGGAACCAAATTCATATCACTTATAAAGCAAACCTTGCGCATTTGTAAAATACTTTCAACACAACAATTCATCAACTACTTTAGGAATGGGAAACTTTCAAACCTGAGAAGTGCGTTTTTCCCTCTCCGCCATCTTGTCGTTTCCTCTTATCCACTGTACGTGGCGTAGCGATCGAGCAGTTGGTTCTCTAGCATATGCACACCTCTCTTACACAATTTCTTCCCTCCTTCCACTCAAACTCGCCCCGCAACAGCCATTTACTACAATGCAATTCCATTCATTCCACCGCAGTAAACATTGCACATTTCACTTCAAATGAAGGATTTACACTTCCTTTTCACTCGCATTCATTCCACTGCACTAATAACATTTCACGTATCACTTTAAATGGAGGATTGCGAGTTCCCGCAGCGAACAAACACCCGTGCCTGACTCCGCCGAAACGAAAGTCTGGATCGCAGACATTGGTGTGTGCGTACACGATTGACAACTCATGGCGACCGTACACCACACATGCAAGAAAATGATTAACGCCAACAAGCTTCTCAACTCTCGTTGGCGAATGAATACCGGTTGACTTTTCAACAATCAACTTCCAATTATTTACAGTTAATTTCCCCCTTACACACTACCCGAGAGAACTCCGTTAACAATACTATTTACTTAGCCTCTAACAAAAGCCCACTCATAATAACCTTGTCATCTGACGAATTTTATACCAGAAACAATACGCAGAATAACATTTTAGCCTTCTACCAATGCCCACGAATAATTACCAATAAGCGTGAGGGATTCTATTCTTAAAATAATAAGCAGAATAACATTTTAGCCTTCTATCTATGCACACCGAAAATCACCAATAAGCGTGAGGGATTCTATTCATAAAATAATACGCAGAATAACATTTTAGCCTTCTACCAATGCCCACCAATAATCACCAATGAGCGAGAGGGATTCTATTCTTAAAATAATACGCCCCCCAAGTTTATTGGAGGGGTGGGTTCAGGGCAAAGGAATGGAAGGGAAATTCGTTTTTCGGTTTAACAAAACACGGAAATGCAGTACAAATCAGCATTTTGAAATTTCCTCCACTCCCAGAAATGCCCATTTCCACTTTACCATTCCCGCGAAAACTGCGTTTTTCGCTGTATTAATTCACGAAAATGTGTTTCTCACTTTTGAAAATGGCCAAATCGGGCCCGCGTACCGTCCCACCCTAGCACCCCTGTTTCACTCCATAGACCCGTAAGCTTGTTGGGGGGGTGGGGTATGGGAATATAATAGAAGTGAAATTAGTCTTATCCCTCTACTGGTTGTTCGTGAAAACCTCCAAATATGGCGTCGAAAACGGACGAAAAAATCGAAAAATTGGTCATTTTCAAACGTCTATATCTCAAAAACTATTAGTCACACGGGTATAATTTTCACATTTTTACAAATGCGCAACCTTCCTCTACGCATAGGTATCACATTCAATATCGTCAGTTTCCTAGGTTTTTCAAAAAAAATGTTGACCGTGCGGGACGAAAGCTCACCTTTACCCAAAAAGGAAAAAGATGTCAACTCTTGAGGAGATATCTTTCTTTTTAAGGATATTGTACTTGACTAGTTTTCCCCTATCAATTTCCTTATCACAGGGGTTCTAATAATTATTCTGTCACGCGGTCCTAAACACGCGACGTTATATACTGTATTAGCCCAACACACAAAAGGTACCCTTCACTTTATCACTTCTTACCTTGAGAGAGATCCTTTCTTTTGGTAATCCTTGGCGGCAAAGGTTAATGGATTAATTCATGCACAAAAATGATACACTTGAACAATACATATATTTATAATAACCCTTTTATTCTTCACTTAGAAAAAAAATTCACTTTGGTTAATCAATTAATTAATATATGTTCCCTTCTCAAATATATTCGTATTGATTTATAATGTTTGTTGTACTTCACCAGATATTGCACAATGTGACTTCCGCCGATACTCTATGCCCCAGTATCTGTTTATCGGATTCCTGGATCCTTCCTTAACACAGGACACTGGCGTTGGTAATTGCTGTCCAAAGCTGCTTACTCCCGGCAAATTATCACTGCAAAAACTCCAGACTGACTTTCACTCGATGACCGGCCCTTCGGTTTCCCTGAGTGAGTGAGTGCTGACTTCGTTGAGACCTTGAGTGTCCTCCCTTTACGTTCCTGGTGACTTTTTCCTAAGCAGAAGCCTCGTCCCTTGTGACTTTTTGTTAAGCAGAAGCCCTTATATACTATATCTCCTCCCCTCCTGTATGTTCTAGAACATTCCAGGTTTTCTCCTCTTCTCTCGTATCTGATAGGCTATTTCCCTTTCATTATTATAATTTTGTTTACCCCTTCCATCCTTTCTCTGCCTTGCAGCTTTCATAACATTAACGGCATTGTTTTAGTTTGTTTACGTGACCCGAAAACGGTATTGTTTTAAAGTTGTTTTCATAACATAGACGGCATTGTTTTAAAGTTGTTTTTCATAATACAGAAACGATATTGTTGCCTCGCGGTAGTACGTGTTCCCAAAATATACACAATGGCGTCCTTAATCGTATACTTATGCCAACACGGCCAAAATGGCGTGTTACAATATGAATGATTAAAATCCTGAATACTGGATGATAAATCTGATTTCCTGAGGGAAAAACAATCGCTAATCATAAAATATTTGGATCGAGAATAATTTAAGGGCTCCGGATGAAACGAATTTCCATTTATGTTTTATCGATATAATCGAATATGATGCGAAGAGCGATCCATCGCGGTATTTCTGCGCGCAGACTATTTATAATGGCAGTTTGAACAAACAAAATATTCGCATTTTATGCGACCACAGATTGTAACAGAGCATCCCTCGACTTTAAATAGAGTTGGCTTGGCTACGATAGAATATATTCCGCACTAATCCATACACAAAGTAGATGGAGGAAGCTGAGATACTTATTCGATGTCCTCCAAAGCTTGCTGACATAACGGTCTGACTGCGCTCTTGTCGATTCGTAGAATCGGAAAAGAATATGGGAATAAATTGCATTTGCACTTTTCTACGAAGACATATTTACCACTCATTTAAAAAAGTAAAGTTATTACTCACCGCAATAATTTTTACACAATAGAAAAAGAACTTGATTCTTGATTGTGAATGCATTTTATGCTATCGAAGTGAAAAAATAAATTAAAATAAAGCCTTAAATATGAATACTTATTTAAATAACGAGACTTTGTTATAAAGACGAAGATTTTGCGCCATATATATTACGGAGGTTAGGTGGTTTTACTCATTCAAAGAGAATTCGGTGAAACCTTCTGGAAACATTAATTTGGTTGTCTTAAAGCTACTTGATTTTTTTCAGAATTATTTGCCGCAGATTTCTTAAGATATTTGAACGAGAAGTGGGCATAAAAATACACGTCTTGTTATGGGAACGCAAGGCTTTATTCATCAGAAATAACCTTTTCTTCTAATTCAATGTATAATAATTTATATCATCGATAGAAAAATGTATATGCAACAGATTTTTACTCCGAACGTTTGAATAAATCCCTCGCGCGCATTGCAGATCGTGTGAAATTGTCACCACGGGTAAAGCACTTGAACGTGGATGCATAACTTGCAGGATGCAGAAGAAAATGCTTAAGAACTTGTAATTTCATGCCCAATTCTCGATCAAATATCTTAAAAAACCTGCGGTAAATAATTCTGAACATTTGCAGGTGGCTTAAGAACAATATTATTAGTACTTCCAGGAAGTTTCATTGA
This sequence comes from Pyrrhosoma nymphula, assembly GCA_963573305.1. Taxonomy (NCBI): domain Eukaryota; kingdom Metazoa; phylum Arthropoda; class Insecta; order Odonata; family Coenagrionidae; genus Pyrrhosoma; species Pyrrhosoma nymphula. The sequence goes on from OY754336.1 coordinate 68,907,255, forward strand.
ATTATCTTAAGTTGGGTGAAACAAATGAACCTCCTTTTTAGATTTAAGTAGTTCATGTTTATTGATACTGGTTTAAATATTAAAAAACAATACGAGTACTATGGTTTCAACCTTAAATTTGAGGAAATCATATATGTCGCGTAATAATTTTGTACATAGTTTACTCCTTTACTATCGACCATGGTTGTGATGGTATATGCAGTTGAACTAGTTTAACTTGATAAGGACAGTTACTGTCAAATGTCAAGATGATTACATTGTCGTGAGACGGTGTTCGAGGGAAAAGATTGAAAAATACTACTAAGTTCTACTACTAAATAATACTGAGTACTACATAAATTGAGCCCTGTACGCAATATAGGATTTGACAGGGATTAAACATTTTAATTTGCGGTGAAGAATTCACAAGAGTGGGGAAGCGGGCTCTGGTTATTTCAATGAGTAGTTTTCATTACCTTTACAGCGCAACATAACATCGATATCGTTTTCCGTTCTTCTCATACCCCGCGCACTGAAGAGCGCACTTCAAAACGGATCGAAAGCATAATTGATACGCGCTAGAGTGCGCCTGAGAAAAAGGAAACTTCGATAATTGCATCAGCCATACTTACATGTTTCCAAGTCGATTTTGAGTAAAGGTTTCAAACATGGATAATTTAAAGATTTTGACTATTATATGGTAAATATCTTGCAATTTTAACAGTATAGTTTGAATGAGTTCGTTAACTATTTCCAAAATGTCGTCCGTTACTATAGCGTGTAACTACTTGTGACTATCTACCCGTAGGTTACCGAACGTTTCGTCACCTTCGTACAACGTTCCATTCACCATCGTTCGAGTGCGCTGAAGAGTTTCAACTAACGCTAACTTCAACAGCTTTAACGGGAATATCTCTTTAGCACCATATCTCAAATAAGTTTCTTCTCTTCTATTCATACTCAAAGCTTGTTTCTTAACCCTCAAGGTAGTACTAAGATGGAAGTCTCGCATGCTTCCTGTATAACTATCGTATCTCTGTGGATTTACGTATTTGCGAAATACATTTATGCTCATAGTTTCCAAAACATTGGTAGCATACTTATTGTGTAGAGCATGCTGGTGAAGTTTTAAATCCGGAGATGTACTTGCATAAACTTTGGCGTTGCATAAACAGTCGTTGTTTAACAAACTTGAGTTGGATATAGTGCGGTGCATGTTGGTGAAAATTCGCCCCCTGCCACATACTTTTGCGGTGACTTGTAGGGTATTATGTATGCATAGATTTCATTATCATCTGGACCGACGCAAGTAAAAAAATAGTATTCCACTTCTCTCTGCGAATTTTCTTTTCAGAAGCGAAGCTTACAAAGGCCTCAATCCAAGATCCCCCCCTTATCCCCCTAAGTCCGTTTCTAATCCCTTTCTACTCCCGTCGGTTCTCCTTTCCCCAAGCCTTTGGTTTGAGTGGTTGCAGATGACGACTAGGGGAGAAAACCCCAAGGCCGGATCTCAATCGCATCTTTCAAGGCGGCGGAGGCCGGAGACGGATGTGTCGTCACCAGAGAGAGAGAGAGGGAGACATGGGAAAAGGTGCAGAGAGGGTTAAAGGCCTCATTTCCCGCGTTCCTTTTACTCATCACTGCCATACACCGAAAAACAACACCCATTTTCCACCTTTCCTCACTCCCCAACCCCCTTACCCATCGTGGGATACCGCTCGGGTCATCAACACTCCTGGATACTCCAGGAGACTGGCAGATTTTCCGGGAGACTCCCGGATTGGAAAAAAAATCCCTTTAGGCCTAGCCTAGAGGCACAGGTAGATTTCGAGGTTTATACATATGGACTCAGCTCATTTTGCTATTAGACTCATAGTCGTGTCAAAAATGTTTTCGGACAAAGGTTTTAGATAATATTTAGCCATATCATATCTACCATAATATCTGCCATAACTTGGAACGAATCTGATACTGTGGCTACTAATGAAGTTATGATTTTTTTGTCTGAAATACCTACTTTTTCCACCCCTTGAGCTAATAGTTGGTGTTATCAAAGTCATTTAATCAAAGGATTTTGGTATTAGTCTCAAGAATTATAATACATCCAAACGAATACTATATATTTCATATTAAGGGAGTTATAACTATTTTTCAGTTTTTCATAAAACCTCCCCATTTCTACCCCCTTGTTCCGATTGCGAGATTTTCCACTTACATATATTATGTATCAGTCTTGAAGTTATATGTAAATAAATATAAAAATATATATATCCAATAAGGAAAGCGTCACAGGCGTGACAAGCTAAAACATAAGAACACAGAAAAAGAAACACACGCCTGTTTTTTGAATTTCCTGTTTTCGGATCGCGGATTTACGTCTAAATATTTTTTACCAAAACTAATCTGCTCAAGAAGACATGGTTTCGAGTAAATTGAGTCAAAGTTTTGATCGGACTTTTTCTTATTTCATTGTAGAACTTCAAGTCACTTAAATGGTTACGCACATTAAAATTTCTTGCAGAATATTCCTCAAAAAGTTTACATATGTGTATTAAATGAAAGTTTACACAAAAATCTATTGCTCTTCATCAATAACTCAATTTCGTCAAAAACGTCACTTAACACATTCAATGCGGAGAACGTCAATAGACGTGCTCCTGGCTACACTGACTGACGGAGCACGTCAATTGACGTGGTCGTTCCATTCCGAAGCCCTTTAAATTTTTTAAAGCCAATTTTGACGACTTTCAGGAAAATCGGGCCCGCATTGAATGTGATAAATGGTTTTTCTCCTCTGGCACAGAATTTATATCTCATGTCTTCCATGAATTAATATTGTTAGTAATACTTGTCAATAGTAATATGCTAACCCGCGCGCTGCATACCAGCGTGCTTATCAACGTATGACTCCCTAGGTTTCAGCTTTGGCCTTGAATTATTCTCCTGACTGCGAATATACGTCCATTTTTCCTGGAACGATGTACATTGTTACAAATGGCAATCAACTTTAGGTCATTAACCTGAATGACCTTAGCCATCGAAGCACGTTAAACAGGGGGCCTATGCCCAAGTTCTCACTCGTATGCGAGGGAGCGATTTCGAGTGAGTCACGTGGTACTTTTTCGAGCGGCGAGTGAATTTGGTATGCCCGAACCGGCGAGAAGGAGTCGTGCGTTCGAAAAAAGACTCACTCCCTCAAACCGGGGGAGATCCTCTTCGCACATTCGAGATTCTATTTATTTCGAAATGGCGGCTGCTTGACTTCGAATGCAACTTTTAGCTGATTTAGGGGAAATGGAAGAACAAAGACCTCGCGCAATGCACGAGAGAAAATCTCCAATTAAAATTGAATATAAAAAATTCATTTGATTGTATCGGATAAGTTAAGAGCTACGTATAAAGTTAATTAGGGACTTAACCCCATTTCTCAAGGCCTAGTCAAGATCGTCAGCTCAGTCAGCTGAAACTAAGGTATTTGTATTTCATATATAGAATGCTATCGTAAAATATTTCTTGAAATAATGCTAATTCATAAGTCGCATGCAAGCAACCCTCGTTTTAAGGGACTAATCCTTCCTGTTAAGGGACGGAAATGATAATAACTTGGCATTTTCCCCTCATCCTTCGGATTCGATTGTTTTTCCGTTTCCGAATCGAGTTTTCCCTAAGGATATAAAAAAATTTATTTTGACCTTCCGAGAATGTTCCGAGGAGAACTCAACTAATAATAAAAATGAACGTAATTCAATACAAACGGCAATAAGAGAAAAATTGAGGTGAGCACAAAATTTTGGAAGCTACCAAAACTAACTGAAATTGTAAGTCCATAAAATACTTTGCAGAAGCCTTAGTTTTATTTCTTTCCAGTTCGGGCAACTTTTCTGTGACATCTATTGGATGAATTAAGTTGCCACACGTAGTATAACGAAAATATTCACGGTTAAAAGATTATGAAACTAGAATGTAACAGACGAGTCGGCACTCATAGTGACAAAGAATTTCTATGAACAACAGACTTTTATAAAAGAGGAAAAGTGCTCAAAATAGTTTCGTCTGCTCGCTGTCGGAACCAGACCAGACGGAGGAAGATAGGCATTAAAGGCGATCCTGCTACGGCTTTATCCCACTCTCAACTAACATCACATCTATATTAGGGAAGCCAAAAAACTCGGAAACAAAATAATGCGAAGCCTATAGAAAAAAGACTGGATATTCTTAAAGGATATACGTCTTCAAGAGAGCGAAACACTAGAAAATGTCCAGTTTTATTGAACACAGACCAAAGTTTCGACACGTTATGCCATTATAAGGGTATATACTCCACCAATATCTCGTCCTCGCATATCAAAAAATTGAAGATGGAGCAGGATGTTTAGGGAAGGGTCATACGAAAAAACATGTGAGGGTTGGTTGACTCACGTAAAGTGAACGGAGAGGAGGGGGGAGGTTGCGCAAGAATAGGTAAGGGATGTGGGGGATGAAATAGACTTTTGGGATGGATGAATGTCACATTTCTAATCTCACTGCTAAAAAAAGTCTGAAATTTAGAAGAAACTTTCCAATCATTGCAATGCAAAAATGATGTGGTACGCAGTCACAAGCACGGGTGGAAAGATGTATACTAAAAATGGTTAAATTCGACATGAAAAAAACATTTTACTTGACCTGGAACCCGGATATCCTTAACGGGAAATTTGGGTTAGAATTTCAGTCAGGTCAAACGATTTTTTCTTGGCGAGTTTCACCCTCTTTGGTGTATATTTAGGAGAGGTATATTTAGGGCGACAACAACTTTATTGCAAATTTGTGCATTATTGGTCTCTCTTGACGATGTATATCTATCGTTTCCACAAAATTAGTGCCAATAGTATTTCACGTGTAAAGGGAATATACCAAAGGTCAATAAAGAGTAAAAACAGGTGTTTTCAGGGGATTGCTGGGAAAGTAACTGACATTTTACACTAATTTTTCATTTGAAGGTTAGATATTTATTTTCCTTTTTTCTGATCCAATGGACTTCATCATGGTAAAATAAGAAAAAAGGACGGGATTAAGAAGAAAAGTAAACAGGGAATAGAACCAAGGGTTCAGCTAACGGTGTCCCACACTTGATATCTGGGAATTCCAATTTAGAAACATAAGAGCCGAAACTAAAATCTGACTCCCGAACTAGCATCGCGCGATTCTAACGTTACACGAAACAATTTTTCATAAGGCCGTAGGGTTTTAGGAAATTTTGCCCTAGGGGTCATAACTTACCCTGATTACCCTTATTTTGGCAGTTTTCGCGAAATCGTATGACAAATTAAGGGTGTTGGTATTTAGGCGCCTCTCGCTAACTAATTATTTAACATTTTTCAAAAATCTTTTTTTGCCTATACCCGAGGGTCATCGAAATCCGATTGACGATTTTGAAATAAAAAAAAAATGTTTTTTTTTGGGACAGCCTAATGGACCATATGGAGAGCGCTGTTGCCAAAATTACGCTCAATGTTCTCGCCTGGAGGTCACAAAGGCAACCATCACGCTAAATATAGGTTTAACTTGACAGTGGCAAGCTTCACTTCGTAGAAGTTTTTAACGTTTGTATTCATGATAAAGTAAAATACTATGTACTTTTCTAAAGCATTTTTATTTGCACGACGCGTTTCACTGATTTACTGCATCGTCAGGTTACTGAATACCGATGCCGGTTCTGTACCTGACGATGCCGTGAATCGGTGAAACGCGTTTTACAAATAAAGATACTGTAGATAAGTATTAAGTATTTTACCTAATTATGAAAACATAATTAAATTAAATTTAATTGTTTCAGACTTGACTTTGTGGAAGTAATTTAATTATCCATTTTTAATCAAAAACTTTGTACTTTTCCACACTTTATTTCAAAACTGCGATCGGTTTCACCATAATATGGCATCTTCTGGCACATTCTGAAGCTTAGGTCATACAATATATACCCAGAGAAAGTTAAAAATGGTGGGGGTTTGAAATGGGGGAGAGAGGAGCAGGGCGGTTGGGGCATGGCAGAGTGAGAAGGGGTAGTGGAAAAAACGAGAATTTTCTAGTTTTCTCTCGTTTTTTCCACTACCCCTTCTCACTCTGCCATGCCCCAACCGCCCTGCTCCTCTCTCCCCCATTTCAAACCCCCACAATTTTTAACTTTCTCTGGGTATATATTGCATGACCTAAGCTTCAGAATGTGCCAGAAGATGCCATATTATGGTGAAACCGGTCGCAGTTTTGAAATAAAGTGTGGAAAAGTACAAAGTTTTTTATTAAAAATGGATAATTAAATTACTTTAAGGAATGATATTTTCAGATTATAAGACTCCTGGATGCGCAGTTAGCATACTTCAAAGCACTTACTTAAGGTGGTTGGAGCGATTACTGTTTATGTACAGATTAGCGTGAACATTTGCGAACGTGTTCTCATTAGTGATTTCCATAGATGTAAGTGAAAAAATTGCATCTTGCCGATTTGGTTTTTTGGCAATTCAATGGCGTAGCCATATGGCACATGACATATAATTCGTAATTATTCCAATTGAATACGAACAGATTTTCTTAAAAACAAGAAATAAAACACATATTATCGTTATAATTGTTGAGTAACAAATATCAAGGTGCCACGACGAGTCCCATATTCGAAAAAAGACATTTCAACATAATTTCGACTACATTTCGAATATATCGCTGAAAACTTTAGCCATGCTAATCTCAATCACATGCTTTAATTAAAGAAGAAAAAAATTAAAAATAATTCTTGTGTCATTTACATTACTGCCTGTGTGGAGTGTTCCAACGCATAAACATATCCAGTCAAAAGAATTTTGGTCCAAGATTTTTTTTATTTGCTTAAAAATTATTAAAATGTACGCTCAAACGACACACGAATTCAGCCACCTGACTTTTCCTGCTGTTATTGAAAAGAACACACCTCCGGACTTATTGAGATTAACCCAGGTAACGAATCGACACTAGAGCCCATACTGCCAACTAAATGTGGAACTATCCATAATCCACACTTTCCGTACTGGCAGGCATCAAGGACGCACCTCAGTTTTGAGTAGCGACATTTTCGAAAAACAGTAATATGTATAAATAGACTAACTCCATTACATATGTACTTTATATTTTATGATACTTTTTAAAATTATCCTCTTAACTGTTCACAATTGATTCTTTTAATTCATATATCATATAAAAAACTTCTAGTTACTGTGAGGTGCTGATAATTTTCCCCTAGAAATAGAATATACCTATGAATAACGTGAACTTCAACCTCGAAGACTCACTTCTAACTTGAGAGACTCATTTTAGGCAAAAAACCTCGTCCTCAACTGCGGCTAGTACGGAATTGAGTGAACACCTAACTGTTAAAAACACTGCCAGTCAGTTAAAGCAGTTAAGCATTAACTATTAATAATGCAACAGTATGTAGCTACCATAAAAACGAATGTGATGTCTCGTCACAAGGCTAATACTCTATTAATCACAATAGTTAACCAAACGCGATGCATATAACCTTGAAATTGAAGAAATATTACATTCTTAAAGAAAAAGAATCTAATAATTGTGCAACGTAAATGTTTCGAGAAGAAGATTTTTTAAAAAGTATGTGATCATTCAAGATTAAAAGGATGGCATTTCGAAATTAAAGTGAGGATCCTGTTAAACTTCACCTTTTTGAAATTATTTTTTTACCATACAGTTCAAAGAGTTTCGTTAATTTGCGGCAGGGTAGGGAAAGGGATAAGATAAGTGATACGGCACTCATTTTGCTTCTTCAAATAGTAGTATTATTTTTGTTGTAGTGCTTCGACGGCTAAGGTCATTTCGCACTTACTGTCTGACACGTGCAGACAGGGGCAACAGCACTCGGACGAATCGGAGGATCACCCCTTCAAACTCGAGCCGAGCCCAACAATGCTTAACTTCGTTGACTGATCGGGAACCGGTGTTTCCATCGTGGCATGCCGTTGCCCTTGCTTCTTCGAGCAAGGCATAGGCCGTTAATGCTAAGTTATCAGCTAGTGATTACTTAGACTATTTGACTGACAAGATCATGTTCGCTAAAGAACTTGCTATTTTAGTAGAGGTGTCCGTTTCAACTTTTACCGTGTATAATTAGAGTAAAACTTTCAAATATTGTTTTGGCCTATGTTTGGCTGGTCAAAAGAATTTTACACAAAGGATTCTCATGCGTGCCTAATCTTGGTTAACATCTCATTGTTTCATAAATACGGAATGCATACTGTATATCGTATTTAAAAAGGTTACCTGAGAATATCCAAAGACGTTGATGGTTTTCTTCGCCGGGTCATGTATGATCCTGCCTCCGCCCAGGCACTCAGTGTCCAAGCCCAATGGAGTTAACTTGGCCATGACGTCATCGTATATGTCAGCTGCAAAGAGAAACAGAAACAAATATTAATGACAGAAAAAGGTGCCAAAATTCATTCTTTCCTCAAAGTTTTAGAACAATCAATCATAATGAGTTATGAGCTATACGTTTTGCCCTGAACAAATCAGAAATTATAGATCCTAACAAGTTACAGAACATAAGTTATTTGTGTAACACATGGTTCAAGCACTGAATAAGGCATACAGTTCCACTTCCAGCAGGACAAACAATTATTGTAGAACCTTCCAATCAAAAGGTTCGCTTATCTATGACAGAGTTATCAACACGGATATATCGGGCTGATAAAAGCAATATTCCTGCGAGCAACTAGGAAAATATCAAGGATTAACCTTCGAATTAATTGTACATCCATTTAACCTACCATCTCACGAAAGCGTAATAAAAACTAACAAGATATAGAATGGTCTGTATTTTGCATCCTGCATCCAACCATAATTTACTAAATAACTATTTACTAACAGATGCAATATGGTCTAAGAATAATAGCGAGGAATTCCAATATACAAAATAAAAAAATGCATCAGACATGTCAGTGTAAAACATTAGTTCGGAGATGTTAAACCGTCGCGAGGTGGTTTATAACAATTGAGGGTCTGAGAGTCAAAGTAATACAAGTAACAAACATCGTCCAGTGTCACCTGTACCATTTTACTCCGGTAAGAAATGACAACAAGCAAAGTAGCTTAAGTGTTCGGCGGCTAGATCGCAGCACCATGCGTTCGAACACTTGTATTCTTTTTCCTGTAGCTACCTGACGGTACCCTACGGTACCAACTTAGAAAATATGCACGCATATAGTTTTTCGTATTTATTTTACTTGTATTACTTTGACTCTCAGGACCTCACTTGGAATTGGACACGGGCAGAACTAATAGTTACATTTTCAACGTTATAACATGCTATCTCACTACCTAATCCTCTCCTGGATAAATGGGCAACATCTATTGCGTGAAAAAGGCTTAACTGAATGCAACACGGTAAATAACGGATTTAAGAGCCTTTGGATTACTTTTACAAAGGTTTATTAAATAGTAGCCGGCGAGACTTGTCATTCGCCCCTGAAAAATTCTACGGCGCGTTTGGAGCTTGCTTGAACACACAAATCAATCCAAAATCACTATAATATTGTTTATATTCTGAGCATGAACAAAGAACTGAGAGGGCATTTCACGGAAAGGTCCAAATTAGTACGCGATGAGCATCAAATACAGGTTGGCAAACAAAGAAGAGACAACAGAAAGGTGACTCCTGAATACTATCCCCAGTTACATAACTGATATGATAGCATTAACTGATATTGTAATTGCAATTGTAAACAGCGATATAGCGGGAAGCTGGCAAACAATTAGCACTCATTCTGTTGAACTCTAGTGATACACAAGTAGCAAGCATACATGCCACCAAGGTAAGGTAAAACCTGCGCTTCGAAGTAATAACTTTATACGACGGATAATGTCGGCCGGAACTACATCTATATAATACCCTGCGAGCCGCCACACGGGCGTATGACAGGGGGTGTTAGGACAGCAGCCGTGTGAAGGTGTAAAGGAGAATATTAAAGGGAGGTGAAAAAGTGAAGTACAGTGAAATTAAACTACAGTACATGCTGATGAAAAAATATGATTATATCAATTAAAGCTAATTTTCATTGATTCAGCACAATCACATTGCATAAAATGATTTCTTCGAAATTAAGTACGTAATTTAATTGTATGAAAGTGGGCTTTTTCTTGGGCATAGCGATAAAATTACATTAACACGAAACGAGCGATGAAATATGATTACAAAACCAAAATTAGCTCCTGATCTTTTCAAAGAAACGCAAATAAAATAATTATATTAGAAATATTTGTTTAATATAGTTAGGTATGACCAAGATAACACTGTAAATAAATAGGATGTAATATATATATTATTAAATTAAATACGAAGCAGCATCAACCCTCAAAACTTGAGTCGTGATACATGAATTACGGCTATACTAGGTCATTTTGTTTTCATAACTCCCTTACGGGTTTCGCAAAAGCTGTTTGAAATAGTGGCTTCGGAATGGGAGTCAGTCATAAAATTGCTTTCATGTCTAAAATAATTGTCCTAAATAATCGATAAGGTTCCTTTAAATAATGGTGTGAAAATATTGTGAAAATAAATTACACATATATTTCTAATAAAGCCTCATCGGGGAAAATTTCGAGAAATAAAATATTACAACGAAAGACTACAAAGAAAGTGCCAATAAAAGATAAATGTAATATGAAACTGAAAATGACGATTTCCGATTTGTTATCATTGACACTAAGTGGGTGATTACCCCTATTGTTTTCAAACCGATCTACAAAACGAATGTTTATTCTGCAGGTTATTCATATACCGTGACATCCTATCGAAGGTACTTGTAATAAAGGTACTTCTACCTTCAGTAAAAATACTATAACAATCTAGATGACCGTTTTACACAGGATTTTGGCTTTCTAGAATTTACCCAGCAACACCCTATGCTTGGTTAAGGGGCTAAACCTTCCTCTGGAATCCTATTTTCCACGCTTTATCTAACCGTCCAGCGAACAATAATGAAGCAAGCGGCGTTCGCTTTGTCCTTGCTTAGCGGAAACAACGGGGCCTTCCACACAACGTCCTTCCAATTCCTCTTGCAGGGCATCATTCCTTTATTTTCTTCCCTCCCACCGGGATACTCTTAACTTACAGTCAGGCGCACAGCCACGTCTGGGGTAGGTTGGGTCGCAGTACAAAGAGAAAAAGAAAGAAAGTTGGGGAAAGGAAATGGAGAATTAAATGGTGTGATGGGGATTGATGCGTGAAATAAAGAAAGAAAGGAAAAAGAAGCTCTTTGCCTGCCCCACTGCACGGTCCTTCGGCCATTTACTCCGTAAAAGGGCATCGTCTGGCACACACTGTCCTCAAAGCCTGAGTCGGAGTGGAAAGCCTTGTTCAGCGCCGCGGGCGGGCGCTACCGTAACCTCGACTCGCACTCGCAGTTAAAGCTGTCGCACTCCGCTCGTCAACTGTTTAACTCGAGTTTAATCTACTATCCACCAGAGCTCTCCTCACCGTGCTTCACGTCGTTCACATCTGTGGCCATCCTTATTCGTGTCCGGGAGTATTAGGGGGGCCGAGTAACTCTCAATCCTTCCCAGTTTTTAGGAAAAAAAATTCTTATCTCGTCCTACGCGAATGGACAGATTTTTACGAGCCATCGGAATTTTTATGAATATCAACATAGAACTGGATATACTATCTCCATATTTAGAGGAACTGTAAATCTCTCAACACTTTCCAATTTTTATTAATAAAAATAAATTCTTTTTGAAGTTATACTTCTTTGCGCCCGTTGGAGACTTTTGGGATGGGATGTTGGTCGAGAAACCGCGTCACGCTCTTTTCCGCGTCACGCTCTTTTTTGGGTGAGAAAAATCCACAATGGGGAACATGCACAATTTTTTATAACCACTTATATCCGAAGGACACTATCTAAAATGGATGTAGCGAAAATTTCACAGATGGCAAGCGGTTTTTTACTGAGATATCAGTCTTTAAAAATAATTCTTTCTCGCCTGCTTGAAAACACTACGTCATCGGGGAATGGACGCGTGACGTCACGGAACGGTATCGTTAGAGATTGTTGTTTACCTTCTGACGAGAAAGTAGGCGGATGTTATTGACGGAGCGAGCATTTGGCGTAAATGATTGCATTTATTTCATATTTACTGATATTCACTAATCTTACTTGATCATTTCATTTGAGCAGAATGTATCTAAACGAGAAAAAACCGGGAAAGGTATATAAATCCTGCATCGTGCCTTGTTGCTCAAATACATCAACTTCCACGCCGGAAAAGGTTTTTATTTACGTCCCGAAAGACTCGAAGAAGAGGAGAAAATGGTTGATAGCCTGGTTGATAGTTGATAGAACGGAAAGTTATGAGGTGATTTCAACAAAAGTATTAGTTTTAAAGTTTTCTACCGCCTAAGATACGTTTACATGGACCTTGCATACTTCCCTTTTTCAATTCATCCATATATATCCATAAATAGAATGAAAGGGAATAAACCTTATATGAATTGAAAAGGGAATTATGTAAAAGAAAGAAAGAAATAGAAATACTTTGCTTATTTTCTACAATTTTACTTTAATTGTCGACTAGTTTCGATACACTGTATCATCTTCAACGGACTAGTGGTACAAAAAACAGAGGGACATAGGGAAGTATGTAAGCTGAATGTAAGCCTACCTTAATATATTTAATACAACTTACGTCTCTAAAGTCACAGGGAAAGTAAATTTCCAAGCTTTGAACGTTATTTATATGCGAGCAGTAACATTTATGGCTTTGAAAATCGTTAGATAACTCATGAAATACCTATTATATCTCACTATTAGTTCATGATTTGTCTGTTACACGTTTTTACCATTAGTTTGCGAACTATAATAGATAGATAGTAAGGGTATACGTAAGGTTATAGGCCTCGATGAGATCTATAAAACGCCGTCAACAGATTGGAAGTGAGAATGTTAGTTTAGAAGGTTTCCCTGAGAAACCGGGTCTTCAGAGTTGGGCATTCGCCGACATTAATGAAAATTTAGGGATTAAAATAAAGCAAAAAAAGTTTTAAAAGGTATTGCGATGGTGAACCTAAAATTTCCAAAGATGTTAGCGAAACTTGCTATGAAAAAAAGAAGAAAAATTATACCCCCGTCTCGTATTCGAACTCCCGACCTTCCACTCCACAACTTACAACCTTACCCATACGCCATCGGCTATTTGGGAAAAGGTGTGGAAAATTTGCGTTATATATGCATTTCTTGTATCTGCCTGTCATAATTTTCTATTTCAGATGATTGTTTAATGGTTATCGTGAGGTCTATGAAGAAGCGAATGGTATACATCTTTAGGGAATTTTAATGGCTACACAATGAAGTAGTCGAAAAAGGACAGATACTAACCGTTTACGAGTAATTGACGACTAACCGCAGGCTTGCGCGTCCCAGCGGACGAAAAATCCGAACTTGGGGGATTGCGAGGTAACTCTTCGGGGTAGCAAAACGAAAAAGACATGAAAATTTACGCCATTTCAATAGCTACTAGAGGAATTCGTAACATTGGAAATACGTTTCATACTTTAATAACTACAGACTGAAAGCCGAAATCTACAATGCAGCAAATATACTGCTTTACCATGGACTTCCCTAATATAATCTTCAATAAAAATGTAGGTGATATGAATAAAGATTTATATCTATTCAATAGAGGGGGAAACATTACGACTGCATGGGTTAAGTTTCGGTAATAAGGAAATTTGAAAATCAATAGATTCAGAATATGAGACACATCGAGTTTGCTACATATTAATGCAAAACTTAACATTTTTGGCGACTGAAGCCGTTGCGATAATTTAGAATTATTTAGACATTAATCATACTTGAAAGCTGTTTGTACATCAGTTTATTTTTTCCATAGTTGTATTTTAACAACAAAGCAGCTGATATAAGAGAACCGCATAATGTGTCGTATGAAAAGTTAGGTATTAATAAAATTATGGGCAGATGATAATTTACCGCAGTCACGCATCTCGGCAGCGACGAAACAATCGCTGTTTTTCAGGAAGGAGGCCACCATAAGTGAGTCAATCATCGGTAAATTATCCGACTGTACCTTCTTGAATCCCACTTCAGTCATTTCTTCTATCGAGAAATTACCAGAATAATTTTAATAGCGAATTTGCTCCGATAATTTCAACAAGGCGCCTATCTCTGCAGCTGCGAGGACTTCAGTTCCGTTCGGTGACGTCAAGCCAATGAGAAAGCGTTTCGCGTCACGTGACTTTCGTCGATTTTTGCTAACTTTTAATTAGCATTTTACAGCATTTGTAATTGACGGAGACAGCTTTGGCTTACATATTCGGATTCGTGAGAAAATTCTCTATAATGTGGGCTACAGTAACGGGAGAAATAAATTCCATGCATGTTCCCCATTGTACTCATTGATACGAATTCCTGGGTATTTCTAATCGAGCTAAAAGGATGAAATTTTCAGGGAAGGGTTCAAATTTGGTGTCAAGTCAGGAAAAAATCGAAAATCCCAATATTTTTCATTGGTTTCGAGTCCAGATAGGATTTTGTTTTTTAATGGGTTTAAATGGGAAAAACGAATAATTTACGTGTAGAGTAATTTTCATTCATTTATTAAAATATGAAATAATTTAGATACAAGTTTCATTCTTTGACTGAAATGAGGCCAAAAGATCAAAACATTTACTTCTTGCAACCGATGTTTCTCTATCAATCGATAAATTGAAATATTTGAAGTTTAAACGCAAAATTAATGCAAATTTCGATCTTTTTTCATTTTCGTTGCTAAGCAATTTTTTCATTGTTCCCGAGACTTCCAGTACCTTATACACGTGCTATAAAGATTAAACTTAAAGGAATATAACATTCTCCGTGCGTATTTTAATTGCTTTTAACGATATTATGCCTTAGAAATATACTTTTTACAATGTTTTATAATTATATACATAAACTGTTTCGTAGCTTTGACACTCCTCCATTTGCTCATGCCTACGAAATCCGTTGGGATCGCTCCAGATTCCTCCATTTTGCTTCTGAAACACTCTTTACACCTTATTCCGGGTTTCCCTCTCTCTGTTTTTCCAGGAAACATTAATCCTTGCACCTACTTTCTGAAATGTACCTCGAAACTCCATTCTACAAGTCAAAACCATGTAAAATGATAATGTTCTATGATGCATTATCTCTTGGATTTTGAAATTATAATAGAGAAACAGGCCCCAACATTTCGAAGAGAAAAAAATGTCTTTTATTTCATTTATATATCCTGTCTGCCTGTGTGTGTGAGCGGGTGTGTGCGACCGGCCAAAGAAGTATAACTTCCACCGTCTGGTCCGACGCAGACCACGTTTTTTTATAAAAAAAAACAAATTTTCTCCTCCCACCAAATTGGAAAAAATTAGACGGACCATAGAGATCGTCAAGAAAAACTACATAAGGTTGGGGAGCGATAGCCGAGGCCCTGTGCAATGAACGCGGAAGCAGAAACTTAATTTTTCATTGTATTATTTTTGTTTGACGTGCTTCGACGGCTAAGGCCATTTCGCACGTACTGTCTGCCACGTGCAGACAGGGGCAGCAGCACTCGAACGAAACGGTGTATAACCCCTCCAAACTCGAGCCGAGCCCAACAATGCTTAACTTCGGTGACTGATGGGGAACCGGTGTTTCCATCGTGGCAGGCCGTTGCTTCATTTTTCATTATCAGTGCCATTGACTTGAGGGAAAGAGACATGCATACAAAATGGGATATCGGTCTGATTCATTTTGGGGAGGCGATATTTTTATATTTGAAACAAGACAAAATAAGGAAACTAAATAAATTGCTCTTGGAATAGAATGGAAGACTGCCGAGAGGAAACTGGCGATCAAAGATAAAGGAGAGGATGGAGAAAGCGGGTTCCCACGGTAAATATTTTTCGTAAATTAATTCATGAATAATTCAAGAAAACTCTGAGAATGGGACTGCGCGTGCGCGGGCCTATATTCTGTAAATTTCTGTAAATTAGGTAACTCTGTTAAGTTATTGACTCAACACGACCAGTCTGATCAATCTGCACACACGCACTTCGACAATACTCTTGCCAGAGAATCCTTATCAACAGTTGAAATAAGGTAAGCATGTATATTTGAGCGAATTGTCGGTATAATTTCATTGTAAGGCAGAAGCAGAATGATTTTGTGCAAACACCTGTCTTTACATCAACTGCTGTAATTCCAGCAGTAAATCACGTATTGTTACTAGAAAACTGCTACGTTGGTATTTCTACGTGCATTATCGTGGACCAGTATGTTTGTTCATGCAATTCATTCAGTTGATACTTCAGGCTATAATTATTTCCTTGTAATTATTACGCTTAGGCTGACAGACTCTGTGGAAAACTCTTCGCGATTTGTTCTTTTCGTACCGATGATGCACTCTAGATATCTTTACTACAAAACGTTCTCGTTCAAGCCGTCATGACGTCAGCTGGTCAGCGCCAAATTCAAAAACTTTTCCTGTTCGTTTAACATCGAGGTATGATCGTTCATAAAACTTGTTACATGAAAATTTATTTAATGAAAAAAATTACCGAGGGACGTGTGAATAAGGAAGAGAGATTAGGCTCGAAGAAGAAAGAAGAACGCCAGTCAGAATAGAGTATTAAAACCTCGATGATACTTGAAGTTATATTGATGAAAAAGTACGAAAAAGATATCACAATCATTACTTTAATTATCATTAACTTAAACAACGGTTGATAAGATCATTTGATTAAACCATTTTATAAATCTCACCTTAATGGCCTAAAACATTACTTATTGTATGAACCGAAAGGAACTTAAATAAAAAGTAATTGGATATTTATGTATGTACATGTGTATATTTATATTTATTTTTCTGTCTAAAATATTTTTACTCCTACGGTGTAATATAACTTATGCACAAGCAATACCATTTTCGACTTGAAATTTATACTTGGCACCTCTAGACAACACCTCAGCTTTGGAAGATCAGGAAATTTATGTACTTTTTCATAAAAAAATGCAAACTTAGTTTTTTCCACTGGTAATTTTACAGTATAATGCGTCTCAGCATAGAAGCGACATCATCAGGCACAAACTTGTAAGCAATTCCAGTGAACAGAACAAATTTTCCTTTATTTAAAAATCATGATGCAGTTCTTCCAGATCTCGCCAGACATCGTTGAATCCATTTAAATTACTGTGTTAATTTAGCCATTCAGTAAACATGTGAGAGACAGAATTAGGTCAAACTTTGTGGTTTAAAGTCATATTAATAAAAAAAGATAGCTTAGTGCTCATCCGCACTCAAAATTTATTTACTACGAAGGTTCATTAACTAATTGGTATTTTACAGGTAGAAGTAATGATCAAAGTGTATTTTGACCATGGTCTAATATTCACACTTCTACACATAAATTTTTCCCTGAAAATGGCATTTACTCACTGAAACCATGGTCGGAGATAAAGGATAACCGTGGATAAGTACTAAGATATCATGATCATTAAAATACTCAAGTTTTACAAACAAGTTTAACAAGAATTAAGACCTAAAAATACTGTTAAAGAGGGGCAAAGGTTTTAGGTAACTCTCAAATTAATGAAAAAACGTCCTTGTGGAGGTGTTAGGGTGAAAAGAATGATGGAAGAGAGGCTTGTACTTGACATTCCAGTTTTTTTCCACACTTACTTTAAATTTTTTCTGCCCACATAACATCCCACGAAATAGCCCTTTATTTCATTTCGGAGACGTACACTCAACCTCATATCCATTAGCCAAGGGTGGAAGCTTTCCTGGAAAAGAATCATCACGCTACCCCGAATTATATCGGTATTTTTTCCACTCCAATCAAAATATGCGATGCCCGTATATTCTACCGAGATGACAAGGTTGCAATTTTTTACGAGATATTTCCTAGAAAAAAGTAGCGGAACAACACAATCCCACGATTGAAGCATCCCTCACGAGTCCACGTGTCCGACTCCTGAACAGCGCACGAGGGAAATAAAGGAAAAGTATGGAAACAGCTGAACATATTTTTTCCAGTGATTGATGGAGAGGGATGAATTGTTCATGTTTCATCCTGTGATACGGAACTCTTCATAAAGAGAGAGAAAAGAGATGTAATTTGAAAATTTTCATGAATTTGTAGAAAATTTTGCCTTGAAAATTGAGTTAATTTGGATGCTTTGCTGGATTAAAATTTTCATTGTCCCGAAAAAAAAGGAATCTGCTTGTCAAATGTTCCGGTGCATTTTACCAAAGAATTCAAATACTACGGTCGCATTATCATCATTGGCCGTTCAATACTAAGATTGGTTGACTGCAGCCCTCCATCCTTCCATATATAATGCTAGTTTCCTTATCCCCTGGTAGTTCCTCTAATGTACTTTCCTCATTATTTGGCCTGCGTATTTATGCCTTGACCTTCCTCTAGGGGCTTTTCCCTCAATTTGCAATGGCTTATATTTGTTATTTTCTGTATCGTTCTCTATAGTATTGTATGATTGACGTATTTTATTAATTTTATTTGATCACATTTTTTTAAGGTTAAATATACTCTTATTATTACGATAATTATTATTAATTTTATAATTTAATCGTATGTAATAATTTTTAATATTTTTATTAATCATTAATGTTTTTAAATTATTGATTTGTAATTTTAAAAATATTTTATTTCACATTTATTTGTGCATATCAGCTCCCCTTTTCTTTCTTTTTATATACTTCTTATATTGCATTAAAAAAAGTATATTAGCTTTATCTATTAGAAGGTTTTCGCTGGCTTTTTACACTCCCCTTAATGTGTGGGTGTTTTTCTGCAATTGGTTTGTTTCGTTCAGGACATCAGCTCCCTATTCCTTACGTTTTCTCCACAATCGTGTATATCTCTCTACATTGTTTATATTCCAATTAATTCATTATACAATTTTAATGGTAATTTGTTTTGTTATTTTTCCATAATTGCAATAGTGAAATTGTAATAGTTTCATAGATGTATTTGACGATGGGTTAGATGGAAGAATGGACTGTCCCAGTCTCAATAAATATCGCATTATTATTTATCTTTCACCAATGTACCTCGCAAACAAACTGTACCTCAGAGTGTGTCCAATAAATTTGGTTATTCTTTTTTGTATAGAGTTCCACATGGCCCATTCCTCATCTTATCTCCCGTATACATCATTATTTCTTCTTTAACCGTCCGCTTAGACTTCAGAATTTGCCTTCACCACCAGGTTTAGCGGTCACAGAGTTCACAAATTCGTCAGGAGAATTAGGACATAAATAGCTATATTTATTTCCTTGATAAAAAGACGCAATAAAATTTTCTAAAGCCAAAGAATGGACAGTATGGTGAAAACAGCGAAATGTTGTGAGATGGAAATTGGAAAATGAGATGCCTTAGTCATGTTTCAATAATTCTATTGAACAAATTAGGTGGTAAGCTGTCACGTGCACAGCTACAAAGACGTACACCAATAAGCCCCCGTCGAAATTCGCCTTGAATGAGAATGGCTTGGTGGTGTAACTGGCTAACATACCTGACCGGCAAATGAGAGATCCAGATTCGAAGCCGGTGAAGCCGCATGATTTTTTCATAGCGATTTTCTCCCCTTGATGTTCCAAACGTGAAAAATGAAATATGAACGATTATAGAAAATTTTAGAAAGAGGAGACGGAAGTAGATTACTAACAGGGAGTGAGTTGAATCAGGTTGATCGATTTTTCCTTTTTTTGAATTTCCGAATGCCTCAGAGCGTAAAAGTAACACTGAGGTAATAATCAATAACACTAAATCTCAGCAAAATCAAAAAACGTATTTCCTAACCTGCTTATAAGCGATTGATGTTTGAAAAATAAGCAAAAATCAGTCGGATTCCGAAAATATTCTTCAATATAAATGGTAATTAATGGAATTAAAATAAAATTCAGTTGGAATTTGAACATATCTTTGAAACAGAAAAAAATTGGTGCGACTCAAATTGCATCAATATGGATTATATGAAGAATTTTTAAAGTTTCAGTGGCAAAGAAAAAAAACAATCGGTCAGTCAAATATTCCAGTGCATTTTGCCATGGAATTCAAATAACACGGCCACACAGTTCGTGAACTTGTCAGGAGCATCAATAAATTGGTAACTACAATTATTTCATTGATGAAAGGAAGCAATACATTTTTTTAAAGCTATGGAATGGGTAGTAGGGAGAGTACAGATATAAGAAAAAGACGTAAGGGAGACAACAGCAAATATGAGAATCAGATGATTTTGTCGTGTTCCTAAAGTGGAAAATGAAGGAAGAGCGATTTCAAAGATGAGTAAATAAATAGGGTGGATCGAGTTTCACATTTATTGAATTCCTGATGCACTGCGGGCTGAAAAGTTGCCTTCTAGGATGTTAGTCAGTCACGCTAAATTTCAGTAAAATCAAAATTTGCTCTGCCATGCCATGATGTGAATGAATATTGATAGTTTTCCGAACATCAGGGGGAATCTTGCAATATACTCCAATAAAAATGGGAATTCGTCGAGTTGAAACATATCTGTGAATTGCACATGCAACGCTTACCTTGCTTATAAATATCTAAAATTTAAATTAGGTACCCACACAAAAATTCCTGCGGTCACGAAGCGTCAGAAAGTTTAACAAATTCTGTTCACATGCAACCCGCAAGACACCAAAGCCTCCAATCTGAGGGACATTATATATTATATATACTTTTCTGAAAAACAGTTTTTCACCGGGATTAGCATATTTTATTATATTGCAGCTCTGAGCTAGTTTATGGCATTTCCATGACAGAACTACCCATTTTTTACTTCATCAGTAATGAAGTCACGGATGGACTTTGATTTCTTCAGTTTTTTGCAGTTGTTCATGACTTCATTAATCATGATGTCAAAAATGACCGCGAAGAACTGAAGACATCAATGATGAAGTCAAGAATGAGATAGAGATGAAGGAAGTTTCCTGGGACATTGCTTCGTTCGTCATCGCAATTTCGGAAACTGTAAGTAAACGTATTGACCCGCATCTGTATGGAACTGGGAACGGATAAGCATTGAGTACGGAATGGGTATCTTCAGAGCTTGAGACGAGTTATCAGATAAAAAGAAATTTTTTAATTTATGCTGACGAAAATTTCCATTTTTCAGCTACCCATTAACCGTGCTACAAATGAATAACACGAAATTAAATGAATTAGACCCTAGAGCATTTGTTGTGACCTGGAAATCGGTAGGCGAGTTTCTATGTATTTTTGTGACTGTTATTTTCCAGTTTTCTATTGAATGCATTAGCTTGGTATTTCCTTGTGTATTTCTGTACAATTTTAAGAACAGCTCAGAATAGCCAAGTGAAACTATCCCTTTCGGGGGTGTGACCTTTCACTTTTCCTAACGTCAATACCTTCCTGTTTCCTCTCCTCCCCAAATCTATTACCACCTCGCCGAAAACATTCTTGTCTCGGCTAGTCCTATATAATGGCACGGAGAGATACGCAAAAGGAAGCATTGGTCATTGGTCATTGGAGCATTTGGTCAGTCATGTAGCCAAAACGGGAGTCAAGGCGCGGGCCATGCGGCCCGTGCACTTGCAGACGCAGCACCATCCATCCGTGCCATATCTAGAGCTTCTCTCCTTCCCGAGCCTTGGTAATATACTTGTTGGGCTATTCTGACGCACATGTTGGTTCTTGTGTACTTTTTTATTCTTGCATCCAATAGGTTTGAAATACATTAAATCATTTTCCTCTCAAGTACTTGATTTTGAATTGAATTATATTCCCTCAATACCTCTGGGTGACTATTCGTTTCTCGACAGCCAAGGGCAAGGACCCATAGTCCGTGTTCGGGTTCCCGTGAAAACCACGGGGCCATCGAGCGCGAGACAACACATTCGATTGGAAAATTTCAACTAATTAATATTTATGAAAATTCCAAATGCTACCATGCCACCGCGTTATAGATGAATTTCATCAATTTCGATTGCTTTGACCAATGGCATTGAATGGGAGACGTAATCAGATTTATTTTGTGAACATTTAAAATATTCCGTCATTTTTAAATCACCTCATCGATGACAAGCAACTACTCAGTTGACCGATGACCTAGGGCATTGATTTGGAGATTTTTTCGTGCATTTGTTTCATCCACTGTTCTAGGGAAACTGGAAATGGAAACAGAATTGAAGTAGTGAGCGCAGTTGAAGCGACCTCCGGCCCTGAAATCTCACCGTCCGACACATTGAGGAAGGTCCTCCAGCCGCGAGGGAACTAGGAACGGAGTATTAGACGCGTAGATGTAATCCGAGTAGCAGTGAGTTAAGGGAATCAGTCGCTCCCGGTACATTTAATCCACCGCTGCTGCAAGGACCAAAGGATGAAGGTCAAGAGTTCACCCGTAACGGAGGGTCTGCTGACCTCGGAGGAGTTTAATCAGCAGAGTAAGGTCTCTCCTCCCGTCTGCTTACTTAAAGGTCGCTGTCCATCCGTGCCTTTAAGGGACCGGCGCAAACTCGTGACACCGCCGTCCATTAGAACGAACTTCAAGGATATGACAGGAGATAAAAAGCGAGACTTTAAAATGACGACGCACTGGAACTAATTAGGGCCCCCTCCCGAGTTTTCTACGGAACGTCTCAGGGTAGAGGCCGAGAAAATATAGGTTAGCAAAATACGACTAAAGTCCTTCAGGGTGCTTAGTTCCGTACATTTTTTATTCTCTTAATTTATCTATCTCTTAAAAATTCAACGCTGAAAAAGGATCGTCATAAGTTTGATGTTGATTTTCCTCAGCCTATGTATGACTGCTTGATTCAACTTTGGCCTACATATTATATTCAAGATTGGGGATGCACAGGTGTTTCCGTTGTAACATGGTATTTCAAAAGTTGTTTCTTAATTATAGTACGCGTTGTTTCTTAATTATAGTACGCGTTGTTTCTTAATTATATTAAGTTGAAAAGTTTCTTCTTAGTTAAATTAAGTTCTGGTCGTTAAAAAGCCTTCAAGAGCTTTCTAGCGTTAAAAAGCTTTCAAGAAATGCTCTACTTTTTACCTAAATTAATCATGCTCGGCTATTTGATAAAAATGGCTGGATCATACATGTCCCCAAGTCAATCCGACACGGTGTTTCCATAGTAAAAGGTAGGCGAGTGCCTACTAGCCATTATTTAACAGGTGAGTGAAGAAATTTCACGACTCTTTAACAATTGGTTCGCTTAAATACACTGAGTTTGGAAATGGAAATATATAGCACAAGGGTGTATGAGTAAATAATCTTAAAATAGTAATATAATAATCTACAGTGAGGTAGGCTTGTTACATCGCTCAAAACTAAAAGGAATAACGTTTGTTTATGGTATTAGAGAATGAAGCTTAGCTAAAACCCTCTTACTAATCGTATGAAAAATGGCGATTGCAACAAAATCCTTCCAAATCCTTGAATTTAAATACAGTCTCTCTTCGGAATGCTCACATTAAAGCTGATGGAAAAATATCGGGTGTGATTTTGTGATACTTACAATTGAACTTACAGCAAAATTTCAGTGAATTAAGTTGTAGAAGGCCTTGAGAGCACGTAGGATCTATTAAGTCACATTATTTTATGCCTTCGCCCAATATATGTTGGATTGAAAAGTAACCGAGCCCAAATCTCTGCCCTAGGTTTTTCATTACACAAAACTGAGTAAAGAACTAAGTGAGAGCGCCTCTAGGCACTATTGAGGCGGAATATGAAATACATGCATTTGAATAATGCTCCATTTCACACTTCAGCAAGACTTAATTCTGCCATTGACTCCCAAACAATGAATTAACCTGCATGGCCAAAAAAACAAGTAAATACGTTCTATACCTTTAAGGTCACAGTAATAACAAGAAAAAAGTTGATTTTTTTAATGAAATTTTTATATTTTGAGAAGAAAAATATGAAAATGGTATTAGGATGAATAGTTCTCGGGTTTCTCGGGAAAATGGTATTATCTACCACAAAAGTTTCAGTTGACTATTTGAAAAAACGCTACAAATATATTGGACATTGGGCTAAGTTCAAAACCTGAAAATAAATTTACTCAAAATTCTGTCAAATGGAAAAAATTATTTTCACTTTGGCAACAATGCTTTACCTGAGAAGCGATTGTTTTCATGATTAGTTCCACGCAGTTCTGATCGCGCCGAAGGCGCGTAGATTATACCGTTCCGATGAGTGCGAGACTCACTCCTACCTGTCAATTGACAAGTGGCGCACTTGACATGAGAAGAGTGTAATGTCGTGTATGTCGTGTCTGTGTAAAAGAGGAAACATAATAACTAAGCAATATTGTAAATACACAGCAGAAAATATGAACTACATGCTAAGAGATTACATGATATGACAATGAACAATATATAGGGCAGCCTCACAACAAAACAAAACAAGAGGGTGAGACATGCAACTAGAAAGAAGAAAAATAATTTGTCATTACGCTATTTTTATTTCATAGCATATATAGGAATATATTATTTTTTTTTTTTTTTTAATTTTGTATTTTTCTCTTTAGTTTTTTAACATATCTTTTGATTTTTTTGTCATATATATTTTTTTGTATAAATACTAGTATTTTTTTTAGAAGTTAATACATGTATTGTTTTTTATTACTACTCAAATTGGCATATTGGAAATGCCGCGCGCAGGCCAAAAAGAGAATGCAGTCTCTTGGAAAGGAGTTTATGCTTCGAAATGGCACGATACGAATGCGGCCTCAGGGTGGCAGCCGTACAAAGAAAATCATATACTAAGAATTAACATAAGAAGACATTTGAGAGTAAAGACATAGGATAGACTCATAGGAGAGTGATCTGGTGAGGCAGTCTGTATGTGGTTGGGATATTAGGATCTTAATCACAAATGTTTGTAAGGAGTGTGTTAGAGGTGCCGGGCAGTCTGCGTTTGAACTTAGTACCAAGCTTAGTGATGAATTCCTGCACAGAGGGGAGGTTATGCACCCTGCATACATCCCGCATATTGGTCAGTTTACTGATGCGGAGGATTTGACGGAGGGATTTGTTTTGAAAAATCTCCAAATGTCGACGAATGGCGGGAGTATTCGCGAAAATCTCGCACCCGTAGAGCAATATGGGACGAACGACGGAGGCGTAGAGACGAACGCGAGTGCGGTGGGAGAGCGGTGATTTAGGAGTGGAGAGACGGTGTAACGACATACGCGCCGCTAAGACTTTCGCTTTGCACGTGCGGAGGTGATTGGAATGATTTGTTGAGTATGATGCCAAGAAAAGGGTGAGAATCAGCCCTTGGCACTCTTTGGCCGTTTAAAGTTGAAGGAATTTGCGGTTGGTATTTTTGACTGTGGGTGAAATGGATGTGGGTACTTTTGGGGGCATTGATCTGGATTTTCCAAGTAGATGTCCAGGTGCAAATCAGACGAAGGTGTCTGGTGTCTGGTCTTCAGTTAGTTGATATTGGCGTCGCCCGTGAAGGATGTAGCCGCGACGGCAGTATCGTCGGCGTACATGTGAAGTTGGGTTTGCGGATGTGAAGGGAAGTCGTTGACAAAGAGAGTAAACAGTAAAGGACTAAGGAGGGAGCCCTGCGACACGCCCGCCTCAGCGGGCCGCACGGAGGAATGAGTGCCTGCTTCTGCGACGCAAGAGCAGCGACGGTGAAGGCAGCTACGAAGAATGCCTCATAGGTCGGAGATTGAAAACCGCAATGACCACAGTTTGTAGAGCAATCCACGGTGCCATACCCTAACAAACGCTCTCGCGACGTCAAGGAACACGACATCCGTTGGTCGCTTTTCGAGGAAACCCCAGGAGATGGTTTCAACCAGGCGAAGAACCTGATGCATTGCGGAAGTTTTTTTCCCAAAATCCAAGCTGTTCTGATCGGATTATAGCGTGGGAGAGGGCATGAAATTCGAGGCGGTTGAGGAGTAGTCTCTCGAAATTTTTTCGAGAGATTAGAGAGGAGAGTGTTGGGACGGGAATTACAGACAATAGTCAGGTTCTTACCCGATTTAGAAATAAGGATGACGTTGCCGGCTTTTCAGGGAGAACGGAAGTGGGAGATAGAGTAGCAGGAATTGAGGAGATTTGCAAGAAAGTTTAGGAATGGGAGGGAGCGGGAGGAGAATCTCAGAAGCATGTAAGAAATACCATCGAGTCCAGGCGCCTTGCGGGAGGACAAGGAGAAGAGAAGACCACGAAGCTTGGAGGGGGAGGTGAGTTGCGGGGTATCAGAAGGAGAGGGGAAGTCGGTAAAGAAGGAATAAATGCGACCGTCCAGGGGACAGGGAGAAGGGTCGAGGGTCATAATAGTTTGGAGGTGGTCAGCCTGGAGTTCGGCCTTTGTCTTAGGATCAAAGATGACTCGGTTGGGAAGAAGAAATGGAGAAGAGAAGACTTAAGGGCACCTCCGGAGAGAGCGCAGGGTTTTCCAGATTGAAAGGTCTTCGAAATTGAGATTAGAAACATGAGTCTCCCAGGAGGCGGCAGAGCGTTGTAGGCCGACTTGTCGGCAGGGTCGTGCGTCCTTTGCCAGCGGTGACAAGCGGCGCTGCGAAATTTGATGAGTTCCACGAGAGGAGGCAGATATTTTGTGGACGCGCGGGGTTTCGGCGGCAAGTGCTTAGTGACGAAGTACTTGGCTGAAAGCAAAATATCCGTCAAAAGAGACATCCGATGATCAATATCGCGAGGAGAGGGAGAGAGGAACGATCGGAGTGAGAAGACTGTCGAGAGCATCAGGAAAGCGGTTCCAATCAGTAAAAGGAATCGTAGTTGTGAGTAGGGAGATAGAGGGATGGTGAAGTGGATAGGGAAGTGGTCAGAGGAGAGGGCGTGTACGACTGAAGGGGTAGGTTTTAGTGGTAGATTTTGGAAAAGTGCGATATCGAGTACGTTGCCGACGAACTTTCGCCGAAAGGGACGATAAGTCGGTTTGGAAGGAGAAATGACAGAGATTTGGAGGTTTTGGAGGAAGGAAAAGAGAATGCGGAGCAAATACCTTAAAGTATAATGAAGTTTTAATGACAAATATATTCACGTGTACGCAAGTCTTAAAGCAATTGTAAGAAATGAACTATTTTCAGGATGGGGTTAAATTGATAAACAAATTAATACAAAATATAATGCAGTGTATATGACAATATACATATGAAAAAAATTAAAATACGCACGTTTTGTACTTACTGCTCCCCGAACACCATCTAAGTTCTATTACATTCCAAACGGAAACACAATAGAGGTTACGAAATTAAAGTGATATAAAAAAATAAATAAAAATTATTGATTTCATTCATTTAAATTTGGTGACAAAGATAAAAAACTGAGGTATTCATTCCAACAATTCAATTCAACAACTCAATTCAATTCAACCATTCCAACACTTCCAAATAACAACACTTCATTCCAACAAGATTTTCCTCATTTGCGCTTTCTCTCGCGTTCCGCCAAAATACTCCATTCACTCGATATTTCCCCGAAACTTTGATCGAACCGAACAACATGACCATCCCTCAATGATGACGTCAGTGAAATAACTTCTACTATGGCGTCAACATTACATTTAATACGCCTCTCTGCGAACTTTTGGTCTGTGAAAACGAATGAAGCCATTGAAGTTTCATTATGAAGCATTTGTTCCAAGTTACACGTACCCATACTATTCATCCCACGCGTAACCTAGTCGATTAGGTACTGCCTACTCTAGAGCCTCAACAACAAGCTATTATCGTCGAAACAGATACAATACCATTCAAAATGATTCATCAAGGGCAAAAGAACACTGGAAAACGTTGGTGGGTGGGTTACTTTGTGACGCGCACCCAAAAAAAAACAATGGTACCAAATGAATACGAAGCCATCTCGGCTCCTATGATTACGCGCGAAAGGGCTGAATGAGACAGAATACAGCGCTTTCGATTACATGGATCGGACAGAGGAGGGAATGGAAGCCCCAATTGTGTGCACGCGGCCCCGATTAAATCAGCGAGCAACTCGACAAGAGAGCCCCAGGGTTCGAGTTCTCCGCAGAGATATGACTGGAATTGGGAGCGAAATCACATTGAACAGTGCAACCGTTGTACCTGCCGCATAAAAGCATATCTCGGGTAACTTGCGATTGACCCCAGGTCAGAACCTTTTTCCCTAAAGAAGAGGTCAGGACAAATTTGACTTTCAAAGAATTTAAGGTAACTTGAGATATATTTTGAGGTAATAACAATAAAGATATAATTTGAGGTAACTTGCGATTGACCCCAGGTCAGAACCATTTTCCCTAAAGAAGAGGTCAGGACAAATTTGACTTTCAAAGAATTTAAGGTAAATTGAGATATATTTTGAGGTAATAATAATAAAGATATAATTTGAGGTAACTTGCGATTTACCCCAGGTCAGAACCTTTTTCCCTAAAGAAGAGGTCAGGAAAAATTTGACTTTCAAAGAATTTAAGGTAATTTGAGATATATTTTGAGGTAATAGTAATAAAGATATAATTTGAGGTAACTTGCGATTGGCCTCGGGTCAGAACCTTTTTCCCTAAAGAAGAGGTCAGGACAAATTTGACTTTCAAAGAATTTAAGGTAAATTGAGATATATTTTGAGGTAATAATAATAAAGATATAATTTGAGGTAACTTGCGATTGACCCCAGGTCAGAACCTTTTTCCCTAAAGAAGAGGTCAGGACAAATTTGACTTTCAAAGAATTTAAGGTAATTTGAGATATATTTTTCTCTAGTTATAATAAAGACAAATTTTCTAATTTTTTTATATTAAAATAAGAGAAGTTGTAAATGGAATAACGTGAAGGAAATGGTAACTAGAGGAAAGTATCAAACCTTGAATCTGGCTGGTAAAATTCTATAGAGCAAAATCCGTTGAAAGCAGCCATCGAGCTCGTTACGGTATTTTTACTTAAGGTAATTAGAGATTTTTCTTCTGTAGCCATAATAGTTTCAATATTCGAATTTTATTTTAAAATTCATGCAGATATAAGAAGTATGAAGTAGGTATAGCAATATTAATGACACAGAAAATTTATTTACGCAACTATATTTATCAGTAATTAACTTATATATACATACTTAAAGCTTGACTTATATTTTCACGCTTTGCGAAGAAAACGCCTTGGATATTTTGCGACTTTATAAATAGTATTACAGCTAAGAATATTTTAAAAATGTGAAATCATACTATGCACGCATCGTTTCACTTCGTGTGAGTCAAAAATCCTCATTTTTTCGATTTTATAAAAAGCAATTATATTTTTTTAAATAATTTCGAGAACATACGCCGTTTCATTTTTGAAGCCATCTCTGTGTCAGTAACTCCTCATTTATTTTTAAAATAATGCCTCTCTGCTGAACACAGCCGTACCATATTAAGTGGAAAATGGCTTATATTTTGGGACAAATATCTCGAAATGTGTATCGGTAAGTTGATAATATTTTGGCATCACTAGAAGATCTTTTTTTTTATAAGTAGGCTATGCTTATGGAATTTTACGTGTAGGGAATATCTTAGAATCCCTCTCCAACCACCAACATGGGCAAGAACGCTTGAATTACGGTCGGTTGGTAATTTGGGGAGGCGACAGACAGCTGAGGGCTGAGTGGATAGAAACCCGGCGTCGGATACAGCCTACACCAGAGTACCTGCAGCCTGCTCTGGTCAGTATACTCTTGGTATAAGATATAAAGGGTCAAATAGCTTATCGTCCCTTCCGATAGATAGAGTTATGCTGAAGAGAAATAAATCAGAATGTTAGGTTGCTGCAGATCTCCACTACACTCTCATCATTACATCCCATCATTACAGTTTTTTCCCAACAAAATTCCGGCCATAGTCCATTTTAGCGTCCGTCATAGGGTGCTTTCCAATCAAGTATCTGCGCTAAACTGTCTCAATGTGCTTAGAGACGTGCATGACTCATTCGCATATGTTACGCCTTTAATACCTTCATCTGAAGGTGGTGAGAGAAAAAAAATATATTTTGTATGACATCAATACAAAATAAACTAATTCAGATGACTCAGGCATGAGACAACTTGTGTGGAATTTTCAGCATTTTGTAAAGATAAAAAGTCCCGCAATTTCCAACATTAAGAACATTTTAAACTACGACCTTAGTTCCAACGTACAACATCTTCATCAGATGTCACCTCATGATGATCGAAACCTAGATGTTAGTTGAAGGTGTTCTTGTTTTTGTGGAAGATTTCATATCTTTTTGTTCATCTACAACATAAAACTATAAAGCACTGATTACTAACATGTGTTATATTTAAAAAAAATATTTTTCCTAATCTTTTACTGTTATCGGCATGTTACTGGTATCGGCATGTACAATCAAAGTACAAATTAATATTTAAACAATAAATAAAACTCTCTCTTTAGTAAATTTTTCGCACTCCATATTTTCACAATATTTAATTGGAAAATAAATTTAACAAAATCCACACTTAATGCATCAAGCACGACCCGTGTTTCAACGATTTATCGTCATCATCAGGCCTGATAATTTCACCTGATGATGACGATAAATCATTGAAACCCGGGTCGTGTTTGATGTGTTAAGTGTGGTCTTTGTAAAAGTTATATTCCGATTAAATATTGTGAAAATATTTAAACGATTGATTTTCTCCACTTGAACTATGCTTATACCAGAAATGACACAATTTGCAGATAAACAACGATCAAAGGAGCGTACATGGATCTTTTCTGCGATTGGCGCAAATGGTATCCGAAACGTTAAAGTCCTTTGTTGCGATCTGTTCGCAGTAACAGTTTGTGTGACTTGCTCCATAACTGCAAGATCAGTAATTTTACAGAACAAGCATAGTTTGAAGACCATTAATTACATTTTTACTATCCATTAAAGCCGTGACAACGTAAACGCAAGCGCAATAAAGACCCGAAATCACGCCCGGGTGTCGGAACAGTTCGAGATAATTTCGATTACGTAACTAAGGAGTCACGTGGTGCGATCACGAACGGTTCGAGAATTTGGTGCGTTTTATTCACTCGCAACAATCTTACGCAGTCTTCCCGACGGAGCTTTACTCGCCATAATAACGCTCATCGAGTTGAAAATATCGGTTGGAAACAATCAAAACTGCAGACACTCAAATTTTCCACTCAAGTGAACCAAAGCAGACCAAAACCTCGAACCGGTCGTAATTGCAACACGTGACTCCTGAGTTACGTGATCGAAATTATCTCGAACGATTACAAACACAGCCCCAGATTCGTAATCAGCATATCGAATTCGCTGGGAAAATGTATATTTTGTTAAGTTTTGTTACTCGCACAAAAATAGTGGAGCAGCTTTCGGGCGTTACTCCGCGTGATGTCCATATTCGACTACAGTTTCTCCAGCCATCCTGCAGGCGTATTCAGGTCTGAAGATGTCTGAAGACGCCAGCAAGATGGGAGGAGAAACTGTGGTCGAACATAGACATCACGCGGAGGAACGCCCAAAAACTGCTCCACTTATTAAACACCGCGGAAACCTTCGTATCAACTCGCACATAAATAGTTTCCATTGTAACAGACGCTAGGAAAGAAAGAGCGGATATAATGAGGGATTATCAAGAAGCGCCCTAGCTCGGGGAGGAGTACAGATGGGTAGACTATAAATCGAAGAAAGGCCGGGGGGTCCGAGAATATTAAAGGAGAGAGATCTTGATTTGAGACGGGAGCAGTGGAGATAGTTTAAGCTCCCTCCTCATCTTGCCCCTGGCTCCCCTTAGGACCGTTGTGCTTTTATTACGAAGGAAGCGGTTGGCCCGCGAAGGTGAGGTGGTGGGCGGGAGGGGGGAGGAGGGCGGGGAGGGGAGGGGTGGGGTCACGGGTTCGGATGGGGTGGGGTAAGAGACGGTGGGTGGTTCCGGAATAGGTTATGTGACGTTGATGGCGCCACTCGATGAAAAAATAAGGAAATGACGACAGGCTTAAGAGAGGAAAGCGAGATCGAAATGCCACAGCGGGGGTTCTCAACAGGATCCGACGCCCTTCCCACGACAGTCCCCCTTCATCCCTTCCCAAGTCGACACGGGACGGCATCAAAATCCCGCCTCTCAATTAACTTCTCCGACACGAATACTTCTTCGCCGAGGCTCATCATGGAGGCATTGTGGTGCAGCAGCAGTCCAAGGTGAAATTCTTGAGATGCATTAGCATTTGGAGTAAGGGTATTGCTACTTTTCTAATGTTGCTTTCTTCTACTTTAATTATGATGCAATTTTTACTTTTATCCGCTTATAGTGTCCGAAATATTCACTATTCTCGTGTTTTGTAATACCAGAGAGATTAGGCTTATTCTGTGGCAAGGAATCTTCTTTCGACATGACATGCATCTAACATGACCGACCTCTGAAATAGTAAAATTTCATATTTTACAAGAAAATAATTATTATGTTATTTATATATAAATGTTAATGTTATATAAATGTTATTTATAAATGATTTGAGAACTATGGCCGCAGTTGATAAAACAAGTGGTTTTTTAACTCCTGATACTAATTCTGTATACTTATTTTTCTTAGTGGAATAGGTTCCTTGAATTTTGTGATTAAAAGGTGCAGCTATGTCTTTCATAGTTGTATCTTGGTTATTTTGTTTTTAAGAATTGTGACATGCCTATCACCTTATCAGTTCTAATTTCCGTATTCTAATGTAACTTGTCACCTCTGTATTTTAATATTTTCCTGGATCATATTCTGTGGTAAAATGGCTAAATATGACATGTCCGTTTTTTTTTTAAGATCACCGTTGGATTCGTCTCCGTGAGATCTATAAGATGGCAAAATGTAATATGTTTAGGATTTGTAGGGTTTGAGAAAAACCCTGTGGCAATATGTCCATTTGACAAATATCTTTAGTTGGCCAAGAGCTATTTGTCATGTAAATTGCTCACCTGTTAACTTTGCATAACATGACATCATATTAAGCCATCTTACCACAGATTTATAATATGGGTTTTTTCTGTGACAAGGTTTATACTGACCACTATTGGTGAACAATCTCCGCTTGGTTATAATGCTTGATTTTGCTATCGTATCAATACTCTTCAATATTTGTATTAAAAACAATAAATGATAATAAATACAAACTAAGTGCAAGAAGAAAGTGTCAGCATGCTAAACTTAGCGGATGACATAGTAATTCTGCCCAAGAAGAGAGAAAATCTGACGAGAATGTTAAACTGTTATGGGCAGACCTATGAAGAAATTCGATACTGAAGATTAATGATAAGAAAATCAAGATTTGTGCGCTTTATGGAATGTAATGGCAGTGTAATGGACAAATGGATAACTTGTATTTCGTATTTTCGTATTTTATATTTTGTTCTTATAGTAAAGTTCTTAAAGTATTTTCTTGTTACATGTTACCACCCGACTAAATGGTCGACTTGTAACAATTTGTGCAATAATAATAATCAAGCAGATGGAATTACTTCAAGTCAAACTTGGGAGGCAAAAACTTCACTTTGCTATCTGGGAAGCAGGATCACCAGCGGTGGGAAAAGCAAGAAAGATATTGTGAGCAGAATAGTCTAAGTAAAGAAGGCAGTGTAATAAAAGAGGAGTCTGCTAACATCTAGTAGTAAAAACCTGGAAGTAAAGACGCAATTTATCAAAAAAATATATAAGGTGCCTGACCTTATGCGGCAGTGAAGCCTGGACAGGCTTCACTGCCGCATGGGCTGTAAAGAAAAAGAGATGGGGAACTGTACAGATGTGGTATTATCGAAGAATGATGAAGATCAAATGGACGGAGAGAAACACTAACGAACAACTCCGACCAAGAATGGAAGAGAAAAGATGTACAATGAAAACACCGAGAAGAAGAACATACACCTTTTTTAGATTATTTTACGAGGTTTAGATGAGGATTAGAATTGAGGAATTAGATGAGAATGTTTTAGAGATGATTATGTACACCTGTTTAAAAAAAATACAGAGGAAGAATAAGAATATAATACATATCAGACAAATTATGAAGGACGTCACTCTCTCACTCACCGAAGGTTGGTTTGGATAGTTGATGGTAGAGCTCACCCCGGCTTAGATGCCACAGGCGTGTGAATTTCACACATTCAGGGTAGGGGGGCCAGTTCCTTTCCCTGGGCCACCTCGCACTCCGAGAATTTGTGTTCAGGGGCGTTCAAAGGCTTCACCCGGGACCCTTCGATCAGTAGCCAAGCGCTCTACCCACTAGACCACCACGCTTCCCCCCAAAAAAGACTCCTCCACTAGGAATAGATCCTGGGACCTTCGGTACGTGGGACGACGACTCGTACCACTACGCCATCTTACTCTGTTGAAGGACGTCAAAGTGAAAAATTATGTAGGAATGAAGCGATTGGCTGATACGGGGGCGGGAGTGGGGATCTGCTGCAGACTCATTTACGGATAGATGAATGCTGATGATTATGATCAATATTAATGAACTACCCCAGTTTTATGGACAGTTTCTACACTCTTCTCAACCTTGAAACTTCTCTTACATACTCTTGTTTCTCCCTTCAACTCAGCTTGAAGCAACCGTTTCCACCTTTTCACAGCCTCGCATGCTGGTGAATGATCCCCACTCGCAACCACTATTTATTCATAAATTTTCTTCGCCAATTTCCCTAGCAGGTGCACAAAACAATTGAATAAAGGAGCTTCCAAATTACTCAAAACAGCAGACATCTCATTTATCTACTAGAGGTCCTATATATGTCCTATATGGTAATACTGCGCGTCTATTTACCTACACTATAGCAACGCCATCCTGCGGCTAAAGCGGTCACTATATGCATGAACGCGTAATTGAACTTCCAGGTAAGCGTTGGCTTTCAGATACCTTCGCGAAATTTACGAACTTTATGAACGCCTCTTGTTCTTTCCATATCTCTCACCATCTTGCCTAAAATATTTTTCACCCGCACATCCCACTCTCCCAGCATTCTCCCCTTAGTAACGTACACATACCCTCGCCCCTTATAACCATGGTAACATTTTGAGGATACCGGGAATACCGGGACTCACTGCCACAGTCGTAAGCATAGTCACGGTATTAATAAGATGCAAATATTCATGCAAAATTTTCGGGAAATAATTATGAAATAAATGTGAAATCCTGACATCATGTGAATGCTCTGTGCAATATGTGAAGTTTTCACTATTCACGAGAAATTTTTCCCTAAAAACCGTACCAGACCTCTTCTGCATCAGAAGTTTGTGTGAAATATATGAGAAAATCTCACAACCTAGCAATCAGAAACACCTTCGTGAGAACTTTCTCTGAACTGTGTGACATAAAAAGCAGAATTATGTGGGAATTTACCGTGAATTTGAGCAATTGCTACGTTATGTGCGAAGCGTTGAGAGGGAAATAGTTTCTTTGACACGATATTCACTGAGTGCTATCACAAATTTCATATTCTTTGTACTAACTCGCGCTAATTCCATTCCATGGAATGTTTGTGTGAACACTGAGTGAAAGCTCTCACATAAGTGCCTTTCAGTTTCTGCCAGTTACCTCTCAAGTTTCACGAGAAATTATCTCCGATTCCACACAGCATATATTTCAGAGGTGTTTCCCAGTTAAAAGTGATTGCCATTGAACGAGACTATCACGAAAACTTCCTGGCCAAAGTAACTTGTTTCACATGCAAAAAATCCAATCTGCATTTACTAAAACTATTTCACCTACTCTACTCACACGATTAAAAGTATTCATAAAAGATTTGGAATTATATTTGTAAAGATAAAGTCTTTTAATAATCCGAGAAGTTAAGGATAGTTATCTGGCGTTATTTAATATTAAGAAACCTGAAAAACATGTTACTGCAAAACAGTATCTGTGTTTAATTATTTATTCAAGATGGGTTTTTCAATGATTAGACTGATTGTATTTCAATGAAGAGTAGAAAGAAAGACATCAACAAAGGATCTTAATTATAGGGGTTACATAAAGATTAAAGCACTAACTGCTACAGGTACTCATGAGAATAGTGGGGAGCCAATTATGATTATGATGAGCACAGTTAACCACTTGTAAAATTAGAAATATTACAACTTTCACGGTAATTTTTAAAATAAATTTTGGATCATAATATGTATCTTCAAACTTTTTATTGAAGAAATAGGTAATTTTATCGCTATTTTTCTCGAAAAACTAATAATAACCATCTGTTACCCTAATGGAATCACATGGATATTTTGCATGGGCTCATTTTAATCCCCTGTCGCTGACGTGTACCGCTGAGCTGGGGAATTTTGGGTGACGGAAACCAAAAGACTGAAATTGAAGCACCTTTGTTTGCTCCTCCGTTAAAGAACTCCGCCATGTTAGCTAAGTCAAAACATCCAGTTGGCCAATACTAAATTTAAATAACGCGTACGCTTAATAATGCACGGTCGATGTGTACGGAGGAAGCACGCAGGAATGACTTGTGTCAACCTACCGCCGAAATCGTACAAATAGCAGGAGATGATGACTTCCCACGCATGACAATAACGATGTTCGGCGGCATCCTGTCACAAGGTATTGGAAATGTGGGGGAAAGTGATGATCCGGAGTTGTATCTCGTCAATTATTTTGGGCCTTTTTGCGTTGCAAATGAGGAATTATTCCAACAAAAAATACACACACCGAGCTTGCTGAATGAATTGACGGGTTATTTTGAGGATACTGCGCGTAGATGGAACTAAATATTCATCAATCACTCAAAGCCTTTGGCATCATCGCTGGCTCTCGCAAAAAAAATACGATCGATCGCATAAGACTTAAATTAGCTTAAGCTAATTTTTTTTACAAAAAAGAGAGAATTTTAATCACTAAAAATCACCAGATTAAGCGTTGTTTTTGCATTTCGAGATATAGATAGCCTGTTTATTTTCCCATATGCTAATTGAATATGGAAGTTACTGAAAGTTAGATTCAAATTATATCAATACTTTAAATTATATCAATACTTTTTAATAATATCAATACTTAAGGGAATATAATTTTACGTGTAAGGCGTGAAACTCAATGGATCGGATGCAAGGACCATTGGGAAAGCAAATCGGAAAGGTTTGCGATGTCGGAGCGCCGACTGGCCCGCGGGGCACAAACGACCCCTTCTCCTCCCCTACCATTAGCCGCGGAGAACGTAGTGCGTCGCGCTATCATATGCCTACTTCTCCTTCCCAAGCTTAATGCTTATTAAATAGGAGCGCTTCATTCGGAGGAGCTGGACATCTTGGTGCCGCGGAGTCAGCGGGATATGCCGCGCCATGAGGTCATAGCGCACGCTCCGAATGGAGGCCAGAGCTCCTGATAAGAAGGTGGCCCAGAATATCGTGGGAAGCTGGCGAGAACCACTCCTTTCCTACCCCATCCCTTACCCTTTTCCTAGGATATAAAAAAGAAGACACTCTTGCCTCGGGGCAGTCGGCACGGTTATCGTAAGGTGACCACTCGGTGTGCGTACGCTTCGGCTGGGTTATCGCAAGGTGACCACGCACTTCGTTTCGTCGACTTCCCGGCTGGGTCATCGCAAGGTGACCGGCGAAGAGCGTTCCTTTGGGGGGGTCATGCTAGCCGTGACCACGCGAATCGTTTGCCGATATCCGCCGCTCCCCTTCGCTGACTTCCCGGCTGGGTCATCGTAAGGTGACCGCCGAAGAGCGTGCCTTTGGGGGGATCATGCTAAGTTGTGACCACGCGAATCGTTCGCCGATATTCGGCGCTGCCGAACCTTCCCTGCCTGTCACCCGGAACCCGCCCACCTGTACCAGTTCCTTCCCAGGCCAGGAGTTCACCCAGGCAGTTGTGAGTACAATCAGGTTGACCCGATTAACTATAACCAGTCAAGTAATGTAAAATCCTCATTGAATTCTCCTAATTAAATTGACACCGTGTATTTCTGACTCGGCCTTTACATTTAGTACATAGAACATACCCACTATGTGGTCGACCCCTGCGACAGCGAGCTTTTGGAACCTGGTGCTGAAGGTGGACGCTGAAGATTATATTGACAAGTAAAATAAGAAGTGAAGAAGTACAAAGAAGAGTAGAAGAGGAAATGACCATATGAAACACAATGCAGAAAAGAAGAACCTGATGATACGGACACAATCTGCCGCACAAGGGGGTTGCGAGTAATACAACTGAAAGAAAAAGAGAGGGAAAGTCAGAAAGAGGAAATATTATCTTTCTTATTTAAATTCATTAAGCTCGCTGAAATTAATTATAATTGTATGGAATTCAATTGAGTGATGATTAAAGTATTTACAAAATAATACTTGGGCCACTTTCCTTTAGTGTTTCTCGGGTTTAATTGCATTATAATGTCCTTTTATACCTAATTTCACACTCCCAATATTCTTGAAAGACTAGATAAGTGTTAAGTTCGGTGAAATAAAAATTTGATAGTTTTTTGTATTGAAAATGTAATTTTTGGGATTCTCGGAGGCCAGATATCCGTGTTAAAGGGGCTAGGTAGCAAGGGTTGAGAGTGTTCCAATGGTCCAAAAGGACCTAGGGTCAAAAATTGCTGAGGCCAGTGGATTCCAGAGGCCAAACTTCAAGCTAATTAGTTTTTTTTCATAACAGGATTTACAATTAATCAGGAATCTTGGATGGTCACAGACTCGATGGCATCCTTCAACCCTGAATCGCAATAAAATATAACAATAGATAATATTACTCGTGCAAGTGACCCAGTCTACCGACGTTTCAAACTGAGGAGGCTACAATGGGCAGGACTAGCACATGGGATAGTTGTTGAATCCAAAAAGAT
Source organism: Pyrrhosoma nymphula (assembly GCA_963573305.1). NCBI lineage: Eukaryota > Metazoa > Arthropoda > Insecta > Odonata > Coenagrionidae > Pyrrhosoma > Pyrrhosoma nymphula. Next base: position 68,946,039 of record OY754336.1, read on the forward strand.
TGAAGGGGAGGTAAGAAATGCTTGGGAAAAGAGACTTGTTAGGAATCTTATGTGGTCGCAGACTCTACATCGACATACTACTAGGCGAATCACCGCAGAGGCGTGTGGCAGGGGGTTTCGGACACTAGCCATGAAAGTGGAGGGAATAGGGAAAAGAAGGGGGAGAGGACAGAGGTAAATTGTATGTTAATTAATGTTTCTCATATTAGTGCCACGCTGCTTTTGTTATAATCACTAATTATGCGTGAAAAGAAGAAATTTTCGTGCCTGCCAGGTCGGTAGCGTATCTCTCTAATTTTGTCGCTTCTATCAGTCACAGAGACGGGGTCAAAATAGTATCTTCCGTGTTGCGCTGAAGCTTGTCTGATCTGAATTTTTCAAATAATCAAAGCCTATCGTATAGGCTCAGTCTCCAATGGGTACCAACCTGGTCCTTCCAATGACGGTACTGGTATTTCTACCCTGAATCTCAATTAAATATTTTAGAGTAGTCTTTCTAACAAAAAATAGTGCTACTTGTGCAAGTAGCGCAATCTGTCAATAAGGTTCAAACTGAATAAATTATATCGGGCAGGACTTGTATGAGGGATAGATAGCGGATCCAAAAAACCAGACCAGACTGATGAGAAGACAATTGGCAGGACTTGTACAAGGGATAGTTGTAGATCAAATGCTCAGATTGAGGAGAAGGTATCGTAGGATACAGTGCGTCTCAAAGGAAGCAGGAGTTGGATGATAGGCGCAAGCATTAGAAAATACAGCAGGAAGAATATTGAGGATGTCAAGGTTTAATATGGACTACGGTGGCATCAGATGAATGGAAGATGTACCCCGAATATTCGACAAACTTTTGGGTTTAACCTTCAGAGCTTAGAACTGTAAAATATGTTACCATAGAGTACATTACTAAGGGATATTGGGGGACGGCAAACAAACCTTACTCACTATCTGAGATAATGCAACATCTGCAATTTCCTAGTTGGAGCAGGGCCAAGGACAGTAAACTCCCTTGCCCTATCCGAACCGACCACCGCTACAAATTAGGAGATCCATTAGCTGTGCCTTGAAAGAAAAACAACAACGAACCGTTTTCTATTCGAAACAGGAACCAAGAAAGGCACAGGAGAATCCAAATAAAATTTAACGGTAATGTGACACCATCAGCATAACAGAGGAAAGTTTGAAAAGGCAGCGCTTCCAGATTACGATGAGACACGAGAGGAAGGAAAATAAACGCAAAAAGACTCCCCCCCACCCTCTCCCCATTGTCTGAAATAAAAGAGATATCTCAGCAGGGGAATCCTCTTCGGGGGTGAGGAATATGAGAGGGTGTGACTTGGGTTGCGTTGGGACGGATTGAAGGGGGAGTCGGGGGTACTTTCAAAGTAAAACTGGAAACAGGAGAGAAAGAATGTTAGCAGGGCCCTCTCTCTCAAGAGATGGGAGTGATGAGGTCCTTCGGAACAAACGGACGGGATGGCAAAAGCGGACGAAAAGATGGAACGACTCCCTCTCAACTCTTTTCGGGGAACAACAATGGAGAGGCAGGCAAGGCAGGGAAAATCCCATTGATGTTCTCGGCTCAGTGGTCCGCTTCAGTATGACAAGAAATTTTCGCGGCGGCGGAGCCCAAGGAACGAACGGGATGGAAATTCTTATGAGATGAATGAGGGAGACGAAAAGAAAACCGGAGCGCTGTTTACGAAAACGGCAATTCATAATGATTGCTTCAGAGAAGAGGGACACCTCCTCTTCCCCTACGAAGAAATTGAATGCTAGCCGTCGACTAATGCCACCAATTTCTCGAGAGCATTTCATTTCCCGCGCACAAGCAACGCTTCACTCGAGCGAAGAACATTTAATAGAAACCCCACGTGCCGTTTCGGGAACTAAGTTATTTGAATCTCTTCATTAATATTTATTTCGTTTTCGTATGAAAGGTCTGGAGCACTAAGAGGAGTGTTGGAAAATAACCCACTTTGCAAGGAACAAAAGCATGAAAGACCTTCATTAAGAATTTCCATTATGAATGTAACAAAAGGGGATCACATATTCTAGCAAATGAATTCCTTCTTACGCGTGATATTTTTAACTACTTCAGTGGTATTATTTAGTCATTACAATATCAATGAAACAACAATGAAATTCCAAATGAAAAGAGCAAAAGTAAAATACTAAAATCAAACAAGATATTATGAGTATTGGGCGTAGTGCAGGCAATACAGCTTTTAAGAAGTTTGCGCGCTGCACGTATAGCAGTATCGACTAAAATTTTTAAAGTTAAAACATATAAAAATATGAGCCAGTGTTCACGGCTATTAAAAAAGGCAATGGTGTGTTTGCAGAAAACCTTTTCACAAAAAATCTTATCATTGCGTAGAAAATTGAATGAGGATTGTGAAAGATGTACGTTTCTGTGGTGTGAAATGCAAAGTAATGTCGTGGCATACAAAATAAAATATTAAAAAATTCCGAATATACATCGAAATCTACAAAATACCCTGCAAGCCACCTCAGGGGTGTGAAATACCCACGGAGCCATGTGTGATATACCAACGGAGCGACATACTACTTGTGATTGGTCGGTCGCTATGTGACGCTATTTACCTGGCAGGCACGGTGGTATCAGTGGTGGTCGGGGTCATGGTCGTATCTGCCCACGGTATCGATATTGTGATCGACTAATAATAAGAGACTAGAGCATAAAATTTACCGCACCAATGACGTCTGCCGGTTTTGAAAAATGCGTGAAATGCCAAGTCACCTACGTGGATATTGACTACTTGTTAGGCGACTCGAAATGAGTCGCTCATAGTTTGATGCTTCCAAGTTGTCTCATTTTTCTCTTATCAGTCGTCAGTGGCACTGTCAGGAACTTTTTTCGTTTTTGCTGCCCTATGGGAGACACGTGTTTTTATTTTCAGAAAGGAAGCTTTTACAGCCACAGTCATACTTAGAGCAGCAATGAACTTCGCCAAAAAAATCAGGGGCAAATCACACTGCCTAAAGGGGAATGGGATATGATGGTTTTGAACTTAGCAATTCATGTAAGAGGAAAGAAAATTCGGGAAACAGCCAAATATTTCGAAACTCATGAAAAACTCGGGAAGAGCTGGAATCCTAATAGTATCATGAGATCGGGATGCGAGGTCAGTAATAACAGATGGAACTATATTTTTTAGTTTTCTTAACAGCGCACGTTAATGGAGGCTATTTAACTCACAAGTGGGAAAAACGTTAATTTAGCAAATAATTGGTTGTAATGATTACCACCCAAAATTATATGATATCCTTGGTTGGTGTTTTGAGTCCTTTCATTTATCACAAATTTTCTCGTCATTTTATTTCCTCATCCATACTGTTCTGAATGAGAACTGAAAGGAGTCACTATCGAAAAACGTTTTAGTGTTTGCCAACGTAATTGGTGTTTCCCAGTTAGAGAATCAATAATAGATAGAAACTAAATTGAATTGACCCCATAGAGACTGCTTCCCCTCTGCCTACCTGCTCCACTTTTCCATCTGCTGAATTTTAAGTGCGACAGACCCTAACGCTCTCGGGACGCCTGCTTGTTTTAATGGCGGTAAATACGTTAATAATAATTCGTGACCAAGAAGAGTTAAGTGTAGCTGATATACAGTCAATATTTACAAAGTTATATTTTAAAATCCCAATCCAGTGGTTAGGATAGTGGATAGGAAAAACTGTTCAACTCTCAACCTCAGCGAATAACCGGTAAAAAGTTAAACTTTCTTTTCATATGGAGTACGTGCTTGGGACTTCCCTTTACAAGGAGACTATAATTACAAGAGTATAAAGAGTGACGCCAAAAGTGGCAATGCCTGTAATAATTATGAGCGCAATCCACCATGTTCTTAGCAAGTCTTTCCCGGCCAGTCGATAATCAAGTAGTTGCGAACAGTGAGAGAAAATGGCTTTTTAAAGCGAAAAGATTACATAAAATAATGCACAAAATGAGCCTCGAGTATTCTCTTGATATACACCAATGGTGGACGGTGAAATTCGCCATGAAAAAATAATTTGACTTGACCGAAATATGATGCTTTTTTATTTGTTTGCAAATGATTTTTTCATGGCGAATTTCACCATCTTGGTGCATCACTTCGCACCCGTGCGCGTGGCTTCGTACCACATCATTTGTGCAACCGTAATGATTGGAATATTCTCTTGATGCTCATGGGTCGATCATAAATTTTTATTGACTCTAACCCGAGTTCAACGAAGGACAAAGCGATACGATTAGTGTCTGAATAAGTTATTTGGTAACTGATGAATGAGTTTAGCATTATTTCCATCACATTTTCCCACGTGAACAAGACTAATATTAAATTATGCGTTGCCTTTAAAATTTGAAGTTTTTGCAGATTTTTTTGCTATCTAAAAATCGGAAATTTTCCTTCAATTGCCCTTAGATCACTGCTTATAGTGAGGTCTGAATAAAAAAAAAAAACTTTCAATTACCTTTTTTACTTACTCCAAACATACAATTAGTAAAAACTACTGAGCGCTCGGCAATGATTTCAATCTTTGCGCCAAAAAAACTATCGAAGAATATGGTGGATGGATGCAGTTATCATTGAATAAATAGCATGCGGAAGCAATTAATTAGGCCTCTCTGCTTACACTCTGTTGTTCGGGTAAGACAGACTCATGATCCGCCGTGGGACTTGGCCGAAAAAGACAATTTCATTACTAGCGTGGCCTGCAAATTCTTGAACTCTATCGTTATCGGTGTTGGAAGTTCCAAATCCATCTTCCTGGTCTGTGTAACCGGAGGCATTGCTTATTTGTCAATGGGAGTAAATGTTGAAGGGAAAAACAACTTAATTTCCCGGAAGCAGGAAGACGAGCGAGAAATGAATCTCATCTAAGTTTAAGGTTTCTCTTGGGAGAACGACCTTTTGGGTCGTTCCCCCCGGGCGGGACGTGGGTATCCTTCTGTTGCCTCTTTGCATTTTTTCCCACAATACATACCACTCCGAAACAATACCACATACTCTTACATACCTGCAAAAAGAGTTTTTAAAATACAACTTTCCTCTAGCTCATTCTTGCTAATCCCAGGTTGACAGACAGACATGCATGAAAGGAACGTGCTTCGTTGGTTTGGCCAGGTGGACAGAATAAATTATCGTCAAATCACGAAGGAGAATTATGGTAGAAGAATGAATGGTGTGAGAGGAAGGGGTGTACTGAGGAAGTCTTGGATAAATGTAGAGGAAGATACTATGCAAAGGTGCATTAGGAGTGTTAAGAGCAGAAGAGCATGTGTGAAATAATGCATGAGAGTAACTGAAACCAAAGATGAATCAAGGGATGCAAAGATAGGGGTCAGTATAGAGGGAATAGGTGAGTCCACTTTACAGGCCCGTCACCAAATATTAAGCTTTTTAGACTGTGCCTACCCCGAAAGGGAGCGGTGAAATAGGTATGTACTCACAACTTCCCTAATTTATTCGTACCGCATTATATATCTTGATTTGCCTGCTACCCTACCCATAAAATCCATATCAGTGATCAGTAGAAGTATTTCGGATATATTTCAGCGGTCTTCCAATCTATAAGCAGGTTTATATCTATACACTTTATAAGATCTATACGCTTTAGTATGTTGTGGAGGCACGAACCTAAAAAATATTCAACCAGTCCGGGTGGTTCAAAATAAAATATTACGCGTCATTCTTCGAACTGCTACCACTGAATCTTCATTCCCGTTGTATATCAAGCTAAACATTTTACCACTTCGTCATTTATATCTGTATAAGTTATTAAGAATCATTTATAACCGAGGAGGTAAATGGTAAACCGTCTCCACATGGATACAAATCAAGAACTAATCACTGTAACATTACTCCTAAACCTAATATTGTAGCCTTTAAGCATATCTATGACTACATTGCTCCTACAATTAACCGTAAAATACCAAAAGATACATCATCTATTGGGCATGAAGTCACTTTTTTAAAAGAAAATTGAAAGATTGGCTGTTCTTAAATAGGATGTTGAGAATCTCGAAACTATTGTTTGATTGAATAGAAAAAAATTGAAATGTATGCATATGTTTATAGTTTTTCCTATGCTAGCTTTGTGTTAAATAAATATGTATTCACTAATAAGTTAAGCTCAATTCAACTAATATACATGTTTTAATATTAGAACACAATCTTTGATGTAAATAGCCTGAAAATGTTGTTATATTTATATGAATATAAGCTTTCGCAGAACCCTCGTAAGCAAGAAATGGCAACCCCAAAATAAGAAATAATCTCTTCTGGGGTGAAACAAATATTATTAAAACAGCTTGATGTCTTTCCCTCAAACCCTTTATTTCGCTAGTGGACTACGTTGCCGGTCGTTAACGAACATTGTAAATTCTTCACAAAACAACTAAGGATTAAATTATCGACAAAGCCCTGGTGCCTTGATGCTTTGGCGCAGTGAAACGCGGCGTTCGGACGCTCCGAAGGATTTTTATGAAGCTGCGTTTCAGGTAGGCTCCTACGCCCCTCTTTTGGAGTGAAATATAGGCCACGCGTCCACGCAGAGAAAGATACTCGGGCGAAAAGAGAGAGAGGGACTATGGAGCAAGGGGCCTTGGAACGGGGGAAATGCGAGAGGGATGCTGGGAGAGGGGAGGCACCAACCCGAAGATAGAAGCAAGGCCGTAGACTGAAACGGAGCGGAGGAAACGAAGAGGTAATAGGGCCTACAGAAGGGGAAGGATGTGCCGGGATGACTCGGCAAACGATGCTATGCCGCCACAGAGATGCTCCCCTTCATTTTCGGGAGAAAAGGAAGCCTTTTCGGTGGAGGGAAGGGAGCCTTTTCTGTGGAGGGAAGGGTAGAGAAGGAAAGGGTGATGGAATAGCACGGGCGGTGGAGAGGAGGAGGGCCATGAACCAGTGACCCATTTGGAGCCGCGTAGACGTGAAGGTCATCTTGACGGAGAAAGAGCATGCAGGCCCGAGGGAGAGCACCCTTCTCGCTCTCGGGCCGCTAATGGGAACGGTTTGACGGGGGTGGGCTTCTACCTGAGTGATGGGGAGGGGGGGGAGGTTTTGTGGGAGGGTCAGGGAGGCAGGGGGGGCGTGGGCGGGCGTTAGAACGTGAGGTGGGGTAATGTCCGCCGCTGAACCCACGCGCCTCAAAAAAGGCTGTGGGCAAAGAGTGGCTCAGATAACGAAGAAAGAGTATTAGGATGGCGGGAAAATTTCAATTACCGCACTTTTATCGGACGTGAAATTGCTATAAAAACGTAAGGAAGGTTGATTAAAATTTCGGAATGGCCAACTACTCGCACTTGCATCCACTCGCGCTTCATATCTGTCAAACGGATGCGGGTAAATATATGAAAAGAAGCAGTTTACACACTAAGGTGACCACTAAATTGACATGCACCGCAGCGAAAAAACTTTTTTATTCTAACCGACTCAGGTTTCAGCAGCTATGTGTCATTATCAAGGTTGATAATGGCAAATAGCTGCTGAACCTTGCTGCTGACCTTGATTTATGGCTTATAGCTGCTGAAATCTGGGTCGGTTATAATAAATAAAAAAGTGTATATTAAATAAAATAATTTTTAACCATGAATGCTTGTGACTTCCACAAAGTTATGCCTGATACAATTTCTTAAATTTATGAAGCACGGATGCATGGAGGCGATACCAGAAAAATCAGCAATTCTGATTACCGTGATGATCTTGTTTAAAACCGCTTTATTTCGGGTCATGATAGCGTCAAATAGATTTATAATAGATATTAAATTGCGATGAAACTTGGGAAACTCATAACTTCATTCCTAATTGAAGTCATTCCGAGACTATTATCTGGCTATTTTAGGGTATGGCAACTATATTTAGGCTTGCACTTTTCCAAAATAAGAATAAGTAGAACTCCAACTATCCAGATCAATTGGGACCGGATAGTCAAATATCTGAATAAATGGATAACTCACAAAAAAGGTAATTTCTTTGGAAACATCTTAACGTATTTACTTCGAATTGATCTAAGAAAGCTAAAGAAACGTATATGCTGTAACCAATAATTGTCAAACGAAATAAACTGTATAAAAGATACAATACACGTTTCGAAAAGCCTATTGCCGTGACTGTAAAAAGCCGATTTTCGAGGATTTTTTCCCCTAAAAGCGATCGGATAATTGGCGATCCGGATAGTTGGAGTTTTGATAATTGGAGTTTTACTGAACTTCCTCAGGTATAGCACTTTTTAATTTATCCTTAAGACTCCCGTATTCTAAGTTAGAATAGCTGTAGAGAATATAACTGGATCGTAGGCACAAATGACATCATGAGTGAATAAACCTCATCAAATTCGTGTCTATCACAGGAATGATTGACAGAAACCCCCCAGCCAATTTAATTATTAATTTTGTTCTACTCTAACCATTATTTTATGAGCAACACTCATCAGTTATCCTGCGTCTAATATAATGATTTTCAAGCAGAAATTTTACCTTCTACTGTGTTCCTTATATATCCGTCATGTCTCACGAGGTGCCAATATAAATGGTTATTTTTAACCAAAGCATAAGAAGTTATTGCGTGCTGATAATGGTGACTGAAATAGACCAATTGAAAACTGAAATGAGACTATACCTCGGGATCAATATTAGGACTAACAATTTTATATCAAACGTCGGTCACAAAATCAGAGACAAATAAAATTATGTTGCTACATTTTTCAGACTTAGTAGTAGTCAGATATCCCAATTTAGGAACAGCTGTATGAAATACTTCAATAATTATAGCCGTAAAAAATAAATAATCGTACTTCGTTTACATTGGCGGGTACCCGCAGAAAAGATCAATCAAATAACGGGTCCAATATGCATAATTTAGGGCGCTGGGGCACAAATGCACGGAGATATTCAATTTGAAATCAACAATTTTGTTACGAAAAAGTTTTAGGAAGTGAAATGAACCAATAAATTCATAAATATTAAAATAAATCATCAAATTAATGGGGATACACATCACTGCGGGAAGAAATTATATGACTGTACTGAAACATGGGTAAATATACAAGAGGATCTTTTAAATTCAATACTAAAGAGTCCTTCCATGACGTTTACGTAGGCGCGCATAGCTATAATAAATAATTATTAAATGTTTATGATATAAAAACATTGAGAACATTATACGTTAGGATTACGGTCAAATAAAATCATATATGACCTATGAGAGCATACAAATTTGAGTGGAAATTAATTAAATACTTAATTTTAAACATTGGCACGAAAACATCATCAACGGGGATAAGTCCCACATCTATTTTAATTAACTGTTAAATATCCTTTTGAAAATCGAGATATAAACAATTTTCCCCGATTCCAAGGGAACCAATAGCATAAGATACCTCGAAGAAGAAATGTCATAACTTACTGATATTTTTGTACACTTCTCGGTGTTAAATTTTCAACTAGTGACTCACGATATACACTATTGCACATTTGAAATCCATATTCATCGAGGATTAATTCCAAAGTCTATAATACAAACGCCCACCGCAATTCTACCCATATCTCTCCCGGGTTCCGAGGTTCGCTGAACTTATATTGAGTGATAAAGAGAGAGATGACAAAATTGGAAACCAATATATCAATTTTGTATCAATTACTAATTGTAAGATGTTCGAATATTACTACCTAGTGGAATTGGAAATAGTGGAGAAAGGGAACGGGGTTGCGATGGAGGCAAGATGAGAAAGCGTAGCGGGAGGGATATCCCATTTCACGAGCGATACTTATGGGATGTGGTTCGTCTCACAGAACGAGGTGAAAAATATGAAAGTGAAGATGAATAACAAAAGAAAAGGGTCCGTCACAGGAGGTTTGGAGTTTCCGTGCGTGGGCTGGGGAGAGATTGAAGCATGGCGAGAGCGATGGAAATGAATCGCCAGAAGGCCAGCTTACATTAAAAACAAGAACATAGCGAAATGAATGACCTCAGGCATGTGGAATGTCTCCATCACGGAGGTGTGAATAAAGAAAAATATAAAATTCCACTTGAGAAAATAACATTTATTTTGCAACATACGTTTCGGCATGTTATAAAATCAGATGGCATAACATACCGACACGTAGTTCGCAGTAAATTATATTTTTTCAAGAGGAATTTTACGTTGTTATTTTTTCGTTACCTCCGTGACAAGTATAGCTTAAGAAGAACTGCGATTGTGGACGTTAGAATAAATATTGAATCACACCTATTCTTTGCCTTGTTTAAAAAAATAGGGTTAGGGTTAGGAATGATTGGGTCATGAAAGAATGTGGGTTGGATGCACCAGTAATCTACATGTACGATTGAAGCGTGCTTCGTTGTTTTTGCCGTGTCCAGAGAATGAATGATTGAAATAAGGAAACAGATATATGATAAAAAGAGCTGGTACGAGAGGAAGGGCAGACCGAGAAAGTCATGGGCGAATGTGGCAGAAGATACTCTTCAGAGAAGGGATATTACGAGTCTTCAGAATAGGTGGGTGTGTATTAAGCAATGTATGAATACAGTAGAAATGAGAGTCATGCAATGATAAGACATATTGGAGAAAATTTAATAAAGCAGAATAAACTTTATTGGCCTTATTTAAACCTTTAAACCTTTATCATGAACACAAACAAAAAACTACGGATTGAAGCTTGTCGCTGTCAAGTTTAAGCCTTAAGAATTACACTTCCTTGACAGTGCCTACCCCGAGATGATTGGCGCGATGGTTATATATGTACGTTGTTTAAAACATTCTGCTTTCACTGATGACATGCCTTAGCTACTAAAAATTAAATTCATGCAGAAAGTATGCGGGTTATTCAACGAATATGTTCTGAAACAAAAATTTTCTTCCACTATGGGAGTAAATTTCAGCGCCATTTCCATTGAGATACTGCATTGTGATTTCAATCACTGCAGTAGTATGACAATTACGTAAAATATAAGATGGTAAATTGCTTGAGTCTTATTTTTATTCAATTATCTGGCAGTTTTCACTGCTTACAAACCGTTTTTCGTGAAAATGGCATTTGTATTCGATTGAAAAAAACTACCTTTCACCAAGTTTCTCTCATTCTCACATTTATCACAATGTAATATCAATTTGGAGATAGCATAGCGTGAAAAGGTATGAATTGGTTGCTCATATTAAAAAAAGAGGCCAAGTGTTTTATAAGTAGCCAGAATATGAAGAAAATTAAACTTTAGTCATTTTACGTTAGTATACTGTAACACGCCATTTTGGCCGTGTTGGCATAAGTATACGATTAAGGACGCCATTGTGTCTATTTTGGGAACACGTACTACCGCGAGGCAACAATATCGTTTCTGTATTATGAAAAACAACTTTAAAACAATGCCGTCTATGTTATGAAAACAACTTTAAAACAATACCGTTTTCGGGTCACGTAAACAAACTAAAACAATGCCGTTGATGTTATGAAAGCTGTAAGGCAGAGAAAGGATGGAAGGGGTAAACAAAATTATAATAATGAAAGGGAAATAGCCTATCAGATACGAGAGAACGGGAGAAAACCTGGAATGTTCTAGAACATACAGAAAGGGGGGAGAGATAGTATAAAAGGGCTGTCAAACAAGGGACGAGGCTTCTTCTTAACAAAAGGTCACAAGGAACGTAAGAGGAGGACCCTCAAGGGAGTCAGCACTCACTCACTCAGGGAAGCCGAAGGACCGGCTGTCATCGAGTGAAAGTCAGTCTGGAGTTTTTGCAGTGATAATTAGCCAGGAGTAAGCAGCTTTGGACAGCGATTACCAACGCCAGTGTCCTGTGTTAAGGAAGGATCCAGGAATCCGATAAACAGATACTGGGGCATAGAGTATCGGCGGAAGTCACATTGTGCAATATCCGGTGAAGTAGAACAAACATAATAAATTAGTACGAATATATTTGAGAAGGGAACATATATTAATTAATTGATTAACCAAAGTGAATTTGTTTTCTAAGTGAAGAATAAAAGGGTTATTATAAATATGTGTATTGTTCAAGTGTATCATTTTTGTGCATGAATTAATCCATTAACCTTTGCCGCCAAGGACTACCAAAAGAAAGGATCTCTCTCAAGGTAAGAAGTGATAAAGTGAAGGGTAGCTTTTGTGAGTCGGGCTGATACAGTATATAACGTCGCGTGTTTAGGACCGCGTGACAGAATAATTATTAGAACCCCTGCGATAAGGAAATTGACAGGGGGTGACTAGTACAATACCAATAAGAATATATCATGACCTAAGCCTAGGATGCGGTCGTCCGTGTTATTAAACTGACAAAAGAGAACACCTCTTTTTTCATTTAGATGATCAATAATATTTCGACGTGGATATTCCATTAAAATCAGAGTATAATATAATATTTTTGTTTAACCTGCTTCGACGGATAAGGTCATTTCGCACATACTCTCTGCCACTTGCAGACTGGGGCAACAGAACTCGGACGAATCGGAGGATCACCCGTCCAATATTAAAATCAGACTGACGACATGGCACGAAGAAAGAAACGGTGATGTAACGTTTTATGGGTGATCCTTTCCGATACACATTGAAGATTCGCGGCTGATAAGACGATAGTAAAAAATGTGGTCTTTCCCGATCAGTTATACGATTATAATGCGAGCATGACGTTGCTACCGAGCATGCCCGAAGCACGGGTGGTGGCCTGTGGCAGATGGTGAATTTCCGAAATCTACGCGTAGCATTCCTCGCGATTTTGATGTGCTAGCGCGCTGATCATGATTCCCAACGAAAGATCTTCTCCATAATAGTATAGTAAAGTAAAAAACTGGCTTTATGCAACATTTGTGGGTGAAAAATCTATTAAAAATCACGAAGTTCCAAGTAAAATTTCAGATATCGTCCCATGCTCCACGAGAATTCGAGAGTAAATAAAAAAATAATGTATCTCATCTAAAAGAACGTATAATTAGCCATCAATAAGTATAACTTTACCCGAGGTGGAATTGGGGAGATGGCTATGAGAACCTCGAAAATTCGACATGGTGCGTACCACTACATCCGTGCGTCACATAAGCCACAAGTTCTTAAGCCAGGTTCTTATATTCAATGAGGACCAGCCTTGGGAGAAGCTAGCTACTTCTGGAGAGAATGTGGTATAAGTCCTCACCGCGAGTTCCTTCTGACGACGCCACAAGTCTTTGAACGAGTCGAATACGGAAGCCTCGAGACCTCAAGAAACTTCACAAAGAAGCCATGGAGATCGCTTTGACGCCAATAAAAAACACGAAAAACTTCCGCTCTCCTTAAGTAAACCATAGCAAACTATCAAATAGAGCCCCTACAAGTTTCTGAAAGCGACGAGATTTCCTTCAATTTCCTCTGGAAAGGCAGTAAAGATGATAGCACTGCAGGTGATAAGAAAATAAAAAATTGCAATATGTGCACGTACATAATATCATAAAGTATATGAATTTTACATGATAATATTCCTCAACTAATGATGACTCAAATGTCACAGAAACTAGTAAGAGTCCGGTAGAAGTTATCCCAAAATTCAGTCATACAATTAAATATTTTTAGGGTAACGTGTAAAACATATCACAAAGTACTTACAGTTTAAAATTTAGTCTACTCCAACTAATAAAGATTCAAGTATCACCAAGTTTAAGAAATTTTAACATAAGTTACTTCTAAATCCAGTGGTTCGGGCCATCATTTTTTAAGGGAAAAATACGTTACACTTATATAAATGCTACAAAAATATGACACCGATTTATTTCGAGTTATTGAACTGCGCTGGTGCTGCATTTGGCGAAAAAATATCAGATACATTGCATCTTCATTCAGCAAGTTCGAAACAATGTCCACTCCTTGAATATAAACCCCACGTAGTGCGATAACATGAAACATTGATTCTTTCTCTGCTGCTGCATTACATCAGCCGTATTACAAAATCGGAAATGAATAAAATATAAAGAAGTACGGCTAAGATATATAGATACACAACTGATAAATATTACTTGAATGTATGTTGATTGGCTCATGTTCTCGAACAATTTTAACTTGTTCAATTTTTTTAGTTAGGCTGACATTAGGTCGCTTATTGTTTTAAGTCTACTGAGGCATATTCCCTTTATTCGGCCCGGTTTTATAGTATCTGGCTAAGTATATATTTTCTCGGTCTATAAACTGAAGCTAATAAGATAACCTATTTACAACGATAAGGTAAATCAACTAACTGACAGTCTGATGCTATACATACAAATTCCGAACTCTTAGTTAAGATAAAGTTAGTGAAATGGCTACGTCATGTTTCGGTTAACGTGAACCAGAGTACCTATATAAAAACCGTTATCAAAACCATGGCCGGTTGTTAATGGTTACTGATTGTTGATGGGAGTTTTTAAATAAAATAAAGAGATATTTCACATAGTGGTTATTATTTAAAACGGAAACAAAAAAAATTATTGTTGGAGTATATTGTTTGATGTTAAGAAGTCGTCTTTAGTTTTCGAATGAAGCCAGCTCCGATCCTTGTGCGTGGTTCACAAGCATCGAACGGAGTAGACTAAATATTCTACTGCCCACTTCCCACGAAGATCAGATGGAGTTACTTTAGCCAATCTTTCACACAGAGAAGCTTAGCATCATCCCCGTGGAAACTGCGGTACTAATGAGTGAACGATTTTTACGCCTCCAAGGATTCGAAAGAGGGAGATATCTTCGGCTTCTATCTATGAGATTCTTGGTGGGTTTTTGATGCCTTAAATAGACTGAAGACACCCAAAAAGTACGTAATTTAACTCATTTCCCACATCTATGCCTAATTCAAAAGTTACTCAAGTTACGCTTTCACAAAGCGGCTATTGGGAGTTGTTGAGATTGGTTGCGAACATTGAACATGTTCGTGAAGCTAACAACAATTATATTAAAAATTAATCTTCTGAAGGAAGATGGATCAAATCACATGTTCTCACCGATGATTCACCTTGATTTGATTAAAAAAAAATATATTTAAAAACAGCCAATGTCGGTCTTTATCTTGTACATTTTCAACTTAGGTCTCATCTAACCCAGACGGCATATAATGTGACGACTTTGGAATATTTTTGACCTACTATTTCACATGCAATAACTCGTTCCTCAGTTAAATCCTATTTGTTATAACTTATTACGCAAATAACAAATCTTCCATCCGAGGAATCACTCTGTTGGTTTTTCATGGATGAAATTTAAATAACAGAAATTCAAACAAGAGAGGACTATATGATTTCACGCTTTCCCGGCGAATGATGCTGATGAGTTCTTCTCGGGTTTCCCGCCGGGTTAGGCTTTCCATGATTGCCGACGTTTCGGCAGGAGACTTTCCTGCCATTTTTTAAGGCTCATCCAGAGCCTTGAAAGTGGCAGGTCTCCTGCCGAAACGTCGGCAATCATGGCAAGCCTAACCCAGTGGGAAACCCGGAAAGAACTCATCAAGAGAGGACTAGATTTTGCCCTTTTAGAATTTTCCTCATAACTGTCACACCTGTAAATACTATTTTGAAATAACATCTGCAACTGAAACTCCACATCCTTTTGCATTCCGTGGCGCGCACTAAAAATTCCGGAATTAAACTGGTAACTGTGTAATGTTGCCGCGGGCCTAACGTTCCCTTCATTTCCATTGAAATGGGGGGTGCGTTCGGGGAACATTCGTCATTCACCATTTCAATTCACCTTCGCATCTGCAATTCCAAACGTGAGTGTATAGGTCAATCATTAGAAACTTTCACTTGCATCCAAACATCGCCCTATACGCCTGAATTCGCTCCAGATGCCGGGTCGAGTAGTGGTAACCCTAGTAACTATTGCGTGGTGTACAACAACGTTAACAAAGTTTACTAGGATTGGCATATACATTCTACAGTATCTAGGTTTTGCACAAATAGTTTGCGTTTCATTAACTATTATTTTTCAAAAGATTAACACAACACAAAAAATGTAAAAGCTATGAATTTTAAAAAGTTTTTTTTTGTTTTTTTTTGCCATTTTTATCGGGAAAAAATGCACCAATTAAGCTCTAAAATGACTCTTTTTAAAGGTTTTCAAAATTATCTGTTTCTTTCTTCAAAAGGTTTTTCCAATATTTTCAATAATTTTCATTGTAGAAGCAAAAAATTAAAAAACGCGGTTTTGTCAAAGTTTTCATTGTTTTTATTGTGCAAACAATTAAAAAACAATGCTCATGAGTTTATACAATGAACGTTTTCATCTAAGAATTGCTCTTTAAAACCTGCCGCAGTTCATTAGCGGGTATTGTCAATTGTTGAAAATCACTGTTTTTATTCTCAATTGACTGTCCTTGTAGGGAATGAGAGCGGGAAAGGGGTTCCAGAGCTGTTTTGAGTGTGGATGTGACGGCTTGAGCCACGAGAGCCACTGCGAGCTGTGCGAGACCATTGATTTTTGCCAAGAGTTTCATATTCCGGACAACGATAGGTGTCGCAAAACTTGGTGACACTCCCTCGTACAGATAATGACGTAAGGGAGAGGAGAGTATACAAGAGAGGAGGCGTAAAGATGCTTAGGTTCTTTCTATCAGTCCCAAACTGAGCCTTCAGGTATCTTTGCCCGCTCATCAATGCTTAATTCGTCCACAGCGACCTTTAATTCTCCATTGGCGAGTGCCACCAAGCTTCTCTATACCTATAACTCAAATGCGGAATTGTTACAGTAGTAGTCAAACTTGGTGGCAGTCGGCTACGCTAGTCGATACGTCAAGGAGGAGAAGGGGTGTGGGGAAGGGGCTGGAAAGAGAGGGGAGGGGGAGAGGATTTGACTTTCCTCTCCCCCTGAGCTCACTATTGGCTTACACACAGCGCCACGAATCAATCTTAAGATCTATTTTCCCTCCCTAAACATTTTTGCATTGGCTTCTTATCGTCAGTTTCCATATTTTTGAAAGTAATAAAGGAAATAACTTGATCATATTCTGAACAATATTTAACGGCTACAAACCGTTTTCGATGTACCCACATGAACATCAGAGTAAACTATACATGCACAGTGGAAGCGAGACTTGGTGACCGTCACCTGTGCAAAGTGTGACGGCAGGGAGGGTGAGGTTTGTGTGCAGGGGTTGGAAAAGTAGCGGAGGGGATAGAAGATAAAAAAATGGCAGAGGCAACGCTGCCAACATGACTGCATTTAGCTCGAGATGGCAGGGAAGTGCCAGCAGTCTCCGAAACGCTTACGATCCAAACAAAGTTGAAAGGGAATATGCCGATGTTGTCCACAACCCATCGGAAAATCCGGTTTAAACAACTGGATTCAGAGCCAAAGAGAACATTTAAGTGGGCGTTTGGTTGATGTGAGTAAGAGACAGAGCGATTATTGAAGCTGGCAACTGAAGGTTTGCGACATTTGAAACCCTAGTACAGGTAGGCGGTAAATTTGATTTCAGGGGATGTAGCTTTAGAATGAACTTGTTTTTATGCCCATGTAAAATATAAAAGCCCATTACCCAGGCTAAAAAAAGGAATCGCTAAAAGGTTAAACACGTGATGACAATAACAAACATTGGAAAAGGAAAGGAAAATTTGCAATACGATTTTCATGACGGAATTATCTAACAAAATCGCAATATTTTAAACACTGCGTTATTTTTCGATTTATGGAATGAAAAAACACGCCTAAAATAGAATGCCACGTCACATTTGTTTCACAGCATAACATAAACTGCAATGTTTATGAGGTAATTTCTGTTGTTCAAGCAAAGCGGTTAAAAGATACCTACTAAGAAGAGAAAGGAAATTCCATCGTAGGTTTCCACGGCGTTGAGATGAATGTTTCTGCATTTTCGGGTGTCCACCGAGTAAGTTATTTTCCATGACAACGGTTTCGAAATTATGGAAATAACTTACGCGGCGGACACCCGAAACTGCAGAAACATTCAAGAGAAAGGAAATTCTCATTTTCCTAATTCGGGAGTACAGCAGCTGTAAATCCATTGGCTTGCAGCTCCCGTAATCACAGCAGCTACGGCGAAAGTGAAGTTAAGAGAACTGGTAAAAATGGGAAAAGAAAAAAGTGAAAATAATCCAAAGAATGGCTGGAACTTTATTGAAACTCCACGAGGGATTGAAGAAAAAATGATTCGATGCTACAGTAAGCCATAAATGTCAAGTCAGCTGGAGGATCTGCAATATTGCTACATAAAAAAATGAACTAAGGAAGATATGGCAAGTCATACGTGCCAAAAAGGAGTGGAAATCTTTATATAAAGCGCTGATCTGCCTCTTAAATGGTTCTGGTTTTCAATATAAAGCTCTCACAACCAACTCGTTGTGTTTGCTACATGAAAATAATTACAAAGAGCAGTCACGTTAATATATATGCCAGTAGTTTTATCCTGCTAACTTGACCTGAAATTCGACATAAGATTACGCGAGAGAAAAATATAACAATCGGTTAAACTAAATTTTTGCTTCGTATAAACAGAAATTCATGGATATCAAAATCTTCAATGTATACTATACTCATAACTGTGGATGTTACCTCACAAGAAGAAGGATAAAAAAAATTCATAATAAACAATAACACATGATACATCAAATTAAGAATTCATGTGTATATAAATAAAAACCTTACACTACAATAGTCATTATTGTGTTTAAACAGTAACTTAGGCAAACTTTGGAAAATTCATACTATAATATTTCCTAAAGTCAGCCAATCTGCTACGTTCTAAGGACGAATTCACTGAAAAATGGCATACTCTCTTCCCACAAGATCACTTTTATTTTGGACATGATAATTTAGTTATTTAAAAATAAAACAGAGGAGCACGATGGTATGTGGAAAAAATGACTGAGTAATTTATAAAATAAAATGAATGGAGTTTCAAAGGCGTGCATTTTAGCATTTTTTTTAATTAAAAAAATAATGAAACGTTGATGAGTATTCAAAAAAGGTGCCACGACAGCGTTGCCTTCATAAACCTTCCTACGCCAGAAAAAGTAAACTTCTGCTATGAAATAACTGCGACGCATTCCTGCTATACTCTTATTTTTAATTGGGAACTTTTGAGAATCATTCTTCATTTTTAGAGGAATTCATTAGCATTAATGAATTGCTCAGTGTTTTATTAAATGCAACATAAAGGATAATATGCAATAACGCAAAGGACATACGCTATGTAAAAGATACTTTTGTGCAAGCTGATGATTCTTCTTCAAGTGAAGCATGAAAAAAAACAGGAAAAGTTCAAGGGCAGAAATAATTGTAGGCTCCACTTCGGTGGGTGCGTCAAGTACAACACATATGCGCAGAGGCCATATCCCGGGAAATAAGTAATTAGACGCATATTTATTATCTGCCATCATGTACTTAAGTCCTCCTTTGTTTGTTTTTACTTTTAACATTATAATTGATTTATGAAGCAGCTCTGCCTATTCATAACTACATTATTTAGAGAGAAAATATTTTTTCAGTGTCGTATCAAGACGCCCTTTAAAATCTCATTACAGTTTCACATTTGATGAATTTCCAGGAAGGGTCTTTTCGGAAACAATATATTATCTTACAAATTATTTTCCTGTTATTTATTTATTACAAGACTCTAAAGACATTAGCCCCTCCATTATAGACTTACTGTAACAGCGTTTTAGGTAGTCAGGCTGCCTAAACTACAGGATAAAAGCAGATACGCCCTATCTAAATTCGACACTTTTCAAAGGGAGATTCTTACGTATCGCTTAGGCTATCAATACTCAATGGATTTTCTGACGAAAAAACGTTCAAATTTCCAAGTGCTGAACGGCTTATTCATAAAATATGAGGTGATTAGAGCTAATTTGAAAGCACGAAATATATTTCGAAATACTTAAATTGTCCCGCATTTTTCAACAACACAACAAAAAATCATGAAAAGTAAACAAAATGTACAAAAAATATAATTTTGCCCGATTCAAAGATTTTAAAGGAATTTTTCGTGGGATTAATAATTTTCAAATCAGAAATAAAACATGTTATGAACATGGAATGATGCGGTTTAAAAACTCGTGATTTGATGAGTACCTACTTTAAATAAGAGACGAGATTCACATCCTATTTTAAAAAACTAAACGTAGATCAATACTTATTGATATAGGAACGAATCTCGGGACACGGAAAACGGCCAACATTATTTGCATGGTTTCAAATGATGAACGCTTGGTAAGGTCTTAAAAGAGAATTTTAGGTTTGGCTGTGAAATGAAAAGCTGACTAAACAAACCGGAGAAACTTGAAACGTTGAAGTCCCAGTAAAACTCCAGGAGGATTTAGTGCCACTGTGACAAATATCAGTAAAACTCCCTCGAAATTTCCTTCAGGTCAATCTTATTACTAGCTAGTCTGGTTAGGAAGTTGATAGGCGTATACAGGAACCGAATGACTCGACTTGTCTATCTTGGTTCGCTCATCTTCTTGGTATTACACGGTCAAAATTTGTCGACTACGTTGAATTTTGAAGGAAATTGCGAGAGGGAAATACAAGGGTCGAAAGATAAATAGATAGAGAGGGAGTCTATACTCCATGGGGTAAGTTTAATTCCTATGAATCACTGAACCCCATGTCGTATGGTAGAATCAAAAGTACATAAGTGGATATATTACCTAATTCAAAACGAAAAGATCATTACACTTATTTAATTACACAAATATCGATTTCGTATTAACTCCGTCAAAAATGTTTTAGACTAATTACAATTACTGAAGAATTAATTGATAACTTTAATATAC
Source organism: Pyrrhosoma nymphula (assembly GCA_963573305.1). Taxonomy (NCBI): domain Eukaryota; kingdom Metazoa; phylum Arthropoda; class Insecta; order Odonata; family Coenagrionidae; genus Pyrrhosoma; species Pyrrhosoma nymphula. The sequence continues at coordinate 68,966,794 of OY754336.1, forward strand.
ATGTGATACACGACATTGCACATGTGAAAAAAGTAACCAACACCGTTTTGTATCACAAAAGCATATACACCAACAAATAAATATTAATAATATTTTAATGTAATACTCATTTGGAAGACATTGAAAACTCGATTTTGTTCCTAACCGATGAGAATTGTTGCTGTAAAGCACTCCATTTAAGAGAGAAAATGTTTGAAAAATCTGCAAAATTCATCACCATTAGTAATTTTTTTAAATTTCAATAAAAGGTGAAGTTTTACTTTACAAAAATAATATGGACATATGAAAAGGAATAAGTTATAGGTGCAGCAAAAATTGGTGGCACTTGCTTGTGAAGAACATGACGCAAAGGAGAGGAAAGCATACATGAGATATGGGATGAAGTGGTCGAGCCTTTCTCCAGAGGACCCTGTGGGAGTCCTACGATAATTTAGCCCGCTCATCAACGCTTGGTTTACGGTCAGTGTCAACTAATCCTCCGCTGGTGAGTGCCACCAAGTTTCGCTATACTTGTACATGAAACATACTGAAGACCGTATGTTAGGAAGGGTAAAAAGATTGAATCAGCTGACGTTTCATATACAAAACCACAACTTAACAATACTTCACGCCAAAAGCTTGTTGTCTCCCCTTCCCAAGCAGCTTCGGGACGGAAAGTAACCACTTACAGGGGATTAATCGTTGACTTATCTGGTGTGTAATCATAAGAAATAATCGTAGCAACTCGTTCTTAGTATTAAATTAGTGAAGTACGCAGCACCGTCTTTAAGTCAAATTGAGAAATAAAACAATCCAGAGAGATAAAACTGACAAATTTTATGCAGTTCGCCAAAGAAGTCACATTGGAGTAAAATACCAACTTTTAAACTATATTTAAAAAGGCACTGAAAATAAATTTCCTCTGAATGATCCTTGAAAGAAATTCCTCAAAAAAAATTATAACAGAAATTCTTACTTCCTATCATAGAAATTTAAATGCAAAAAATATGGTTGTTGACGAAGTGAAGCGCAGTTTTGTGGTCAGTTATGTAGAATATATATCTAGATGGTTCCTTTTCATGGCCTTTTTTATAATGTAATATTTTTTCTTCTTTCAGGAGATGTCTATTAATTTGAAAAATATTTACTCTCTTTGTCACAGTTTCGAATTTGTATACATGCTTCTTCAGGGCTACAATGAAAATTATTGGGCGTATTGTAGATCAATTGAATATGGTTTACAATTTTGGTACATAGTTATGTACCAATCTCCTGAAAGAAGAAAAAGTATTACATTATAAAATGATGGTACTTTACTTTTTTCTCTCACATCTAGCCATCATAATGCAGGGTGATTACAAAAGAATGCGTCGGTTTCAAAGATCTGTATTTTCCAATGGTACGAGCTACTGAGCTGCGCGACCTCTTAAAATGACCGATATATTCTCTAGTTTTGCTGAAAAAATAACATTACAAATGTTCAATATGTCCTCGTTGAGTAACGCGAACAATATCAAGTCGATATTCAAATTCCTCCGACACTCTGCGAAGCATTTCAGCAGTTATGTCTTCACAGCCAAAGTTATGCGTGCTTTCAATTCCTCGCTGTTAGTAGGCAATGATGGCACAAAGACTTGACCCTTGACATGTCCCCACAAAAAAATCACATGGTGTTAGATCACGTGGCCTCGGAGGCCACAGATGAAGGGCGAGGTTTTGCCTTGCAGATCGACCAATCCATTTTTGCGGGTACGTCTCATTAAGTTGAGCACGAACTGAGAGGTTCCAATGGGCCTCGCCTTGCTGAAAAATAAAATCATTGGAATCTGCTTCCAGTAGAGGAAAAAGCCAGTATTAATCAATGTCTACTAACAGCGAGGAATTGAAAGCACGCATAACTTTGGCTGTGAAGACATAACTGCTGAAATGCTTCACAGAGTGTGGGAGGAATTTGAATATTGACCTGATATTGTTCGGGTTACTCAACGAGGACATATTGAACATTTGTAATGTTATTTTTTTCAACAAAACTAGAGAATGTATCGGTCATTTTAAGGGGTCGCGCAGCTCAGTAGCTCGTACCATTTGAAAATACAGATCTTTGAAACCGACGCATTCTTTTGTAATCACCCTGCATTATGATGGCTAGATGTGAGAGAAAAAAGTAAAGTACCATCATTTTATAATGTAATACTTTTTCTTCTTTCAGGAGATTGGTACATAACTATGTACCAAAATTGTAAACCATATTCAATTGATCTACAATACGCCCAATAATTTTCATTGTAGCCTATCTTTTGTAATCACCCTGTACATTAAACATGGCACATAAATAAGCTTTCACCATTGTACTCCGCAATTAATTACTTGTTAAAATATTTAAATGTTTTAGTCGTCTTTATTAATATTTCAGAATAATACATGGTGTTTCTAAATGAATATCGGGGTTTCAAGGCTATGTAGTATTTATACCATTTGACTTATAATTATAAATTATACATCAAATGAAAGAGCAACTCGAGCAGTTTCGTTGTACACTTGTACCTGCGCCTGCAGTGTTTCCTCTATCTTCCGTTAGAAAGCGCTAGTAGTAAATATAAGTTAAGCGACGTTGTACTTAACCGCTGGATTGGTCGCCAGGGGCCAGATTACAGAGCTTGTTTCGCATGGCCTCCACGTTCACCCGATCTCGTGCCATGCGATTTTTATCTTTGGTGTTCATAAGCGATCATGTGCATGTGCCTCCGCTACCAGATGACCTACCCGACTTAAGAAACTGAGTTGAATCAATTGCTGCACCAATTACTCCAGACACACTGATCAAGGTATGGGAAGAACTCGCCTATCGACTGGATGTTTGCCGTGTGACGAATGGTGCTCACGTTGAACACTTGTAGATAAAACAAAAACTGTTTGAGTTGCTCTTTCATTTGATGTATCATTTATAATTGTAAGTCAAATGGTATAAATACTACAAAGCCTTAAAACCCCGATATTAAATACGAAACAGCCTGTATTTTCTTGCCATTCAAAAGTTATTTCGATTAGTCTACAATATCTAAAAAACGTATGCACAAAATAAAAATATAGGAAATTTAAATGGTCTATTACCACGTTCTTTTTGATCTTTACAAGATATTGGCAGTTGTCATTGAAAACGTTGTAAAAAAAGTAAACCAGGATGTTAACGCTATCAATGTATGGGCTGTAAACAACCATTTCAAACTGAACTGTAGCAAAACCAAGTCAATAATTCTGGGAAATTCAAAGTTACTCAGAAAAGTCGACGCTAATGCTATTCCAAAGATATTAGTCGGTGATACGGAAATATTGTATTCAAATAATGTTAAAAACCTTGGGGTCACCATGGTGTGTAATTTGTCTTGGCAAAATCACGTGTTAACCATCTGTAATAAGGTTAATATGATCCTTCATCAGCTTAAAATTCAGAAAAACCTCATACCCCTTCTCACACGCCAGCAACTTATCTCCTCACTCATTTTCCCCCACTTTGATTATTGCTGTCTTGTGTACCATGATATCACTGAAGAGCTAAATGTTAAGCTAGAACGTTTACTGAATATGTGTGTAAGATTTATCTTTAACCTCAAGAAGGATGATCATATTTCCCCCTATTTTACCAGGCTTACATGGCTGAAGGCCAAAACCAGAAGAAAATACTTCCTTGGTTCTTATATGTATTCCCTCTTTCAAAATCAGCAACCAGGCTATCTGCAGCAATTTTTTCCTCCTAGAGTAAACATGGCTAACGTTACCACCTGAATGACTCCCGATTATTTGATTCCTCCTCTACATAGGACCACTACATACCAAAAATCTTTCTGTGTGGCAGGGGCCAGGTTGTGGAATACTATTCCTATCGACATAAAAAAATCAAGTTCTGTATTTGTTTTTAAAAAAAGATTTTTTTTGTATCTATTCAACCAAGAAGGGTTTTAATTTAATAATTATGCAAAATCTCATTGAATTGTTACCTCTCATGTTATGTCTCATGTTATATGTATCATGTTATATGTCTCATGTTATTATTGATCATGATAATGTAACTGTCTTATTAATCAATAATTTATAGAGCTCTTACAAATATGTAACTTTATTGTATGTTCTTAGTGGACGAAAACGTCCAAGAACAATAAACTTATTCTATTCTATTCTAAAACGTTTTGTAAATACCGCGAAGATATTTCGTGCTCTACGAACAGGTGAGCGGGGGTCATAGGAGTAGGCGTAGGGATAGCAGGTGGAGGGGATAGTGGGCGCTCGTCAAAAGCCCCACATAGAAGCATTGGACCAAATGGGGATTAGTGGACCAGCGGTTGCGGATACATTTGGGCATGAATTTCGGCGAAACTTCAAGGCAAGTCAATAGTCGTGTGCGGCGACGAAAATAACCATGGATGACGTCGATAGTCTCTTTTTTATTCCATAAGCCCTCCCTGAGAGAGTGCAATCGCTGGGGGAATAACATTCTTCGAAATTTTGCTGGAAGAGGTCTTGCAGATCAAATTCCAAAAATTCCCGATAAATTTGGGATTTTCAATTAATGATAAGCATAAGGGTTCAAAAAGTTATGATCGCATAAAATGGAATAAGTCCTACATCATCAAGTAAGTCATGCAAACACAGGTTGTGATAGCTTTCACGGATAGATACGATTAAGTAGTGGAATTTTGTGCTAAAAAACAATTTATTCCATAAGTTTCAAACGCATTACACGGCTACCCTACTCCAGCAAGAAAGAAGCCATGCATTAAGCAGTGGTAATGGTTTTCACAGATGAGGCGATGTAAGTCTTTTGATGCTGTGTACATATTAATTACATTCAAAAGGCACAGTCGCATTTGACAGCCGTCATATCTATTTCTAAATGTATCACGTTTAAGTTTTCACGAATGAGGAAATACGAATCTCATGATTCGTGATACATTATAAAAAATTAATTAACGTCATAAAAATATATTCATCAACTCGTTATTTTTTGGGCTAGGCTTAGATAGCTAAATTACGGGGATTTAACCAAGTAAAATGGCTTAGATTTTTATAATGTCCTACATACCGCCTTATCCTAGCATGTTTTTGTGCTTCAGTTACCCTCATTAATTTTATTCCCACACACCCTTCAGCTCTTACGGCTTCTAATTCCTCCTCTTCAGAGTTTCTACCAACACATTCACCTAATCGGTTTACCCCTTCCTCTCACGCCATTCACTGTACTATCACATATCTGTTTCGTTGTTCAATTATTGTCGATTCTCTCGGCATAGCCAAGCCAACGAACCAAACAAATCTTTTCATATACCTACGTCCTTTACTAGCATCCATGAAAAATTACATGGGAAAATAATTTTCACTCAATTATTTAACACTCTGAGCTGGTGGAGTGATGTGATAGGTCATGAACCCTCTTTATCACACCGTAAAGCATTGCCAACCCATTGATTTCCTTCTTCACCACTACCTATTTGATGAACTAATCTCTCTCTATGACAATTGAACCTCAAATTTAATCTGAAAAAAACTAAGGATTTTTCCACAACCTGAGCCGCTTAGCTGTCAATTCCAAATACTACGGTTGCACGAGTTTCAATTTTTTTTCGGTTAAATTACGCGATAAAACTGGATTTAAAAGCTAAACCAGAGTCTCAATACTACGATACAGTCCTACGAAAAACAAAAATCGAAACAATGGAATACAATATTATTTTTTTAACACAAAACTGAGCTTCTAAGTACCTCAGCGTTGATAACGCTTTTTCACATTCAATTTGTTCACACGAACAATGATTCATCTGACCAAAAACTTAAAAATATTCTCCTAAGCGATAGCTATCAAACCTTGGATTACAGCTGGAAAACTCCTGTACCAGGAAGTCATTTGGGATAAAAACCGCGCGACTGACCGAGATGGTTCTAAAAGGCACTCTCAAAGGCCTTTTTATAAAATTAATAACCAAAGCAGCACAAATTGGGAGCAAAACATTTTTACCAACCTCGCGAACTCGCTTTTCCATCGCAGAACTTATTCCTCGGCGAAAAAATCGGATTTGAATACTTTCCTGGCCATAAACCAGAACTAATTTTCAATTAGCAAAAGCATTGACTGTGCAAGAAGAATTTTTTTACAGTTTATTCCTCTTGATATAAGGGATGACCTTGGCGGAAACATTTTCGATTTCGCGGGGCTATGCCGTCGAGGAATACAACACTCAGTTGGACAAACAAGAGGTTCACGACGGTGGAAAGAGTAATTTAAAAAAAGACAAAGAACTGGGTCAGGTTTTACAGCCCATGGGGCGACCAATGATTGCGCAGGGACCGTAAGACTCCGACGAGGAAAAATAGAGGTTGGAAAAGACTCGAGATTGAGGGAGGAGTAAAAATGAGGTGGACAGGAGTCGAACCTGGGCCTGCGTATCACGTACCGCGGAAGCGCCCAATCTAGATTTTGCTTCGCCTGTTAAGGAAGTTGCAACGCGACTGAGTGAGTAAAAAAATACTAATGACAACTATTTATTTGATTGGTTTAAAAAGTCCTGCTCTCGCTGATGACATGCATTATCTATTAAAAACCAAAATTTATGTACAAAATATGCAGATTATTGCACGAATATATTTTTCATGAACAATGTTTATAGCCATGGATGCCGACTGAATCGTCCTTTCTATGGAGCTGCCGAATGTTGACCTCAATTATCGCAGTGATTAGGTAATCAGTCAAAAAATAAGGTAGAACTTATTGCCAATTTCTGGGAGGTTCCCACTTTTTTACAGTTTCCGGCGAATATGCCATTTATAATAGCCATCACAATAGTATTATTTTCCGTGTATCATCGATTCTTTCACTGAATGTGATTTAAAATTTAACGTGCGAGAAAAAAAGCGCGGAAAGGCAACATTTTGTTGTTTGAGTTAGATAGAGGACATGTTTTCCTACAAGAACCCAGAGTGTAAATTGACATTAATGTCAATTTACGGCGGAACGACCGATTTTTTAAAGGTTGCTTCACACATGGGAGAGTGAATTTATATGTTATTGGCGAGTTTAGCGATATCTAGTTGAGTATCGAAGCTTGCAGGGCATCTCTCTGCTTACAAATTACTTCCCATATATTTTCCCAAAAACATGAATGGCATCAGCAAACAATTCTTCTTATTCTTCTTCTTCCTCAGATTTTATTTTTATATATGGCCGCTGTTTTTACAAGTCTCCTTCACTCTTTCTGACCTACATACAAGTCCGTCCCCTGTAAGACCTTTGCTCCTTATTTCTTTAAATAAATAGTCCACCCACCACACTTTGGGTCTCACTCGGCTTCCCTAGTCACATTTTCTAAATCCTCTCTACGTACTTATTCAATGCCATTTTACCCACGTAATCTTCAAGTCTCCTCATAACATTTTAACCGGCTTTCTTTGATGTTTCATAGACTAGCTCTTTCTCTCAATCTATCATTCCTTATCTCTTCTTGTTATGATCAGCATTTCTGACCTGAGAAGTAAACAATGAAGCGAGTAATTTTTAAAAACGCCTGATATCGGCAAATCGACACTTTTCGAGTTCCATAGGAATTCTTAGAGTTTTGTAATTTTGAATAAATTACATTTAATATATATCTGTATATATGTACTCTGTGATCATAGCCTCATTACACCTAATTGATTCCTCTACCTCTTCCCGCTCTGTAACTGAAGGTTTGTTCACCTCATTTTTTGTTTTAGGTAAACCTTGACAAGAGTCAATAGCTTTGAAACCTTAGTCGTGGAAGAATAAATTGTCTGGAGTATTTTAAAAGCTTGTTTAGAGCGGAAGAATTAAAATCGTGAGCTAAGAACGTTGAGTATACCCCCAAGTAATGGTATGTGGCGTCATACTATCAAGAGGAACAGTTCTACTGCCACGGATGTCAAACAAATTAATTTGTGAATCAGCAGTGGTTTGAATGTTAGCCTAGCTGAGTGACCTAGCGCTGTCATCATTGTCGTGCGTTATGGTGGTGTATACTACTTTAAGGAGCCGGTGTAAGATAGTCCAAGCAACATATTTGTAGAGAATTAAGCTAAGGTGATTCCATAAATTACATCAATGGCTATATTTTCATCCGAATTGTTTTGAATTTAAAACTTATTATATTTGACTAAGTCATAGGCTAAGTGTTAATTGAATAAGAATTTTAACCAGATAGTTTAATTATTCCAAGAATATTAAGACAAATATGAAGAACACACTAAAATATGATTAACACTACCTTACTTCAGCCCCTTCAATTAAGGAGAATAAGTAAATGCAATCGCACTGGTGAATCTTAGCTTAGCAACTATATGCATAGAAAATTTACATTTGTTGTATATATCTACGATATATATTCGTCAAATAAATCGCTAAAGAGTGGACCACGTAATTCAACCTTATTCTCTGCGATCAATTCACCACGAATAAATTTATAGCATAATTAGTTACCAATAGATTAAAGGCGCTCTAGAAGAATGTAGGGATGTAGATAGCATTTATAATGGGAGGAGAGTCTAAATAATAACAAAATAAATCAAATTTGGTTTGAATGATATTTACGCTCTCTCTTTTACTTCAATATACCTAATGAGTAATGAATAATAATAACGTGGTCACTATGATAAGCAAGCGAAGGATATTGAGGATATCCAAAAGCGTTGCGATGCATGGCAGCTAGAATTAAATTTGGAAAAATGTGTAACAATAAATTTATGGAAAAAGAAAAAACTCTCCTCGTTACACATTTTTCATACACTATAGTGAAATAGAGACCGTATAGTCTGTTAAATACATATGAGTTCAACTGACTCAATCTCTCATGGGGTGAACATATTCGCGAAATAACTGGTCACGCTAATCGTAAATTGGGATTTGTTAAAGGGTAATGCGCAAGTGAGACAATAATGAGGGGGAACGTAGCTACTTATCCCTTATTAGACCCTACTTGGAATACGCTGCCAGTATTTGGGATCCTTGTGAGGTAGATCGGCAAGGTATGCAAAAGATCGTTACGATAACTTCTTTAGTGTCACAAACCCTCTGAAATAACCCTCTGAAGGATGAGAATCTCTTTCATATGGTTGGTTAAAATTCAGACCTAATCTTACATAAGTTCAAAGGCGATCAATTTTCTGGCTAAGCCAAAAGCATTTTACGAATATTTACACACTACGGTAGATAAGATCATGAAAATAAAATTAGGGCAATAGACTGCACAAAAGATACGATTAAAATGACATTTTTCCACTGAGACTTAAAAATTAGGTTAGTCAATATCCCTATTGCTTGTTTCTTACCCTGCTACCTTAGTACTAAAAGCACGTCTTGCACGCTTCCTGTATGATTCTAGTATCTCTTGGCCTCAATAAGGTGGCAAGATGCATAAATACTAATTTTTTATGTAACATTGATAGAATACTTATTATGGTACATGTTGGTGAAATGTCACACACTGGAAGGTATTTGCAGATTTTTTATAAAACATAAATTATCGTTCCGCTAACTTAAGTTAGTTTCTGTTGTGCATGTTGGTATAAACAAACAATCTACCATACACCTTTGTGGTAGCTTGCAGGGCATTACATAGTAGCACATGTAGATACAAAGACTCGAAGAAATTTAAAATGCTTAAATACTTGTGCCACTAAAACTACCAAAAATATGATTGATGTCGTCAAAGTGGGCATTGCAGACCGATAACCAGACGGTACACCCGGTATTTCATGTCAAAATATGACTTCGTTTTATACGGCTGTAAGCTCACCACAATTACCTTCCCTTTACACCTTTGGCTCTATTCACGCATGCGCCGAAGCTGTTATTGTTGACGTCACTGTTTCCAAGTCCTTGTTTTACTCATTGCGAGCTATCGCGCATGCGCAGCTTGCAGTTTCGTCTCTCCTCCAGCTCCCTTTTGTTTCTTTCACGCGGCTGTCGTTTCGCAGCACGGCGACTGGGAATTCATCGCGGGGCTATTTATTGCGGAATCCGCGGCTCCGGCCGCTCCGGGTGCCGCCGTTGAAGTAATAGCTAGACGGTTGTGGCGGACAGAAGGGCGAGTCAGAGCGTTCATTTATCCACTCCAGGCACGGCAAACGCGCGGGGAAAAAATTAAACTGTACGCCGTCGTAGGGAAAGACAGCAGCGTCACCGAACGCGCAGAGGAAAACACAGAGTTTCAGCTCTCGCTTGGTCGCCTTCGTCGAAAGAATGGACGCCCAGCGGGGAGGCCGGTCCTTTTCGTGGGCATGATTACGACATCGGCCAAGGTTGGATTTCGTTCGTGCTAACGGTCAGATGTGTGGACACGCCGGTGGGTGGGGAATAAAGTTCAAGGCCGATGTTTCTGACGTGTATTATGTTCAATTCATGTAAGCATATTAATGGGTGGGTGTCTACATCAGGCACGCATTACGCACGGGTGCAGAAACGGTGTAAAAAGGACGTCAAGAACAAAAATTTCAACTTTTGATTCAAAAACAAAAAGTTCAGCTTTAATATAAAAATATGTACATCAACATTTACTAGAGATAAAAAGGTAGATAAGCGTTTTTTTTAGAAATAAAAGTTTTTATTGAACACACAATTAGAGTACAAAGACTGACAGAAGTCCGTTTATAAAAATAATACACGATATTGTTGAATAAAATAAAATTTAAATGCGTCTCGGAAGCAGTTTTTTTTCTTTTGAAGGATATTTTAGCAGTCCAAGTTGGACTTGTGATCCGCCATCCATTTTGAATTTCACATTCTGTATAATGATTAAATAAAGAGTAGCAATTTTACACAAAGAAGAAAAAACTAATTACTACCTAGGGTTTGATGTTGATCTGAAGATGCTGTATTAGCATTGAAAAGTATTATTAAAGTTTTATTTACTTATTTGTGGAAAATTGCAAATATCAATAATTAAGTTGATCATCCAAACTTTATAGCCTGAACCTTCTGAATTTCATCCAATTTAAATGTTTTCTAAATGGAAATCTGCTGATTTCTAGCCCCACTTTACACATCAATTGTCCATTGCAATTATCCTCTCGCTCGATTATATTCGTTTTTACTCTTCAATTTATTTAAAATATTTGTTTTTTCTAGCGCATTATTACCCATCCATTTAGCTCCAAATCTTTTCTTTTCAGGCCGTTTTACACGGAGCACGAAATTGCACAACTTTAACTGCATGTTTTTCCCAACCGGGCGGCAATCAATTTCAAATTAGAGCAGGGGCTATTTTGCCATCTCGCGTTCATGCATTCGTGCATGCGTTCTTGCAATTGACGGCTTTACACGATGCAATTTGAAATGCACGTTTGTACGTACATCAGATTGTTCAATTACGTGCCCCGAGTAAAACAGGCTTTCGAATAATTCTCCCTTCCAATACTGCATTTACATGCAATTACCTTCATTATATTCTCCCAAGCAACCAGCTTTTCTTTAGTTCCTTCAAGCCAAATATTTTCTCCACAGCCAGGAATAAATATTATCCGTTGATCTTACTTCCATTTTCTTTTATATCTCTTCCTTCTTCTTCAATTCCATGTACAACGCATCAACTCAATTCTAATGCTAATTCCTCAAGGTCCTGGGTTCGGAAACATAAAAACCACTCTATATAAACTTTCCCCTGATCTATTCTAAACATCTCCATTAACGATTCCAGCTTAACTCTCCAAATGAGTCCTCTCCTGTAGGGGAATATCTGTGAGTGATGGCTGAGGCTATGACTTTATGTGATTCTATCGGGAAATCTAGAGCACTCCAAATAACAATTCTGCGATTCCAATGAATATTTATTGACTTCATCTGGTTACGCTACGCTGTAGCATCTTCAGGAAACAACAAATCAGAGTGTTTCGCAAATATGCAACAGTGTAGCAGGCAAAAAAATTATACTCAAAGGAATCACAATATTGTTGTTTGAAGTGGTCCCAATTTCGTAAGGGAATATCTCTTGCGCTTGGACAGTTAGACTCCTAACACATTTAAATCTCTTTCCATTTGAATTAACAAGAAAAGAAACATACGCAATAAAAAGGCTTGAGAAACAGAGGATCGTATTATTTAAGTCCGTCACTAAATTCGTTCCTTGGGAATCCTCGAATAAAGCAAGGCGGCTTAAGTGGAGAGAAGTCCTCGGAGAGGATAAGCCGAGATGAATTCAAAACCGTAAAATACTCGTGCGAAAATCTCCTCTAAGCGACGCGACGGGCTCCCACTAACTAATCAACGCGAAGCCTCCCCATTCCTTCTTCCACCATTCCATCACTTCGGGTCCGAATAGAGTATTTGCACAATTTTTGGAAACTACGTCAAATGTAGCTTGGGTGCATAAAAACCATAAATCCAAAATTTTATAGTTATTAATTTCCTACTTTTTTAACAATAGGCGATTTAAAATAATATTTCGAGCCTTGCGCACAAACGGACCGCGGCCATATTGATTCTGCTGTGACGTAATCGCGCTTACTCTGCAATCGTTGTCGGGTTTATTTACATTCATTCTGTGTTGTATTTACTGCCTTGAGCTGTAAATATCCAGTTCGACAGGCTAAATAGTGCGGAAATACGCCATGCAGAAGCCAGATCATATTCATGGCAAAGCTAGTGCGAAAATGAAGAGCAACAACGCATATTGTTTCGTCCCATTATGCAAAAGTACGCGGATATCAACTCCAGGTAAAGTATTCGTCAACGTGACAACTAACCCGTCATTGCGAAAGAAGTGACTCATAGCAGCTCGGAGATACTTGAAGAAGATGCCTTTAGCTGCATCAACCCATTTACGCTTCTGTGCCGATAATTTCAATGTAAGTAAATGGAACAATTTATTCAACTCGAGAGTAAAGCTCCAAACTAATGTACCTACTCTTTCAGGAATGTTACGATTAATTACTGGTACTTGCAAGACTACAATCATTCCAGAATAATATTCCGCTCTCAGTGGAAACATGTTTTAATGTATATATTCGATTTGCATAAATAGAATTTACTTAAATGTGATCACACAGAGCTGCTGTGGGCTGCAATTTTGCTGCATAGGCTTATGTTATAGGGTTATGAGTTATAGGCTGCAATTTTGGAGCTCACACGATATGAAACCCATTATTAATAGTTCTACATGGTATTTAAATGTAGATATTGCTGCCAATTCTCAGATTGACGCACAATTAATAATTAATAAATTAAAAATAATGATTAAGAAGATTTAAAGAATAATAATTAATACGAATCATGCACTAAAACTAACGGTTTTTCATTCTGATATAAATAAGCTACCTATTATTGTGTATTTTTACATTAATTTTTTCAAATTCTTTGCTGCAGTTAGAAGAGGATGCTGAAAATTACATGTACTGGAAATTGATGGGAGGGCCTATAAGGATAAAAAAATTAGTTATTCCTCATATATTTGAATGTCAGTCAAGGAATAGTCCTTTACGTGACCCATCTGCAATAAAGAAAAGGAAGATTTCAGAACTTCTTCAGGACCATGGCACACCACAAGAACTGCCAATGGATCAGGTCCTCCATGTGAATGGTAGCTTAGAAGATGAGGAAGAAAGGGTGGATGCTACGCCACTAATGTTGCCAGAGACTAACATTTCTCCTGGTAGCAGTGAGGTAGAATCCGAGGAGGTTAGGGAAGCCATAGTGACTTCAACTCTGCTCCAGTTTTTGTGGAAAAGGGTGTACAGGCTCGTTCAAAATTCAGGAGCAAATCTGTTCAAACAAGTGGAAGTGTACGGGCTGTTACTACATCGCCACTGAAAGTAGAAACTGAAACAAATATCTTGCAGGGCCATACTGCAGAATTAATAAATGACAGTGATGAGAACCTCACAAGCGAATATGACAACTTAGAATCACCATTTTCAATGAGTGACTTCAATGTGTGCCGATACTTCAGACTACTCGGAGGATGATGAGGAAAAAAACGAGAGAAAGCAGCATAATAACGTACATTGCATAACATTGGAAAGGACCCTAAATTGTACTTGGGGATTCCACGTGAAGCTTTCCTCATTCTATCTGTGTTATCTGACCACATAAAAGTGTCAACTCTGCATATAATGATATGCATTTAAAAAATTAAACTAAATGATTCTTTGCGGGTTTTGGCCCATGGATTCGGTGCCCATTATTTGTCTGAAAGCCGTGTGTTAAAGTCAGTGTTGCCTCTTATGTCGAAAAGGATGAGAGACCTTATTTTTTTTGCTAGAGAAAGAGAAGTGCCTGCAGACATTACCAATGGCTTTTGTGGCTCGTTACTCTTATGTGTGTAACATAATAGACTGCCTAGAAATTGCCATTGAAAATCCCAGTGATTACATTGATCCCTCTACCAGGCACAGACATGGTCAAATTATAAAAAAAGCCAATACAATTAAGTACCTCATATCTTGTTTTCCAAGTGGATCTATAACTTTCATTTCTGAGGGGTATTGTGGGCGAGCCAGTGATGAAGTCATCACTGTGGATTGTGGTTTTTTGGACACTATGGAAAAAGGCTCCAAAATAATGGCAGATAGGGGCTTCAAAATCTTAGATAGACTTGTTGTGGCCAAAGGAAGCAGCTTAGTGAGACCTCCTTCAGTCAGTGCTGGCAAGAACATGAGTCAGGCAGATGTTAAGATGGCTAAGACGGTGGCTAGTTTGAGAATACATGTGGAACGGGTGATACGGAGAATAAGAGACTTAAGTATCTTGAAGCCTAGTTTTGTTATGGTCCACAATTTAGTGGCATATGATGATCACATGATCACAATTGCTTGTGAATTAATTAATATTCAATCACCAATAATAAAATTATAAACACTGTTTCAACATTTCTAATTATATACATTTAGCTCTTTGGTTATGTGTTTTATGAAAGTAGGTTCCCTGAACAAATGGTTGAGTACATAGCATATATTTGAGTTATATTATCATATTTCCTTGGAATATTGTATTACAATTGCATTACTTTTGTATACAGAGGATTGGTCATAAGAAGGCTGTTTCCAATGCATTCATTTAGCATTTACTTTTAGCATTTAGCAGCTTTGTACACGCATTGGGCAAACAAAATGTGTACAAAACTGCTAAATGCGTGCAACTTGCGTGCACGCTTCAGCAGCATTTGGTATTAACTTTACATATTAAAACCTTTTCTATGTTGGAACATGATTAATGCATATTTCAGAACAAAAAAACGATTGAATTGAAATAAATTCTCACGTATTGCATCCATTTTTATTTACTTAACTACGGTTATTATGAATGAAAAATCATCTGAGGGATGTTTTCATGGGACTACTTTGACTCAGTAAACCAGCAACAAGGTAGTATTTATTGGAAAGTAATGTATTAGTTATAGTGAGAAAAAGTTTTAAAACATTCAGCCAATAAAAAGATAGGATGCATTAGTATTGTGATATTGCAATAGTATTTTAAATTTACAGCTAGCATATTTAAGTAGTAAATTCTACAAGTAACAAGGAAAAAATGATATAAATCTGAAATGGTTAGTATAAGGCCCACCAAGTTGGTCAATGGTCAATCATGGTTTGAAAGTAGCTTTTAATTTTGTATCCATCATTATCACTACATGTATTTTATGGAAAAGTGAATCTGGTTCATTCATTACATTCTGCCATCACTGTTATGAACAGTCCTGCTATAATCTCCTCCCCCGAACTATTCTCTCTTAACACCCAGCTCCATTCTGTACAGAACTCCTTTTTTTCTCTCCATCTCCTGCAATTACTCAATATTCTCCACTCTGTAAACCTCTATAAATCCGGTAACCTCTCAGAAAGTTCTTTAACCACTCCTGTTGCCCCTTCTGAATTACCCCAACCTACTTCCTTTCCTTACCCACCATGCTCAATACCTTATAAGTCGTGATGCTCTCCACCCTAATGATTATGGCATGCAATATTTTTTACTTTTCTCTATATATAATTTCTTATTCCAGTATTTATATTATCTTTAAATAAATTATCTGTAGATAAATTTTAAAATGAAGTAATCACAATATTGTATCACAGTATTTTTATTTTGACAAAACAGGATAGATATACTTACACCAAAAATCATTACAAGAACCAACAATCTCCATTGCCATTTCCTCAGAGTAATCAACAGTAAAAATATTTAACTTATTATTAATTTCAAAATTAGGGTCTGCCACTTCAAAAAGGAACTTCTTTTCTTCAAAAACAACATTTGCATCATGACTAGCACTAAATGTTTTGGTGATTACACATTACCATCCTTGAAGTAATTTTTTAACCAGGCTTCTTTTTGGGGACATTTAACTCAATTATGGTGTCATCATAAAAGCCATCTGGAGATGCAGCTAGTATGGGATATTGAGGATCAAGGGAAATGCCAAATTTCTCAATTTTCTTGCTTAAAATCCTTTCCAAGGCTTCAATGACCTGTCCTTCTAAATGCCGTCCTCGTTCCATAGCAGCTGTTTCAGGAAACATCTTGGCACCAACAATTACTTCAACCAGCACTCCATCCCCCTTTTGGCAATGCATAGCTGCATGAGCCCTTGATGATGATACCCAACCATAGCGCAGCTGATGCCAGATTTGGCACTCATATTGTTCCTTTGTGAGGCATCGAGCTCGTTCACACAAATTTGATTTTCCCACGAGACTTAGAGAAAACTTTAGAAATGATGTGGGAGATTTATAAGATCCCGGATCATGAAAGTACCTCATGATATTGCTAATCATTAAGTCTCCAAAATCCATGGCCACATACATAGACATTAAGCTATTGTTGTAGTATCCTAATTCCCTGAATTTACTAATTAATTTATTTCTAAACCTCCCCTCTTCCTCACAACCCACTGATATTCCTCCAGTCATGTCCTTCACCTTAAGAGGTTTCACGCTCCCAATAGAGGATAACAGTTTTGATTTCTTCCAATAACTCTCCCGATGTAACCACATCAAGAACGCAATGACGTGCTTACACCCACCTGTTATAGAGATATAGAACAATTCATTGCAATCAGGATCACCATCATGTAACTGAGTAAACATTAAAAATAGCACAATGAGGGAGAGAAGAATTTATAGGAGTACCACCTAATATATTCAATGCAGTCAGTAAAATAAGGATATCTCTGATATAGATTGTTAACAATGTAAATACATGCATCTCATCAATCATTACATGACTTCATTAACATGATATTTTAACATACATTTTGAAATTATCTCATGTTATCATAGTTATTATCTTTACAAAATATTATGTTCCTATGTAAATTAAAGACCTCAGCATTTTATTAATAGTCCTGAACAGATGTTGCAGCAATAGCAAATGCAAGCAGAGTATTATTAGACACACTAAGCATCTATGATTCATAGTTTCTTGAACACTGTCTTAGAAATACCATGTAACCACAACTAACAATTAACTAGTCAGAATATTAATAGCTACAATGCCCCCTTTTTAATGATGAATGAAGTTCAGATAGCATACTTGAGCAGCCAGTCATAGTACACGGATACCTTCCAATTTTGACAGGACATTTTATTATTAAAAGCTAAAGGACTTGAACAAAATACTAAGAATGACAAATATTATTTATTTTACATACACATTTTTATACACAAACATTTTATTCTTAGGAGTCAATCATGATACACACTCATACCCATGAAAGTAGCGGTCAATACCAGCTTACATTCCTATCTCGCTCTTTGGGGTAGATTATATTTAGATGATGTCCTATGGTAATAAAACTTTCTAAAAATAACTTCTATATAGCTATAAAACTAAATAATTCACCAAAATAAGCGCAAGAAAAACGTACTTAACCGAGCCAGTTTCACACCTCTCTGCTCGGAGCTCACGTAGAGAGGGTTCCTCTTCATAATATCTCCCACTATCAACGCATCTACCGCAGGCAGGTTGTTGGATGACGCCTTTGAGTATCCTGCCTGCATTCTGATTAAAAATGTGTGAAAAAATAATACTTGACTTTGATTTCAAAAGGATAATGCCTCGACGTCACACCTGATACGGCAAAATGTTATGCAGGAGCCAGGCGACTAAGCGCGGTGACGTCAGAATCCGGTAGCCAATCAGCGTGCGTTTTTCCTTCTCGATGGTGATGCGAAAAATTGGCAACTTCAATGGCTTATATTATTTATAAAATACAACAAAAAAAGTTTTACTTCAGGGTTGGCATTTTTATTATGTAAGGATTCGTCACCTAACTCTGACCCATGCAAATACTCTATTTAAATGCGAGAGATAGGGGAGCGGTTGTCGTGACGGTTTAAGCGGTTGGTGGGGAAGTGAGGCGGGGTGTATAGGAGGGGAGAGAGTTAAAAACAGGTGCTGAGGCCGGAGGGAGGCTGCGTCGGCATGGACGTCAAATGCAGACAGAGCAGGCGTCCCGTGTGGACGCGTTCACAAACAGATCCGTCGCGAATATATTATGGGCTCGTACCAGAACGGTCGAAGTCTTTCGCACACACAGACAAAAACAAACCACTCGAAATTCTATCCTCTACCAAGCCACGAGTCGTTGGACGAGTTTTCTTTGCCATCAGATCATGGCGAAAACAATGAAAATTATTCATTTTCATTTTCGAATGAATGAATATATTTTTTATCTTATTTCACTCCTATTCGCTAATGACATAGTATGGCCAGTATATATTTAAATGTATTAGCAATTTCAAAGCTAATTTGGATCATTTTGAAATTGGTGCTAATGTCCATCAGCATGGTACCAGGAAAAATAATAATCTATGCCTCACTGTAGGCTATCCTTAACCAGTAAATCATTTGATTTTGTAAAACTTCACTTGTTTAACCATCTACCTCAAGAGTCTAGAAATATCACCTTTCCAAAGCTCAAGCATGCCGAACACTCATGGCTTTATTCCAAAATCTCCTATTCAATAAATGAATTTTTGGAGGGAAAAAATATTATCAAAATTCAATTTTGAGCCGTATCATGTATTTGACGAAGACTATTACACTGTACCAGTGTTTAATGTCTAATAAATATTATACTTGTATACTTATACTCATTACGTATAAAAACTGGTGAAATCTAAAATTTCCCGATAATTCTTACCCACAAATAAAGAAATTTAGCTCGTTTTTCGAAAAATGGTTGAAAGATTATAATTCCTCGAACATGCAATCTATATGCAAGTTACACCTAGTTTGCGGCCTATTTATCGAATTATTATCAGGAAGGTTTCGTAATCCAATCAATTCCGTAATACATTATCATTCGAAACCTTAATCAGATTGGCACAATTCTGTTGATATTCAGCTATTACATTCGTTTTTACCACTTCAGTTGAAAATATTTCAGATTATTGCTAATATTACCTGGCTCACTAATCAATTTTCGTAACGTAATTACCACAAAATCATGAGTACTATAGAAAAAACGTGAAAATAGATTCTTTAAACTCTCTACTAACCCCTATTACCATTGCTCCAACAAATTTGGTTTGCATAAAAGCCTTGTATACCATTGATTTCCAGGTGTACCTACCATTAAATGTAGATTCTATTAACCATTCAAATTCACGAGCGATGACCTAGGAGACAATTATATTTCTCATATCCATACCAGAAAAGTACCAAAAATCGAACTTTCTAAACCCTCAATTCCTCTAAAAGAAGCTTTAAGATTCACTATTCCTTTAATCCGGCGATATGTTTTACGAAGTGAAAACGAAGGGTTCACATTATTATGGAATGGATAAAACAGGAATGGACAGAGCTGAGTAGAAGAAACTTTATTTCAATATTTGCCCAAAGTTCCGGGAAAAAGTGCCGCCGATGAAGCAAAATATGCAGATAACGGTCTAAACTCCCTAGTTAAACCACATTCCAAAGGCACCAGAACCCCCAAATCCGCCCAAAGAATTTAATTTATGATCAGTAATTTCAAAAATTTATAATAAAAACTATTGAACGGTCTCAGAAGCCGATGAATGGATGATAAAACAACAATTATTTTTAGGAAGATCGGGCTAGGATTTCAGAAGTAAACTTTTCAAGAAATATAGATAAAAGAGATCACTTTATCAACGTGCATCTGAAAAAGAATAGAATGAAAACACCTTTTCAAGAGTGAAAAACAACATGATAAGTACAAGATATTTGCCTTCGAAGCCATGAATGTTAGAGAAAGATGAAATCCACATCGATTCATTGACTTTTGGGGTCCTCTTAGGATATTTATTTATTTATTTTCAAGAACCAACGAAAACAGCTCTAATTGGCCTTTATATCGGGGTATTAACATTTAACAATGGACGAGCGCACAGATCCATGCCCTGGGGGGTGAAAAATCCTCCCCAGGCGGGAGGATTTTTCATATGATATAAATAACATTTACGATGATATAAATAAATAAATATATATACATATATTTATTTATTTATTTATATCATAAATGTATTCATATGAAATAAATTATAAATGCATATACCAGTGATCTTTCGGGGTTTACACCGGGTAGTTAAGTCCATGGCGGCCAACGTTTCGATGCTCGAGTCGAGCATCGTCCTCAGGGCAGAGTTGAGTTCCTTGACTAGAGGTGGAAGAGAGATGGGTAGGTATTTTTAGCTCCGAAATTTTAGCGGGAATATTTCCACCAAAATTTCGGAGCTGACCTACCTATGGTGTATATGTTGACTTCCACCTCTAGTGAAGGCACTCACCTCTGCCCTGAGGAAACGTTGGCCGCCATGGACTTAACCACCCGGTGTAAACCCCGAAAGATCGCTGACATAAATCTTCGCCGGGAAAGCCTATAAATGCATACATAAATACCTATTGTATATTTATAAAAGTAATGGACGCAACAAATATTATCCTCTTTAAAAGAAATTTAATGCCAAAGTGTTAATAAATCCGCACCCACAATGATAAAGGAAAAAAAAACTCGAGGTTGAACTCAAATAGCAAAAGCAAACTTCAAAAATTATTCAATATATTCATTGACGGAAACAGATATTTTTGTCCAAATGGCTAGAAAAACTACATTTGAAGGAACCGTAGTTTCATTATTTCACAAATTATTCATTTTTAGTGATTCCAACGCTTTGAGAATTTGCGAGAATAATTACGAATGAATAACGCACTTCATCCATCACTACCCACGCTCGCTCGGAGAAGTCGCAAAAAAACCTTTCCATGCTAGCCTAAGCTTCCCATGCCATGAACAGCACCTTTATTCATGAAATTTTATTCGATGTATCGTGAGGATGCTGTATATAGTTTTCGGCGTATTGAATCCCTCAAAGACTCCTTTTTCTATTTCCACTTTTTTCAATCAGAACATAACTTTGGTTCACTGCACCCATGTTTTTCGTCCGAAAAGATTTCCTCACAAACTCCACGCTGTGAGGAATGTTTCCCACGTGTTCGCCTGAAATTCTTTGCTAAGAAGTGTAAGAATAAATCTTTAAGAGAACTCTAGAGGCACTATAAGGTACGGTAAGCCGCGCCGTACCATATCGTCATCGTTCAGTCAGAATTCACTCATTGTCAGTCAAAAATCGTACTCCTGAGTTATAGCGGTTTTAATGTTTCAAACAACTCCTAAAATCAGTTTTATATTATTATTTAATATTAACATGTTTTGGGTGTTGTTACTACAAACATGTTAACATTAAATAATAATGCAAAACTGATTTTAGGAGTTGTTTTAAAAATTAAAATCGCTATAACTCAGAAGTAAGATTTTTGACTTCCACGGTGACTTTGCCGTAAAATGAATTCATCCAGTACCATTTGATAGCCCCTCCCTGATTTTATTTTTCCGATGAACAACTCTATTTGTTTTAGACATACACGATTCGTCTCCAATCAATTATCCAAGAAAGTAACAGGCAGTGTCCGCCACACTGAAGCTGTCCTTACGCGAGGAGTTTTTATTTACGTTTTCCCTCGCGTGGAGCTCTGCGTGCCGTTTTGGGACCTCCTGAGATTTTTATATTCTTCTGTAATTCTGCACTTTTTCAAGATAGAAGCGGAGGTGCTTTTGCTGGCGTCCTGCGGAGCGGGGATAAATTATGATGGCAGATTCATGACGATAGCGATTTAGACCACGCGTTTTGTTTACGAAAAAATAGTTGGTCCCGTCAGTTTTCAGTTTTTTCATTAAAAATTGAAGTACGCTTTGTTGTTGACGCGAGAAAACGCAAATTTAAACGCAAGATACGCAAGGGTTGAGCAACGTAGCACTGAACGAACTGAAAAACGATGGGAAAAACCGGTAAAACCGAGTGAAACCGGGTTAACGCATCTGTTCATTCCGTGAGACGTCTTTCTAGTTCTTTCGCTTCCGAAATTTTCTGGAAAACAATCTTTAATTTTCAGAAAGACTCTCTCTTCACTTAGTAATTACAGTTATTGACGCAAGGGGAATCAGTACCTACAGATAGGTGTATATCTCAAGCCCTTCTAAGTATAACTATAATATTACTTTAGAACTTCTTCTCTTTTATCGACCACAATATTATAGTAGCGTATAATTTTTCGAGTATTGGTATTTTTCTTTTTAATAATCACTGCTCACATTAAAATTACCAACGTTTTGTCATTTTTTATTGAAATTCTCAGGGCTTTGCCCTAATTCGTGAGTCATGTTAGTAAAAAACTTTGGTTAAAACTAGGTACGCTTGTCCAAGACCAAGGCAAGTAAAAGTACTTTTACATAATGTATGCCATTATGGTTCTCTGTACTTCATTCTGTTCATGACTCACGCTAATAAATAATGCACGCTAAATAAAAAATGAAACGTTGATAATGTCAATGCGAGCAGTGGTTATTAAAAAGAAAAATACCAATAATTCAAAAATTACATTTTACTATAATATTACTACGATGATTAATATATCCGCAGCGACTCCTCCTGTATGACGCGTCCTCAATTCTGCTTAGAGGGGAGTGTAATAAACTCCTAAACAACGGCGAACGAAGCGATCAGCCAACGCTCCGTAAGAATATTTCCGAAACAGTCCAGACGATACCAAAAGGTAGCTCGAACTTTTCCTTGAAAATGCCACCAGCTCACTCTCCTCTCGACATTTTGAAAAGCGTCAGTAATATTCTCGTGTTTCCCTTCGATCTATATTACTGCTCCCGATGCAACTCAAGCGTGTCCGAATGAAATCTAAAATGTATGGATTTCAATTTTCAAGACGAAATAACCTAAAGCAAAGTGCCTGATGACGTAAAATGACAGGTTCACTGGGTTTAATAGGGAAATGGAATGCTGTACACGAAAAGCAGGTCCAGGTAGCAATAAAGTATCATAAATTTAAGGAACAATTTTCATATTTGAAGATCCTGGAATCATGAAAATAGGCACTGTTATAAAACTAGTAAGAGGTGCAATGCATATAGCAAGCATCAAAAGAAATATGAAGTTATAATCATGAGTGATGGGTTCCTAGGTACGAAACTATCTCGTCGAAATTACTCCCAGAACCCAGCTTAAGGCCTGGGCGACACGGGCGACTGCCCGGGGCGCCGTGATTGTGGGGGGGGGGGGAGGGTGCGCCGGAATACTCTCTCACCCGGGTTAAAATTTTGTCTTAAGCCGGGACTGCCCATAAGTATTCCATAAATGAAAGCGTTTGGCATGTGCTCATTGATATCCCAAAAGAAGAGGTTGATTGAAATAATGGTATTCAAAACGATGTCAATCGATGAATGTCATCTCAATTTTGTAAAGAAATTCACTCACATATTCGAAGCCAATAATTGCTGCCGCAGTAGTTATAGTCTTGGGAAGAAAAAAAACAATAAATTCTAGCTTTAAATTTAAAATGTAATCAGAAGACCATGGCATGAAAATTTATCGCAAGGTAATTACAATTTGATCTTTAAGTCATGATTCATGGTAGTTGTATTTTTATTATTTTACATTTTACAGTCGTTAAAACATGTAATGCCCTGAGTGATTTTACAATCGATTAATCGATTTTATGTCTTCCAAATAACTCCTCCTTTCTATAATATTCGACTATTCCAGGAATTTGTTCGACAAAACTCTTCCCCCAACCAAATTTTCAAACTCATAGTAGTGTTCTTGTCTTAAAAAGCCGAGCGAAGAAAAGCATCTCTTTTTACACATAAATGATCGGGGAAGATACAAATTCAAAATAATGGAACAAGAGGGCAATTAAATAAACTTTTCTGTATAAAGCGAAGTAGGATAGGGACGATACGGAAAACGGAGGTTTGTAAAAAGAAGACCAAAGGGTGGGGGGACAAGAATTTTGGAAACGGAAATTGCAAATGCAGAACTGCGGCAGGGAGAAAAATATAGGCACATATTTTTTATACCAATTTTCAAATATAAATACAAGGAAATTGACTCTGATGTCGGTGCAAAGTGATGTTTAAAGTTGGACACTCCATATCTGATAGCGAGAAAAGTTCCTGCTCGTATTGAGCTACATCTCTTTCCCTCCGATTCTTGCTACCTGCCTACCGAAGTAATGTTTAGACCATACGTAAAAGATACAGTAAATAAGCAGCACCCAATACTAAAACAATAGACGCTGTATTTATTCAATTTCAGTCGATAATGTTATCAAATGGAATAATTAACTATTTGCAAGCCATATCCCATGTCACATGACATGTGATCGCATTTGTCATCGTATGTCGTGGCGCTGGAGGAAATGTATTTTTCAATATATTACACCTAAACACAAACTAAAAGGAAAGAAAAAACTTGGCCACTTGCAAAGAAAATTCATAAAAAGTTAATAATTTATTGATATGGATATCTAGCACGTTAGAAAATAAAAACGTAAAAATTAGATTCAAGTGCTACGAATGAAATTCAGGATGCAAGAGTACAATTATGAGGACTAGAATATTAATGGTAATAACACTAATTATAGTTCTCAATCCACCTTCAGCAGCTATTAAAAATAAAAAATACTCATTAAATATTATCCACGAATTAAATTTGGAGTAATTATTAATACCCATCACTGTGAATTTGATGCATAGGAACAATTAAAAAAACTTATGAAAATACCACCGAACTCGTTCAATTTAAATTCCATGCATCGGAAAAAGCTGGAGTTCAGACGTTGACATGATTTCTTCAGCGATTCCACATTCCTAGAAATCGCACTGGAATCAAACATTCGCTAAGACCGCGGAATGGCAAAACCGAGTTTACGAGGGGCAACAAACTCTTTTTAACTTCTCTGGACGAGCTGATTGGACAGACGAACGCAAACTGCGAGGCTGCGTCGAACAGTAAGAGCTCAAGGGTACGGCGAAGCGAAGTTGGTTAACAGCGCGGGGGGCGATTAACAGCGGAAAGAGAACGAATTCGCCCGAAAAAATAAGTTCAGCCGGGGTCGGTGATTCACCCAATGGACCAGGCAAAAACAGCCTAAGGTTCGTTTTTGGCCGGGGTACATCAGAGGAATCTGCGCTGGATGAGCACTAGGCAGCCGTAGAGAAGGATATGGGAGGGAGCAGGGGGGTGGAAAACCTTGGCATTTAGTGTTACCGTCTATTTATAGTGCTTTGAAATGGAGAGATCTGGGGAATAATGACACCCACCGGAAGGGTGAAATGCTTGAACAAGATATGCTAAAAGGAATAATTAAAAATGATTACAATGGAGTCCCGATTAACCGAAGTTCTGTAATATCCGTGGTACACATTTAATAAGATCAACGAAGATAGTAAGTTATGTAAGCACTTTCATTAAAATGTTGATTGGTCAAAATTTTTAGTGCACATTTTATTTGATTCAATTGTTAGTCGGAGGATATGTTTCCCACGGGTATTTTGCTGCTGAGATACCCAGGGACAACCGGAGAAAATAAGTGAGAAGAGCATCTGGAAAATATACGTATGTTTTATAGAGGTAAAGAGAAATTGTTAAAATAAGTAATTTATTCAACTGATTTTCTTTAAATGTAACTATATGTATCTACAATGGAGAGCCATTGAAACAGCGTGTTTATTTCATAATTTACGTAATCCAGACGACACTTGAGTATTATCCGAGTTTTCTATTATCAGAGATGGCCTCAGTCCACATTGACTCGGAATATCGAGACAACTGTAACACGAATTTTCCGATACATATCGGCCGATGACGTAACTATTTATTTTAGCATAAAAAGAGTTGTTTCAGGCTTGATGTCGTGGAATAACATAGTAAAATAAAAATAATATTGGCAATTTTCCACAATATAAACTTTAATTCGACCGGTTTCGATGCACTGCATCTGCACTTCACCTGATGATGATGCAGTGCATCGAAACCGGTCGAATTAAAGTTTATATTGTGGAAAATTGCCATTATAATTTTATTTATTTTTTAAAATTTAGCCTAAAAACGTATTACGTCACTAGGCAGTAACGCATCTACATGTATTTTTACATCATTAATTACGCGGCTACGATTATTTCTGCGCAGCGACATCACAATAGAAAAACGGAAGTTACTTTACTAGGAAGTATCTTATTCATGTGTTCGTTTATATCTTTAACGACAGAGCTACGTTGTTTCCCGCGCTGTGGCGTTACAATCAGTTGACGTGGCCGCGAGGTTTTTTCAACGCACCGTCAAAATATGTCATATTAAATGTTTTATTTTTAACTAAACGCATTAAATAGTACGTCTGATTATCATAAGTATTTCTTCTTTATTGCTAGAAAAAAAATAGTATACAATCAAATATCATCTAATCATCATCATAAAAATTCATGATATCGGGCGAATCGCCCGATATCATGAATTTTTTTCTGCACATTCCGATATTTTAGAAAATATCGGCATATATCTATGGGTTATGGATATTTGGAGGAAAATTAGCATGCAAAAGGCAATTTTCAGGGGGATAAATAAGAACAAGCTTTGTAATGCCGTTTACCATTACGGTCCGTGTAGGATGGCTCTAGTCAGCAGGAGCGGTTCGCTATTTTAAAAATTGTCTGTGAAGTGTGAATAATTCAGTAAGGATTTTTCCGGCGTTCATCGGTCCATCGGTGTTATCATCATTAGTTATTCAGTTCTTTGATTAGTTGACTGCAACCCTCCCTTCTACCCTGTTCCCTTGCTAACTCCTTTTTGCCTTTTTGCGTATTTTGTTGGCCTATGTATCTTTTTATCACTCGGTCTTCCTCGTAAGGGGTATCCCTTTTATTTTCCCTTCGACTATCTTCCTCACGCATCCATTGAGTGTCAAAGTGTGGCCTATCCATTTGGAGCTCTCTTCCTGGTGGCACTCCATATGTACAAAAGAAGAACACAACTTTGTGTTTTCCACCGATTGTTTTTACTACAAACGACCGGTTTCGGCTGTTACGACGTCCTCAGGTAAAATATTTGAAGTGAATGGAAGTCCGATGCGCAGCTGTTTATAAGTAAAATATATTTGCGGTGGGGGAGGAGGAATTCAGGGAAGAGGGAGGAATCCAAAGTGTGCATTGTTCAGTTGACCCAGGTCGCTTGGTCTGGTGGTGGAGGCTTGGGAGAGGGTTTCGGGGTGAGGTGGACTGTTAACATTAGCAGCTGCACAACGGACCTCCATTCACTCACTGCATATACTATTGTACCTGATGATGTTGTAACAGCCGAAACCGGTCGTTTGTAATAAAAAAAATCTGTGGTCAAACCCAAGTGGTGTCCTTCTTTTAATAATGGAAAAATTGCACAAAGTTAGATCTTCTTCATATGATTATACTCCATATGGCTTTCGCCTCTTCTATTTTTCTGTACACTTTCTAGTTTCTTATCCTATCCTTCCAGCATCAGCCTCCAGCACCAAGTTTCCAAAGACTGTAGTAATATTGATATTCAACCTTAAAACACGGACTCATAACAGCTATATGCGGCATAAAGTTTTACAATTACTACTCCGGCCAAATTTTTAATGCTAGTGATTAATGTAAAAAGAAGCCGCTTTTTCAAATAAACGGTGGAATTTCCTCGAAAGTACAAGGAATTTATGGATAGCAGCTACCTCTTATGATGATCTCATCGCACAAAAAATGGAGGCCATATCTTTTTTACATGGTATAAAAATGATTCGTTTTCCATAAAATTAGTAATTCATTTTCTATAAAAAGGGGTTTTCCTTGAATAACAAGAGATGGAAGAAATCGAAACGAGGTAGCGAAAAAATAAACGCAAAACGACAAGGGAAAAGAGGAAAATAAATGGAAAAAATAATTACTCAGCTAATCATAAGCAGCTGGTCGAAATTTCTTCATTTCAACTTTACCAGTTTTAGCAGTCGGGACCCACGGAAAAAGCTTGGATGTTTTCATGTGTGATGCTTTTCCCTCAGAACTAACAAATGAAACTGGATGACGAATGAAATTTTGAAATTTATATTTGGACACTGCCATGTGCATTACAATGATCGCAATAAGAGTTGGAATCTAAGTAACTTCACAGGCTACTTCACGTCTTAAAAACGTTTAATTAGATTTTTTGCACGAGTACCTACACTGAGGGTATGATGATTTAATTGAATATGATAAAATAATTCTATGCTGTTCCAAAACTAGTTAACTATTACTATTCATACATTTTGAAGTAAAGTATGTGGAAAGCTGCAAAGAATTATTTTATTTCAACAATATCAAACTTAGCCACAAAATGAAGAATGAAATGTTGAATTAGAAGATAGTAAGATAAGGAATACCTTTGAAGTAAAAGCGTATTAAGTGAAAAAACCCACTATTTTACTTTGTACAGCAACAAGAAAACTGGTGGAAATTCAAAGCAAATGCAAAAATATTTGTCCGTTACCATCGATTAAATGTAGATTTTAATGCCACACTGGCCACAAATTTCTCAAGTAATTACTTTTCCATTGTATTCATTGCCCATTTTATATTTTGGCGAAAGCAGCAGCTGGAATTTTTAGTAAGAAAGCATGTGAAACGAAAATGTACAGAATATACAGCAAAGAGGAAATCTTTTAAGACTGGAAGAGTATCAGATAACAGGTTTTTTCAATTATATTGAAAAAGCTAGATATTACATCAAACGAGCCTTTGAAAGCTCTGACTTAAGTTTTTAGCGGCAGTAAAGGCTTCGAAGTGGTCATTAATATGAAATAGTCACATAAAACAACCGAGATAACTTTTTCGATTTCAGGATTGCGGGCAATTGGAGTGAAGACATATGCCAGGAAATAGCCAGCTACTAAATATTTATCTGGCATCTAAAATAAAATACTTAATATTTTTTCACGGTGTATTTTTGATACCAAGGGGATAAAGCGAACAGTCCTCTTCACTTTCATCCATTGGATGCAAAGAATACGAATTTTTGTAGCTTAAACAAGTAAAACAAAGGATCAGCGCTTTTGGAAAACGCATTAACTCACTGATTAAAGATATGGGATTGACCCATTCGGTTTTTTTCTCAAAAAAAAACTCTAATGCATGTTTTTCAATTTTTTTGTGTAATTGAATAACCACCATACGCTCTTCGTATCTATCAATAGCACTTAGTACATACAGAGAGGTCAAAAGCGACAATGGCTGTCATAATTGTGGCGCAATCCGCCATGTTCTTGACAAGTTCTAAATTCTGCCACCTGAAAGTTGTGGCGAGCAGTGAGAGAAAATCACTTGTTCAAAATCTCTCTAAATGGGAATTGCTCCTTTTCTTGCCCAAAACCTTTGCTTTAAGTTTACTATGCTTTTAAGTTACATTAATTTAGATATGAAAAAAAACAATGCATACAATTTCACCTTTTCACAACTTCGAGACATATAATTCGTCAAAAATCACTGAGCACACGGCAATTATTTCAAGCATTGCGCCGAGGGAACTCGCTAAGAATCTTAGAAGCTTCGAAGGAGCGCGCAACAATCATTTCACAATTTATCATACGGAGTACCAATTTAGCCTCTTTGTATATCTACATCTACATAATACCCTGCAAGCCACCCCAAGGGTGTGTGGTAGGGGGAGAGTTACAACCAATATGTACTACACTGTACCACAATGAAGTTAATGAAGCTAGCACGACTGGTGCATTAGAAAAAAACATGCAAATGCTTATCAGGAGGTAACATTTCACCAACATGTATTGGGCAATAGGCATGCAAACAATGCTTGAGAAAGTATTAACTACTATACTCATTGAGAAGAAAAAACTGCTATTCCAAAAATAAAATATTTTATATCACGGCCCAGGTTTAACTTCTGTGTAACATCTTCAAGAACTTCAGGTTTTCCCCTTACGTGTACAGGTATAAATATCAACTGATGTTTGCCGTGTCACCTGAAGATGAGACACAGAAGCGAAACCTTGGTCGTGAAATAAAATATTTTATGTGGAATAGCAGTTTTTTTTCCTCTTTTCTCGATATGGAAAGATTCCACGAAGTCAAGACTGAGAATGTCTCCTTTCACTATACTCATTATGCCAGCACCAGGTACCTCTAAAATACGGGGGGATGTAAAAATAGTAGAAACACGTGAAAAGTAATGATTCCCTTTACATGAAAAAAATTAAGAAAGATAACGATTACGTCATCAAAATCATATCCATGAATGGGAAAGTTAAATAGGTGTTTCTGGTAAAGTTCTGGTGATTCGGCCCCTGAGAAACCTGATGACAAGCCAATGGCTTATCGGGATCTCAGGGACACACGGACCACCAGAATCGTCCGAGAGAAAAAAAAATAGTTGATCTCACGTGAAAGAGGACACAACACTGGGGCCGTTTTTGAATTCGCTATTATTTGCCATTCGTGCACGTTCATTTCGATCGAAAATTTCCGGAAGCTACGTCATATACGGTTAAAAACAAGGCAGTGAAGGCGCAGGGGAGCGAAGGGGAAGTGATCATAGGACTGATGATACGCCCCCGCTCATGTACTGCACTCTAGCGCTTTCCAGTTCATTGTTGCAATTAGTTATTTTATTGCCGTAAACACCGCATAGCGCTAGTCGACCGTTCAAGGGCGAGAGAGGGAATAATGGTGAGAGGGAACAAGAGAAGAGGTAGATATAGTGGTAGCGACTCTTGATAGCAGTAGCCTGCGAAAACTATGACATCAAGTAGGGGAAGATGGGGTCGGCTAAGGAGCGAAGGGGAGAGGACAGTACCTACATGGTAGGCAACGCTGCCAATATAATGGAATTAATCTTGAGAGGACGGGAAGATGCCAGTTGAGCGTTTCACAAAAATTTTTGACATTCAAATATCCAAATGCGCTGCATTTTGTTTTCAACCCATTGGAGAAGCCAATCTAAACAATTGATGAAGAGATACAGGGAGCTAGAAAGTTGATGTAAATAAAAGATTGATCATTTCGAAAATGGAAATAATGGTTTGCGATCTTGGGAACTGGGTAGTCAAACATGGGGACTGCCTCGAGTGGAGCCAGTAAGTAGGGAATGGATTCTACCACTCCAAAGGGTCTATTTCGCCGCAGCCACCATGTTTCGCTACCACTTCACGGAAATAACTGGAAAACGCTCTCAAAGTAATTCAGAATCGGGCCATTGAACCCTAAAAATTAGGAGTGAAAGCGGAATGTTGGCTCTGTAATACTGCCGAAAATAATTGATGGTGAGAGACAAGATGTGTGGAGAGTTGCACAGAAGGCCAGATGGAAATAGCTCCGGGGATAAATAGACGTGACGGAGCGATGCAAGGGCGTTTCATGATAGAATAATGAGAAGGATGGAATAAGGTAAAGGTCATGGAACTCGTGAAGCCAGACTCGCTTGGAAATGATATGTGCTTTAGATTTTACCAAGAATCGGCTAAAAACAGATAAGGACTTACTTGGAAGAGAAATGGGAAGAGGTGGTACAGGAAAAATGACGTGTGGTAAGATTATATCACGGCCGGTGCGAAGGTGTAGGGATTCCTTTCGAAGCTGAAATAGCCAAAAACAATAAACAGGGGACGGCAGGCGAGCAGCAGAAAAATGCACGTTCCGCCCCTGGTAAAACCGTGAAGCAGTATATGTTTATCGCTACACAGGGTGATTCACGATGAACCTGATATACTTTGTGAGTGTTTGGGGAGGCGATTTTAAGCATTTTTTCGTTGTGAACATAAGGACGAAACTCCTTAGTAACAGATCTATGGTAACGGGAACGTTTTATCAGAAGCATTTTACAGTAACCTTGAAAAAAAATGTGCACTTCTAGTTAAGAAGAAAATTAGTCTTAAGTCACACTTAAGGTGGTTCCACCGTATAATCACTCAAATGTCATTTTATTCATATTCTGTCTACTTATAGAAAAACTAGTCCTCCATCTGATGTGAGCAACAAAATGTTACCTTTCCACGCTAATTTATTCTCTAATTGAACTTGAAATTACATGGTATTCAATGGGAGAATGAGGGAAACACGGGAAAAAATAGTATTTTTTCATCAAATATAAATGCCGTTTTCGCGGAAAACTGTTTATAAGAAGGAAATTATCCAGAGAAATTGAATAAAAATAAAATATAGGCACCTTAACACCTTATTTTTATAGTTACTTGGGAATTAATGCCGTAATTGAAGTCACAATGAGATAATTCGTAAAAAATGGCGCCGCAGTAGGCTCCTATGACTGGGAAAAAGTGCTGATTTAAAATACATTCGTGGGATAATCTGAATTTTTACTACCTAGCTTTTGGTTTTCCATAGGTAATGTGTTACACATTCCATCAGCGAAATTAGAATTTTTTGTAAAAAATATCAAAAATTTGGAATTTAGTATTTGTTTTGACTCACAAAGTCATGGTGGAACCTCTTTAAGTGTGAAATTCCACAGAGGAAAAATCGTTCACCTTGACCAAGACTCCAGGTCCCGGTCAAGGCAAAAGAGTTATCCTTTGTGGAATATTGCACTAATGTGCGCTTGCGGGTGACTGCTTAAAAGGCTATACCGTGGCTAGTCCTGGTATACTAAACATTTTCCATATTTTAGATTTGTATCTTTCTTTTCCCGCCGAAATTTAGGCTTATTGCTTCCAACTCTCAAGATTGTAGACAAAATTATCAAAATATTATTCTCTAAAAACTTGCTTTACAGAATTACTTCTTCAACTTGAAAGATGCGGAAAGGCTAAAAGAGGCAAAACATTTTGCATATTTAATTTCCTTTCCATCCTTGGTAACATTATTTTACAATCCTAATTTTTGGCTAAATTTTGTAGTACACCATTCCTGGAGTCGGAGGACACTGCTGGAATCATGGACCGAATTTAGCGGTAAACTATGTTACAGCTTGCTAAAAAGGTGTATTTCAATTGCTTTACAATTAATTAAGGGGTTAGGTGGAAGACGGGACTACATGCTTCTATCTTGTGCACCACTTAAGACGTTCATCAACCTAAAAGGAGTAACATGGGAATATATACGAATCAA
This sequence comes from Pyrrhosoma nymphula, assembly GCA_963573305.1. Lineage (NCBI taxonomy): Eukaryota > Metazoa > Arthropoda > Insecta > Odonata > Coenagrionidae > Pyrrhosoma > Pyrrhosoma nymphula. The sequence goes on from OY754336.1 coordinate 69,000,192, forward strand.
TATATATAAACTTCACAGTGGAGGGCTTAATTTGTAGAAGTTACTTACCTTTACCTGACCTGACGATGCCGTAAAGCGGCGAAACGCATTGTACATTTAAAAAGGTTTGTAGAAAAGTACTAAGTTTGTCTTAACCATGAGTACTAATATCAATTTATACACCTGAAAATTTGACTTGAAAATGATATAAATTTTCAAGTGGACTGCATCAAATTCAGACGTACAAGAACTCTAATACGACGGAAAACATGCATTATTTTTCCCGACTAAGTTGAAACGCTTTAGTTAACTTTCATAAGAGAAAGCCATTTTCATTTCATCGGGATGCGATAGCCCATTATTAGCTGAAAATAATGCAGTTCAATGTCAGGTAGCAGCGTGCAATAATGGAAGCTTTCCATTTGCTCTAGTAGGCTGCTCACATCGTAACACAACGTAGGACTTGATTCTTATTCGTTACAGACCCTGCCCACTTCAAAAAAGTTAAGGATCAGGGTTGATTAACGCAAGGCAATGAAAGTACTTCGGGATTTACATCCACAGTTCTTGTGTTGGTTTTCAGTAAAGGGGTAAACATGGGTGCATGTAAAGTATGTAATTACTCTGTGGTAAATAGCTTACGTTTTAAAAATTCGTTTTTTGAATATTAATATGCGTACATTTCTTAAATACGTGTGAACGTATTTTTGTCATCAGAATTATTGGAAATACCTAATTCTGCTTGCTACCATCAAACTGACGTTGATATTGCTGCCATTTTGCTAAGCGACTGCTTCTGTGCCGCCGTAATTCACCTACGAGAAAATTATTACACTGGGTAATAAAGACATCATCTAGAAGAGCAATTTGTACTTAACGCCACTTCATTCAGAGAGTAAAGGCGCTTATTAAGTTCTGCACAGAAATGCTTCTCATTGTAGGCGTACCAAATTTCCCGTCACAGAAAATACAACTATGTTTAATTTTGTACTGGTTCGTTCCACACAAGTTCTATTAGGCATACTGTTATCCATCGGTATACGCAGCATTAGTTTTAGCAACACAGCTCAGTAATTAAGACGCAACATTCAAACAATTCATACACAAACTAAAAAAACAATTCATACACAAACTAAAATTGCGCAAACTTAAAAGTGTCATTTCATAAATGTATATACATCTACATACTACCCCGCAAGCCGCCTCAATAGGCGTGTGGCGGGGGGTGTTAGGACACCAGCCGTTTACATATAAAAAGGAAACGCTCTAATGAAATTACGCCTAGCATTTATTAAAGTCCCTTATTGTTCGGGGGAAAAACGAATTCCCATACCTATCCGTTCGGCAAAATATCTCTCTTAATTTATCGTTTCTGTCGGAGCTGGAAATATAGTGGGGTTCTAATATGATGTTCTCCGTGTCCCTCTTAAAGATATCTATTCTTAATTGCTCAAGTAATCTAAGCCTAGCGCGCAGCCTCCGAGTCTCTAGCGGCTCCCAGCCTAATTCGTTTAACATCTGTGTAACGCTGTCTGTACGCCCGTAGCAGTTTTTGACGAATCGCGCAGCTTTCCTTTATATTTTATTAAGTTCCCTGATTAAGTCTTTATGCACCGGATCCCATATGCTCGCTGCATATTCAAGGTGGGGCCGGACGAGTGCGAAATAGCACCTCTCTTTTACTTTTTCATCTGAAAATCTTCCCACAATACGCTTGACGAATTCTAGCTTCTTCAGAGCTCTGCCACAAATATTTCTTATATATGTTCCCCACGATAGGTTCGAGGTTCCCAGATACTTCAGATCGTAAATCCCAGATACTTCACTTCATCTGTCGCCTTTATGTTAACACCATCCACAGCATATACATGGGAATAGTTGGACGACCTCCGCAAGAAATGTACCGCCGTGCATTTGCTCAGATTAAGTTCAAGTCCCCACTCTTGGCTCCACACATGAACGTTGTTTAAATCCGATGATAGAATTTCAAAGTCAGAGTGATCACTAATTTCGCGATAGATGACAGCGTCGTCAGCAAATATACGAATTTTACTGCTAATTCGAGAGCATAGGTCATTTATGTATATAATGAACAAAAGAGGGCCGATTACGCTTCCTTGTGGGATACCTGATGTCACTTTAACTACATCAGAGTTAATTCCGTCAAGAACTACTTTTTGCTTACGATCACTCAGAAAGTCCCGCATTCAGTTTACTACTGTTTCGTTCAGCCCGCATGACTGTAATATAATATAAGAAGTAGGAAGAGGAAGTTGAAGCTAAAAAACATTTATCGATGAATTTAATCAAGCATTAAACACACTCCGTTTGGGGCATTCGGTAAAAATAAGAAGGCATTCAAATGGACGACAATCAATAATTTATAACAATTAGCAGAGGAATAAGAAATGAAAATATGTATTTTAATCATGCAAATGCCACCAAAATGAATAAACGAGGTAGTTTGGAAAGGGGCCGTTTAAATATTCAAACAAAGAGCTTAATTACTCATTTACAAAGCGGTCGAGATCACTAACAATAAATATATCAACGCTGGAGTTTGAGAGGCACAGCGTGGATGATACTTAACATGCAGAAATATTTTGACCGCGGCCAGATCAAAAATTAAGTCTCACTCCAATTGAGAAGGAATTCGAAGCTTTAATGACTAATGATATACTTTCTGAATGTAAAGGAAGGTAAAAAAAACAGAAAAATATTTTACGGCACCACCATATTTAAATTTATTAACAATATCTTAACATACATTCTAGCCCCCGAGCAGTCAGCCAAATTGTTGTTCCATGTATATTTAAGAGTATGAACTTCATATACAAATAATTTAAAATAAATGTATCACACGTTCCGCATTTTTATTAAATAATGTTTTTTTTTGTAAACTCCACAATTTTTTCATTCCCACTGACCATGTATTCGGCGTTAAATGTGAGTATCAAGGTTGAAACCATCATCGATGAGGATAAAGTGTTGAATTTTCAAAGTGATGCATCATTTAAGGGGAAGTGGATACCACGTCTAAAAAATCCATTTTTCATTTGGCTTTTACATCGCCATGGCGGCATGCTTGTAGAAAAAAAAACCAGCCTCACCGTTCGATGCTCGAAAGATATAGCTAGGAGTTGTTTCTTTCTAGCGCTCACTTGATGAGGAGAAAAAAATTAAGAAAAATCGGAGAAAAAAATAGACTATTTTTGCTGGAATGGTACTCGGTTATGGATAGCGACACGAAAATTAACTATGGCATAAGTCCTAGCTGCATCCTTTGCCTTTGATTCCAGACGTTATCAAGTACGCTAGTTTCATGCAATTACTGTAATCGTTTAAGGGGAGTAGGATTCCTGCGCTTTCCTCAGCAGGTCATCGCGCAGTGCGCTGGCGGAAAGATGACACCTCTCATGCTGTTCTTTAAGCGGGAAACCCCCTGGGATCAGCGCCGCGCACGTCTGAACTAGCAGGATTGGACCATTTCGCCTGCCATTTAGAAAAATATCCACTCCTTTTATATCTATAATATCCATTTTTGTATATCTACAGATTTGGGTAAAACTTTGCAATCATGCTCTCATAAGCTATATCTACAACTTGTGGGAAGAATAAAAAAATGCATTTTACCGATTTGGTTTCTTGGCAATTCAATGCTATTTTATCAAGCAGCCTTAAAGCATGTGAGACATATTCCAAAAAAATCGATTAAAGACGTACAGATTTTCCTCTAAAATCGAAATAATGCGTTTCATATTATTATAGTGGTTCCTAACAAATACCAAGGAGTCACGCCGTCTAAGATTGGAAAAACCGAATTAAAATATAATTTTTGCCTACATTTCGGATACCGCGCCAAAAACTCATAGCATGCCTTAATTAAGGCAACACTTTTTAAATATAATTATTGTATAGTTTCCATTACTGCAGGTATGATCGCATAAATATGAAATGTGGCCCTCGAATATTATTCGATTGAATTGAAAATGTTTTTTAAATGAGCACTCAATGACTCACGGTTACCGCTCCAGCCACCTTAAAGTGATTGAATGCCGAAAAATAAGGGCTGAAACTGTAACTTCTATTCCCCCATTCTTCGTGGACTCGGCCAACGGGGTGGAATAAGACGAAATGACAGCGAGGAGACAGTAAGGGTGGTAAGAGAGGGGGTGAAGGTCGCTGACGGAGCGAATGCTGAGTAGGGTGTCGCATTCACACATGGATACCCTAAGGTTCGTCCCGTTTTATTGAATGTGCGCGTTCTCGCGTAAACCAGCGCAGTTCCTACGAACTCCTCAGCTAGGGCCTTGGAATAAGAAGTCTTGAAATTTTCATTTCCCTTTACACTCGCTTTACACAGAGCGACCAGTGTACAATTCATTTAAATGGAGCGGAAATGTTGAATAGCTTTTAGCGGTATGTCCTTCCTGGAAATCGCATGAGGCACTTCCCACGGAAACTTGACTAGCAATAACGATCATAAGAGGCTCTGAGTTTCCAGATCCAATTGAAAACCTAAATGTCACTTATTAATTTGCGCAAAACATGAAAAATAATTATCTTGGAATTGGCGACTGAAGCGTTTCAAGACGTAAGTTACTTAATTGCTTGACTCGAGAGCGGCAGACTAAATCCGTAGGTAATTGGGCATCAAGATGGAAAAATGACAAAATTCGATATTACATACATGAAAAATTAGAGGAATAAGGGAAAGAAAATACAATTCACTAGCACTACTGCACGTGTACATAAATGGCAGGATTGTTTTTATGTAAACGTCTCATTTGGAAGAAAGTCATGGATATTTAAAAGATTTATACCATAATTTATGAATAAAATATCCAGATCTAACTTTGTATGGGTCAAGCAATTAAATTGCTATTTAAAGTCTCTATTGATGATAATGCATATAGAACTAAAGAAAACTAGGGCACCTATCCTTTGATTGGTACGGAAAGAGTATGCAATTTGCACCAAACTGTTAAAATTGATTCCTCTAATTGTCATGGAAAGAATATGAATTCAAAAAAGATTCAGGTCGCCTGATGATGTCGCCTATGCGACGAAACCGGTCGACTTGAAATAAAAATCTGTGAAAAAAGTACCATATCTTTTTTGAATTCATTAGAATGGATTTTCACAAAGTGAAGCCTGAAACCATCGAGTTTAAGGAAAGAATACTTATATGTTACATATTAGTGAACCACTGTTACTACACGACACAATTATAATTGAGTAGCAGAGTATTTCCGCAATAAATTCACGGTGATCGGTAAAATTAATTACATTTGAGGCTGGTAATAAAAACACTTAGTGCATAGGCAAAAACGATATCCCTCAAGTTCCCTTCCACGATACAAGAACTTAATGAAGTCTCCTTTTATTGACAGACCCCTCATATTTCCCCAGGCTTTCGCTTTATGATAACTTTTCCGTGCAAGAGATACTCGTCAATAGACGTTGTAGGAACTCCAAACCCTCATTTTCTTTTTGATGATATGAATACATTTGGATTCGTCACACACCAAAAGCATTCTAGAAATATTGTCAATCAAAAACGTTCAAAATACGCTTGGGATGACTTGGGAAGCGGAGCGAACAGCAAATACGTTATAGAAAGCACTAGGGAGTGATTTTATCTTTTTTCAGAGAAATGCTCCTCCGAAAGTAATTTATACCAATACGAAGTTACGACAGCCAGTCTTACGTTCATTTCGTTTAAGTAAGCTCTCGGCAAAACTTTAACCTTTCTTGTGACAACATTTTGATTTATTTGCAAATTTAACGCTTGCAATATCTTTCAGTTTCAAAGGTCAAATCTCAAGCATTAAAAAAACGTGTATTTCGGGACTCTTGTGTAGGTCTGAACTTGTAAACGACTTTGCGGAAACCTAGGGACGCATGATCCTTCGTGACAAATTTCAAAAGTATAAGCAACTTCATGGAATCCAATGTCCTTCATCCTTTTTTTAAGAAGCCTTATTTACTAGTTAGGGTCGGATTTTCTCCTCAGTCTTCTACATCTTGCCCGATCCTGCTCATCTCACCGCTCCGCTCTCCTCTGTGTTCCTCAACACAATCTTCCCGGCTTATCATGGGTCTACTCTACTCCTTTCACCTGGCAGCCTCATACTCATAACTCTCATACCTACCAAAGCCTCTGTTCGTCGTTCCACGCGTTGAAACCAACACTTTCTACTCTCTTAAATTCTCTCATGTACCTCCATTTGTCTAAAGCAATGTCCTTCATTAATCCAACTAAATTTTGGATTATGTTTTCGATGTCAGAGCAAGATCTGCATAAAACGCGGAATAGGTAAAGAAAACATCGCTCTGAAATGAGGAACAGAAGGACGTCCTTCAGGAAAGAAACGCTACATAGACAATTTTGTAAAAGAATTATTGTGTATGGGCACAATAGTGGAACCAAAACAAACACACCTTCTGCGCTCATAAACCATGCATCTGATGGCCGGCGAATTGAAACAAAATAATTGAGCCTTTCCACAGGTTAAAACACAGGATTTTTATATTTCAATACGAATAATTACACCCTGCTATAATTTTTGACGTTCAAAACGTCTTTTCCCAGAGTTCAACGACATTTGAATCCTTCGGAATTCTAGACTGGAATTCTAGACCATAAACATTTACAGCATTACAGAAGTTATCTTTATTACTGAAATTAATTTTAAAACTCAAACTTAATACTGTCAAACTTAGTTTTTGACAAGGAGAATGGGAAGAAATATTGTGTGATTTGGGTAAATCATGGAATAATTGAACTTAAAATACATTGAAAAAGTGGATGTTTTTGTGTAACTAGGCCAATTGCTTACGTAAGGTGCAAGGATAGATGGAAAGATTAAGAGGCGTGCAAAAGCTGGAAGTAAAGTCGTAAGTAGTATATGGGATCACACCAAGGAATGAGTGTATGTCTAAGAAAGCGAATATCGCAGTGCTCTCCTTCCGACTGCATTGTACGGCAGTGAAATCTGGGTATGCGAGGATAGGGATAAATGTAGGATTAATTTCAAAGAGAATAAGGTATACGATTTAAGTTTTTCCCTGTGAATAATATTTAGGTATTGCTCTCGGGCTCTACACCAGGTAATTGGCTTCATATTGGCCGACGTTTCGGAAAACGCTTGTTTTCCATTCTCAAGGCGTGTCAAGGCGAGAATAAGGTACTTGTGAAAAGCAACTATGCTCGCGATCTGTCTTGAAATGGGCAGCCGAGTGAGCAGGATCTGAGATAAATGGAAGTCAAGTTTTCTGTTGTGTTGCAAAGTAAGCAGCTCACTGGAGCGAATGGAAAGGTTCCAATGTCTATAATGGTGGATTGTTAGGTTTTATTTATCATATTCTTCGTCAATAACAACAAAAGAATATTCCATGGGCAGAACAAAAAAGGAGATGATACAGAACCGAGAACGGCTGACGGGAAAACGGGAGAATTCACGAAATACCACAATATTCTCCCCGAAATGAAGGGATTAAAACCAACTCTAACCCACAGGAAGTAACGAGACAAATACCTATTTCATTAACATAGGATTGGGTTTCAATTATGTTATTTTTCATTTTTCTATTATATCCTGTTTCAATTATATCATTCCTCGTCGAAAACAACCAAAGGATGTTCCGTAAAAAAGGTCCTAAAAGGTGTTGAGACAGAAGCGAGCAGGGCTAAAGAGAAAAAAAGGAGAACGAAGACAAGACTACATTATCCTCCCGCAGTGAAGAGATAAAGGAGGTTAAAATGAAATGGAGGAGGCATGGCAGTGAATTCTCTTGGGTAACGGCGAAGTAAGAACAAGGGGGAACGTAAGAGTGGCCTAACAGGCAAAAACATCGCATACCCGGTGTATTTGAACTTCTATTTGATGAAAATCAAAGGCGACCACTGGGAGCGTAAGCAATAATAAGGCCTGAAACTGTGCCGACTTAGCGGAGAATTCGGCTTCAAGAACCAAGCGGAATAGGTATTGATATTCATTTTTCAATGCGTAGCATTTCGTATATCAGTTTATTGCTTTCAGTAAACAATGATAGCAACTAAGTGCGAGCTTTCACCAACCCTTCTGCTGACTTCATATAAATACACATGCTTGCCGAGTTTATCGAAAGAAAAAATTGAAGTACAGTATCAAGTGGAATGTCGCCTCCATTTGTTACAACCTGCTGGAAGAGATTAAAATAATTCCTTTTGCGAGGGGAGTAACAAGAAAAATATGCCAAAAAAGTGATTTCTAAGTTTCAACCATCATGACCTGACGGAAACAACAAAAGAATATATTTCACAAGAAAGATCGAAAAAGGTGGTGATACAGGAACGAGCAGGACTAGAGGGAAAACGAGAGAACGCAGAAAATACCTCGATATCCTCCTCGCAGTGAAGAGACCAAAACGAAGTCAGACACAAAACAACTCATTACCTGCGGATTTGGACTTAGATTTGGTGAAAAACAAGCGAGAACACCGGAATCGTAAGCCACAATAAAGCCTGAAACTGCCGAATTTGATGGCAAGTTCAGCTTAAAAAGTCAATAGGAATGTCGCCTTTATTTTTTTTAAACCTCCTTGGAAGAGATCAAAATGCGCGCTTTCGCGCAGGGAATAACAGGAAAAATATATCAAAAAGATGGAATTTCTAAGTTTCAATCATCATATTCCTCCTCGGAAACAACGAAAGGATGTTCCATAAGAAAGATCCAAGGAGGTGGTGATACAGAAACGAGCAGGACTATAGGGAAAACGGGAAAACGCAGAAAGTCCACAATATCCTTCCCTCAGGAAAGAGATCAAAATGAAGTATCTCGCGCAAGGCGGAGCAAAGAGATGAGAAAATAAAATCGAGACGGTAACTATTGCGGATTCAGCAGCTGTGGCGGCGGGATTGTGAGGGATGAAGGGAGGAGGAGGGCAAACGAGGAAAACATTGTTACGGGCAAGTTTTCCGCTTCGTGGCAACCACGCAAACGCGGCAACCACCACGGCCAGCGAACAGAAGAAGAACGAAAAGATGAAAAGACTGAGGAAAAAGAAAAAGTGTGAAGTAAGGGATGTACTCGCATGTGTAACGCCGAGGTGAAGGAGGCCGAGGGAAGAAGATATACAGCCTAACGGAAAAGCCATTCTCCTTCCTGCCTTCTTGTTTGTTTGGATCACCGTCCGCTAAAATGTTTGTGCAGTCATCCCTACCCTTTTTCCTTGTGGCTTCACCAATGCTCTCTCACACACAGCGAGCATGTGATAGATATTCATTCGGTATGAGGGGATGGGGCGGAAGAGTAAGTGACGGGGAAGGGAATGAGGTGCAGACGGATTGAGACAGGGATGAGGGGAGAAGGCGGAGTGGTGTTAGTCGAATTTCCCTTCGCCTATCGAGGTGTAGGGAAGAAATAAGGGGCCTTATTCACGAAGGGCTCGGTTCGATATAAAATATCTCGCTGATATTTCTCATACAACCATTGCGATTGCACAAACGATATGGAACGTAGACAACGCGTCGATGCAAAGCGGGGGTTTACGCGAAAATCATGTTCGCATAAACGCATGTTGGCTAAAACACATCTGGGATTGAGGTGGCTTCGTGGTGTCTAACACACCTAACCTGCGGTTGGGAGATCCGGGATCGGATCCCGGTCAAGTAAAATAACTATTTCACGGCATTTTACATCCCATTTAGTATATATCTCGGTTAAAATACGATGAATTAACCTCAAAGAACTTGTCGAGGTTTCGTTAATCTATTTCTAACAGAGGTTGTTTACATTGTAGAGGTTTAGTTGAAGACCAGTTGAGCTGATAGAAACAACAACTACGTGGAGGATACTTTAGAACTTATAGGTACAAAAATGGCCTTTTCCCACGCACCATTATTTAATATAACAAACACAGAGCGAGAAACTAGAAACCCCATCAATATGCATTATAATTTTTTGGAATTCCCCCTTCAATTTCTCTCCCTTATTCATAGCTGGAGTCCTAACACCACCTGCCACACGCCCATGTATGTAGATATGAATATTGGGCCCCGGCGGAGATATTTTTGACACCGGTAATAAAATCCCTAGTTAAAGGCTGTGAGGATAACACGAGGGAGCCCGGCTGTCAGATGAGATGTTACGTCTTGGACTTCTTGACGTCTTCACCCGTTTATGTACAACTTACCCTGCAAATAACGGCAGGAGGGAATAGATTACCTTATTTTTTACGCAGCTCTAGGGACTCTATCAGGCTATGTTGGTGTGCAATTGGCTGTGCCCACTTTTGTCGCACGAATTATTTAAAATAAAAATAGTTCCTAACGCCGGCTGTCACGACAGTCTATATTTTTCCTTTATGAAATAAAAAGTTCAGTTTTATCATCCAGACTCCCAATATTATGGGTGATTCGAATAATTCCCTCGGTACAGTTTTAAACTCGAACTTTTATTTTCCCGTTTAATTTCTGTCTTCCACGCAATCTCCGTACGCCATCATCGGGTTATCCAAAAACCCTGCTACTTTTATGAATATTCATGGTAAATCACGAGTAAAAGCAGCCTTTCATAGTGCTTTATGCTTCTCGGAATTGAATTTTTCTTCGACGAGCTCATATTTATTACGCATATCTAGACAGAGGTTTTTCAGCCACAAATTAACACGTCAGCGCATGTTTTTCACTGTAAAATTGCCCATATACAAATATTTCAATTATAAAACTAACTTTCTTAATAACGACTCCACCGTGGTACTGATGTTTTAACTCATTGGCAGGACTGACGTTCATGTATTGCCCAGACGTTGGAAACTCTTTATTTTCATTTAAAAAAGTCATGTTGCCGAAAAGTCATACCAGGGAAACCACGTTTCGTTTCAAATCTCATTTGATTCCTAATCCTGCTTACGTCCAGAAGAGCCTATCCCGGCCCTGGCGACAGAGATAACCTCAGAACTCGGTGTGCTACCTCTTGAAGTATATAATTCACAGAAACTTCCCGAAATGCTACGAGGAGGAAGAAGTGTGCGCATGGAAATTTCGAAGCACGACTATTCCGTCAAGAAGGACGGTTGGCGTTATAGTTGCGTTGAGAGAACATAGCTAGACGAGAGGTAGATCCGCAGGAAAACCTGCGTTGAATGCACACGCGTCCTTTGGGCAGAAAATTGGGTCACAAGGATTCCCGCGGGTTAAATTACCCACGCCGATAGTTTTTATTCCGGCGACAAACAGGCACGAACGGGGTTTATGACTCGCGATTGCGGCGAGAGCTTCGCCCCAGTTTTTGGGGCTTTTATTCCTACCAAAAGGCCTCAATCAGCTCAATCAGGCGAAGCGTGGAAGAGACCAGCGCAGCGAGATGCATCGCTTAATTGAAACTGAGCCCAAATGGCGAGCTAATAATAACTACAATGGAGGTAAAAGAGGGAGAAAAAAATATAGAGAACCGAACTCGTTCGGGAGCATCCCTGGCCGAAAATTAACAGACCGGGTTGCCATATTGTGTGGGATTATATTAAAGAAAAATTTTCTTGTTTCCCGTTTAAATTCGTATTTTCCATTACAATCTGCACATAAATGCGTGACTAAATGCGAGAATAATGGCCATCACACGGTGATTACGAAGGTTTTCAGGGTCGGTCGCGCTAATATGTACAAAAAAGGAAGTTTTAGAATAAAAAAGGTGTTGAATGGAGCATTTTGACCACGTTTTTAACTTTCGACTTGGTCATTTGAACGGTAAAATGAAAATGAAGGCAATCACGAAAAACACCACGTGTAATTAAAAAAATATCAGGTAGCAAGAAAATTATTTTTTAATTCATACGGAAAAAAAATCACTCAACAGCTGAATGTTTCTACACCTGCATAAATATCCACAATAGCACCAGAACTTCAGAACGGAGCCTCTAAAACTAGTGCATTAACAGTTAACAAGTAACAAAGGAGTGCTTTGGATTGGTTCAAAAATAAACATAAGGCATTTTAAACCTCGAATGCACCAGAAGATGACGCTTAGACGTTGAAATGCGCTGTAAATAAAACTTTGAGCTGGCTTATTTCACTAATTTATTTCACTAACTTTTAATTTATTTAAGTTCAATAGAATGGGCTGTCTTATAACTTAAATTGTCATAAAACAGCAGCATTTTTCACAAATAAAACGGTATCTGCCTCAACTTAGTGGAAATTAATTATGTAACACAAGAAATTAACTTTGTAACGCAAGCAAAATTTGTATTTCTTTCTAACTACTCGACGAAACCAGAGCGGAGATAAAAATATTCTGTGGAAGTTATTAAGTTTTTTCTTCGTGTTACAGCTAGGTATTTCTACATATGTAGTACTGATTGTAAAACTCCGTGTGAACATGAAAATCCCTTTCGCCCTCACTCTTCTAATTCCTTCTCCTTATTCTCTCCCATTTTCATGGCTGGTGTCCTAACACACTCAAGCACAAACCCATGTAGTAGAGGGTCGCAGGGTAGTATGTAATGGCAAACGTATTCAAATAATATTTTAGCTGACAGTTTTAGTCTGCTGTAAATGTGATCTTCACCATAGACATGCGATCCCAGATTTGCATAATTTCGAGGCAAATTTGATGCCCCTGTTGCGAACAAATCCATAAGTTCTCCACCACCACAAACAAGGATTAGGGGAATTTCAGAAAGATATTCGTCCTTTATAAACTGTAAAAGTCTCCAAACGTAAATGGTTAGAAAATCTGACTCTAGATTTTGTCTATGAGTAAAAATTACAAATAAGTAGGTTCTCCGATGAAACCTGCTGATCGTATCTATCTTAGCTCAATCCCAACGAGTTCTACTGCCATTAAGAACAGCAAAATGAGGAACATGAATGCTATTTAATCCTTATGTTTCAGCAGTGTACTTGACAGAAAATTTTCTTACAAACGCAAATACATCATCCATATGTACATACGCCAACCGCAGAAATTAATAATAGCCTTAAAGAAGGAATAAAAATTTGAAAACAAGTCACATGATCCACAACGAACTATCAATGGTCTGACGTCATTTCACGGTATTGCATTTCTGCTCTACGTATATTTAGACAGGGGGGATGAAATAATACCAGTTCGTTGACTTTCACAAAGAAAAAAAAGATTGTTTTCACTAATATGATGAAAACCGCTGAACCTCACCTGAAAACGCGTCGGATTACCGGTAGCAATACCGACCGGGACGTCATATGCCATTCATCCCGATGACGTATTGTTTTCATGCTCCAGAGCGCATGTAATTTTTAACTATAATAATTATCTCACAAATTTTTGTTATTGGTCAGCTGAATGCTTCTACATTTTAGAATTTTGAATTTCACACAAGTAGTTTTTACAATTAATGCAAGTTTCCCATTGCATAAAGAATCATTGCGTGGATACGCAGGAGGTTATATTGCCGGCGTTTCTCAATGCCATCACCACTAACATACTGAGCGTTTTTATCGGTGAGTGGATGAGAAAAATTAGCCTCTTATTTAACCTAGCACCCAGTCAACATTACATGCACATGAAATAGCTATGGTGTAATTTTTAACAATTATAAATAGCATATTATTTGAAAAATATACAATTGCGCAAAACATAGATAAAACAAAACGTGAGAAAAGTATTAAGTGAGCAAGATTCGGCAAAACGAAGTATTGGAAGCCCCAATAGGCTCCCTGCCACACACCCCTGAGGTGGCTAGTAGGGTATTTTGTAGATAGATAGAATGTCCTTGAGTGAGCATAGATGAACCGCATATTGTTCGAAGACAAAATATGAGCTGCGAATAACTGAGCAACATAACCAGAAGGTGAAATTGCCTGACCTGAAACATACCGCGACAATATTAAATCATATGAAATAGTAATGAGGAAATTGTCAACAATTATAAGTTATAAATTATATGAAAAATGTACAGTTGCGCAAAATATAGATAAAATAAAACGTGAGAGAAGTATTATGTGAGCATGATTCGGAAAAACATGAATCATCCGAAACCATAAGAGGCTATCAAGCGTGTCCTGAACCCTTTCACTGTTTAATGATTAATGGTTACAGAAAAAATTATGCCAAGTATTCACAATAAGATGCTCAAAATTTTTTGTTTTGAATGATAACAATTTGCATTGCTTTAAGCGGTTGTAGCGAAATTTTAACCGTTGCTGCCTGGTAGTACATTTACCACTATAGGTAAAATACCTATGGGGATATACTCGATCTCCTTAACAGAGGGAGCATGTGGGGTAATGTTGAACTCCGTAGTCAGCGGATAATAATATTCATTCGGATATACACAAACGGTAGAGCAAAAGGGTTAAGTAAACACAGATGAGCCGCTTAATGAGGTTTGGGCCGAAGGAAAAGAAAAGGTGAGCCGTGAATAATTACGCAACACGACCAGTAGATGAAGTGCCCAGCAATGAATTATTCAAGGGTCCTTTCGATTCTCTCATGAGGGGTTAAGGTCGCGATGGAATCACGCTATCTCCCAGCCAAACAACTCTAAAGCTCCCGAGGAAGAGTCGGTGTTGCCCTTATCATTAATACGTAGTTTGCCTCGTGGGACGGAAGGTCGAATGGGGGAAAAGGGAGACTATGGGACCAAAAGGATGTGGGCTGGTGGAAAACGCGTGGATCCCAAAGACGGATTCCTTGTCCACCCCTTGTCACAATTTCTGCGCTCCTGGGGACCTTCCGGCCTTTATCCCGGCTCCCTCCCTCTTAACTCCCATCGCACCTCTAATATATCTCTCTCAGGCGCAAGCCATATTTGGATATTTGATAAAACTATAGGTAACCAGGTATCAGAGTTTCGTTTGTATTTAGATCGCTGTACAAAAATATTGATAAGGAAGTAGTCTTTATTGCGCTAAAACGTTTTCAAAGTACTACAGCAAATACAGCACTCACGACCCGGGTTTTGACCAGTGATCGACCTGATAATGACGATCAATTGTCGTAACCCGGGTCGTGAGTGTTGCATTTGCTGTATTATTTTATAAAAGATTTAAGCGCAATAAGGACTGTTGATGGTGGAATACCACTAAGTGGCTGAGGAATGAGTTTATTTATTAATAAGACAAATTACATTCGTAATATTAGTACCATTTACAGCAGCTTGATTTTGTAACAAGTTTGCTGTGTAGCCGTAAAATGTTTTGCCTTCCGATCCGTTTTTCTTTTCCGATTCCGTACATTCAATTTCACTTTTTTCTTTACATAAAATTGTATCCCTACGAAGTACTTATGATTGTTACCTCCATTTGTAAGTAACCGCAGTATCGATGCTTAATTGTTTGCGGCTTTTTGAAAAAAGACTCAATTTTTATATTGACGATTTATATTCAATATGCATTCAAATTACTTCGAAGGTGCTACATTTAAGTTTTTATTGGTTTAATACACTGATGGGAGGACAAATTTTAAATAGCAATGTTCTTTTACTCAGATATAAACATTGCATTTATAATGATGAAGTTAACAAAAGTTAACGAAAATCGACAACTATAATTTCAGTTGCTAACTAAGAAAGATCGAAACTCCACAACATATAACATCGTATGTTATTTAGTTGATGCAAGTTTTTGTAATAATTTCAGTTTATTTATAACATTTTAATTCTTAAGATTGCTTAAAGAACGGATTGGAACCATTTTTTATATTTTAATAAAATCATGAGAGGGAAATATTTGATTTGTTGTTATAAATATATTTTTTCTGAAGCTAGGTCGATAAAGGTAATTGCTTAGAGGATTGAGCATTTAACACCATCCAAGTCCACTCGATTTCAATGCCTAGTAAGGTAATGTAAATCTTTTAAATTATTTTGCGAATAGTTGAAGTGCACAGTAATAAATTATGAGTCCATAAACAATTATTTTCGTCAAATTTATTATGATTATATTCTTGCTACAGATAAAGAATATCTCGATGTACTAACGCCTAAAAATATTATATCAGCCTTTTTCTATAGAATATAAGTCCTGGAATACAAATAAATATTTTCTATTTCACATATTCCCCTCCTTTCACAAAGGCGTGTACAGTACAGAGTAGTATCGAGTACTGTAGTTATCACATACCGCTTTACCGGTAGTGATGAGCCACCGATATATCTCCATGGATATTTGGTTGAGTCCACGCTGAGGCGATATGCGCTGCGAGATATATCGCAATCGATATTCTACAGCAGCGATATTAGAGCGGATACAGTGGTGGACTTCTGTTGTACGTTGTTCGTCTGATGATCAGCATCGCACGGTCTCCGTACCGGTCAACACTGGGAGCAGTAGGGCAGATGGGCCGTCATCATCTCTCCATCGCCCAAATCGTATATTTCTATCCCTGCCGAAATTGATGGCAATTGCTTCCAATTTTCAAGAAGGTATACGAAATTTTCACAATTTTTCTTCTAAAAAAAGTTACTTTTTTTAATTACTTTTTTTGTGTGATACGAATAACTTTACGGAAACAAAAAATAGCAATTTTATTTTTATTTATAAAACCGGTAGCATTATTTCCCTATATTAATTTTTTGTGGAGATATGGCATCTAAAAGATACCGTTACATGAGCATATTTGATCTGCGGCTCTCTCACATGCAAGGAACTGGCATTCATTTACCGAAAAAGACTATTATTTAATCAATTCCAGCATTTTTAATTCTTTTTACATGCATCGAAAAGAATAAGCAACCACAGACACCCGGATCTAGGTCTTTTAATAGGCTATATAAAGTAAACAATCAGGCGGCTACATAGCCCTCAAGCGGGGATAATCGCCATGGATTGATTTTCGATCAAATGCGTTGAGATACATTGTTTACGAAGCTGAATGGACTAATTGGTACATAGATATAAAAATAAAAAATAAAAAATTTTATTTTTCATATCATACGCAAAAAGAAATCTACTGACAAGCATTTCAGGTTTAGCAGGACCTAATGAGTATTATGACATGCTGCTAGGGGGGGGGGGGGTTGTGGTAGCCGTGGACTTCGGTGGACTATATTCGCGTGATCATTAACCATTTATTTGTAACGCTGCAGCAATGTTTTCTTGTTTGAACTGTAGCTATGCTATGCAGTTTAAATAAATTATTAATTGAATGATAATACGTGAAATTTATAATTTTCACATACTTTTATTCGGTAGGTACTACCAGTTTTAACGCAAAGACGCAATCTTCGCGAATTTACGTACAGTACGTGAAGAGGACGCGTTGAAACCGATAGTATGTACAAAGAAAAAAAATAGGGAAAATTAAAAATGTTGCATATTATCATTCAAGATAAATTTTAACAGGGTTGAAGCAGATTCCATCCATTTAAAATGATTATTATTAGTATTAAAATAACAAATTAAAAAATATATCACCTTTAAAATTTGCGATGCGTTATCTCGTGGTAAAAATATATATGTGGAAATGCAGAATTTCTAATGTAGCACAAACCTGAAAGTCCCATCTCGAACGCTAGGGATTCATACTCCATAAACTACGGTGCATGAGAGATCACTGACTCACGAGACCATTCCACTCAGCTTTTTTTATTTCAAGAAGCAAGTTTGGATAGGGTGAAGGGAGTGTTGGGGGAGGGGGTTGAGGAGGAAGGGTGTACTGGTATCTTTTGCTTTCTCTTCACGGGCTGGGGGCGGGGCGGGGGCGGAGGAGTGGCGAGGAGGAGGAAGGGGCGCAACTCCAAGTGCAGCGAAACGAACGAGGGTTTGACCTCTGCGCAGCTCAGGGGATTACTTAATGAGAGCAATTAGGGAGGAAGAGGGGAGGCGGTAGGGGGGAATGCTGGGAAGGGGTTGGGGGGAGGAGGGAGAATCGGTAGGGGAGAGAGAGAGAGGAATATGGAAGGGGAGGAGTAGATGAAGTGCGGCGGATATTACGTCACGACGCCAACGAGTGGGGTGGGAAGGCTTCCATGACGTGGATCGGGGGAAATAGGGGTTTGAGTTGAGTGTGACGTCAAACGCATAATATAAAAAATAAACTTATTGTTTCGGAGGAATAAAAATCTCATCTTTAAACCTCGAGGGATCTCGATTGGCTGGTGTAGCTCACCTTCATTTTTCCCAAACGATGAAGCAGACTTGGAAGGGATGAAAGTCAAGCAATTCTGACGACGATATTTTCCTTCCTATTAGTAAACCCATCTCTCTCGCAGTCATTGTGCGAAAATATTTTTTATCGACTTACAAAAGAAAATTAAAAAATAAAGTTTGCATGACGAGAAAATTAAGAGTGTAGAATGAGATCAGCGTGACGTAAAACGCTTTAAAAAATTAATTCATTATTTCGGAAGAAAAATATGTCAATTCGGAGTGCCAAGGGAAACTCACAATTATCCTGGGTCTTAGGATGCTCCAAGCGAATTTTACCTGCATAATCTGTGTCGTATATCCTGAATATTATCTTCAACATCCATGCAAATAACAAGAAGCTAAAAAATATAAAACATAATTACGGTATAAAATAGAAGATTCGAATAAATGTTGAAAACATCTACGTGTTTCTGCTCTAAGGCACAAAGATAGTTCTGAATTTCAGTCATGAAAGAAATCAACCACCTTATTAGACCTTTCCCCAAATGATCTTCATTTCAATCAGTAAATGCATTTGGGCCAGGTATGATTAATGGGAAAAAGATACATTAATTTACAACTTAAAGAAAACTTGATCGACATTAATCTTCAAATATTGCGAGTGTTAAAGATCATCTATTGTAAAATAAGAGGGAAAATGAGGTATAAGTTTGATTGATTATTCATATACGTTTGATTTCATGTAAAAAGCAGAAAACTGTCTTTGACGTTACCATCTCGAATATTCAAGAAAATTAAACCTTCAGTACAATATAACTTAAATATTTCCAAGTAATATTGGAGTTTATAAACGATTACTAGTCAAATAAAAAAAGGTTTAAAACATTTATCTTAATTCAAAGCGATTTTTACTGAGGGCTTATGCAAATCTTCCTGGTAATATCAAATAAATTTTTCATCACGAATTTCTACATATAACTAAAATATACGTATATTTCACAATGATTGTTTTAGCATTACGCGCTCAAAATATTCCGTGCATCATCACTCGTACAGCATTTAATTATTTGTTGACGTGAACTAAACTACGGGAGTAATTTCCATATCATGTAATGAATTCCAGTCAGTTGCCATGCCTAAATTAAATTTAAATTATACATGTTCACTGAAAATAGATACCTGCGTATGCATAAATTATTTTTTCCTGAAATTTTTGTATATATATATATATATATATATATATATATATATATATATATATGCATTTTATAGACATTTAATGGCTAGCTGGGCTATATTGAGACCAATAAGCATTTGAGCACAGGTGCAGCTATTTAATGTACGGCAAAGAAAATGGAATTAATTGAAAATAACTTTTATCCGTGCCTTAGAAGTTCCCTTAAGTATAAGTTTAGAGAGTTAATGTTTCCCAAAATAAAAAAAACACTTTACTCATTATTAGGATAGATACCAGATTTCATAGGAATCTCCATTATTACCAGCAGCACAGTTTAATTGCAACAAAGCAAGTGTGGGACACCAGTCGTGAAATGAAATGCAATCAATGATTCATTTTGCTTGATTTAATTTTTTTTCATTAGTCTTCTTTAACAAAGGTGACAATATTATTTGATGAAAATACTAAAAAAAGGTTCCCATTCGAGTACCTACGACCGGCTGAATTATTTCCCTATCGTTGCTTTCATCTCAGAGCATGTTGATTATCCACTCATTGTGTAGAGTGCATCAACTATTCATACACTTTGCATTACTCTTCTTGATATTTTGGTTCATCTACCGTTCCAGGCTAAAGTAGAGAGGCTTAAACCATAGGCAAATGTGAGACCAATAAACTAACGCATGCATCTGGCTTAGTTTTTAGGACGTATTCCAGAGGCATGGAAAAGAAAATCGATGATAATTGTTTACTCCTGATAATATTAATTTAATGAACTTGTTTGTAGCCTTGTTTTAATTTATAACATTCCAGTTTTACCTAACAACTTGTACAAAGAGAATAGTTCCTAAAAACTTAAAAATACATTTGAAAGTGAGGCTCACCACTCTTCATCATCCCATTGAAGAGGACGTTAAAGATTTACCATAAGAGTAGGCAGAAAAAGTAACAATTTTCGCGGAAGCCAGGTAAGGAAGGAGTTGAATAACAGATGGAATCATGACCATGCAGATCTCCTTATACCAAACTGTCGCTGACGTAAGAAAGGTGTTTGCATTAAATGATTTTTTTGTCTGTCATTTGAGGAACTAATTTTGAAAATGACCATCACTGACCTCGACAAGATCATTCAATTAATAAATACAGGCCGGCAGAATATGAATGTGGAGCACATGGACTAATGTACGAAGTAACTCCTCCTAATAGAACTCAAATTTCTCATCAAGGTAAATCAAGGAAATTAAATCTCTCCGAGTGAATAAGCACAGTCACAATTAAATGGATCGACAAATTGAAATTTTCAATTTTTTTCTTGCTGTAATTTTCATCCTCCGTACACCTCACGTACTTTTAAATCACATGAAAACGACGTTTCACGTTTCAATTATAAAATTGTAAGGATGAGAATCGGGCATGAAAGCCAAAATGCAAATGAAACCCGCCCGTATTTTGCATTTGAATTCTTTGTATTTTATGCGAATGACAGCATTTTTTGATGTGTGCTTCGAAAAAAAATCAACGCTATTGAATTTTCCCTCAGGTGATTTACAAAGAAAAGAAAAAAATTAATGCAGAGTCCAATATCCTATAGAAATAAAGGTATATTTGCATGAATAACAGAAGAGAATGATTGATATAGCCAGTGCATCAAAGGGATGTAATTTGCCTGGGAAAATCCATTTGAATAGATCGGGATTCAATCTCGAAGAAAATATAGGTTCAAAATAAACGGTCACGTAAAATGATTTTTCTCTAGTCAAATTTCATCCCGTATACCTTCGAAATCGTGCATGTGACTGATCGAGTCATTAGTGATGTTTCGCACTATTATTGGCTAAACTGATTTAAATAGGCCGGCAATGATTATTTTGTGAAATTAGTGAAAGTAATAATGAAGCACTGAAAATTAAGCCTTACTGTATTCTTTGATAATTATGACTGCGTTCGATCTGACATGTGACCTGTATACTAAGACTATTGCGTATTTTTCGAAGAGACATTGGTTTAAAAAGTTAGTCATTAGAATGCGACAATGCTGGGTATATCTTCCACAACAGTGGCTTAACAAGTCGATACAGAATACAGTGCTTCACTATGAACAGAAGACGAGAATGTATGATGTGTATGAACCCCCCACTGAAATTTATCTTTAACTAGGATGGCATGATGGTGTAACTGACTAACACTTCACAGGGGCAATAGAGAGGTCCGGAATATCCTAGTCAAGTCAAATAATTTGTTCATGACAAATTTCATTCCTTCGCTATTCATGTAAGTTACATGAAATGAAAACATTGTGAAGGGGATTGGGAACCCAATTGACGTCATTCTACTCTGTATCGTTGGCACGTTTTGACCTTTGCATGAGTGATGTAGTGGTTCATAAATAACCACCCACTAACAGTGGAAAGGCAGGCGAAAGGGATAAGATTGAATCCGCAATGAATGAATCAGAGCTTTGATTAACTGATTACCACTGCGGTCCATTTGCGGGTCCCAATCAGTAAGGAACCAAACGTTGCTCAACTTTCGTGTAATTAATTGGATGTAATTCAATTTTTAGTTTGCACGGCAAAAAGGAGATTTCCGTTTCGAAAGTACAAACTAGGCACACACAAGTATAAATCACTTCGGTTCGGACAATTCGATGAGCCATTTACGATATGTACGGTTTCAGAGCAAACGTAGACATGAAAGAATTATACCTTACGAGTACAGCAACATATCATTCTAATTATTTAACAAGATTTTAAGTTAGACACAATACAAGAGTTGTCATGTTTACAGTACCGGATTAATCCAACGGTTTTTATGTATTGGCGATAGAAAAGCCAAAAGTTGGTACTTTACGTCGGTATAAATTAATAATTCTACGAAAAAACTAAGATCATTCACTAGCACAACTCATTCTCACAATGCACTGATTTAGTCGAATATCCTTCTAAAAGCTTGTTTACCCATGCTATAATTCCTATTTGATATTGAATCCAACTGAGTTGAGGCTTATAGAAAGGATATCAACATACCAGATTTTTCAATGGTTTTCAGCGATGCACCTGAAGTAAATAACCAAGTTTCAAAAGAATCTAATTAATTCAACAAAGCCCTGACGTAAATTTCTAGCAACACCAACAGGCTTTGGGTGGGGGCAGCTAGAAATTAGTAGCGGCTAGTTCATTTGATTAAGGCTGGTAAGAATTTTTTTCTACAGTAAAACGACAAGCTCGAATAAATTCTGCGACTCACTTGGATGTCAATTTTAATGAATATGCATTACGATATCCTTTATTTTGACTGATTCAATGACCTGCTATGGGAAATCACCACCCTCGCGTGATCCGAATAATCCAAAACGATGAAGAAATCGTGGAAAATAGACATGTAATCTGTAAAACAAAGCCACATCTTCACAAAGCTCCTCATGGAGGGGAAATTTACTAGTTGTACCGCCAGCATTTCAAACAAACACTCACAGCAGTTACGTGCAACAAACATAAGTCCAGCCGCCAATAATATGATTATCTCACCAAACTAATAATAATAGAACTCAGGTAAGTAAAAAAGGAACAGATTATAACTAAAAGAGAATTCTGAGAAATGTGGTGGAACTAGAAAATTATTGATGACCCAAAAATAAACAATTTTCCACGACTAAGAAATTTTAAATCGATCTGGTTTGATACAATACATAAATACAATGAATGAAAATGAGATAATATTGTACTTTGAAACCTAGGTCAGAATGAAAGCGTTTACCAGGGAAAAATTGCTAATTATTTGTTTATTGATTAATGCAAAACAGCTGCATTACACCTGCCTGCTAAGCCACAAAGCCCAAATGAGATACATAATGGTAAATTAGGTAAAACATTTAGTTAAAATTAAAAGAAAATATTTCACTGAATAAAATCTGTCGCCACCATTTCATGGTAGAATAAACAATATCGTCAGAAACAATAATAGTATCAAGATTTCGCTAAGCTACAGTATATATACAGTTGATCCGTATGCAATAGCTTGAAATATCAATAGTAATCTTGAAATCAAACTCCTCTGTATTTTTAATAACCGTCGTGCGAAAAGAACTTGGAGCGGCCAAGAAGAGCAATAATGACATGAAACTATGGTAGTATTCATAGCTACATCATTATTATACAAGAAAATATTACTGAAGAAGCCATCTTTCTGTAAAAGACTCAAGTCAGCATGATCAAAAATTGGCATTTTCAGGTTAACATATGTGAACTCATTTACCCTAAGAAATCATCTTGCGGTAATATCCAACGATTGAATGTTATCCTTTCAGATAATAAACTTATAAACGAGAAATTACAAGGTAATTTCTAATTTCACATACCACGACCGTGATATAACCTTAATGAAGACACTCGCGCTGCTCTGAAATCTTGATATATTCTTTAAGGTAATCAGAATAAAAAGTACGTGGATAATAAAAGGGCAGAGCAGAGGAATATCTACTCCAAAACAATGTTTTTATCTCCGCGAGTACTTCACGACAATTTAGAGAATATAAAAAATATGGGTATCAATAACCACAAATGACTATAAAGGGTATATATTAGATTGAATCACTTAAATCTTATTAGTACACACACGTATGACAGATAGAAGAAACCTTTTTGAGATAGCTTAATATTACATGTTACAGAACATTCGATGGGTTTATGATGGATATAGAACACAAGAAAACGAAAAGAGTCAAAGTTTATTTATCCTACAACATGGATAAATACCACTACAAATTTCGCGTTGATTCACGTCAGTGAATTGCATTCATGTCATTTTTATGACTTTCGCAAGCCTTACATACCAAAGACTAGTTTGCTTCAATTTGAAGATGAAAATCGGCGGAAAAAAAACCAAATTACCGCTTCTACGGAACGCCAATGCAGTAAGTAAGTAGTCACCGTTTTGATAGGGCTAAATGACATTTGGAATAAATATCGCAACTGTATGGAAGATTTCACTGGCGAGTATTTCGAAGATTTAGTGAAGAGTAATTCGCAGAGGACTTCAGTTGTCCCTCGCCTCGCCTGACGATCAAATAGCCACGCTAAGTTACGTCACGAGTGTTTCTATTTTCATGAGATTGACAACAACCGCTAGTTACACCATCCCTCTCGTCCATTACTTCCCTGCTAAAAAAAACCAATAATGTGATTGACAAAGTTAAATCATTTGAGAAAACACCTATGAAGGTGAACTAACTCAGAGATGAAGTAGCGAGTGATGAGATGATAAATATAGCACTGACTGATAGAGAAAAACCTTCCTTTGGTTATTGAGCTACGAAGGGATACGATATCTGAGACACGATAAGCATTTCGTAAAAAATCAACGGCTCGGGATGCACAATGTTAGAACTAAACTATCATTAGTTTATTTCGGGCTTTATCTAGTTCTTACAGAGAGATTAGATAACATCGCACGGATAAACACGTAAATCTGAATCGAGTTGATTGTTCGGTCATTTTGGGAGGCGACCAACAACTAAGTTCATTTACAAGTGGGAAAGGGAAGGTTTATAAAAGAAATGCTGGAAGGAAGGAGAGTGACCTGGCGATGGCATTAGTTTACTCAATGAAATGCGCAGAGGGAACTACAGTTTATTATCCGATCCGAATGATGCAGTATTGCAATTGAAATTCTCTCCACTCAGAAGACAAGTTTGGCTAGTGATTTGGGGACGGCGACCGACAACTAAGGCCATTTGCGCCATTGAGTATAGGTGGGTAGGCTCGCAAGGGAAGAAGTATTTTGTGATGGGTGGAAATCTAGAGGTATACTTGGCGTCGGAATTAGCCTACTCTCAATGAAAAGCACCAAGGGAACCACGGTTAAAAGCCCAGCGCACAATAGTACATTTATTGTGCAGGTATTGATCACTTTGCCATATTTATTTGACCAGAGTAATTCAATCATTATCATTGTTATTATCATCCTGTGTAACGAGAAACATACAAGTTGATCATGTATCTTTGCATAATTACTTAGAAAAATGAGTAATAAAAATTGATTTTAATAGTCACTGATTAGTTAGATCAACGTTCAACACATCTTTCTCAAATATTTCCTATTGATAACATTACAATTTCTCTATTCACAAACGAATTAAGGCGGAAATGCGCTCAATTTTGAAGAGATTCCTTCAGGCGTCACTTCGTGGACATTTTCCATGTTGAAAATAACAAAAGGTACTTGGTATAATCCACACAATTTTTTATTAAAACAACCAACCGCTGTTTCAACCTCCGAGCGCCATTGTCAAGGTCCACACAAAGATATGGACCATATATTTGTTTGAACCTTTACAATGACGCTCAGACGTTGAAACCACGACCGGTTGTTTTGGTAAACAATTGTGTGGAATATACCAAGTATTTTTATTTTCAGCGCTCAACTTTTCTGCCAGGTTGCTCGAAAAATTTTACTACTTCTAATGCTTACCAAAGCAAGGAAACCGCACGCGATTCTATTACTTTCCAGCATTCGATTAGGTTGTTCATACGGAAACATTTACCTCTAGCCTTTCCCCGCACCAGACGTGTCACCGTGTGTACGTGGCTTAACATCTTATTCGACGGATGAAGTACTACACTTGAAGTACTCTCCACCGAGCAGCCAAATATGGATCATGATTCCATTGAAAAATCTCCGCCACTACCGGGAGCCCTCAGGGTGGGAACCAGTAATCTGACCAACACACCGACCTAATTCCTCATAACTCAAGCAGCTATCAGGATTTCCTCAGAAAAAAATCTCCATCAATGCCGGGAATAAAACCTATGCCCTCGGGAAGCCACTTATACAGTCATTAAAACAACCAAACCCTCAATCTGAGTCGATTGAGGATAGTTTACGTACAATTTATAACGTAACAGGTAGCGGTGATCAATATCATCATCATCATCAGTTGTTCACTCTGAAAATTGGTTCACTGAAGCCTTCCATTCTTAACTATTTAAATACTCACTCCGTGTTGCATGATTCTTTCCTAAATCCCTTTTGATTTCGTTCGTGCATCAGCACTTAGCTCTTTTTCGTGGGGCATTCCTTTCTGTATTGTCCACTAACCGCTGGAAATAAATTCATTGTGCCTTGCCTGGTGGAGAGCGTGGTGGCCTAGTGGGAAGAGTGCTAGGCTACTGATCAAAGGGTCCCAAGTTCAAATCCGGGTGAAGCCTTTGAACAAAAAAACCTCGGAGTGCGAGGTGGCCCAGGGAAAGCAACTGGCCCCCTACCCTGAATGTGTGAAAAATTCACACGCCTGTGGCTTAGTCCGGAATGAACTCTGCCCTCAACTATCCAAACCAACCTTCGGTTGAATCACTGAGTGAGTGAGAATCCCTTATGGTGCATTCTATTGGTCATTTTTATCACCAATTTAATCTCATCCCATTCCACTCGTAGTCCTCTTAAGAGGAGAAATATTAGCAGCCGTAGTAATGCAAATATGCGTCAATAGATGACAAGCTAGCTCCCATTTGCGTTCTCTACTAGCTGACATATGGTATGCATTATTCAAAATACACAAGAGACACTGCTTAGTAACATCTCCGCCTGCTTCACCGAAAATGATGTAGATATACAAGGAAATCTTTGGCATTTAGATGTTATATATTGTTTACCGTAGTAACATACCTACATTGTTTTCATTAATAATAAAAACTAAACATTAATTTATATTCAGTTATTTACTTAAAGCGATTCCTTTTTGGCTGTTTCACCAGTTATTCAGCCTGTTTCAGCAGGCTTTTCAACTAGTTATGAAAAAAATGCATTCATCTCCTTAATGGAAATAGCTCCCTTGGGAACCAGCAAACAGACCAACGGAGCTTTGAATGTTCCAGTTCACTTCGTGGTCCCGGTCTCAGGCAGGTAGTATCGTGCAGGGTCCTTTTGTGCTGCGCTATTAAACTAGCGCCTGCTGCAGATCCAGCCCGTTGTTAATATTCCACTGCGTCCCGCGTCTTTTATGAAACACAAAGGAAGCGTGGCATACTTCATTCCAGAAAATCGAAACCCGGAGAGACTACGGAACATACGGAGCTTTGCCTCTATCGTATTCCATGACTAAATTCTCATCAGTCAGATACTCATCAACGGAGTATCAAGGCCAATACATAATTATATGAAAATTGTAAATAAATTTCCCTGGCTACCATCACTTCGCTCCCTCTGCCATCAGCCAGACTGAGGAAAAAAATAGCACGTCAATTATGCAGTAAAAACACCTTTATTTAGAGAAATTCGATTTCGTCGACTATTAGGAATATTATTTTTTTTGCCTCGGACGATTCTTGTGGTCCGTAAGCCATTGGCTTGTCGTCAGGTTTCGCAATGGCCGAACCACCAGAACTTTGACAGAAACGCCCATGCCCTGGGCAGGCGAAAAACCGATCCAGGCGGGACTCAAACCCGCGGCCCTCGGATTAGCAGGCGAGGACTTTACCCCGCCGCCAATGGGGCCGGGCAATATAACTTAATTTTGCAAAAGTCTGTCAACGATAAAACTGATTTCTCCATAGATTACTTTTTGATGCATTCCCTCATACAGTCTTCAACAATGGTGCGAGTTACAATGGGGACGCTTAAAAAAAAAGCGCTAAATTGTATCTACATTTGGAATATTTTACGAAAGTCCTCGCAATTTAAAATCGACAAAATATTTGTTGATAACATTAGGAAAGTTCGTTAATTTTTTAAAATTATGAATCTTCACTTGAGTAATTACCACCATTATTTCAAATAATATTTTTCATAAGAAACAAAGTCTGAAATCACTAAAAATCAACTTTACATGGATTTCTTAGGGTGGGCTTCTAATGGCAAGTTTCTTCCGAAAGTTTATTCCGCAAGAACATTACAGGGATTTTACTCCGAGGAAAGGTTTTTCACAAGTTCGCGCCAATCAAGATTGGTTACTGTTTACAATGACTTCAAGCGACACTTCTACAAGCGACTAGCAAAAACTTTTAAAAGTTCTGGAAGCGGACTTCCAGAGCCGTTAACCCCCGTAATTTGCGTCGAAAGTCGCTTTCTGCGAGTGACTTGGGCAATAAACTTGCTAGAGTAAACCCACCTTGATGAAATTGATGTGAATGACCTGGAGTCGAACTTGTGACTTATAGCGTGCAAAAAGCAACCTATAATATGCGGAGAGACTACATTTAATAATGTACAAAGTTTGAAAGTTGTTCAACTTATGGTTGGTGAAAAGGATTGAGCGTTGCAGAAAAACGCTGCTTTTTAGCCTTAATCTTTTATAAATTGCAGGATTACCCCAGGGGAAAAAGCAAACATATGATCCGTATTTTATTGTGTGATTTCAGCTTTAAGGCTTCAATATGTGATTATTGCTTATTAATCCTTGAGAACTCAATTGATTCCCATTTTCAAAATGGAATCGCAAAGCCATAAAATAGGCATTCGCCTTGCAAAGAACAACAGTAAATATAAGTTTCGCCAAAGTGACAGCAAGGAATATTCTATAAGAGGAATTATGCAGCTGTAAATCCTCGTTGGAAATTGTACAAAAATGGCCGTAAATCATTATCTCAGGTGTTCTACTAACGTTGGTACCTTCTACGAGAATTCCTGCCAAACTTGCCACCCGCAAATCAATAGGGTCATAAGTAAACTTTGAATGTTTAACGAGTAACATAACTTATGAAAATGCCAAATATTACTTATCAAAGAAATCAAATGCAGATTAATATAAGATTAAAAAACAATAATCACAATAAGCAAGCATTTAAAGTTCCTCATTCACGATAAGTAAACCACGTGGTACCGTAGAGGCACAGAGACGGCCATGGAAATCACTAAGTTAAAAAGGGAAGTATATTTTTAAACGGAGGTATATACAAAGACAGCATATGATACAAACAAATACACAGTAATGAGTATAGCAATGGTTAAGTATTCCTCTTTGGAATTGTAAAGAGAAATAGTGGCTCCGGAAAAAAAAACATTGAGTCTGTGTAAGAGGAAATACCTCCTTGGCATAGGGTAAGGAGGAAAAACTATTAGCGGCATAACCTGATTTTTTCGCCGTTTTCCTGATAATGTACAATACTGGTATATAAAAAAACATTGTGTATGCTAGATGTTCAACCAAGGAAATGAAGCAGTATAATTGACGTCGGAAGTAGAAAACATCAGGTGTGGTCATACATAGAGCGAGCCTCAAGATCACATTTAATTAATAATGTTTCTTGAAAATGTTTTGCAGATATAACAAGCTACTTTATTTAAAAAAATATTTTTTAACAGCTTGTGATAAGTCCATGTACAATAGATCGCCATTCGAGAAAAGAACTCAATCGAACTCGAAATTACGACCCTTTTTAATCCATCAATAGCTGCTACCTTTTAGCGCGAGGGGAGAGTTCTGTTTAGTAGCAGGCTCGCAAAGAGTCGCAAATCCAAGGGCAGATGAGATGCTCATCGGGAAATTTCAGAAATTGGCTCATGTGAGGAACGGGAAGGATAGTAATGGGGATTGGCCGGAACATTCAAGTGCGGGAATAAGAGGATACAAAAGTTTCACTCCTCAAAGGTTATTCGAGTGGACGACTTATATCCGATAGGGAGGAGTAGCACGAGTCACTGACGTCACGGAACAGTGGATATCGAGTGGAGGGAATATTTCGAGGTCAGCCAATCCATCACTGGCCGCGCAGTCACCGCTTCCTGTGCTTGAGAGGAGAGCGTAGGGGTAAAATGACGAAAGTGGGTAAGAGACTGGACGAAGGACAGGGCTAAGAAGAAAGAGAGCTGTGACCTATGGCAAGAGGGCTAAATAAAAAAAGAGATAAAAAAGCAAGGAGACATCCGTGACAAGGCAATCCACTTCCACCTATATTGTAAATGTCCGTAATTCGCAAAGGAGGTGAAAGAGAATGGCGGTTCGGATGATACGTCTTACGGAGAGATGAAGCCTTGAAGAAGGTTATGAAGATCTCTTATAAATTGGGGAAGTAGCGTCGCAAAATGAATGCTGTCATTTTTATCATATCGGTATTATTCGTAGAAACACGTTCCTCCCACATGTTAATGTCAACTGAATACTTAATTTTAATTCTTCTTTTTATAACAGAGACTCACATATAATAATGAATTGCCCCTCAGATAGGAATTTAGGGGGATTTGGGGGAGAATTGGGACCACTAGTCGACAAAATGTGATGTTCCGTAGATTATGAAAAAAACTGTAAAAGTGTACTTCGTTTTAATTTATTGAATGGCGTTCAATAAAGTTTATTGAATGTCACAGATTAAAATCGATTCTTAAACATGCGCATTACCTTCATCTGTAGAATAAAATTTATATTATATGTATAATGCATATAGGGAAGGGGGAATGATATTCTGAACTGCAGTGAAAGGGGGGAGTAACAGTAAAAAAGGTTGAGAGATTCATTTACGCTTAGATTACCACAAGGAGAGAAAGGGTTAAATATGGGTAATTGCTACTATTTTTCCATCGCAGTCAAATGTGAATTTCTCGTTAACTCATTCTTTTATTCCGAGCAAAATTTCCCCGAATACAAAAATAAAATAAAACAGAAGCGCCTACCCAACTTTGTTTAATGAGATTTTTGCAAATTACGGCAAAAAATAAAGGTAATAAAGTCAATAGAAATGGAGTAACTCTAAACTTCTCGCACTATAAAAATAAAGAGAAACATACGCGTCGAATAATTCGCATCTCTTGTGCCTTGCAATTATTTTTTAAAAGCTCAGACACGTTCCCAAAGATAGCCATATTTCGTAAAAGATTTTAACGTGGAATTTATATTATTTTCCAATTCAGGGAGTCGTGAGCATCCCACCTGGAGTGGAGATGACAGGTCTACTACCAGCGTGTGAGCTTAGTAATTGAAGCACAGCTTTTAATGTGATTAATAGTGAAAATACCAACGAAAGGACACTATTTGAAAACGTACGTCCAATTCACAGCCTGGGAATTTTAACATGAGAATAACACATGGATAATAGGGTGGTTCGAAAAAAACGACATTTTTTATTTCGGAATCCCATTAGCACTCAAAAGTTGGAGTTTGGTATCCTATATACAGGAAAAATAATTTAAAAAATGTAAGTTGACTTATTCAGTTCGCGCATTTGGCTTAAGTTTGAAAAAAATTGTCAAAAACTGAAATTTTGTTAAAATTATATTATTATTTTTTTGTTTTATTTATTTTTACGAAACAGCCATATAATGGCAGTTTATAGCAAGGTTTCACCCACAAAAAATGTTTATAATTCTTACATATCACCTTGTAGCTCGCGCATAAGCCCTAAATTTGGCTAAAATCACCTAAAAATTGAGATTTTTATCATGTACTAAATATGTCGCAATTACTATTAAAATTAGAATGGATCATATTGTTAAAGTTTTGATTATATTATAATATACATTTTCTTTATTAAAGGCCAAATTTGTAAATATATAAAAAATTACTGCAGTATTAAAAATAAAAAACATATCACTACTAGAACTACCTGGATTTTAGTGAAGTTGCATTGTTCTTGTCTGTTCTCATAGTGGGATGCAGTATTTCAAGCATACACATTGAAAAAGATGGCAATGTTTAATGGCAACCTCAAGATTACGTAACACCGTTTTTACATCCCGTGTTTGTCGCTGTTCCATCATAACCAATTGCAACAAGCTGAACACAGTCAAAGTTTTTTTGTTTTCTAAATAGCACAAAATGCTTTTATATTCAAGCATATAATAAGCAATTGCACTTCCAGTGCCACTTTTCGGTGTTAAATTTCCCATATACTTTCCACATGGCTCTTGAACCAAACTGAAATGCTATTCTTCAATCTTCGATACATTTTGTTACTATTTCTTTCTTGATAATAAACGTTGGCTTTTCGCCCGTCGAATTATACTCCTTACAGCTTTGCATTTGGATTTTCCGTTTGTTAATAGTCTTGATTTTTTGTTTTTCTCGTCTGACCTTGCTCTTATCTATTACTAGGGACAAATCTCCTTCATTTATTATGCCTTCATCTTGTAAAACACAGGAGGCAATAGTGGCTGTGGCTCTATCAGTTAATCCGTATCTATCACTTATTAACGCAATTGCAGGAAGTTTAATGCGCATCTGAGATGTTGACGGTGAACTGTCACAATTTGCTTTGTGACTCTCGATTTTGGTTTTTTGGGAAGAATTTATTAGAGTATCTCCTTCACTGACTTTTACATCAGGTATAACAATCTCTTTTTTAGTATGCACTTGTTTTCTTTCAACTCTTTTAACTATCCTATTAGTCTCTACTCTCTATCTAAAGTGCCAATATATTTCAACCGGCTATTTCGCTGGTCGTACATGAACTCTCTCTTAATAATGGGGATCTTCTTTTATTTATCACATTTACATTCCATAATTACTCTACAGCCACAAGAGATATGCTTCTTACCACACGAAAACGTAAGATCCATTACACACTTGCAGAAAGCCACATCGAAATGCTTGGATTTTGTTTCACTGGTAAACTGATTGAGTTTTGTCTTGAAGCTAAGTTTCTCTTTATCACGACTTAACGACTTTCTCTTAGTGTAGTACTTATCATGGTAATCCTTAATTAATTTTGCAATACGTTCACGACTCACCGTTGGTATATAAGCTTTACAGTAAACTTCCTCTATTTGAGCAGCAACGCAATGAGATATCTCGGATAAAAATTAGTTTTTCACAGATTTTGATGTATCTTCAAACCAAGCCAACAATACATCTTCACATGTGGGTAAAATACTTTGAATTAAAACTTCTAGTGCACCGAAAAATGGACAAACACTTAACCGTTTAGTAATTTTGGGATGCCCCATTTTTTATTATTAGGGGACCACTATAAACACCTTGAGCATAAAAACCTTACGAAGTATGACACTAAAAGCAAAACACACCCCACGGTTAATTTCACTCACAAACGGACAATGCTGCTTCGAGTAAATATTAGCGGCAACTGAGCGAGAGTAGAGCGCGTGCGGTATGATTTTATGTCCAAACAAGCTGTTCTAGTCTAGACTAGTTTACTGCCTGTCGAGACAAGTTGGCAAAGCAATGCGACAGCGCCAGCTCACGCATTGCTTTTCCAACTCAGCTCAGCGCTCATTTTCATTGCCGCTCAGCGCTCGCATCTCAGCCTTCAACCAATGCATAATTGTCGTTTTAGCATATATATTTAACATCAAATTTACCAGTACTTCAACGGTAGACAAAGAATTATTTACTCGCTCAATAGTAAAATAGTTTACCTAACATATGATAATATGACGTTTTAAAAGCGCTCCCAAAAACTTTATTGTTTGCTATTTTAGCCAAATTTAGGAATTATGCGCGAACTAAAGGTGGTTTGCAAAAGTTATACAAAATTTTTTGTGGAAAATCATGCTATTAACAGCTATCTTATGGCTGTTTTGTAAAAATTAAACCAAAATTTTTATAATATAATTTTCACAAAATTTCAGTTTTTGACAATTTTTTTCAAATTTTAAGCCAAATGTGCGGACTGAAGAAGTCAACTTAGAATTTTTTTATTATTTTCCTGTATTTAGGATACCAAACTCCCACTTTTGAGTGCTAATGGGATTCCGAAATTAAATTATCGTATTTTTCGAACCACCCTAATGGATAATCTAGCCACGCACATTTTCCTTGATCGACCACTTTCATAACCTTTCTACGTAATTTTTAAATTACTGCGAAATGCAAGAATGATATAGTACGAAGTCACGCGCACGATAGCAAAGACGGACAACAAAGAGATGACTTGAAAAAAAAATTGATTTGACCAGGATTCAGAGCATTATCTGTCACTCCAGGCAGGAGATTCGAAGTCGATTCCGTATAAATTCGTGCCAAACTAGGATGGCTCAGTGGTGTCACAGGCTAACACACCTCATCAGCAATAGGGAGGTCCGGGTCCGAATCGAAGGTCAAGTAAAATGATTTATTCATGGAGAATTCTTTGGTGTATATTCAACATGACTTGGTATATGTTTGCAAAAATATATCATGGGAGTCATAAATCACAATTATTTTCGTCAAAATGAAGATGGATATACCCCAAAGGTGTTCAAAGAGGTTGACAATGCATATTTGTACAGTAATTTGGGACACGCTCAGGTAGTTTTCGAAAAAAATCTCTACCGACGTTGAAACTAAAGCATTTTACCTCATCAGCTACGTGCTGTGGCGAATAAAGTCTCTCACCTGCTACCCGTGATAGTAACTGCGTAGACATTATCAATGATGATGAGAAATAATCAACGTATAATCAAATATAATTCTCTATGGTTATATACGTAGTATTTAAGTATGTACATAGAAGCAAAGGAGTCTATCCAACCGGACAATGCTAAGCTTGATGAATTAGTAATGGAAACTCAAAAAGATTCTATTTCTAAAGGAAGCGAAATATATCAATTAATAAGTTGCTGATGACGATATTATTATATATACATGCAGTGCATGCACTTTCTACAGCGCGTAGGTTAAGTCACAACTATAGTACCACTCCTGACATCAAGCATCATACTTCTCCCCGAAGAATACTAGCGATAAATAACTTTTTCGAATTCAAAGAGGTATTACCGAAAAATACAGTAAACGTAGATATGAGACAATCACCAGTATAATATAAATAACCTAAAATTAATTCTGTCCACTTGTTACTTTAACTTGCTAAATCAACGCGTTCACAAATTACTGCATCTTCTTTAGGTATACAATGCAAAGATCAATAACAATTGATTTATTTAAGCTTTTTGACAAGCTAGTCGAAAAAGAGCTTACAGTATATTACAAAGCCTTAAGGTATATTCTAAAAAGTCATGGATTAGCAAATTACAGCTATCACTCTTTACGAAGATTAAGGGTGAATGATATTTTTCGTATAGATAAAATAAGATATCTATTTTCAGTTTTCGTGTTTCAATGAAATCAAGGTATTTGAGGCAGTTCATCCAATAATCGCCGATTTATTTCAGTGATGCTGGTAACAGAGTTGGATGTCAAAGTTGAATGCAACTTTATGATTTTGCATTAGGTTAATTATTTTTAGACCTCAGCGTATTGAAACTGTGCTCGTCTATCTATTTGAAGTATTTCGCTATCAAATTTGCATTAGGTTAATTATTTTTAGACCTCAGCGTATTGAAACTGTGCTCGTCTATCTATTTGAAGTATTTCGCCATCAAATTTGCGCCGCATGTATTGCACGAAAAACATGACCCCCATTCAGATTTTAAATAAAATCTGGGAAAACTATCTCATCTCTGGTCAAAATCAATACGCCTGTATCCTTTGTGATCGGCGTTTCGTTTCTATTTAGGGATAGGAAACGACTACGTTTCGGTAAGCTAATTATAGAATGCATTAATAACTTAAGTTCGGCCCCCACAAAGAATCTGTGAGAGCATTTGTTTGATTATTCTTAAAAAGTATCACGTTCATGTATTGGGGTCATGTAAGCAGTCCTTAATAATGCTAAGGGGTCACGAGTATGACTCGATCCTAGGGTCCTATGGGATTAACCTCATTTTAGAAGAGCAGTTTCGCATTGAGCGCGGCCCGAATATAAGATGAATGACGCAACATGCACGTATTGGTAGCGAAGTTATATCCTTTCGAATATTTCAGGCCCCAGTAAAGTCTGAGCTTCGAACTCTGAGGAATTATTTATAAAGCAATTTTCAGCTCAAGCTCCTTCATAAACCCAACTTTGTAGGTAGACATGAAAACATAGCATTCACATAGAAAACATGGTGCGCATTTCAGCTTAGGACTGGATCCACCGGAAGTATTTTCCGACAAGTCCTCATTAATTTTACAGAGTTACAGAGAGAATCATAGTACAGATAGTGTCTCTGCGTCGGAATGTCATTCTATCACATTCCGTACACATGCCTTGAAAAATACAAATAGGCCGTTTTATGCTATGCTAATTTCATTACTGAAAATCGAACTGAACTCAGCATGCTGAAAATAGTACCTAGTAAAGGGTGTAATTGCATCCGAAAACGGAATCGAATTCGATTATCGGTACTGAAAAGAGAAATAAGTACGATACTTATTTTCCATCCGTTTCTTGGATCCAACGACCAATCACAGGAAAGCAGGCGAGTCGAGCGTTTCGAGAGAATACCGGTGGCGGCGCTGGAACCTACCAATATATCAAGGCCAAAATACGCTCTCGAGAAATTGTTCAGAATATTTTAAAACAGCAATGACCCCAGCCACTTCAACACAATAATTCCGCGAAGCCATGACATCGCTTAAATATACCAAGCAATATGGTGCAGTTGATTTACATTGCGTGGTTCAGCGAATGCCCGGACAGGCCGACTACGCACTGAAAGCTAAAGCTCTTAATTGGGAAAGTATGGATAGCGAAACCAAAACCGACCAACCCAGTACAAGGGGAAGATAGTGAATAGATCCAGACATGTTTCTAAGATCAAAAAATCTTTACAAATTTTTAGCGAGTTTGAGCCATGTTTTTATATAAAACAACAACTGTGACAAATTCAAAGAACTGCGGAACTGGCCGCGCAGTAACTTTAACTGAGTCACCCGCTAGTGGTCACACAATTGTGACGTTTTATATAAAACCAAAATGCTCAAATACCTCATATTTTCTCCGATTCACTCGGTTGTCGGCAAACGATTGAGGACATACGTTGTCCGTACTTTCGTAATCTAGAGCTTAACTGAAATTTACAACGCGTTTACACAGGCTCCGAGGCATCGATTTCGATTTGTCTCGAATTTTGTTCTGACTTTTCGGCGCTGATTACAGTCCTGACTTAAGCATCGTGTAAAACAGGAGATATTCTCTTTATTCAATATTTTACTCCACTTAAAATTTTTCGTCAATTTTCCAAACAGATATTTGTCACTTTATTTACTCCATTGCCGAATTATGTCAGACCTTTTCGCAAAAATTCTTTCTATTTGTCTGGCATTCAGTCCCTTCTAAGGTCCTTTCACACAATGCTTACTTCAGTGCTGAAAATCGAACTGAATTTATTATGCTTAAAATCAAACCGAGTAAAGGAT
Source organism: Pyrrhosoma nymphula (assembly GCA_963573305.1). Classification (NCBI taxonomy): domain Eukaryota; kingdom Metazoa; phylum Arthropoda; class Insecta; order Odonata; family Coenagrionidae; genus Pyrrhosoma; species Pyrrhosoma nymphula. The sequence continues at coordinate 69,037,506 of OY754336.1, forward strand.
GTTATCGTATCTGATAAAAAAATCGAATTCGACAATCAGTACTGAAAACAAAAAGAAGAACCATGTTTCTTTCTACCCAATCACAGGCAAGCGCTGTGTCGAGTTTTTTAAGAAAATACCTATGGTGGAGCTGGAATCTACCAAAATAATCTTCTGAGGATTTTGGGAATAGAAATCGAGAAAATACGCTCGTGGAAGTGGTTTGATTGAGCTTGTTTAGAATGTTCTGTAAACAGAATAGTACAAAATTCATAGAACAATAACCCTTTCTTCAGATAGGGCAGTTCAGCAAGAGCACGGACAGCGCCACTACGCAAAAAAATTAGCTTCGTGTAAACCAAGGATTCAAAAAGGTTGTACCACGGCACACTAGTGTGCTGTGGAATAGCTCGACTAAGTCGCAAATTAAGTATTAAGAAAGTTTGAACACACAGAAGCTGGCCTGTGCATAAAATATTTTAGTTGTGTTATTTATGAATTTTAGACGACTAAAAAAACATGCAATACAAACTCAAAAATTATGAATGCTCTGTCACACTATTATTATATTACACTAATGTTGCAGTTTAGTGTGAAATGTGGACTTGTTCTCCATTGCACAATGAGTGGAGTAATAGCAAATAAACACACTTAATTTTTGGTCCACAGAAGTCGCTTATTTTTTTATTTTTGTCAGTGCCGAAGATCTCTTTCCACACAGATATGTTTTTGAAAACGGTTATAGAGCAGATAAGACGTGTAAGAACTAGGCAATCCCTTCTCGGGAAACAGAATATGGACTCTTCTCGGGTAACCCTAGAAAAGTTATTATTTAGATATGGCATGTTTTGATAACACTGGGAACTCTATCTTCCCTAAAATTCGGAACTATAGCAGTACTTCTTCCCAAAATTTGAGATTCAAAGTAATAAATGCATGGTTTACATAGTAAAATATAGAGTTATTAAATTACCATAGGTGGCGCAGCCTTTTTAACGGTCGTAAGCGAAGGTGAAGCCGCTTCCGCAATATAGTGGGTCCGTGATTTACTCTTAGTGTAATAGGCCTAAAATATTTATTATTCTATACGTTTGCTGAACATAAAATGTTGAATTACTGAGAAATTCGGATAACATCGGTTGATTCAATGGGGCACATATATTTTCATCTCCTCCAACCTAACTCAAGGAGGTGATCAGGAAATACAACTAACATTACCATTTATACCCTAATGCCCCGTTCGCATTACTAGCTATTTACCATGGTTAATCTTTTACGAATGTAAGAATTAGTAATACGAGCACCAGGTAAGCACCCGCCATCGTAAATTTTTCAACTCGGGTAAACATACCATAGTTATCTATCTACATTAATTATATGTTATCTGCTATCCAAATGCACGTTAGTTACAATGGTCAAGCGATCAATCGTCATCATCTTCAAGTGACCGTTAGAAGATGACAAAGAAATATGGTACACGTTAAAGGTATAGCAAATACATGATACGTAAATACCAGTGACACTTCATATGTAAATACCATGGTGATTAATGACAGGTGCGAATCTGGGTAGAACTTATCAACGTTGTGTACAATGCTAAAAAGCTAGGAATGCGAAATAGGGTAAGCACAGACTCCGATGCGCTAAATTCGATTTAAGTTCCAAATTTAGCACCGAGCACTCGGCGGTAATTTCTATACTGATGTCAGTGCTGACCGGTGTCGTGTATAAGAGCCTTTAAGCTCCTCATACTTTCAACCTCACCTTTTATCTCCAAAATGCTTATTCACTTCCTATCCCTTCCGAGCTTACCCAATATTTTACCTTTCATATCACTCTTCAACATGTCGATCTCTAGCAATAAATCCTGTACCCATTTTGCTGCCTCCTCCGTATATCCGCCACCAACTTACTGCTCTCATATCTTCTTCATCACTTCCTTGTTCGTCTTCTTTGTTATCCTTCAATTCGACTATCTCTACTCTTCTGCGCGCCCCCACCTCAAATGTCAAATCAAACGCTTCAAATTAAAGTGTTTACTAATTTAAAAGGAGATACATTTAGAACAGGAAAAAAGGAAGGGAACAGCATTTATTGTCTTAAAAAGCCTAAAATTCAAGGCCACAGGGTGGCTACCAGTTCAATTAAGTCAAATTCAGGGTTTTTCACGGGTTTTTATGGCCGAAAGACGCCATTTTGACGTTATATCTGGAGTTAAATGCGGAGTCTTTTAAAATCATATTTTTATGACGCACGATAATGCATAATTTAGTGGATGCGGTGGGTAATCCATAAACGTTCGAATATGGTGCTGTTATTTAATAATGAGCTAGAGTTTACATTTTGAAGAAGATGTTTTACAATCAGTCAAACGAAAGCTACAAGTGATACAGTGGATGCAATGCATCCGACGCTCGCTGTAAAATTTTCGATATATTTCAATATTTTCGGCGTCTTTTCATCTTTTCGACTTTCTCAAAATAGATCCTGATACTGCGGAGAATTTGATGGATCTGGAGAAAAAATCGATAATCGAGCTAAGTTAAATGGTCAGAAGCAGCTCATTAAAACATTCATACCATCCAGACTCATTCCCAGTGCGAAATAAAACAGACTTTTGTACCACCCCAAAATCTGATAGAGCGACTGAAAGCCCAAAGATACCAAATTAAAATAACACGAACGTCATGGCTAATTCACGGGATTTTCAACGCTTCCCGTTTGAGTGGCCACCCTGGGATGAGATGTTGCTCAGGTGCTACAGTCAACAAGAGAACCCTTACACGTAGGCAACATGAATGAACGGTTAAGATGGGGGAAATGTAGCTATGTGGCGAAGTACCACCTCTCTCTGATGTCGAACAGAAGAGAACACGCCGGAGGAACCATCTGGAAGGCACTCCATTCACTACGAGGCAATGTCATGAAAAGAGACGCAGCTACAAGGTCTCTCGGCATGGGAACTCATGTCTGGGTCACACGTTCCTAAGGTCACGGTCATAGGGTCGTTTTCGCTGCCGGAGATAAAATGTGTTGTGATCACATCGACAGCGTCAGAGCATACTCTTACCATAAGAGAAAAATAGAGTGAACCAACTTCAGAACTTTAATCCACTCTCGAAGAAAGAGTTCAAATGCTAATGACGCCCTACTTATTTGAAGTTTTTTTGTCATAATCACTGATGAATATAATGTAACTGTGTTTGAATCTTTTCCCAATTGCTTTGCTCTCGTTTTTCTTGTGGTAATCTGTTTTTTGTATCTTTTCATAAACATTTGCTATGCTATTGTTGCCTTTGCTGTAATATATCAGTTATGCCCTGTATTTTAGAAGGAATTAGGGATGGGCGCTACTAAAAAAAGTACCGGTATTTCTATGATGAATATTAAAAACCAATAAAACTTCTCGCCCGGTAGTACCGACGAAAAAATACCGGTATAACGGAATTTATGTGATTCATTAAATATTTTAATTAGTTATAAATTAACATACGTTTCACTCTAATTAGCCGGTATTTCGGCAAATTAGAATATCAGTCCAAAAAGATACACAGACATTTCCATCCATTGTTATTTATAATGAACATTCATCGGGAATATACATCGGCAATTCAGTAAATACATTTTATTTTGACCTGTATGTTTGCGCTCGTCGCTTTTTCTTGGAATGATTTCAAATCACATGAAGAACGAGCAGTATTGTTTTAATTTTGAGGTCAGGTCAAATCCCTGTGATCAATCCTTGCGGTCGCACTAACGTTTAACTTACAGGAATTAATATTTGTAGGTTACGGTTCAAAATCATTGATTGTCGGTGTTCGACATGCGTCAAAAATGTATACTTACCTATTATATCAATAATGATAAGAAACATATCTCAACTTCATGGTTACGTAAATAAAAAAAAATAGACATATTACGAGAACATTTGAAAATTTTGTGTAGTTAGTAAATTTTCGTAGTTAGTTCCGTTATTTGACGCAAGATGGCAGCGCTGTCTATACTAAGTACCTATAACTCTATGCTAAGTACCAGTACCGTCGGTAGTACCGATTTTAAATACTGGTCGGTACTACCGGATTATAAAAAATAGTATCGGTACTACCGAATGCCGGTATTTTTCGCCAATCCCTAGTATGACTGCTCACGCTGTATGTAATTCAAATTTTGACTTTTATCAATACTGTACTGCTACCCACTTCCAATGGGCTAAAAGTTCTAATACTAATAAATATAATTATTCCCTCCCATTTTCATTGCTGCATCATACGGTCCCTCAGGCGGCTTGCAGGATCGTATGTAGATGAAATATTATTACAATTTAATACGTAATTCACTAGGATTAACTTTTCGGCGAAATCATAAATGCAACGAAATTGAAGATGGGAATGTAATAGGAACAGGAATGATATGTATTAATAAGATCATATATTGGTACGTAGAAGGATTTTCATGACAGTGAAGTGAAAGGTTTAAGGATAAAATGGATGCCACAAAAAGGGTATAGTAAGTGAGTTGTCAGAACTTTGGACAAAAAAATGAGTTTTCACAAATTGGGGAGACGTTTAGTGACACATAACGAGGCATGAAAGCCCAATATGCATAACGAAGACTTCTGACCTGGCATGCTAAATTAACAGCAACGCTGGAGCCACGGTGTGCTCTTGTCAACGTCAATAGGCGTTGACAGGAGCCGAGAAAGGATAGAAGCAGCGAATATACATTCCCGGAAGAATTTTGTATGACGGAGAAAGGAAAATCCATCGCAGGCATATTTCGGTTTCAACGCACAGCTTCCTCGTCCGAAACAGTATCCTCTTCCAGGATAGAAGATTCGCATCTTTGTATTAAAAACCTTCTCAGCTCGAGGCAATCTGTCTTTGAAGTCTGTCGAACTCTTTCCATCTCATGTTACGCACCGTTTCGCTTAGGGTGAAACATTATAGTATCAAGAGTATCTTTACTCGAAATCATATTTGGGCCCTCTCCCTCAGTCATAATTAAGCCAGCACACAAGTTACCTTCCTCGATTATTAATACAATATCCAATATAATGGCAACCCTGTCCAATAATATGTTATACTGTATTAGTAATTACTCGGAAGTAATTGCATTTATTAATTCATTAATTATTATTTTTTATTTATAATATGCATCGGCCTTCTTACTTCTCAGCTATAACTATTTCGACATCCACAAGGATCTACTTCTACAATTATTGCACGACTCATAAAACAATGATTAAATATTCTCTATAAGGGAAAAGTTAAGTAGCTAATGGAATCAATAGGGTATTTTCCTGCGATGATCTTCAAACGGAATAAGCACCAATTAAATAGCTTAAAAACTGTTCCGATGTAATACATTAGCTAAGCTTTTTTCGATCAATGGAAAAAGCAAAGGAAATCTAAAATATGGAGAAAAATTAGGAGGAGGCTGATACTACAGTACCATCGTAACTTGAAGGTGGAGGTTAATTGTCGTTTCCTGAGTAGTGTTTCCATTTGCAGTGGTAGAAAAATTCTACAAGTGGTATCCAGCTAATGGAGATAAACAGCATCTTCCTGGCACAGCGGGCTGAGGCCTTGAACCTGTGCGGTGGACATATCCACCTCAAAGTTAGAAAATTCTTTTAGGTTAATATTATTGTTTACATTCTTTGTCGGGTGAAGATGAGATTTCCTTATCAAAGACTGCGTGTGTTGTATTACTTCCTACAAACGTACCTACTATATTTACGATACACGTATATTCCCTCCTGCATACTTATTACTTAATATCACCCACCTTTGCATTCCTATTTGCATTTTCGATGTTACCTGATTTTATTTTCCCTTTTCTGAAGTATTTCTTTAGCAGTTAGTTCACCATCATTGATTATAATTTGGTATTCTTAGTCCTCATGTCCTCTTTCACTGAAACCTAGGTAACAGCTGTTTATTGTCTTCCTAATCTCCTTTAATGCATGCACTAGTTGGTTAGGTTAATGCTTTGGAGTACTTCCTCACTTTTTTCCTATGTGCTGTTTCATTGAACCTTTATCTACAAGCTGTAATACCTTAGCCTACCTTCACATTTAGGACTTAGCTTTCGAGCCTCCCACATTAAAATCATCTTTGCCACACAATTTTTTCTTTACTAACTGATAATGCATTTTTCCATTTCTGAATATTTCCCGATGCTTGTTGAGCTCTTCTATGGTGTCCTGTTGCCTTCAGCGTTTAAAATGCCTAAATAGTTGATAATTATAATAAATCTAGTACATTTCCACAGAAACTTATTTTCAATTGGTACAACGCGTTTCACCGACTTGCGGCATCATCAGGTACGGTATCTGATGATGCCGCAAATCGGTGGACGCCGGAAACTATAGAATGTACTAAATAATTCATGTTTTTACATTAAAATATTTAGAAACGTTCAATACTGATGGGGGAATAGAAATAATTGATAGCGACTAGCATTACCATGCTTAAAGGAATGCATGTATATGCTATAAAAAATTGTTTCATAGAACGCACACAACGAAAATAAAATGAATAGAGAGGTTTACGTCTCTTCCTCACTAATTTTCATTGCTACGTTACGAAATCACAGAGTAAACTGCTTCTATATGGAAGGCATATCATACATAATCAGTCAAAATCAAACACAAAAAACACACGGATAATGTTGATAAAGGTCAGAAAAATACTCAAGAAATAAGCTTATGGCGGAAACATGAAGCAACTGCTGCCACTGGCTTTAAATACTGGACTATTACTGTCTTCATTATCTGATGAAAACAGCCTGCCAACTCGAAAAGAAAACCTTGAAACACAGCGCTATCGAACAAGGACCGAAAGGAGTTTGTGCCAGAAGCATATCCTCCGAACTCCAAATATACTCAAATAGCTCAAGGTTTTACTAATAAAACCTCAACAAAAGCTAAACAAAAAAAATCGCACCATACCTCCCTTCTGCCTTCTTATCACTTCGGAAACGTAGACGTAGCTCCCTTTCGCCAAGGTTCCGCGTCAAAACACTCAAGACAGCGTCATAAAATGAGATCACCGATGACGCCCCGAGTAAAAAAAAGCAGCTTCAGGCGAAACCCAAAAACTTCCGGTTTTTACGAGAGGGGCCGAAAGATGACGAATGGGCGTAAATCATGCTGCTAACTACTTCAGTACTACGCGTCCAGAGTCTCCGTGGGAAGAAATATGCCGACGACCAAAAAAAATATTGACAATGCAATTAAAAAATATATAAAACAAGAAGGTCTGTCTCTCTTTCGCGAATGTTTCCAGATTTTTATTATTCCAGAGCGGTAAAGGAATGGTTACTCTATTCTTCTTATTTTTTGGAGCAGCCGTAAACCCTTTTACGTTCAACGGTTCTAGGGCTCTGAAAGAAATGTTTTCGCATAAACCGATGAGCAATAACGAGAAGTTCGCCGGGTGCGACACGTCCCCAAGAAACCCCTATCCCCTATTCTCCATCCTCGGCGGGAGAAGGGTTCACGTTACCCTGATCCCTGTCAATTTTGTATTCCGTCGCCTTCTCCTCCACTAGAATACCCCCTTCCTCCACTGAGAAGCGCAAAGTCGGCGCGAAGGAGTTTTCACACCATTCACTACTTTCACGCGTCTCATAAATGCGTACGAGTGACGGGTAGGAAATAATGGAAGGTATCCAGAAAAATGTGTCGTTTCCGAATGTTACGTTTTCAGAAGCTCACCTGAAAGCTTGACTCCAGGGTTGATATGTTCAGTGATAGGCAGAGGAGTTCCCGGAATGTTTAGCACAACTTTAGGAGTATGATGTACGGTGTTTGTGGAGGAAACTTAAGGTGGCTCGAGCGGTAATTGTGAGTCACTGAGTGCACATTTTAATATCTTCTCAAGTAAGTCGAAAAAAAAGCCTTGGACCATATTTCACTGAAGTAGATCTGTTTATATGGAGAGAATAACCATGCATGCAGTAATGTAAATAACGCAAGAATTTTTTTTCAATATTTCGTCTTTATTAAAGCATTCCTATGACTTGGACTTTCTCTACACCTTGGAGTAAAGTAGAAATTTAAGCGAAAATCATTCCTAATTACGCTTTTTTTTTACTCGGCATGATACCTTGATATTTGTTAGCAACCATTATAATAATATAAAACGTATTGTTTTGCGTTTAGGAGAAAATCAGTTCCTACGTAATCGAATCATTACGAAATATATGTAATATGCCTTAAGGCCACGTGCTAAACTGGCATTGAATTGCCAAAAAACTAAATCGGTAAAGTTTTTTTCACTTTCATCATATTACCAAGAAGAACGTATGCATTTTTTATATATATTACCATATTTGAAGATATATTACCAAGAAACGTATGCATTGTTTCACTCAAATCTGTTCATAAATAAAACTCGCACCAACCACCTTAAGATCGCAGAAAGATCCAGAGCCGACATGCTTCTTTAATGGTTTGAATCCGAATATTTTTAAAAGATAACACTGCTGACGCATCCTCACCCTGAACGCCCTTTTACACGATGCTTACTTCAGTATGCACAAAAGGTGATTTCGTGTCCGATGAATGAATCGAATACAATCATCAGCACTGTAAACAGAAATAAGTAGATACGATACGTATTTTCCATCCGATTCTTGGATCCAACGACCAATCACAGGTAATCAGGCGAGTCCAGAGTTTCGAGAGAATATCGATGGTCGAGCTCAAATCTACCAAAATAATCTCCGGAGGAATTGTGCGAGCTGTAATCGAGATAATATGCTCTAGGTTTAGAACGTTTCGTAAGCAATATACTAGTAACAATGTCAAAACAAAATTAGCTCGTAGGCTTCCGCGGATGTAGTGTTGGCTGTTTATTTTTTCGAGATTTATTCTGCGTTGTTAAAATTGCAAAAATCAATATTTCGCTGGTCCTCCTGCCAGCTTCATCAGGTTATCTGAATGTTCAGTTAACCTGATGAAGCTGGCAGGAGGACCAGCGAAATATTGTTTTTTGCAATTTTAACAACGCGGAATGGATCCCGAAAAAAGTAACAGTCAATGTCAAAACAATACTGCTCAGTTTATTTAAGTAAGGTACTTTAGCAAATGCCTGGACAGCACCACTGCACACTGAAATTAGCATCGCGTAAACACAGGCTCCGAGGCATCGAATTACATTTAAGTTCCAAATTTGGTTCCGGGTTTTTGGCACTGATTTCAGCGCTAACCTAAGTGCCGTATAAACCAGCTCTTACATAAGCCGAGCCGCCCAAAACCCACGGTAAATATGAATGCCGCATTTACGCTGGCAGAGGACGACCCAATGCATGGACTCTGCACGATTCTTGCATGAGTGCTCTGCTGTTTTCAATGCCATGGATTATTCCGGTGAAGTAATGCTTCAAGAAAACTTGTTGAGTTTAAATTAAGTGCTAACAATGGATGGTGTTGGTTGCAAACTTCGGTATAAACCAAACACTTTCAAGTGTACTCTTAAGCCCCTGAGTGGGCACTTTGTTGTGAAACGGGTATTGTTGGCTAAAACATGTGGCCCTAAAACTTTTACCTAGCATGGAGAAGTATAGACTTCAACCAGGAGAGGAGTAGGATAAAATTTCCTAATTATCTTATACAGACCCAGTGAAACATTCTGGGACAATTTGAACATATTGTTTGGGAACACCCATTACTTTTCAACGCACTTAATGGCAAAGCTTTTATTTCTCCCATGACAATGAAACGAGAGCATATGCAAGGAAAGAAATAGGTACGTATAACTAAAACTAATAGAGAATCTTATACTAAAACTAAGATAAGAAACCATTCACTATCGCCTTGACAATAAAGATTAATTAGGTAAACTGATGAAGTTTCCTGTAATTAACTAATCCTCCTTTACGGGAATTAGAAGATTCTCAGAGTCCCAGTTCAATAACTTACATTAGTGTATATTAATTGTTTAATACGGCCGGTTTTGACGATAATTAACTCCACTTTTTCATATATTATAGTTTTAAATAATTATTTATAAAGTAAATTAATTTCAAAACCCCCATCAGCTATCGAATTATAAGCTGAATTGATGAAATAGGCTGAGATATATATGATTCACGCATACAGCAAAGACCCAAACACGAACTAAATAACAGTATTCATTAAAAATTCAAAACCATTTATTATATCTGTAAGATGAATTTAAATTTTAACGGAAATAATAAAACGTAACTTTGCGATTCCACAACAGCTATCACAAAAAGAACAAAAATGTCACTGGATTAAATAAAAAAACCGTGCCAAGCAAATAGGAACTCTTTGAAATCCCAGGGGCACACAATCTACCAGATAAAACCTTAAATAACAATAAGCACCCATGAAGATTATTTTGTTGCTCTTAAAAAAATCGCAAATGTCAACAGGCTTAATTAGACGATTATAGATGATTTAACGGCCTAAGAGACACGTAAAAAACTCTGAATGAACGGCGCGTAGACGTCGGGGGTGAATAAAAACCCCAACGCCTGCTTTCACGGCGAGGCGGCGATAAGTATTCGCGGCACGTAATATCTGCGGATGACATCCCACCGTCATTCGTAAATACAGATGATTTTTTTCGGAACCACGTTTTATGTATGCTGCGCCGCGGGGTTTCCATTGAATGGCTTATCCCAGTGCACATCCCAAATATCCTCCTCTCATATCCTCCACACTCGCTGCCCCTGGAGGGGATGTCGGTAGGGGGGGGGGGCGACTCCTGACCACACCGCAAAAGCCAACTTCAGCCGTGGCACTTTGATGGTCCACGTGCCGCACTCTTTTGAAAGATTCATTCTTCCGGAATCGAATCACATAGCATCCTTCGACGCAGATGTCCTGTTTTATTCCTCACCACCGAAAAAAAATATTCCGGGCGCTGAGGATGACCGCTTCCGCGGAAAAGCTTTCACGGTGGCTCCATTAGCGACATCTCGTTTTGGGGGGAACCACTCATGCCAATCTGTTAATGCTCAAGGGGAAGTCTTCAAAACCTTTTCCTCAAAAAAATATGTCAACGCGGCTAATGATTCTTGCATAACGGAGATGAATTCTACAACAACCGCCGTGAAATTTCTACGATATATCCTTTGGAAACCGTTATTTCGTGGAATGGACATAAAAAGGGCAGCATTGAAAAAGCAGGGCGCCATGTAGTATGACACAGAAAATGGGAGGAAAAAGTTCATACTTATTGTTAGAGGTAAGAAGACTGAGGGAATGCTGCGGGTAAAAATTATGGCTTAGATAATGATTCGTAAAAGTGTAACATGCAGACATTAAGTTGTTAACAAAGAGGGAATGCGCGGAGGGATGCATCAAAACACACCAAACATTTTCCAAGATAATGAGGTGTGTGCAAATTTTACAACTATACCCTACAAGCTCTTGTTTGAAGGAGAAACAGCTCCTAATATTTTTTGCGAGGGCTGCTTTGGTGATTCCCCTCTGCAGCTGGGGACATGTCTCGGGATGTAGGGTCAAAACAGCGGTTTTCTACGAAAGCCAAAATCTCACAGGCTAAGGTTTATATTTCAATATCACAGGGCAACTAAGAAACTCAGACTATATGAGAGTCCGAACTTACCAAGTTTAAATTCCCAAGATGACGAGTATACACATTCCGAGAATGATCTGAGAAGGTCGTGAGATAGGCCAAAGGATAGTGAATCCCCCAAAACAAAGGTATAGCAATATGACTGTGTTACATGAAAGGTTACTCAAGCTCAGGAGCATCGATATGCAATATAAAAATAATCCCTTTAAATATTAGAAAATAAAAGAACTAACGTATTAGTTGACATTAGTTGTTTCCGTAAAATATTCTTAAGAGCAAAAAGAAGACATCATCTGAAACACGATACATATCAGCAAGGGTGAATATAAAAGCTCAAGTAAGGCAGTTCTTGAAAATATTTCTGTGCATTTTAGCGACGTTAAAATAACATATTTTACTGTCATTCCAACTCACAGTTAGCATAATGTAATAGGAAACAATCTTATCAGAATTATTTTAAACGGGGATGATGTTTCTTTAAGAGGGTGAGAATAGACTGCCGGCGTTTGAGATGTTAGAGTGGAGGTGAATGGAGAAAGTGCGATGCATGAAAGACGAACGAGGAAGTGCTTGGCATGGTGGGTTAGGTGAGGAAACCTCTAGAGGATTTTCAGAGAAGGTACAGTAGGTGGTTGGAACAGGTGGTGAGGGGTGAAGGGATGCTGAAGGCCGTGACAGAGGGGAGGATTTTGGTTAAGAGTCAGAGGGGAAGAAAGAGCATAGGTGTCATGAAAGGGTAGACGTGTTATGGGTTAAGGTAGGATGTATTCTGAGCTGATGAAAGAAATTCTGTAGGGAGATCGAGGTCTGCACCTGTAAAAATCTAATTAGTTATCACTCTCTTCCATTTAAACTTACCTTAGCCGGTATATTACCCTAATAATAGTAATGTTTTCTTAGGAAACAATTTCCGGCTCTTAGTTTTGGTTCCAGGAATCAATTCAATTGACAGGCATCACTAAAAATATCCCTCAAAGAATTTGTGAGTGGCATGCAATGATTGCGACAAACATCAGAGAACGAATACAAGTCATGTAGGTCGTTGGTGATTAAGTTGAATGAATAAAAACGGTATAATTGGATCAACTATGCAATTGTCTTATTTCACCAGAAAATTATTTGATTTTACAAGTCGTTTTTTACCGATTTAATCTAAAAGACAAAGTGTGATAGTTGACAAACGTATTTTTCACTTTAATGGTATATCAATAAGCAAACAATACAAATAAAACGAACAACAAATTCATTGAACAAAAAGTTTGATACAATTTTATGTGCCCGAAATCATTTGACAGACCTAGCATACTAACTTGCGTTTATTTTTGTGACTTTTAGTCTGTAGTTTCATTTAAGTTTGCTTCGTGAATTAAACGGCGCTTCTTTTTTAAAATATTTGAAGTTTTAGCGCAAAGATAACTCTTAAGGTACACAGTTAAAGTGAGGTATTCCTCTGGTCATCACAGAGCCCACATTCGAATTATATTTTAAAATTTAATTAGTTGTATTAAACATGAAGGACATCAGGTACAATATAAATAATGTAAAAAATGTTCCTATGTTAAACTCCACAGTAATTAACTAAAGATACATATGTATAAGAGGCACTGACTTGACTTATTTTTTCACGCGGAGTGAATTATGATGATTATGAGGCAAGAACGTATGAACGCACGTCTAATTGATCATCTAGTTGATCATCATGATTTTAAGACCAGGGTGCTCAAATTCAACTTAGTAAATTACTTTACACCCTGGTCTTATAATCATGATGATCAACTAGATTATCAATTACACGTAAGATTATACGTTCTTACCTCATAATCATCAACGAATTGCACAGATAAAGCATACAAATATTCATTTTCACGTTTCTTTAATACATTTATAAATTTGGAATATAAGGTCTCTTAACTTCGTAAATTCCAGTCTAAAATTTGATTTTCTACTTTTTAGTGCATTTTTATTTTTTACTTTTTCGTGCATTTTGAAATAAGACCAGTTTGAAAAAAGGGTTTAATATATTTTTATAATATTGATGCCTCTCTGGTGCGCACAGACAGACCGAAACCCATGGAAAACGACTCCTATTTTTCGGAAAATATCTCGAAATTCCGGTAACATGTGGCTGATATTAAGGTACTATTAGGAAGATGAGAACTTCATTTTTAGAATTATATATATCGTTGAAGGCTGAATTTGTTATGTAAAACACCCTAAAAAAATGAATCCTTCAACTTCCAACGCACGGCTGAAGCCTTCGTACCAACTGAGGCCAAATTCATTGAATTTTACGCGTAGTGACATCTCGCTCAAACTACCTTTAACAAAGAAGGCTAGTCCTTCCAACAAGCTGACCGAAACAGAGTCCACGCGGGGGACACGATCACTGAAGTACGCATTTTTTAAGGCACATATACGATCTTCCCACTAGTGTACACTTTAAAAAGAGACCGGTGACATGTATGTATTTTGTGCAAAGGGCGGCATCCCCACTGTTGAGCCGCAAAAGAATCAAAAAAAGGAAAGAAAGACATGAGAGGGCGAGAGAAGGCTTATAAGTCAGTCGCCCACAAGAGTCCTCGAAGAATATAGTTTTTCCCGAAGCAGGGAGTCTCTCCTCCGTGCTTCGTTCGGGTTACGCGCCCCACAAGTTCGCATCGCGCAGCTCCGCTTCTTCCTCCACCCCTCCAACCCCGTACCACACCCCCCGCCTCCACTCACCCTCCCTCCCTCCGCCGCCCCTCCTACTCCTCCTCCCTCGCCGCAGAGTGTTTCAGTTCAGTCCACCACGGAGCTCCATACGAGACGAGGCGAGCGTGTCGACGGAGGATCTCCGCGGGAGGGAAGAGCCACAGTGCGCCGGGCGACGCGATCGCGGTATCCGGTCCACAAATCCACCGCGTCCCGCCGAAAAAAGATAAAATAAACCAGAGTGGGAGGCGGGGAGAAGTCAAAGAGTGACGGTATCCCAAGATAAAATAAGCGGGGGCGAGCTGGAATAAACAAAATTTCAGCCTGATTGATCCCACCGAAGTTCCCTTGCCCTCATAAGTTCGCTCCGGACGTCAACAAGAGGAACGCCGACGGCGGACCGCATGATGACGGAGGGAGGAAGAATACTTGAACGGATAAGAAGACAAGAAACAGTGTGACCGTGGTCAGTGTTGGCAGCGGGGAGATTATCACGCGAGCAGGGAAGGGATAGAAGGCGAAAGGCAGCAGACGGTGCGTCGGTGAGATGAAAAAGCGAATTGGCGGGATAGGTACAAGAGCCGGCGACCGTTGTAACTTCGTCAGATAAGAAGGAAAGAAAACAATTAGCTGACCCTTTGTTTCCCAACTGTCTCATCAAGAGATATTCCGAGTGTAGAGTAGGGAAAGAATTTCTCCTAACAACAATTTCTTGGGCCTTAGACCTCCGGGCCTTAGATGATCGGAGAGGAAAAAGTATCAACCTAAAGTAGAAAAGGAAAGGTACACCCTCCCTCTAAAACTTAACTGCGTGGAACTTCAACAGGGAATAGTGTAAAACCGAAAGGAAATAGATTCCTCGGGGTAGTTGGAGTGGGAATAGCAAACGTAAAAATCGAAATTGATTCCTTGGTGTGGTTTTTTGCGGGCCCGTTCCCACCTGCGGGACTGCCGCTGATGACAATGATGGTGGTTGATTAGTGACGGATTTCACAAGGCGCGGAACGACCCAGCCTGAGGGAAGGACAAGGTCGTGAAAGGCGAAGAAGGCTAAGAGGGGATCAGCGAGTTATTATCTGTGGAGAAGGTATTAGGAGAGAGTAGGCGAAAGAAGTGTGGTGGAGGAGGAGGCCGAGCGAGGTGATCCAAGAACCGGGTGCTTCCGGTCACATCGCCCGGGGACCGAAGTCCGCGCCGCGGGTTCAAATTACATCGTCAGAAAAGCCTAGGCTTTTGTTTATTAGCAGCTCTCAGGGGAAATTTTAGCATAAAAACTACAACCAGAGTTTGCAACGAGTAAAGTGAACGCTTCAGATCGGTAGCAAACGATTGAACAAAAGAAACTTAACCACTTTCGCCAAGGAGGAAAGTGAGCGCGAAGACTGTAGCGTGAGAAGAGTACGCTTCGTGTTGTCTCTTTGTGGCCATTCCACAGAAAGGCGGCTAAATTAAAGAGGCCCGAGGGATAGAGGAATATCGTGGGGGGTTTTGTACCCACTACAAGAGCCCGCTGCATCAGGACCGCATCTTCGTACGGGGGAGTGAGAGAAGGTTATCGGCCGCGGTAGGGGCGATCCCGCTAGAGGGGTGAGACACTTTCCCAGCGGACTTGTTGCTTTACGACATTGATTCAAGGGCGAGCATGTGAGAGAGACTCGAAAACACACAACACCCTTTCCCTTCTCCTTCCTACTCACGCAGACAACGTGCGCCAACTTCCCCATCGCCTCCCTCCAGTCGTTCGGAAAAGGGTTCTTTCGACTAGACAAGGAAGCCCCTCTCTGATACTCGACCGATCGTCGAGTCGGATTACCGAGGAAAACATAGCTTAAACTTTTATTTAAAGCAAGTAAAAGTCTCATTATCTCACTAACTGGCCGAAATTGGAGTGAAAAAGACAGAAAGGAAAACAGTGGATCATTTTTATGAAAATATCGCGGGGAATCCTGCTGAGGGCTCTCGTTAAAAAAAATAGAATTGATCTCGGTTCTCAGTAACGATGCGAACAATTAATTTTTAACGACCTGATGCGAGAAAAGAGAGGAGGATTTGTACGGTTAAGCTATAGTACACGATCAAGCATTAATTTTGTCTTAAAGAACTATACTTCCTGCCACAATTCAATCCAAACGAAGCACATTTTTTATACTTTCTCCGCTGGAACGGAGGAGTAATTTTTTGGTCAAGAATCCGTCTCCAATCTAATTGAAAGAAATATTTCTGCAGTATTTTCGGAAACTATTAGACGAATTTTCCCGCAAATATTTTTCATTAGTGGCCCACAAAAAACTCTGCTTATTTTTGTGAATGTTAACGACACCTATATTTTATACCCAGCGCAAGAATTAACGGACGGGGACGACAGTTCCAAAAAAAAGGCACGAGAAGGAAAGGGCGACCGTTCAATATCAAGACGCTCGGCATTTGAAAAGAGAGAAAGGTTTCGTCTTCGTAGTTTGGGCGTTTGAAAACAAAGCAGCGGACTGCTGATCCTCGTCCTGCGTCAGGAAAAGTCTGGGCCACCCGAAGAAGGCGGGGAGTCGTCGTTGGGACAGCCGGAAAAAATAATTAGGAGAGGAAAATAGAGAGGGAGTCTCCGGTGTGGTTCACGCAGTCGGGATCATCACCTGACTTTCCCACGGTGTTTTTCCATCCACGGATGCCTGAGTGAGTTCCGAAGATTTGCAAGGATGGACAACGTCGGAGGAAGCGGTGCTCAGCGGAAGGAGGACGCGAGAACAAGGTAGGTGACAACTTAAATCCCACCTCACCAAGAACTAAACGCAAGCTGTAGTTCTCACATTCTTCGATATGTCACATTCCCACCGACCCGATGTATCTAAGAATGTAACAGGAGATTACCCTGATAAAGAAGACCACCTATAATATTTTAAATAGGGAAGCGGAACATAAATTCTTCTTCAGAGATAATCCCAAAATAATATCCTGTTAAGGGCATGATTTATAATATAACGGTAGGATTTCTTTTTGCTGTGGCGTAAGATAATTCAATAAGTAAAACCCTGGACAATAATTGATACAAATTTTAAAGCTAAGTTCAGCGTTTTGATAGAATCTAATATGATCGAATAAGAATGATCTTGCTCTCAAGGCATCTTAAAATCAAAATAAAAGTACTTATCCGACCGTAACTATTCGAAAACATCCATTAATTATGTTATCTATAATCTGATGCGTAGTTGTATTCCGGTGATTGGACATTGGTTTTGAAAAAAATTATGGGATAGTTATGAATCTCGAGTTCGCGCAACTAGGAGGATGACTAACGATACATCGATGAAGCTACTTCCGCAACTACTCAGTAATCTTCCACTGCATCTCCAATACCTCGTTTGCATTATCAAGGAGTTGCCTACAGTTACCCGAGCAGAAATCTTAGTAGCTTGTGATAGGATAAATTAAGGAGGAGGGCGTTAATGCTCATAACAGGATAACTGGAGGATTTAAAACTTAAAAATGAGCAATAATCCATCTCTCCACGATGAGTGAGACTGAAGAGTAGCGGCCAAATCGCTACCGTCCCTAAATTCTACCTCAGCTTCACAGTAACCCACTCACATCCTTTCTCTGGTGATTCATGTTGGACCGAGCACAAACATTGCTAGGTATTTTCAAGCCTCAGTATTCATTTGGTTAAAAAAACAAGATGCTTTTTTCACGTTGATTCATAAAAAAATTCTATTAATTAGCTAGAGATTAGTAGCCATTACACACGTAAATAACTAAATAGTTCAACAAAAATCGAATAGATAGCAGCAGGATTGACCATAGAGTGGTACTACGCTGATTGCGTGCTATTAAACTTACGCGGCTGCTGACAATTTCCAGCATGCGTTTGGCTAAGTCCCTCACATTCCCAGAGAATCACACGGAAAACGAACAAACACCTTCCTATCGGAATGCCCCACACCTCACCACCCACCTAACTCATGCACACTGAGATCAAGAGCACTCCTTACACGGACAGCACATTTAACGGAACTGTTTTTTTTAAATCTTGGGATGAAGTATTTAAAGGTGGTTTGTGTTTCGTTTGGTCAAAGGATGTCCAAAGCCGGTTGAATCTGAACCCTACCAGACCGACGGCGAAGCTTAAACATTCTGATCCGAATGTTCTGCTGACAAGTTCAAGATTCAAAGTGGTGAATGTATTATTTATATTGTCCACTAATTCACCAAAGACCGCTCATCAAAGCAATACATGACTGCAATTAAACAGGAACTTCTCATGAAATAATGAATAATATCAGACCATAGTCGATGAAGTGGAGCTATGTTAAACTTAGGCATGATGCAGAGCAAAAAAATAGAAGATATCGACCACCACGTCTATAGTAACTACACGACAAGACCAGCATGACAGGGAATCAGGTGACCATTCTCATATTTCAGAAGATGAAAGTACAATAAAAATTCGAACACGATTGGCCACGGTATGCTGCGGATTTAATTTCCTTGGTGCCTCTATTTTTTCCCTTTGATTTCTTTTGATCTGATCATCGTTCACTACCACATATTATCTTTTCCTGTGCCCGAAAGTTGAATATTTTGCTGCAACACTGATAATATATTCATATCTCAGGTTTGAACAAAAGCAGACTATGACGGCGAATAAGAATTAATTTAATTTAACGACCAAAATTTTTGAAATAAATATTAAAGATTTACTTTATCTCGTTTGACCATATGGAGATATAGTTACATTTCCTTTACAATATTTTTTTCCTTGCCCGGCTTAATATTATGCCAATAATTCTAAGAATACTTAAGTCAATCAAGGATTAGTTGAGTTTCATGCATTTACACCTTCCCCATAAAATAATTGAAATATCGAACCAAAAATGTGAATACTAGCTTCGCTTACACCAGGTTTATGGAAAATAGGACTGTAATCATAAACCACAGGAAAGATTTATACTAAGAATAAGGAATCGAAGGATCCACAATGCTATTATGGCGATTATTCACTTCAATTGCAGAGCTGATAGCGTTTCCCTAATTCATTGACCTTTGCCCTTCAAAAATGAAATAGATATGCCGGCCAGAAATTGGTTCGCAGTGAGTAAAATTCATTTTCCAAGCTAAGCGCGAGGAGCTTAACTCCTATGGAATTCCATTTAAAACTAATGAAATTGAATACTGGGATTAATCGCTACACGTGTCAATTTATTTTATATGATACACAACTAGTTTAGAGGAATAAGTTGTATGATTTGAAGCTGACTTAATTTTATTAGTTTTAGGATCATTTAGTATTGGTAGTTCCGATAAAATACGACGCATAGTGAATTTAGGACGATAGTATCAGTATAGAACAAAGTGAATCAGTGCGATATAAAAGCTAGCAGGATGACAAATAATTATAACTTAAAAAATAAATGTATTCACCGTTGGACTTGTTCTCTTCATTTGATACTTATACCTTTGGCTGCTGATACCCTTCTTCTGCATCAAGTGCAATGGATGACCGGATGCAAAATGTCGGACAAAATACAAATCAAAAGTAGCGCTTTTTTGAGAGAGATAGAATATGAAGAATGAATTAAATTATAGACTGGAATGATTACCACGAATTAGGTCTTCTATTGCCGCAAGATTGATGAATATCCTAGTCCCTTTGTGATAGCCTTACTAATTGCAATGCTTTCTAGGGAATACTAAAAGATTTCAGTTTTAATAAGAAAAATCATAACTGCGCTTTATTCGACGCAACAGATGGGAACACGTTAAATTTTCATTTCTAGACTAGAATTCTTGGTAGACTGGGTGGGATAAAACTTCGAATCCAGATCGGAAGATTCAGAATCGTGAAGTAGGTGATTTCCGGATAAATTGCCGCATCCAAAGTGACTTTCCCAGTAGCACGACTGTCTCGCGAATCACGCGGTAAACGAATAAAGGCACTATCCCCATTTACTGACTGTTTAATTATTCTAAGCTGTAGTACTTAAGGAGTAAGTGTTAGAGAAACCTTACCAAATCGGATTTAATTAGCTTCCAGCTTTCGTCTGAGTTGAAAGGGATTTTGATTCTGGGAGACGAACAGTAATTGGACACCAAAACGCCACGAACTACGTTCAAGCATTTAAAGGGAGTATTCAAATGCGATATCGCATTGCTTTAGGGAACGCTCACCTTTGAGTTATTCGGCAGGAAAGTAATTATCGCCAGAGAACAAGCGGCTGAGCGGCTTCATAAAACATAACATACTTTTATCATCCATTAGCTCTGTTCACTCAATATACATATAGCCGTCAATAAATTCTGAGTTTGTCAAGTGAGAAAATAAGTTCATAATGACAGGTTACGGAAAAAGTGAAAACCCGGGATGAGGTTGAGACAACTTAATACGCCTCCATATTATTACATATTTGCCACATAATGTAATTTAAATATACATACTACCACGGAAGCCGCCGTAGAGGCGTGTGATAGACAACCTCGACAAAAATGAAGAAGAGAAACTATAGACAGTGGGGAAGAACGAGGAAGGATAGACTTAACATTTTCCACAAATCTTGCCACAACATAAATAAACCAACTCCAGCAAAGAAAAGCTTGTCTAGAAACCATCATTATAAATTTCCTCTGCATAAAACAAAACATGAATCACAGAAGGTATAGGAAATACTGTGTAAATATTTTGTTTTTGATGAATATTCACCTCTACAACAAATAACAAAATGAATGCATCTGATCCGAAAGAAAAGGATACATATTATCATGAATGCAAATTTTAGGAAAGAGAAATACCTGAGGGAAGAACAAGCAAGTTTACATAAATGATGTCGAACAACTACGAAATGGAGGAAAATGGAGTAACGAAATATTAGGGTCCATTCAACTAACACGTACGTTTATTTGTGGGGGGGGGGGGGTGGTTGAGCTCTTCTTACGTTGTATTACGCAGGGGAATGAGGAGGTTCAAGACAATATTACGTAAGATTTCAGTCACTACAGAGACTGTGTTTTTTCACTTTTTTATTTTTGTCAGACAAAAAATCTCACTTTTTAGGATTGCCCCCATGACGGTAAGCCAAGGAGAATAAAAACTTATCAAATAAAAAAACATTAATTTATCATAGAAAACCAGTCTTTAAAAATGTGTGAGGTCTCTTTCAATATTTCATAAGTATGAAGAAGGAGGAAGGTCTTTCTTATTCCGTTACATTATCTAAAAATAGCAAAATTAGGAATAGTTTCTGGTGTACCAGTAAGTATTCCCGAAACATATCAACTAGGGCATGATCGACTCGGTAAAGCATTCAGTTGCTTCATAAAAACAATTTAAGATGCCAATTGACGTCATCTTTCCCAGAAATACCTTTGAGTAATATTCATAAGGCACAGCATTATCGAATATATTTTTGCACTCAAAACATAATAAGTAATCAGGCGACTAACACGTCGCACGATCAATTGCTTTGTGAAAGCAATTTAAGAAGGCGACTGCAGTTAATTAATTGGAGTAACATTACCTGTATACAACCTAATTGAATACGTGAAACACTTGGAGGATGCCTTGCGTGCGGCTGGTTGAGGTAGTACCTACATTAATGCGCTGCATCAAAACCATAGCCAACTAATGAAGCGAGTCTCGCGATGAGGAATTCCAACTCCCCACAATCCCGCACAAGAAGCGAGCGAGCAAGGCATTCCTCCTCATCAGACGCCACATGGCCGTGGTTTCGAGCTCTCAGATGGGGGAAGACGCTCCCGTCCCCTTCAGTCCACACTTGATTTCTGGGGACGCCAAAGACGACGCCGGTGATGATAAGAGACGTGCAGGAGTAAGATGGAAACTTAAATTCGTTCCCGAACCGTTGACATCTCTCGCGGAACCGAGAAAACAACGCCACCTCTCTTCCCCGTCTCCCTCCACGCCACGTCTCCCTCCACGCTATACTTCTTATGCTATAATTTAGAGGGAAATTATTCGTCTTAAAAGTATGTTTTTCCTGAAATGTTTAACTATTAAGGAAAACAAGGCTTTAACGTTTTACGAAAGTTCCTTTTAATAATGGGTTGCACGAGTTGCAAATGGTCCAAGTAATCGAAACACCTTTCAAATGTATTACTTATATGGCTCCAATATGCTTATACTAACCAGAAAATCCGGCTTTGCATGCACGATTATTGAAATATATCGCGCTATCTTAGCCCAAATCCAAATATATCCAAATACATAATGCAACAAGTCCTGCGTTGAGGGCGAAACTCCTTGTGAATTTAGTCACGGCACTTCTAGAGTTGTAATACACGAAAAAACATCGAAACCGCCAAAAAATAGATGTACTTCTCCACATAAAGTGCGGGCGGTCAGAATACTTTCCAAGGTGTTGAATCACCGGATATCTCCTCCTCCCAGATGAGAGTATTTAGGGCTAGTTCAATGAATAAATTTACTAGCGTGAATCCACATAAGATATCTCCACTGATGCTGGACCAAACCGCGTTAGCGTATGCCATTGTCGATGTTGACATGAATCGGGTGGCCATCTTGGGAAATGACGTCTGCGATGACAGCGCCAAAATCGGTCATTTGAGTCTCGAATACATTATATGTATCTACATGAGTTCAATCAGCTTCTTACGGCGGTTCCACCGTATATGAATTATTTTCAGTTCTATTCATATTCTGATAATTGAAACAAAAATATGTCCTCTTTCTGATATGAATAGAAAATGCCTATACTTTCACACTAAATGTTTTGCAAATTGAACCAGAAATTATAGGGTGTTCAAAAGAATGGGTGAAACATGAGTGAAATAAATATTTCTCTGACTAAAATAAATGACATTTACTCAAAAACTGTTAATAAAAAGTAAATAATCCCAATGTAATTTAATGGTAATGAAATATAGACATCAATCCATCTTATGTTTTGAGTAATAAGCAAATAACTACGGGGACTGAAGTCAAAATACGGCAGTTAAATATAAATGGCGCAGCAGTCGGCTCATATGGCCAGGGGAAAGTCTTCATTAAAAATATATCCGTCGAATAACCTGCATATTTTGTATCTTAATATTCCTTCCTGAAAGATGTGGACTGCCATCGATGAAATCAATATTATAATAATAATAGCCAAAGCGAAAAGATGGATTTACTTGTGGGCGAAATTATTTGTTTTAGCTTATATAATCGTGATGGAATTTCCTTAAAACAATGTATCATACCGAATGCGATTGAAAAACAATCGCATTCGTTATGTCGATTCGTTATGCAAGTCGATTATCGCCGCTCGAGGAATTCGCTCTCGCTTCATTGTTTCCTTTCTTTAGCCCAAACCCTTTAGGTTTTCACAGGTTGATTATACCATTCGGCACCTTAAAAAAGAAATAGGTAACCTTCAATCAGAGTGTTAGTCTTTTCCTGTAAATAAATGCCAGTTCTATGCAATGGGGAAGATCAGTCACTCAATGAGCCCATGCCATTCAGGCACTACTGAAGACACCATATCTCCGTTTGAATTATGATAGCAAAATAATTATGTCAAGTGCAGTAAGAAAATTAAATGCCCTAAATGTTTTCTTCATTAAAAGTATTTTGCATCCCAGAAAGTAAAAACGTAATTCTAAAAAGCAATTTCTAATTTAAGAATTTTTTTTCCGATTTCAGTTACCATCTTGAAAATTGCATGCAACAAGCACAGAGACAACAAAATAAACGAAATATACATCTTACGTACAGCTCAAAACAGTTTCTCTTAATTAATATTGGTGAAAGCTAATGCTTTTTGGAGTTTATTTGTGAGCTCAAAAATGGGCTCCATAAAATGTTTGCGTTGTTATAGCACCGTAACTAGGGAATTGTGACTTCACGTTCATTAGACAAAAATGCTTAAAATCATCTTCCCTACCACCACCAGAAGGTATGTAGAATTCTCCTGAGACACCCTGTGTATGTTAAAAGAGGACCCACAAAAGAACGAATCACGAAGAAAGGAGCAGTGGCTTATTTTGTAGTTCTAGGTCAAGACCTAACGATAGAATGGATCGTCCTTTTATTCTTCTTTATCCCTTCCCTTCCCCTCCTCAACAGTTATGCAACGAACCTCTGGAGTAATCATGTGCTCCGCTCAAGCGAAGCGGTGACGACACGATTGATATTGGAGCTGGCTTAAAGAATCACGGGACGTGTGCATTGCTGAGCTGAAGGTCGGCTCGTGGGGATGATCTCCTCGGTGAACTCGTGGCTTTAAATTAAACCACGTCGAGTTGTGGTGCACACTGCTCCCGTACCCCATAACCACCGAATTAGAACGGACTTGATAGTAGGTAATGGATGATACAAACAGGAAAATATGTATCAACTACACGAAAATAATAAGCAAGAAGCCCAGGGAAGGACGTAAGAAGTGATGCCTAAAAGTATGTGCCCGCATGAGTCCACCTGGGCACTTCCCGAGGGCCAAATTGGCCCAAGAAAATCTATGTGAGAAATGCGGCGCATTTCTTTGCCCAGGGACCTGCGATGCTGTTCATACGGCCCTAGGGGTCTAATATCGAAACACCGTGATATATATCGAGTGCGAAAATACAAATTTTTATAGCACGGTTTCATCGAGTCATCATTCTTGAGTCATTGCATCTTGTCCGCAGGCGATTATCATTCATTATAAAGTATCAAGTGGTAGAATATCATTCGGTACTTCTACGAAACAAAATGTCAGAGTGCTATATTTGTGTGCGATAATTATCACGGAATTTAGAGAATCAACCTCCGGAACATTTCTACTTTTTCCTTACTGAAATTTCCATGGAAAAGACGTACATACTTGCCTACACTCCAGCCTGTGAGCCATCACACAGGCGTATTATAAGGTTACCAAGCATATAAAGGGAGAGGAAAGAAAATACGAATTAGGAGACGGATAAGACGAAAAATGAAGATAGTGTTAGTAGAGTACTGTCTCGCTCTGTTAATGTCGTAGTCGTTAACGGCGCGTGGAAAGAAGGATTTCTAATACATATAGTTCGATATTGAGCCTCTCCTATTTTGTCTCTTCGCTCTACATATACACATATATAAGTGATGTCTTCAGTCAACCTTAAACTCGCTTTATCATAATTTAGCATTAAACAAATTTTGAACATATAATTAAATACCGTAGAACAAAATCTTAGCCACTGATACGCTCCCATCCAAGTCCTCCCAATAGTTATTCAACGTGGTTTCCTTATGGTTGTTTTTAAAACAATTCGCGCGGTAATCCCTTGTTGATGAAGTCATTGACAGAAATGCATGGCTACGCCAGACATTGACGCTTGAGAGAATATTTTTCAATAGTTTCCGTTCTTTAATAGTAGATATTGCCATGGTAAAAAAATAAACTTGAAGTAGATTCTAAGTATGGTCCTTAAACAAATTCCGAAGATTCAGGCGATATTACGTTGAATCTGAACATTTGGATGAATAAAAAGATACGCAATTTGCCACAAATGAGAACAAATTTAATGACTACACGGTTTTTGATGTTCCACATCAAGAATGTCGAACTTTCATACCTGAGGAAGACGAAGTAATTCAAAACCTGGGTCCCAATAAAAGTTATTTACCCAATACTTCTCATTTGTGGACAATTGATTATCGTTTTATAATACATCATGGACCTTTAGTTAGTCAATAAATGCCCAGGCCACTCCACTAACAGTGTTTCCTTACGTATCATTCCTGGTATAAGTATCTACTAGTAGTACCTAGTAACTACGTAACTAGTAGTTGTAGACATGGGTTTTGGGCACTAGCCCCAAAAAACCCAGCGGGGTTCGGCGAGGGTTTACATCATATCGTATGACCTAAGACCACAGCCGTAAGAAAAACATCGCCAACTTTAGAGGGACAAATTCTAACCCACGACCTTTCCATCGCCAGACCGACACGTTATTGTCTTGGCTACTGGATTTTTTCCGATGATGCATCAGAAGTCATAAACAGGTAGCAGGATTATGATGAGATATATTCCTTGGCGGATGTATTTTTTGTTATCTGGCTTGAGCAAAGGTTATAATCCACTCCTCTTTTTGCAAGTTCCTCAATTAGGGAACTTTATCTATCACCTTCGATGGTTGACGCATCAATAATGCAATGAGCTAACATTTGCCTTACATAAGACGCAATTTGGTTTTAACGACTTCCAATGGCTGATTACTTCCCTAATGCATAGTGAACTTTACCGAAGTACATGCCATCCCATTATATAGCATTACGACATCCACGCTCAACGGAAGGAAAACATCGTGAACCTCAGCCTTTGCGTAAAACGGTGAACAATTTACTGGTGGCAGTAACGTAGAAGGCTCTTATCAGTGGAATAGTCCATTCTCGACGCATTGACTCCGCTCGGGGGATTTAAGTACTTCACGCATTTGGCCAACTTCAAAATGCTTAATCTGTTATTTACATCAAATTTCTAGCTCTCTTAAGGCTCTAAATCCAATTGTTTAGATTGCCCTCTCCGATGGGTTGCGAACAGTGTCTGCGTATTTTGATCCGGCTTTATTTGGATCGCAATCATCGTCGTGAACCGTGCTGCTGACACTTTCCCGCCCTCTCAAACTGAATGCAGTATTTTTGGCAGCGTTTCTTACCATTTAATATTCTCCCCTCGGCTCCTTAGCATACCCTATCCACGCGAGCCTTCCCGTCCTTAACGTCTCGCTAAGCGGAGGCAACTTCCACCATGTTTCACTACCGCTACAATATAAAAGACGCCGTCCTAGATAGCGAAAATGATTTTCGTAATAATAATGCTTACATCAACAGTAAGCATATTAATTACTAGTTGATAACCCGAAAAGAATGACGTTTATGTTTAGTGTAGGTTATTTCACTGTCAATAGTCTATTTTTGTTTTAGCCATTAGTGACGCGTGGGAAAGATTTTTTGTATGTAACCCATCCTTTCGATAGCGCAAATATATACAGTAGAGTCTCGATTATCCTTGCCCCGATTTACCGAGATGAATATGCTAGTTTTTTGGCTATATCAAGCCAGTTTAGCTCACGCAAACGAACACCAGCATTCGACAATGAGTCAGATCATTAAGTAAAATGCAGTTTACAGAAATATTCTATTCCATCCATGTCAAAAAATGTAACAGCAAAGCATAAAAATATCTATTTTAGACCCAATTTATACTCTTACATAAGCATTCCGTATTACCCAAGTTTTTTATAATCCGATGTGGCCTAAGTCCACATTATTACGGATAATTCAGATTTCACTGAATCTTATTTTGACGACGCTGTCAGTTCTATAGACGAAGTGCAGGGCTGAAAAAATATTCCTATGGGTCACCCAAAAACTAGGTCAATATGAATTCTTCCATTAATCTAATCCTAATGTCTTCCTAATCTCTAGCGGCTCCCCAACCTAGTCCTTCCATTAGCTGTGCTTTACTTTCTGTTCACTAATAACAGGTTTAAACGAAGGTTTTTTTTAATTGGAAGATTCTGGCGAAGTGAAGTATATGAGTACGCGAATATTTTCCAAAGGAATGGTACGTATCACTAAAAAAAACGTTTATTCGTTTAGGTCTGAAATACTCGCACCTTAGTGACGTTAATTAAATAATTAAAAAATGACAGCAAAAAAAATTAAACGAAAAAAAAACAACAATTTCATTTCACGCTCTTCTTAATTGCTCACACATGCGTGAACAAACGTGGACGATCGTAGACTTGCCCTCCGGAACCTCACGCAGTTAATTAACCGTTGGCATGCGATCTCAATCCTCGGAAAGGGGCGATTCATTAAACGCAGCCGATCAGGCGACCGAATCCCGAGAAACGAGAGTTAGCGGAGGGGCCACTCAGGAGTTGAGTTCCCTTCGAGCGAAATCCGTTCCGAAAATCACTACCTATGGCAAAACTTTTGCGCCGTGATGAGAGTAATGGGATATGAGGTTTCGGACGATGGCAATGTGGATGGAGACGTGAGACATACGACTCAGTTGAACAGTGACAGAAGGGAAAAAAGATTATAGAGGAATTAGTAATATGAGAAAATGAACGATATTGCGAAAGATATAAGAAGAAATTAAAGAGACGCGCGAATTATGGAAGCCAAGTCCTTGGTAGTAAGTGGATCAGATCAAGCAATCAAAAATAGCAGCGTACAACATTTTTCTACTCCCGACTCAATTGTATGGCAGTGAATCCTGGGTACCTATATCAGGATAGGCATAAGAGTAGACTAAATCCAGTGGGAACCTGAGGAGTTCGCGGCAAAAGTAGGATAACTAGGGCAGGGGCGAACCCAGGAATTTATTTCGGGGGGAGAAACTACCATTTAAATTATATACCAGCAGAAATTTAATAGACAAAGATGTAAATTGTTTCGTAAAACCCAACATTTTTGGGGGGAGGGAATTTATCCCCTTTATTCCCCCCCCTGGGTTCACCCCTGAACTAGGGTTAGGAATGAGTGGGTCATGAAATAATCTAAAAAGGAGGGTACGTCGTTGGTCGAGCCATGTCGAGAGAATAGATGAGAGTGGAATAAAAAAAAACAGATTTTTGAAAGAGGATTGCATGGCGTGAGAGAAAGGGAACCGAGAAAGTCATGGGTGATTGTGGGGGGAAGAGACAATTTCGAGAAAGAGCCGGTAGGAGTCGTAAGAATAGGAGAGCGTGCATGAATCACTAAATGATAGCGCCAGAAGAAAAGTAGGTTTGCAAGGATATGACATTATGGAAATTATTTAAAGAGAGCCGGCTTACTAGGTTTTACAGCAATAACTAAGTTATTTGACTTCGCCCACCCTGTAAGGGAATGGCGTTAAGGTTAGGTATGTATGGTTACATGAAAATACCTAGAGTCAAAGGTACCGAACTAACAATAAGTTTATAAAAAATTTGGAACTTCAATTAAATTTGCTATGTAAAATATTGAATTATTCGGACTTTAATAAACAATTCCCATACTATTGGCTCAACGATTTCTTTCCCTTGACCAGGATATATTAGTGAGGTCTTTGGACTGACCTATAGTCAGCCAGGTACCTCACTAATAAAACTACACCGAGCTTCCATTTCTTTGATAAAATTACCAATGGAATAAACTAGAAGCAATCTTATAGCCATTGAGGATCCCGGTTTATACACTGGTCGAGAGAAATTACTTTAGATTCATATTTTTCACACACTACTAAAACAGCCACAAGACCTCAAATGTAATACCTATAGTAACAGGGAAAATGCCAGGGGATTCGCATCAAGTTCTGACGATTTCCACTTTGACGGAGAATAAGGCAATTGAAGAGGTATAAAGAGCAAAACTGAAAGATATTTCGTGAATATCCACCAGGCAGACAAATTTGGCAGGTAAAGTGTAACTGATTAATAGCATGAACTAGGATGGGAGAAACAAGACGACAATTGCCAAAATGAAGACTTGTATAAGGGTACACGGTACCCGAAAGTATATCTGACAGTTGCGAGATTACTAGGGGCCATTAAAGTAATAATTAGGGCTATTTAAACACTTTTTGACCTCAAAACTCTTCTATTTTTATGTATCGCGGCGTTGCAATAAAGAAACTAGGATTTATCAAGCGAGTAGAAGGAAATATCCCCGATAAAAAAGTGAAAAAGAGAGATAATACTTCGACCTGGTTAGCCCATATATCGAATAAGCCGCGAGTATTTGGGACTATATACAGAAATATTTGATTCGAAAGGTAAATAAAATAGAGAGGAAAGCTGCACGTTTTGTTGACAACTGCTACGGATGAACAGAAAGGGCTACACAGCTGATGAAAGGACTAGGGTTGGAGCCACTATAGACTCGGAGGCTACGCGCTTAAAGGTGATAAAATAAGACATGTACACTGCCGAGCTGATAGGTACAAAAATAATTCTTTCAACACACCATTAGTGACTATGACAATCCTTGAACATGCAATTCACTCTTGTCCTCTGCCTCTTCGTTCTCCCTGTTCCCATTCTATTCTGGCTGGTGTCCTATCACCTCCTGTAACACATCCCGGCGGCTAGGCTACTGGATTTTTCCCAAAGATGCATTAAAGGTAGTGAACAAATAAGGTGCTCCCTGCATATGAGGGACACACTGCCGAATTGATACGTACGAAACGTTACTTCTTTCTACGCACTATTAGTGACTATGATAAAAACAGTAAGTACGCTAGGACACTCCGAAGAGATGCAATACACCCTTGTCCTCTCCCTTTCCATTCTTACGACTTCCTCTCCTTTTCATGACAAGTTTCATAACACTCCCTGCCACACGTTACCGCAGCGGCTCGCACGGTAGTATGTAGATGTACATGTACAACCCATACACCTTCGAGGCGTAGATTTAGATGAGGAAAATCACGGATTGAAGCTGAATGTTTCCGCTAGGGTGTCGAATCGGGAAGGGAAAGGGGATGTAAAGGAGGAAGAGGAAAAAGAAGAGATAAGAGGAAGTGATGGAGTGAAGGGGGAATCCTGGACGACCACTTAGCGATTTGAGTCCCTCTCCTCCGCTCCAAACTATCGAATTTTCTCCAAATCCCCAACCAACCACCCACCCACCAAACCCCACTCCTCCCAGTGGACACAAATTGCAGGGGAGCGACGGATATTGCTGGAGAATTTTTCCCTCCGCCGAGCGAAATTCAATTAGCATAACTAAATATAAAGGTGAAAAATGTTTACTCCGGGCTTTTAAAAGAGAGAGAGAGAGAGAGAGAGAGAGAGAGAGAGAGAGAGAGATATATAACGCGATGTAATGAACCAAGAAGTGCGACGCCTACGAATTTCACGCCAAACACTAATGCCAGATGAAAGTACACAAAGAGAAATTGGATCTTCAATATGAAGAGACTTAAGGAAACTATACACATAGAGACACACCATTCCGCTAGTTATTAAAGTTCTAGGGATTGGGTTACTGCGATGGGTAGAGTCTAGCTTTTCATCTCTTCTAGTATTTCGGAACGCTGTCCTGGAGCAAGGTTCATCGGGATGCTCCGCTTTGCAAGGTCTTCATTGCAGTGATGACGTTTCGGAGGCATTGCGGCTTCCATTTTTAGGTCAGAAGTGTGGAGGACCGCAAAGGCGCACACTCATATGGGGAGCTCAGGGAGAAGCGATATATCTTCCACCAATCAGAGCTGTTACCGCGTTTCATCTTAATACTGTTTTTTCTTCTCTCCACCTCAGGGAATGTTGGCCAGCATGTAGCCGTCTGTTCGGTTGAAGTTATTGGGTTCTTTTTTTAGTTCCATGGCCTCCCTAAGTAGTCTAGGGAAAGAGTGGTTTTCATTGAGACATATTTTGATCTTGTCAATCTGTAATACCACATGAACCACTCCTGAGCAGGTATGATTTGCGACTGCCGACTGGATGTAGTGCTTGTTTGTGACAGCTCTTAGGTTCTCATCACGTCTGCACTAACTTAGTAGAATGGAAATTTCGTCACTATAATAAATAGCGGACGCTGCGGAACATCTCGGAGCTTTTCATTCTCAAGGTTTGGGTTTGAGTTTCGACAATAGCTGAGATTTGTTAATAACATAGCGATAACATATCGGTGGTGCCCAGTGGAGAGTGCTTGAAATGCAGTATTCTATCTTTCGGATGTGATGTAAAACTGATTGTTGAGAGGAAACAAAAGAATGGCGCCGGGTTTCCCTCCACAAACTCTCTCATCAAAATAAAGGAAAGAGAGCTGAGAAACCTTGATCTATAGAGCATCGACGGGCGGGGTCTAATATGTGACTCATAACTCCGGAGTTACTGAGAGTAAGGAGTTATAATGGCCACCATAACTCCTTAGGGTATTACAGAACTGAAAATAACTCCAATCGGAGTTACGAATTGGAGTTATCTCAGAGGATTGATAACGCCAACCTAAGACCTACGCTTATAACTCCAATTCGTAACTCCGATTGGAGTTATTTTCAGTTCTGTAAACGCCAAAGGAGCTGCGGTGGCCATTATAACTTCTTACTCTCCCTAACTCCGGAGTTATGAATTACATAATACCCTCTACCGAACCCCGACCAATACCCTCTACCGAAAACTGTTTTACCTTGAACTTCCATCCACATTCGTGTTTTAACCTACATTTCAAAATGTTTTGAATATTGCAAATTCTCATGAAAGGTTTCACTATTTAATTTTACAGTGCATAAAATATTTCCTGAAAACGTTTTATTGCAATAAAATCCAATCGTTGAAGTAGAAGACAGGTGGGAGAGAGGTCATCATCATAAATCACTCGATTCTAAGTTTGGTTGACAGCAGCCCTCCATTCTACCGTGTCTCCTGCTAACTCCCTCATGTACTTGTAGCTCTTCTGCTTCGTATCCCGCTTTAGTCGGCCAAATTACTTATTTCTCCCTCGATCTCCACCGTGCGGCTTTCCCTTCTATTATGCTCCTTAAACATTTGTTGTGTCTCGAAGTGTGGACAATCCATCTGGACTAAGTCTTCCTGATAGTGCTCACTATGGCTTTCTCCTCTTCTCTTCTTCTGCATAATTCCTCGTTTCTGACCGTTTCCTCTCATGTGATCGTCGTCATCCGCCTCCAGCACCAAGTTTCGAAAGCCTCTATTCTCTTTTGTTCCAGTTTTCCAATACTTCATATCTCTGAGCACACGAATGTTTTTCGAGACTTATTTCTTATTGTTAATCCTATTTTATTTTAACACGACACAGTTGTTTATCAACCATATATTCTCCTAACCCCCCAAACCAACCTACTTATCTCATCTTAAAGGCGCAAATAACCACTGTAGTCTGTCCCGGCCGTTATAACCACCATTATTTTACACTCGTTATAGCCTAATTTCTGCGGAAGTGGTCACGTTTAAATTTAATTTGCTTCAAGGTGTAAAGAAACAAATATCAAAACATTACAGACTAATACATTTCGTCCACGCAAGACGTACGTTGGCATTTTAATTATTTATTAAGTATAACATGAGCTATGGCATCGAAGGATGTTAACGATTATAATTGTTATCACCCTGACAGAGAGGGTTAAAGCACAAACCATTTACACTGCTAACTTTCGTACTTTTAACATAATTTTCAACCCCACTATTCGCTATTGTCGACAATGAAAACCCATAGATCAAAGAAGAGAATAGACGGAACCATACAGTACAAAAACACAGGGGAATATTGAAGCAATCTAAATGCGCAATCAGCCATATTGAATGGATGATGTGCAACGGATACGCCGAAACCATAGCGAAATCGTAGCAAAATGGCCGCGGTGGCGTAACTATTTATCTACAAAAATGCAAAATAGGAATCATATCCAAATATAATACTGCCATATTCATAAAATCGATAGATAAATTGCGCGCGATCGCCAATTTAGTTGGATTATTTTCCGGGAAAAAAGGCTTAACTTTTGTGCGTTAATATGCTATTTAGTCACAATTTTTAATACATGGGAATACCGAAATAAAAAAAAACAACTCTCACTCGAACGAGTTCGTACACATCAAAATTTCTGATTCCAGAGCCTTGTGGATTAAATACTTTCAACTTGCGAGGCACCACGGTGATATTTCACCAACGTCTTTCCGGCAGCGCATGGATGAATGGAGAAAGGGGGTGGAGGGGGGTAGTGGGTTAGGATATTACAGGGTGGCAACTGCCTAAAATCAATCAAGTCAAATGCACGGTTTTTTAATGTCGAAAGTCTCCATTTACAGTTTTTTGTAGTTAAATGCAATAACTCAAATTCCTTTATTTTTCGTAAGTATGACAGCTCATAATTTAAATAATGCGGTAGATAAATTTGCGTCCAAATAAGGCGCTGTTATTTTATTAAAAAGTTGGAATTTTACTTTTTAAAAGTGTATTTCATCATAAATCTGACGAAAACGTCAAGTGAATTCAATGCACCCAACACTCGTAAAAAACATGTCGATGTGGGCGACATTGTTTTCATTACGACCTTCTCAACAGGGATTCAAATGCTGGGATGATTTACAATGATCCGGCAATGATATACGAAAGTAATTCGATATGAGCAAAATTAAATTATTAGTAACAACACGTAGTAAAACATTCATAGTAGACCGCAAAGACTTGTTACCATGACGAAGTAAAACTGAATTTCTTACCGTCTCATAAGGTGTTAAGACAATTGAGGGCTCACAGGCATCCAAAATAAAGGTTTACAAGCGAAATTCACGGATTTTTCACGGCTTTCCAAATTCACGGTTTCACGGTTGAGGGGCCAACCTGATATGAGGGAGTAGGATCCATGTCTCCAGACATGGCGCTGAACATGTTACGACCGGTCTATGGTTACGACGGCTGGCCGAAGAAGGATGTCGGCACATTTGCCCCCGTATGGGGAGGACGCCGTGCCGCGCCAGGTTTGCAGCTCCGACGTCGATGCCTCCACTCCGCTTGTGCGAGTAAGATTCTAAATGCGGAACCAATTGATTCCGCGAAACGCTCGAATGTTTCTCCGAATGTGAAGAGGGCATGAAAGACCCAACTGCACACGCTGCTTTAAAGGGTCCTTGATAGGTACCGATTCCAACCGTGCTTGCTGGAGACTTTCACCGAAGTTTTCAATTGAAGGACATCCCGATCCTGGGGTGGGACCACGGTTCCTACATTCGCGTTTTCGATATAGTTATCCGAAACTGTCTATACTCACAGTTACAGGCTTTAAAACGCACCATATGAATTTAAACTAGTGATTTCAAGCACCTGACGAAATTTGAAGAATGACGATCACGTTTTCGCACTCGAGCTCATTTCCCTCAATATAAAAATGACGATAACGTGAACGCAAGCGTTATGGAGAATAGTGACCGTGATACTGATCTTCATGAACTTATTACCTCACAAATATAAAAAAAATCATCAAAGCCTATATCCATCATATTCTTGACAGTGAGTTCATAAAAAAGAAATAGTTTAGCCTATAAAAGTATTACATTTTGTTAAATAATGAAAAGAAATTAAAAGATATTACGAGCACCACTTTTGTTAAACCATGCAAACCTGAATATAGAATTTTTTATGTCATCCTACTGCAGACACAAAGAGGCCCTACTCCATACATTGAGGGCGAAAGGAGGTTTCTGACTATCAGCTTTTATAGGGCGTTCTCCGTTAATTGACTGTATGGAGATTCGTTTCATGTGTAAATCTCCACAAGGCCGTTGGAGTGATGTTGCCAATAGCAGCAGGAACATTAACATGGTTCAGTGCAGTATTCCAACTGGCCATCTAGGAGTCTTTCGATATGAAAATATTCTCTGAAGTACGTTTAATACATCTAGCGCGGTGTTGGAAATAGTTGCCCCCGTAGCTTAGAAGTGAGGCCACGGAGATTAAGCAACAGCGTACTCAATAAGGCCCATAATGTCAAAGAAACTTAGAACAACGGTCAATACCTTCCACTCCAGCATTCCAGTGTGCACCAACTCAAAATTTTCAAAGAAGGCAAAATATTACAAGGATAAAAAATCAGTTACTACATCTGATAGAAGCTCAGGGAAGTATAATCTGAAGTAGCAAGCAGATCGTCGAGAGATGCTCATTCGCCTCCAGGAATATAATCCATATTTGAGGAGAAAAGGAAAACAGATGTTAAAATGAAAGATGAACTCATCTATTGATCGCCGTCCAGTTTAGTCCAGTGGGTGATTCACCCACATGCTTACCCAAGGGTGGCGGGTTTGAGCCCCGCCTCGGGCTTCGGTTACGTTCAGACACTGTGGTGTATCAGCCCCGGGGAAATTTAGCACAGAGCGGCCACTAACGGGGACATGGCCCTGCGTAAGGTTCTCGCAAAACAAATAAGGAGTAAAAACCAATACGAGAGAACACATCTGAGTGGTGTACCAAGAAAATCCTTTTGCAAAAAAATGCACCAAACGAAAAGCAATCAGCAGAGCGAAGATTGGTCCCCATAAAAAAATTGAAACTGTCTGCAAAAAATTGTTTTAAGCTCCGAGAACAAGGAGTGCTCGATGTGAGAAAGAAGCTAGGAATTAGGGCACCTAAAAAGAATGCAGGGCAAACATGACGGCGAGAAAAATGAGCAGAGAAAAATATTTCTGAAGAATACGTAGATGTGACTGAGAAACGATATCGAACCGCATGAAGGATTGAGGTTGCCACGGATGGAGTAGCAAACGAAGTCAAGAAATGATAAATAACAGTAGAAAATCCAGGTGGTCACCCTCGTTTCTGAAACCATGCTTCCAAATAATTTGCTTACTAAGAACGGAGAAAAACGTAGACATTACTTAGCAAATGGTTGGATGTGATAGCTTTCAACTGCGATACAAGGCTTTGTAATCCTAGCGTTAATGTTTCGCCAGACTCCTTAATTTGGATAAGGGGCTTCTGGCTGCGGGCGCAGCCTTCATTAAACTAGGCGTGACATTAGCCGAGCGTGATTCCTTTCTCTTTCTCGTGCGTCACAATTAGAGGCTAAATAAGTGGCGAAGTATGAAGGTGAAAGCGGGCAAATGTAATAAGGGGATTAACACTAGAAGCGAAAAATTTTCCGCATACCTAAAAGCGCCGGTAGTGGTCATTTTGACCGCTTCTAGTTTTCTTCCTTTTGTGGGATATTTTCAATAAAATGCATATGAAATCAATAAAAATGACATAACTATTTTATTTATAATGACATATTATTAAATTTTAATTTTACCAATAACAATGAGAAATTGTATAAATTAAAGTGAATGAATGATTATAATGGAATTCTTAAGACTCGCTATGGCAATAATTACAAGTGGGACTTCTTCCTTTTCTTACTGTACATTTTACATGAATTTATTGCTACCTCTTTGAACATTTACCTAATGTTTCTTCTGCATATTTTTACTTCTATACTGGAGTCTAATCTTTAGATGTAAGTAGGTACTCTAAGATTCAGTGTTCTGCACTGATTGTAGTAGGTATTTCATTGCCTTATGACTGTTTCTTCCTTTCACGTATTTCACTTCTTCAAAGTAAATAAGTGCCGACTGGTGTTATATTGTCACCTTTATGTACGCTTTCCATGATTTTGCCGCGCGAAATCTAATGATATAATACGTTTTGATATAATTACACTGACCACCTACAATACTCGGTGTGCGTTGTGGACTCCTCGTCATTTCGTCAGGAGGCACTATTACGTCTTATGAGAAGTTGAAGAAAGCGAATAAATCTGTTACAATTTTTTTCGTACTATCTATTTAGATACATACAGTGCACATTACTCAGTATAAATACATTTTTGCCATTTTTCCACTATGGTACACTGTCCTCGATGCGCCTTCAAAATTCACTGATATGATAACGAATATACAATACGAATATACAATAAATACAGATTTTGACGCACGTACTATTTCACATACTTTGTGTCTGATTCTTTTGACCGGTCTCACTATTTTGATACTCTTATTTTTTTCCAGGGAAATTGAGATGAAAAAAATATCTGTTGTAAGGCTGTAGGTGTGCTCGAATAACACTAAAATGCATTTTTAGAGATATATCATCTTATTTCCCCAGCTTCGGCAAACCTTTACAGAGGTATTTTGATTTTATATCAGATAACATCCAAAATACAACGCAAGAATCTATTGTTTCTTAGGCAAATATTGGATGAATTTACACGAAGGTTTAGTGTAAATAATCTGCTTATCTATAATAATGCAATCACCAGGTGACTTTTCCACAAAATCAATTTCTTTTGCCTCGCATAAGAAAAAAATGATGTCCCCAAATTTTCTGGAAAAATATGTCAAAACCAACGAATCATATCCGCATGCTTGCCTTGCATACATAATCGCAATAACAGCTTCAGTTTCCTCGACAGTTTTTGTCGTATTTTTAACTTGACGGAACAGCGTCTTGCCCACTCCAATTTTGATGTTCCGGATCACATGTTTATCTACTGACAAACACTGTGGTCATTTGTTAGAAACATGTTTCTTATGTTGCGATTAGCTGGTGTTGAAGCTGAAAAATTTACTTCGATAATAAATAACAAATAAAATTTGAAGAGCAATTTGTGCTAGTAAATAATATACCATAGTAATTCCGAAAAGCGTTTAACGTAAAATCATTCTCCCCGGTTCCGGACTAAAATGTCTATACCAAATTCATGATGTAGATATATAAAAAAGCTAATAAATTAAAACTATTTGCAAAAATATATCGTAAATTCAAAGGAATATAATCTGATGACAAAATAAATATATTTATTTGAGAATTAGAGATGTGGTCATAATGACCGCTGCAGCGCTTAAATATTTCGAAAGCTATTGTATCTGTCGCAAATAAATTACACGAGTACGTGGCACTGAAATTCATTATTAGTCACTAAATATCAAAATATTCCACTAAGTATTTTAGGAGAATTATACGCCGAAATTTACAAAACGGTCAAAATGACCTCTGTAGCGTTTCTACCTTACGAGGTTTTCCAACAAAACGTTTTAAAGAATTTCCATTGATTAGATTTTCGTAATTTTTGATATCTTTACCGTATGTCACTGACTTCTTTTTCGCAACAGATCAGCAATTTAGTTGAAATATGTTTTCCCAACATGTATTAAAATGCTAAGAGACGAAACAGTAGAACAATCTACAAAAATAACGATATTTTTTGACAAAACTCAGTAACCAAGTAGAGTGGTCTTGAAAAAAGCGAATATGCCTAGTATTGAACTAATTCTTAAGATGTCAAACACATAAAGAAATCAAATGATTTATTAAGCTGGTTTTACCGAAATTACCGTACTCTTTGTCCTTCTCGTGACATTATGCTTACCGGTCATCTTGCCAGACATGACATCTTGTTTTCGAACACATTTAACCATAATTCCATTGAATGAAGGCAAGCAACATCGAAGACATTGAATTCCCGGAAAAAGGCTGGGAAGCCCAAGCCAAAAAAAGCATAAAATCGTTTAAAATACCAAAAATAATAAATTCAATCATATCGCCATATGTATCCTATCTTTAAGCGCATACATATTGCGAATTTACCAATCGAAAAAACATTAACCCTATTTTAACAAAAAAGGGAAAATTTTTATTTCTAAAATTGGGCAGTTAAATTTTTTAAATACTAAAAAAAGCCCCATTATTATTGATAAATTATTAAATTATTAATTATAAAATATATAAAATAGCGACATTTTCACTTATCCTAATTACCAAAATAGGAAAACAAAATTTCACTCAATCCTCAAAGAAATTGGTAAGCATGCGGGTAAGTCATAACATGAAACAGTGGCATTTATTTATAGCAAAGAAAAACATCAATCCACTTGTCATAATGTTACTCAAGTGGTTGATGACAGATGCTCATTTTTACTCACTAAAGTTCCTTCCAGAAGATGATTCCCCTTTGTTTCACCAAAAAAAGAGCATTCTGGTACGTAATGAAGATTTAATTAGAAGTCGAAAAATTCCTTAATGAGGTAGAAAATCAGACTTCATGCAACGCATTGAAGATCAGAAAATAAAAAGCCAAATATAAAAGTTACACAAACATTTTTGTGCATCAGCAACATCCTCGACATTGCGTCATACGTTTATGTCAACTAAAAAGAATAGAACATGACTTCTGGAAAGTAGCTTTTTTTTCTTTTGCCTTTCCTTGTAGAACACGTGAAAAAATTGGGGGTCTCGTAAATTATGCCCTGAAGGCAGGCGGAAGAAATAACCATTGCAAAAAATATTGGAAAAAAAATAAATTCTCCGAGAGCTGATAATCCCGGGGTTAAACTTTGCGGACAGAAATTTAAGAGCGGGATTATGAGCGAGAAGAAATTTCAGGTTCGGAGGCGAGTATAAAAAAAAAAGACTAGGCCTCCTCCTCGGAGCGACCATACAGGTGTCCGGGCTTTGCGCTCACCGACACGGGAGTACACGGGATGCGATTCTGGGAGAGGGCGGAGGGGGGGGAGAGTAAGAGTGGGGGGGGGAAGACGTGTTAGGGGAGGAAGGGGAACGGCTTAGAATGTCAATGGAAAATAGGTGTGGGTCAGAGGGGGGGGGAGGGTGTTTGCGAAGGTGAGAGGGGAGGTCCAGACCAGGGGTCACTGGGGTTTTCTGGAGGGGAGGGGGATCGATACGTGGACGACCTGCTTCCCACAGCCGCGGCGAGAATTAAGACCGAAGGAGTCGCAGAATATTTACGTGAGGGGAATCAAAGGACCACAACTACAGGCTTAAAAATTTCCCATGCAGACTCTCTGGTCCAGAAAGGCAAGCGAGCTAATCTTCGGGCCAAAAAATTGCAACAGCGCATGGAGAAACTTCAAACGAGCTAGGGTAGTTGGAGCGATATATATTACCGTCAACACATGAAATTCAATGAGTTTTGCAAAAAACTAATCTATTTCAACAAAGCAGTCACTATACAGCAATGGTACTAATTCACTGTGCACTCATAACAAAAAATTAATAGCCTCATAAAATAATTAACAAGATAAAAAACAAGAAATAAAGATACAATGCTAATTATTTATGGAGAGATGTGTCGTGGACAAGTTGGCGGAGTGTTTAAAGGGCGGAGAAATAGGATCAATGGGAGTGAATTAATTATATGGAGGCGAGACGGAAGAAGAGCGAACGTTTAACGAGTGATAATCCGGAAGCGGACATGTGGAGTAATGAGATTGTTTTGCTGAGACGTGTAAGCACTCTGAAACAGATGAGGGAATATTTGGTCTCATTATAAAGACAAAACATCTCATGAACGATAACATACAAAAAAGCATCATTTTTACAGAAATATTTATTTTGTACTACTGGTTTCAACGATTGGGCGCCATTCTCAGGCACAAGTTATTTCACACATGTCCAGGGATGTATATACTCACTCATGGATATATACACTCAGGGATATAAGGATAGGATGGAGGAGGGGTAGGTTTTGTGGGGTTGTTAGAGGGGAAGGGGAGAAGGATAGGCTAAGAAAGTA
Source organism: Pyrrhosoma nymphula (assembly GCA_963573305.1). Lineage (NCBI taxonomy): Eukaryota > Metazoa > Arthropoda > Insecta > Odonata > Coenagrionidae > Pyrrhosoma > Pyrrhosoma nymphula. Next base: position 69,078,712 of record OY754336.1, read on the forward strand.
CAAGTGGCGACGGTTGACTAGGCGAGGTTTCTTTACACGGTTGGTGATTAATATCATGTAAGAAAACTGCAAATTTGTCTATGAAAATTATACCTTGCTGTACATTGTCATTTAAGATGAATTCTCAAATAGTTGCAGCCGATTCCATCAAAATATCTCATCTTTTTATGACCAATTTACCGGCAAATTACCGCTATATGTTTGAGATATTTGCCATAAAATAGAGGCTGTTTCCATTGGAATACAGTAAGGATGCACGCAACTGAAGAATATTGTTTAAATAATTGAGCAACTTCTGACGCACAAATATTTCGTTATGTATTTCGCATACTTTTTACATTATTAAAAAAATTAAACTTAACTACTCACCGTAATCCCTTTAAAAATTACAAAATAAATTCTTCTTCGGCTGTTAAGAAGTTTTCTACATGTGTACCGTGGAAGAAATAGGTCAGGTTCAAAGAAGATATGGAAAGGAACAGAAGTATTTTTTGCAATATTGAATAGATCAAATTAACGAACTGGTGGATTCGGATGGAAAATTATGAGAAATCATCTTGGGTAAAAAATACGCCATATTAGAATTTCACTGAGTAATTACCTAGTATGACCAATTTCAAGGGAGTCCGGTACAGTTTCTGATGATAACGTATTTGCACTGAAACAAGTTACAGCCAAAATATTTCCTATAAAAGTGTACATTTGCGAGTAGGGTAATTCAAATAATAATTCTATGTTGTACAGATTGATAGAAGCCTTTAAATTTTTAACATAATTTCCTCGACAGTAATTATCATGTGGAAAATAATTGGCATATTTCATCTTTAAATTTTATATCATATAACCCTTGGTATTTCTTGTGGATCGATCGCTGTATAAATAGCCCCGATCAGGAGTTAAAAGCCAATGCATGTACGAGCCAAGGAAAAGGAACATTCAACCATGTGGAGGCATACATTTTCCAATAAAATAAACGAAAAAGTGTGAAATGATGAACGACGTTGATGACGTCGACGACGATATTCCCTCGCGCTCAATTACAGAGATATTGAAAGGAACGACTTGCATATTTTCACACAAAACTTGACGAGAGACAAATTTTAATGCAAAATCGCCACACGGGTAACCTTTAGCGGGAAAAAGGAAATAGGATAACGCTGAAACATGTTCGAATGAAAAACATCGAAGGCCATGCATTCGGAAATTCGGGAGGATCGGAAATATGTCAGGAGGAAATAAAAATCTCAGAGGAATTTGATTTTATGCACTATTTAAGGGGAGTGGATACATTTCGAACATGTAAAAGACAGTGCGAAAATAGCACAGAGGAAAAAATTATTTGGCTTTACCGAGACTCGAACTCGGATCCCTCCATATCCTGACGAGTGCTTTTAAGGCAGGATTTTAGTTATAGTACCTACATATTTTCGTGAAACCTTGTCCACGTGTTCTAATTAGTGATATCTATAGATAAAAGCGAAAAAATGCATTGTACCGCTTTGAGTTTTTGAAAATTCAACGCTTTTTTAACACCTAGCCTTTTGGCACAAGATATATACTTCGTAATATTGCATGTGCACATATTTTCTTCGAATCACGAAATAATACAATCCTTATCACCACATATAATAGTTTATAACAGATATCAATGTGAGACGCAGAGTCCAATATAAAAAAATATTTCAATACAATTTCGTCTAAATTTCGAATAGAGGACCGAAAACTCTCGGCATAACATGCTTTATTGAAGAAAAACTTTAAAAATATAATTCTTGTATTATTTCCATTACCGCCGGTACGGTGAGTGCCAACGCATAAAGAGATGCACTTAAATGAAATGTGGTGCAAGAAGTTTTTTTCGACTTGCTTAAAGAATTATTTAAACGCGCACTCAATGACCCACGATTACCGCTCGAGCCACAGAGATGTCCTGTGCATTTTGAAGGCACACGATAGGCTGCGGAAAGGTAATACCGCTGGTGGTCCCGGTATCCTAAAAATTTATGTAGATGGAAATCCGCTAAAATGAAAAAGATTTCGCTAAGGAGCTATATAGGCAGTAGAGGGGAGGGAATTCGTTTGAACTACGTGACCGTTGTGATAAAACGGCGATGCTTTCCCGGCAGACCACCAAAGATGGCGGACGATACCCTCCTTTGTTATCACAGCTAAAGTAATTTCATAAATCAACATTATATAGAAATTACTAAATCCAAAGTAGAAGGATCATTGCATGCCATGACGCGTATATTAGTTATTTTTCGTATCACCTTCTATTGCTAAGTACTGTTCCGTCAAAAATGGCCTACTTTAGGAAGCTTTGCTAATACGGAAACCCGCTAAAAACGGCGCATAACATCATCCCTAATCATCATAATTACAAAAATTTTCAATCACAGGAATTCCCTGCAATTATCGTCGAAAGCGGCTTGCTGCAAGTAACTTGTCGGTGTAAACTCACCAAATCGGACAAGAAAGGAACCGCAATAAAAATATACTGTAGAGCTTAATATAGATAAACAAATGATCATAAAATATTTAAGAAATCACGTTAACATTACAGGCGTGAAACAGGTGTTAGTTGGTTTTTGTATAACTCCGCATTGCCAAGTACTGGTCCTGTATCTATTATTTAACAAACTTTGTTATTTTTTATTCCCGATTTGATTAGGTTCAACTATAGAAAAAAATTTCCAATCATTGCGTTTACAAATGATGTGACACGCAGTCACGCGCACGGGTGCGAAGTTATACACCGAAGATGGTGAAATTCGCCATGAAAGAAATCATTTGACTTGACCGGGATTATGGATCTGTCACAGCTGACCGGCAATTGGGCTATCCGGGTTCGAATCCCGGTCAAGTCAAATGATTTTTTCATGGCGAATTTCACCGTCCTCGGTGTATAATTTACAAAAAAAGTTTGCTACATTGCTCCATCTTTTAAGTATTGATCTTTTCAATTCAAAACAGGTTTTATAAATATACTAGCATGCAGCCATGTCTAGGAAAACCCACCATTCTGAAAGTGTCTTTTTTCGGCGTAGTACCCACCTAGAGACGGCCACGCTACGCTCAAACTACATGGAAAGCGGGAGTTTTGTTCATTTCGACAAACAGTTTCACCCTTTTCGCGTCTCATCCAATTCATTTTACGAAAAATATATAGTATAGAACACTGAAAAGATGAGAACTGTGTCGGTGTGTTCGTCGTTATAGAAGACAGGGGCGGATACAAGCTTCGAGGGAGGCAAAGGAATGCGAACGTGGAATAGAAGCGGGCGGACCTGTGTTACGGAACAGCGTTCATTACTCAGTCTCTAATGTAGCACGTGACTACAGGGAATACACCCGGGGAAAAGGACTTCAATCCGTCCCAGCCCGAAATCACGCTGACGATGTTATTACTCGAGCATATTGATGACCCAAAAACGAAAATCCTTGAGACTCCGAACCAGATTCGGAGAACATGAATCGAGGGCAGATCGGGATGCATGAGGAGAGATGTGAAGTAGACGGTTATCAAGCGAAAACAGACGGAAAAGAAACACAGATATTGAAAGCTAGTGAGGAACTGACAAACGGTGTTTCGAATTATAAATAGGGCCATAAAATGAAAAAAAAAAAATGACTATAAAAAATAAAAAATGAGATATATTAGCAGAAAGCCCTGAAAAATTGAACAGAAAACTGATTCGAGTATTGGAAATACTTTCCAACATTTTTATTCTTAGTTTAAAAACTAAAATTTCATGACAAAACATGCATAACATAACAAAAAAGCATATAATATGAACTAACTTCGGCTTATTTCAATACCTTACACATGGATTTATAATTGGCAATTGTTTCCCGATGCAACGCTTATGAATGAAAGTGCAAAAGAAAGACCGTTTCATCCATTGTGACTAAGCCTACCGGTTTTCATCTACATTGGTAATTAATTACATAACCTTCTTTTCATAGTTAATTAGTAATAACAAACACGTTTTACTTTATAAATAACTGTAATTTCCAAGGGGATTATTCCAAAGGGCTATAGGCTAAGGATAATCTCTTTTACCATCTCAATCAGAGTGCTTCCATTGGAATAGGCAATTAAAAGCAGTTTTCATTTACTTTCAATTTTGGACATAAATTTCCGCTTACAACAAACTCGTAATTTACGCAAATATCCAATTTCTAGGTAAAGAGTTGAGCCTATTAATTCACGTTTACAGCAATTGCCATTAAGAAATTAACGCTTCACGGATTTAAAAAGTTGTAATTCTTATCAGTTGAAACATTTCCAATATCGGTTTTTACGCAAACTGCCTGCAGCAGTATCAAAGCGATTTAATATCAATGGAAACATTCTTCTAATGTGAGGCTACATTCAATCAGAGCATCCGCTTCTAATATTAGCATTAGCAAACAATGCGGGAGAGTTTAGAAAAATTGAAATCCTTACAGTTGGTCATTTCCCGAACTCCACCGTTAATGTGAATCCATTAATGCTCCATACTTAATAAATTAATATGAATTCCAGTTTTCTGAACACCGAAAGATATCTCTGCTTGTGAAAAAAAATCGAGAGAATTAAAAATATTCCACACGCCAAATCCGTTAGAAATGGAAGCTGAATCAATCTATCACAAAGATAGAAAGTAATATTTGCTTTCTTTTTAAATCTAATACATAGGAATTTATTTTTCTTAAGAGATTCAAGTGTCTGGTAGTTAAATTTAGCTAGACAATAACATTAATACACGCTTCTTGTACCACAAATAATTAGAGCGGAGCGTTAATTAAGCGTATCTCGCCACCTGATTTTTCATCATCTGCTGAAAGGCGATCAAAGCATTCCGAAATGTTCCAAGAGATAAAAACAATTAATATCTCAGAGATAGGGTTTTACTCTACAATTAATATATCAGGAATAGGGGTTTCAACTCTTATTCTTGGGAAATGTGGACATTTGTTGTAAAAAAATGACTTTTGAGGACTTATTCCACAGCATGTCATGATACATCTTCTGCCTTTGGGTATTTCATCTTTTGGTTTAAGGCTGTCCAGGTAGAAATAGATTTTATTTTATTTTTAGTTAACCAACATTTAACGCGCACTGTATTTTCTGAGTCCTTAATCCTAAGGCAATAAATACATTTATGGCAGAGGCGGGAAGCGAACTCTGAACTCAATTCATCATACTCAAAATTGGATACCGACAGTCTCGGATGAACGGTTTCACACACTCCAATTCGTTTCGATTTCTGATGGGCACATGCACAGAAACTATTTTATTTGCTATTATTTTTCACGCTCACATAACTATCGCTTTTTGTATAACACAAAAACTTATTATGCTTATGCCTTTCGATCAATTTTAAGGTAGCTTTACTTGCTCTTGGAGCACATTTTACAAGTACTGAAAATTTACCACGCATTACATCACACCGCCTCGTGATGAAAACAATCTTTATTCGGTTATATAAATCCACCGCGGTATTTTATTGAAACGCTCAACTAACCCGTAATTAGTAGCTGGATGCGACAAACTCATAATAAATAAGTACTACACACATTTCAGTCTTCAGCATTGAAAACCGAATTCGACGTATTCATTTGAATACGATTGGGACTTTCACTCGACACGATTTCGAGTTAAGCTGAATTTTGTTCGATGTCCAGCACTGAATCAAGTATTGAGTAAAATGGGCTTTTGGTTGGGTTGACTTACACCGATACCCATGAAAGATTAACGGATGTTTCGGGGGCAAGCTGCTGACCCTGCTCCACCCCTACTTAGGAATCAAGCCTTCGCTAATGTCGTATGGGCCGTTTTTCTATGCCCTTGAAATTATTTTTCCATCACCCGTTCATAGAGCCAACCATTAAAACAGATGATATCAGGCCTGATATCGTGGTAATGATGGATATCCATGTTGAGAAAAACCAACTTTGTAATTTCCACAAACTTTACTTCGCTGGCACGACGCACGTTTCACCACACTGTGGCATATTCAAACGCGAAACGCGCGTCTTGCCAGTAAAATAATGTTTGCGGAAATTACAAGATTGTTTTTCTCAACATTTAGCCAACCATTGTTAAAATTTATTTTGTCAATCAAATCAATATTTCACTGGCCAGCTGTCCACCTTGCCGAAACACTGTTATGTCATTGTGGGTCATTTGACATGGCAGACTTTTTTCGTTTCAATTTTTGAATTTTGTTTCAATATTCCTACCGTCGTGCATATGGAATCCCTCCATAAACCTTCACTTACGAGATTTATTTACGTTCCACTGAAGTTTTTCCCCAGGAGTTTTATTTTTAAATTGCTCCTTAGTACTTCAAGCATGAAAAAGAAACCACTTGTAGAGTAGTTTCTTTTTCATGCTTGTAACACATCGCACTATTAACAACAGAAGACTTTTTCTTATTCTTGCCAGTACGTACGCAGCTGATACCACGCCAAGGTTACAAGAAAACATTCGTTCTACGCGATAGAATTACGCCATTAGAGCCCGAAAATAACGACTATCTCAGTCGTTATGGCATATGCGTAAAATGAGATGCAAAAAAGCAACGTTCCTTTTTTTAAATAAAAAGAAACATCTCATTATTGAGGAACGCGGAGTTAATAGCAATTGTTCTGAATTGGCGACGGAAAAATTTGACGGAAATGTTCTACTAAAGGGTCACAGCTAATATTCTACGTTCAATTATAATGGTAAAAAGGTATGCACCAAGGAACCAGATCAATGTAACCACCCGCATTTACATATTAGATGAACATCATTGATTATAGAATTTATTTAATACTTAATAAGTATCAAACTATCCACGCCAGGAGGTTATTACTAAAAACCTAAATTGCTTTGCTTCAATCGCTTTTTAGAGTATCTTTATATACCTCTATTTACCTTGATACACTCCCTACTCTTTTATCCCTATTCAATAATTTAATTGGGATAAACGCTAAAATTCTTGGTCGATCACAAATACCCGTCCCGTAATTATTCTTTCACTTACCTCAAGGGTTGCCGATTCCTAATCCTCATCAATTATTGATTCATCTGTAATTAGTTTAAAGTTTGCAAAAGAAACGGTAAAACCGGTTGCTGCACGAATTTGCAATAGTTTGTGCAATGTTAACGACAAATTACTGCAATGATAATATTGCAGTCTCAAGTAATACTGATTATATAGAGTCGAAAATTTCGCAGTGTATGATGAAATTCCATGGTAGGAAAAGATCTGGCACACCGTATCATGAGTTCAAAGACGTCCTTCAAGAAAGCAATGAACATTCTAGATGGACTTCATTCGGCCTATAAATCAATTAATCAACAAATAAGGGAATACCTAGCCCTAGCGCAGAATTATTTGCGGAGCAAAAGCTAGTCTTTTGTCCAACAAACTCCTATTATAAGTTGAAAACAAATAAATAGAGGCAAAAATGTCAAAATATATTCCTATGAAAATATACACAAGAAAGAAAAAATATTACACGGATTCATTCATTCTTGGTTAATACGATAAATCAAGATGCAATTGAACCATCTGAAGTACATGAATTACAATGGGTACCATAAGGTGTTTTTCGATGAAAATATTAACCCACAAATTAACAAACAATAAAAAACCCTTAAAAATCAACTATTTATAAAAATACACCATATTAATTCAACTGTAATTCAGATGATATTTATGTATGTGTTGGTAGTGAAACGATTCAATAATTCAAGAATGAACATTGAATGTTATAGTAATGCCCATACACACCCTAGAGTTCCGCATAAAAACTGAAAAGAAGCAGCAAGGACCTATCTGTATAAGAACGAAGGCTTCCGCGGGGTTTGCTGTCAAATTTATTTATTTTTCGGGAGTTCTCCCGCGTCACGTGTTGTAAGACTTGTCGCCTTACAATACACGACGAGGGAGAGCAACCGGAAAATGAATAAATAAGACCTACCAGTAATTAACTTCAGAACAAATATCTGGAATGACATCAATTGCGGTGATGCACAGGTAAATAAAAGGCCACTATGTTCACTAGAATTATGAGAGGCATGTACATAAAACTAGAAAAAATAAAACCCGTTAACACTTCTTATATTTCTAAATTAAAATAACAGCGGTTGAACTAGACAAAGTGCGACAACAATGAACCAACCTAGGAAATTTGTAGAATTTTACGGGAATTTAAAAAAAAAACGAAATTATTTTCATGACAAAATAAAAATGTCACTGTCTATGCATGCGATTCTATGATTTCAAAAGCATAATTGTTAATACGACGCACAAACATTTCACATCCATCACGAGAGGTTCATCTATTTTCACCCCATTACTGTTTGAATTTCCCCGTAATGCATTTGAAACCATTTCAAGAAACCTTTCACTTCGGCGAAATCATGTCCGCTGATAAATATTTATGGGATTTCCGGCGGTTACTGGGCGAATCCCTGAGGAGTTACTCCGTTCCCAAAATTAATCCCCCTCTCCCCATCACACGTGAGGCACAGAAAATGCTTTCTCGTTGACCAGTTAAAAGGTCAGAAGAGTAAAAATGAAAGAGAGAAAGAGAAACGGCGAAGGAGAAGATTTGAAAAGGGCGGTGGCTGAATACTACGCACATAGAGGTGAGTACGCTTTGGAAGGCGTAGAACTCCCACAAGCCGTATCGCGAAAATTGTCGAGGGCGTGTGCGCTATTTGCTCCGTTGAAAAAAACACCCGGGAGGGGTCGAATGACGGAAAAGCAAAGTCACAAATCAAGGAAGGAAAAAGGAAATGCGATCGTATCCGCCAGCCCATGTTTCTGATCCCTTTACGCGATGCGATGCTCCACAAATTCGCTCGATCAAACTTGGGCGGGTTTAACCACTACGGGTCGGGTACCAATTTCTTGCGTGGCACGGCCTGCGGGACACGGTTGAAATTTGTTTGCCGAGGGAAAACGTACCCTGAATGACTGGTAAACTTGAAAGAACAAATACAAAAGGGTGGGAGAGGAATAAAAAGGCAGGATTGTAAAAGAGAGGTCAAGGTGATAAGAGGATACGCGTGGATGAGAGAAGTATGAGCAAGTATAGGATTGAAAAGAAAATACTTTGTTCGTTCCACATAAATAATTTTAATGCCGACCTAGGTTTCGTCGCTGAGCGACATCATCAGGTAGTTTTTTCTTTTCAATCAGGAAGGAGTTCCATAAATTTACGCCTCAAACCATTAACTTGAGCAAGTATAGGGTTAAATTCAACCCACATTCAGGTTAAAAGCTCAAGTATTATTTGATGACCACGGTTGCCACTCATAAATAGTACGAATAGATCTTTTCAACTTCTCACAGTTTCACACTATGCAAAAATCCTTCCATCACCTCTAGCATACGACAGAGCTATGCTTGCAGTTGGTAAGTAAAGTGAGAGCAAGATGGTCCATGTAACGTCAGACAAGATAACCGTGTGGATGTTTACACACTTGAGCCAAGATACCGCGTGGAAAACTGAAGGGTGTCGCTCATAGAGATGAAAATTTGTAGATTTAATGCTATTTTTCCTAATACCGTTTTGCTGTTTTGCATTTAATAGCCCAGAAAAATCGAAGAAAGACGGTTTGTCGTTCCAAATGTAGATATGCATTCATGAGGTAAGCACAAGATATTTGAGCCATGATTTCCCTTTATAGATGACACTTTTTCTGTTGCATAGTGTAGTTTTTCATAGCTTACAGCAATCGTTTAACATTTAAAATTCCCACTGTATCGCCAGAGACGAGGTTTATTTGGATGATAAAGATCTCATCATCGTTGGCAAGCATTTAAATACGTTCGAATGTGGTATTTAGTACCTGACAAGATTTACCCATGATAATGAGACTGGGTTGCAAATACCGTGGTCAGAACCTCATAATATTAGTGTAGAAACTTTTAATTAAGAGCAATATTAACGGTGACTTCTAAAATTAACTTCTATGTTAAATAACATCGTGCAGAAACGGAAAACACGGAGGCTATACAGCAAGCCGGACCTTCCAGGTATTCTCGAATAATTTCTCCTCCGATTAAAAAAATGCTATAATCACAAGAGAAAAAATATGAAACACTCAACCATGATGCGGGACTCGAACTAGCAACTCTTGGCCTAGCGTGCTGTGCTCTAGGCTAATTCTGTGGGTCTTCGAAGAGATTTTTATAAGGTATGCGGAATCATGAATTCTAGAAATGCATGTTAGGATTTTCCAACAATGGACGTTAAGATTTAAAGAGGCTTGTATCCTTGAACTCAAAGTTAACGAGCAAATATAATGAACAGTCGTGTACACAAAACAGCCACTGCAAAACATATACAACTAAATAGAACAGGAAAAAAGGACATGAGTGCAATTAGTATTATTTGTAATACTAGCGGGAAGTAATCATAATAACAATTTATTGCTTCCACCACGCAACTAAATACATAAAGATATACTAATACAACACAAAAAAAGAAAGATTTAGGTAGGCTTAAAGGTCATTCATGTTTTCAGAAATATGTATGATACAAGTATTAAAAATGAATTATCGATATGTAAACAATATACAGTCTCTTAAAAACAATGCATGGATTTGATCATAGGGTTGTATTAAATAGCATATCAACTTGCTGAATAAAGTGAACGACACCCGAGGTAATTACACTTTTAAGGACGGGTGGTTAATTAACGAAAGAGGTATATATAATCATGAAGATAGGATTGAGAGGAGAGCGGCGACGGCAAAATCTCCACCACTTCCGAGATTTGAAGCCGGATCCTTGAGAGACAAGTTTTCTAACCACCGGATCCCCATGGAAGCAACTCACCGATCAGGTGATTGGTACGTGTCACGGGATCAGCCGCCAATCACGCTCACTGCTATTCATTCCATCGACGTCGTTAGCAATCCCTGGAGCTGTCTATCTTCTCAAGGGATTTTCCGCGAGTGCTGGCTCAAGAGACTCCGAAAAAGAGGGATTGCAGATATCGAAAACAAAAAGGTTCGAGCGAATAGAACCCGGCTTATGGATAACGGACTATGAATTGGTAATTCGGAACAAAAAAATCAACCAGAGAGTCGGAGTCAGTAAACCAAAGATTTAGCCAAAAAAGTGAATGACATGGCATTGGAGAGATATATATTGAGGAAGAAACAACCCCGATGGCTCACTATGTTCATGGCTTAGCTTAAGTCACTGTTAACTTTGGAGAAACAGCTTGCATGTACGACAATACTAATATCGCACATAACGCAATAGAAAAACTAAAAGGAAGGATTTTGAGGATACCGGGACAAGTCACGGCATTACCTTTAAGCAGTTACCCGCAAGTGAACATAAGTGCGAAATTCCACTGATGAAAAATCATTCACTTTGACCGGGACTCGAACCCAGAACCCGGATATCGCGCTGAGTGCTTAAGCCAGTTATCCTCGGTAGCCCGTTTGAAGCGTTCGGCGCGATATCGAGGGATCCGCGATCGAGTCCCGGTCAAAGCGAATGATTTTTCCTAAGTAAATTTAGAACTCTTAAGATGGTTTATCTGTATAGAGAGAAAAATGAAGTAAATGGAAATTACACTCACCGATGCTTAAACGTGTCACCGGTTGACAAGACAATAAACACGGTAAATAAGTGAGTAACGATATTTGCAGACAGAACCAGTGCAAACTTTGTAAATTTCACCATGAATTTTATTTAATTCGACCGGTTTCATCGCATACGCAACATATTCAGTTACATTTAATTGTCAAGCACAGAATATATATCTATAGATAAACTGGGAGGGTGTGGGGAGGAAAGGAAGGCACATAAATGTTTGAGACAGCTAACACAATCAGTCATTAGTCTACAAAAAATAACTTGAAAATAAAATTGTTAACTATTCATACATATATGGATAATAGGTCTAAGCAAAAGGGAGTATAATTTACTTAGACTGAGGCGCGACATTCTGATAACTTTGGTTCTCACTACGCCATTCATTCAAATTTCGCAAATAAAACCACCTACAGACCACTTTTTTTCATTATTATTTGAAATCGCAAATTCCCACGCTACATACTTTTTGCGAATTTGAATATCTCCTTATCATCAAGGCAACAGAGTTTTTTTTAAGACGACATAAATAATATCTCAACGTTTCACGCAACTATAATACAAAATCAACACGCCTGCTCCTGAAATAACTTCACAACCCGAGTGGCCGAGGCCTTGATGATAAAAAAATTTACCTTCGGGCAAACAAGACGATTGTTTTTTTCTTTTACTCACCACAAACCTTCCCCCTCATCCCCCCTTGATATGGAATCTCATGCATGCGACGCACGGAGTAGGAAAAGCGATTTCCACGAGGACGGCATTTGCATTTCCTCCGTCCCAAACAGCGGCGGCGAAGAGAGGGAGACCGCCCGCGGTTCCATTTCGTTCCCCAACGCCTCTGTCGTCCCCTCAAACACTCTTCCCCCCTTCTTGCCATTCTCCCTCGGCAGTTCTATTTGAAATATGGGGAGTGGAGGGGCACGTGGAGACGGAAAGTAGTAATTTGCGTGCTGCCCTCTGCGTAGGGAGTTGCACCGAGTTGTGTCGAATGAATGCATTGACGCGAAATGGCAATGCCGTCGATTTTCCGCTCCTATCTCCAACGCAAAGCCTTTTTCGCGCCGGCGTTTTTCCATTGCGATGCTCCTCGCACTAGAGATCCTTCCGGAAACAGCACCACCCTTGTATAGTATACAATGCAAACATCTGCAAACTGATGGTTTCAGGCCTGACATGATGGAAACGATGAATACCTATCCACACTAAAAGAGAACAAACTTTTTAGATTGTGGAAATCACTACGTTTGTTTTTTTAACATAGATCTTCACGCTGTTTCAAAGGTTCCAGGCTGTACTTTTTGGAATTTCAGCATTGTGAAAAAAAACACTTCGTATCCCTACACAATATTTCACTTCGTCGACCGCGGTTTTGACGTTATAGCGTAACTTTCAAGACAAATTTTTCCAAATTATCAACAGTCAAATGTACACAAACTGGATTTGTGAAGGGAGAGGGAAGGCCAGTGAGGGGAACTGATTCGGGTAGGAGATAAGGCAGTGAAATTTTCAAGTCGACTGGGAATAGGGCGGTCAAAGCAAGACCAATAGAGGTGAAGGCCTAATATTGACCACGCCATTTTAGTTAGGGAAAGTCATCTAAGGGAAATCTCTAATAGCTCCATAAACCCTAGTTTTTAACCTTTGTCAAGAACATGTAAAATGGTAGGGTTATAATCACTTAGGTGGCCAGTCTCAATTAAATGCTTAGAGAAGAATGATTTACAGTTTTTGTTAGTTGTGCTCTTCACATCTCACTTCGGAGTTCCTACCGGTTCGTCCAACGCCCAACTTCCAAAGTCTAACTTTATAAGTTCATGGTCCAACGTAAACACACTGTTGCAGTCGTTACAAGATAAAACAATCGCCACACTCTTCTAGTACAATTCAAGAAGTCAAGTTAATGCGAGACGACTGCTTAACACAGTGGTATGAACGGGCTGTCCCGGTCTCTCATTACCTCTCTCCCGATACCACGTTGGTCACGAAATTGTTACTTGGGCTACTTGACTAGAGCTAACTTCGGTGCCGATTTCGCCGATACTATTCCGAGGGGAGGGATCCATCACGGGAAATATACTTTGGTTGTCACGCTATCATTTTCCTTTCGGCGATGAAAAGGGAATGAATGAAATGATTGCGACCGCCGTTTGTAAAGAAAATCAAACCGGACGTCTATCAAAACGAGGCTTGGGAGACAAGCGGTTGAAAAAGAGGAAAAACACTTGTTGGAATCTTACTGCTGGGAAGGATCGATATATTGATCTTAATGACCACGAGGAGTTGACAGCGACTTTACCTCACGCTTAAAATCGCGAATGGACATTAACAAGTTATGAAGCCGCGTTTCTTTCAGCAGAAATGACTCATTAGAGGAAATTCTGCTGTATAGCCTTACAATATTACGTTAAAAATGAGCATATCGGGGAAAATATGACAGATGAAAACAAACATTTTGGATAAAACTATGGAAAAATAACTAAAAGGATTTAAAAATATTTAGAAAAATGATGGAAGAAAGGAAAGGAAAGGAAAGGAAAAACCATTTAAAGTATGAAATTAGACTTTAGAGGAAAAAATAACGGAAAGTCTGCGGAAAAATAGAGTAAAATATTAAATTATTAGTAGTTAAAAGAAGAGAAGTGCCGTTAAGAGATTCAACTGACAATGAAAAATTGCTTTTGGGATGCGAGAAGTGGCCACAAGGTGCATATATAATCTCTTGGAGGAAAACGCTCTCGGAAAAAATTTACATACGTAGACAATATACTGATAGACTTGAAATAGATTGGAGAGCAGATCTGCAGCAATCTAGTCTTATGATTCACCATTAGTAGTTGTAAGTAATATAAATTACGACAAATTCTGTTTTAATTAGGTTTAAATTAAACTAAGATTTATTGATAAAAAGAAATTACTCAAAGTTAGTAAATGGTATTCCTCAAAAATAGTCACCATTTCCGTAACATTTAAAAAATAAATGCAAATTTTACGAATCATACTATTTCCAAGAATCGTAATATTTCTCCAAAAGTGTATTTCGGTGCCACAGATTATACTCAACGAACCCAATAACCCTGGAAAAGACACGCAGCATAGCCATGTTGACTATCCGGGGCTTATTGCGCATCTAGGCCGCCATTTTCCACTATGGCGGCGATACTTCGACTTCCGGCCGTCGGAGTGAAAAGTTAAGGCTGCCAATGGATTTCTTGGGTCCGAATTATTTGATACCTGGAATGCCTCTCTAGCCCTTAAATATATTTTTTCAAATTTTTTTAATTTTATTTTTTTAATTTGCCCCCCCCCCCCCTTAAATTTGAACCTGCACGGTCAAATCGGAGGGTGCTTCGAGCCAAATCAACCAAACAGGTCCTAAGATCACATGTACCAAGCGGTTTTCTTGTATCAAAATTAACAACATTGTTTCGCAAACCGCTAGCACTATTTGATCTTTATCATATTCGGATTGCGAACTGTTAACAGCGACACGGTCAAAAACCTGCTGAATGTTAGATGGTGGAGCATATCACTGAAGTCCAATTTTCTCAAAACTTCACGTATTTCTCATCTCTTCCCTCGGTCTTCAGGATTCATGAACACGAATGACAAAGTTTAGAGTGTTTTTCTGAAAGAGTTTTTTATTCTCTGTTGAAATATATTTAAAACTAACAAGTGATAAGAAGAGATAAAGCAAAGTGAAGGTATATCAAACCTTAGTTGACATTCATTGGTAAATCACCAACGATTCAAACACTACACTAAAAAATTCGCGATTCCGTATGTCGAAAGAGAGCTGGATAGTTCCTTCCCATTACCATTCAAGAACGGTCATAGTTACGGACAACGATTTTTGTACCGGATTGAATGAAAATGTAAAAAAACCGGAGAAAAACAATATACATTGTATCGTAATTAAAAGGACTTCTAAATCTAATTACTTTGCCCATTAGTTTGTGACGCAGGTGTCGTAAAAATAATTTACAGGTACACTAGGAAACTCGAACACAACATTTTTATCGGCCATCGAGGTAGTACGATGACGCGAAATTTTATATCTTAATTTCCCCATCCCAAATAGCCGTGATAAAATTCAATTTTATTTCACGACCTGGATTTGTAACGAGAGTAACGCCATCTGCGGATCTCGGTATGCCAGGCACCCGTCGATTTCTAAGCATTTGAGAGCTTGTAATTGAATTTACCAACCCTGCGTGAGTTATATCTCTGGGGCCGTTACTCACGTGCCGTATAAAAGGATAACTAGCATAATTTGCGGCGGTAAAAATGTACACGCATTTCAAATGTCGTTCACGATACCGTTCTCGTTCGAATACCTGGGAAAATTTATGCACAAGCTCGTTTGAAATGTTAATGGCCGAGAGCAAGAGAGAGATAGAATGGGAACGTTTTACCTTACAGGCAGGCGAATGAAAAAAAAAAATCAATTAACCGGCTGTAACGTGGTTGAAAAGCTGTTAGGTACGGAAACATAGTATCAAATCCTTCGGGTTTTATCAAACTTCCTATCTTTTCAACAACCTAGGTAGGTAGAGAATTGTTGAAAATAGCTAGTTCCCTCATAGATTGGCTTCATCAACAGGTCTGAGTGGTGATGATGGATGGTGAAAGACTAATTGATGTCAAATACGAACAAAACTAAACAAAGTCAATTTCTGAGTGGTCGAAGCGAATATGGTCGTACCAGATGCAGGCAACACTTCCATTAGATCGAAACTCGTTAGATAATTAGATCGGCAGACATGAGCAAGTATGCCAAAAGTTTTAAAAAATGCAACGAACAATTTTGAATTTAAATTGGGTCGAATAATCGCTCTTTTGTCTCGGAAAAATCGCCTCATTTAACTTACTGAGGTATTATCGAATCGAATGAAAGCCAAGGTATTTTGGTACCAAATAGGGTTTCTCATTTCCCGGATTTATCCCGGGATTCCGGATTAGAAGCGATTTACTTCCCGATATTCCGTAAATCCCGGGATAGACTAAATCCGATTTAGAATAAAGTGAACTAACAAAAAACTGGAAAAGCGCAGGAAAAGAGATATTTTGATTATTTTTTAAAAGCCTAATCCAAATGATATAACGATAACCATAATTGGCTACCTAAAATAATATTTCCTAGAAAATACATACTAAAATACATTTGCATTATTCATAAAATATTTTAAATTTAAAAAATGCACCGTTTCAGTGAAAAAAGTAATAAAACAACGGAAAAAAAGTTTTTGAATTGCTTAGAAAATAATAAGGCATTGCTATTCTGAAATGTAAGGGGCTAATTAAACTGGGCAGTCGTAGGCTTCACTTGGTAGAAGTTTATTATGTTAGTACTCATGGTTAAGTAAAATAATTAGTACATACCCTTCTAAATTTTCTAAATCTTCTCAAATCTAAAACTTATTATATTTGAAGAAAAGTACTAAGTATTTTACTTAATCATGGGCTAATTAAACTTTGTATTTAAATAAGGTTACAGTAAAACACAAAATAACCAAAGCTAAATTTAAGGAAAATAATTCCGGAATATCCCGGGTAGGGAGAAGTTCACGGAAAATTTAAATAAGCTAAAATTCCAGCGGCATCCCAGAATCCTGAAAGCGACGCCCTAGTACCAAATATCTATAATATAAAAAGCTGAGTCCCTAGAGAGCAGGAAGCTATATCTTCAAAAGATATCTACCAAATTGTGTAAGCTTGAGATTTTTAAATACTAGACCCAGAAAATACACATACCAAAACGACCATTGCCGAAAGACGCGACTGAAATTTATATGACGCATTATTAACGCCAGGGATGCGCATATGCACAGAAATAATAGCAATATAAATTAGTACCTTTAATAGGGACATTTTTATCATATCAGTTTTTGGCACAATGGCTCGACTTTATAATGCCTAGTTAACGTGAACCGCAAGATGACGTTGCCATTTCGTTGATTTGATGTTAACAAAGAGTTCTGATTAGGAATATTACATCAAAATGTCAATTATCCCTTGGAGAACGAGTAAACTTTGGTTTTAATGCCAAGAAAATATTTAAACAGAGATTATAAAACCGGGACTAAGAAAGAATTGCAATGAAAGCATAGACGGAGCAACGCAGAAGGAAAGTACTTCTCAATTTGATGATTTTACTACGACGCGACGCTTTGCTATCTCTGTGAATTGCTTATCAATCACTAAAGGAGCAAAATACATCAATTTACCCCGTCCAAAGAGCGAAAGGGAGAGTGGAAAATGATGTTGGGCCATCTTTGACAGTGACCATGGAAGTTATTAGGTCCACGAAGGTAGATATTCTCCACAATGTTTGTGTTTATCTCTTTACGCGTAATGGTTTGCAAAGTGTGAGGGGAAAAACAGATACTCGAGCCATCTGCCCAAAATATTCTATCATATCGACTCACCAGCCGATTTATGGGAGATTAAGGTTATTGTCACTGTGCTGTTAAGTAAAATCACATTAAGGATACCTTGGCGACGAGATAACTCTGTAGTATTGATCGAATGAGTCTCCGCGGTCTTCCATCTTGAATGTTCGTTTATATTTCGAGACTCATGGTGCTCTTTCGTTACTTCACAATTATTTATGAAGTGGGCACTATTCAATATTATATTTACTACTCTTGAGCTGACGTTTTCTGAATTTCATATAAAATGCTAATAACACTTATATTTGGCTGTTAAGCCGCATTAAAGGGCAAAATCATACGTAAACTATCCTTATTCATTATTATTATTCTTAAAAAGAATCACCACTGCTCCAATTATTTCTTAAAAATCAAATATAGTCAATACATCAGGTGTGGTTGAGGAGAAAACGACAGAACGTAACATGCAATCTTGCCATCGGATGTATTAAGGCAGGTAAAACTATTATGTAGGTAATAGATTTCAACGGTCAAGTCAATTTACATTCTTAAGGTCTTTTTATAAGATGAATAAACCCGCGCGGGTCTATGCGTGGGTGCATACATTCACGGAATTAGGAAAGGGATTCTTTTGTGGTAACCATTCACGCATTTCTGTATGTTTTTATGTTTACACAATGAATTTTGAATGGGTATGTTTTCATGCATGAACCCGCGAGGGTGATTTCATCATGCCAACAGGCATTAAATCCGTGAATGTGTTCTTGAATGCATTCACGCATGAACCCGCGCAGTTTCATACATGGTGTAAACAGGGGATTAAAAAATGAAGTGAGGTTAGCCACTGCGAGGATCGAGGTGAATGATGACTTGCGCAATATCTTCCTCTTCCGAGTAGAGTTTTAGAAATATTTTTTAGAATATCTATTTCAGACATCTTTTTTTCACTGGAATCCCACTTGACTCTTCATCACATCTAGTGCTGCGTAGAAGTGCGGATTACTGGACGGATTTAGTAATGATTAGACAAGTTAAATATACACGTACTGGAGATTTCGAATTAATAGGAAACAGCGAAATTTACAGTTCTCGAGGTGTCTTCGAACGTCTACCGACACACAGTGCATCATCTCGAAGAAGTTCAACCTGTTTGGTAATCAAAAAGGATACTTTGATAATTTGGCAATGATTGAACTGCTACAGTTTGATACGTTATGTACATCATTCTCGTAGAATAATCCCTCAAGAAATTTAAGACTATGAATTAAGTTTTACGAGTAAATGGGCACCATCTGTGTAGCCACGTAGTAATCATTTGCATGTGGAAAAAGTTTCAGGGATAAGAGAGGGATATTGAGAAACGGGCAGCGAACTTCTAGTTTTTCACTCCCACATGTCTAACCGGGCGATAAAATAACGCACAATTGTAAACTTCACCCCTCTTCTCCTCCTGATATATTGTTTTACTTATTTATTCTCTCTCTTTATACATTCTTCAAGGCCAATTATCGCAGACAAACTGCCAAACGCGCTAGTGGGGACTCAATGACTAGTTAACGACTGAATAGTTCCACCGCAAATCTTCAAACGATTTTATAATTTTTTAATAGCTTTCTACAAGAGTCAGTTTTCATTTCTTTAAAGGCATAAAAATATATTAAACAGTATAAATTCACTCATTTACAGCCAGAAAATCTTAGGTAAGATGTAGGAGCATTGCCATGGTCACTTTTTTTGAAGATAATTAAAATCAACAAACTAATATTAATTCGTATCAAAATGTCAGCCGATGTACCCATAGCAGTTTTCGCACATTACCATGGGCCGATTAATTGTCCCTGTGGCGGTAAAAGGGTTAAATAAGGTAAACCATACGCTTATTTAGTCAATGAAACCAGTAACCATAGGACGCCTGGGCCTCAATAATGCGACAACCATGAGAATGGGAAATTTTCAAATGATAGGCGAACATTTTCACTGCATACCAAAGTGCAAGGTAAACTAATCCACGTGCGCGCGCTGTTAGAGGTTATTCAGGATGAAAACGAGGGGTGTGCATAGTGATGGGAACAAAACCGCGACGGGGTTTGGTCAAGGCTCCAAATCTAATAGTCAGAATAGTCCATGCCTGCGGCCGAAATTCTCCACCCCCGCGACAGTATGAAGGACATGGGATTTCGTATTTATAGGGTGGGGAATATGAACGTATACACACACGTATATATGAATGAGTTGAGTTACGTGGCCGGCAGCCGGCCGCAGAAACGGCGCTCCAGGCTGGTCTGGATAAGCCTACCGACCTCCAGATTCACCCAGAGGGAAGAGAAACGAGGAAAAGGGAATAAGTTCGCTTGAATTATGAGTCAGAGGGGACTAGGGAGGGAGTGAGAGAGATAAAGGGAACGCACTGATTTCCTAGACTAGAAACTCCTAAATAACTGCAACGCACTCCACACACGTTTTGTACTCCTATCCTAGACTTAAATTTAAAATACGGGACTTCAATTTAATTAGCTTTCTAAAATATTTGAGTATTTGTACTTTTCGGAATTTTTTAAAGAGAAAAGGTTCTTACACAGAACAGAAATAACTAAATTCTTTGACTGTGACAACCCCGAAAAGGAATGGCATGATGGGTATGTGTGTCTGCCCTCCAATTCCTCTTCCTCATTCCCTCCCTTCTCCGTGACTAGCGATCAAAACACCACACGTCCTAACGGAGGCTCGCAGGGTAATATGTAGATGTAGATAAGGGAAGGCGATAGATGAGGAATCGTACTAATTTCCATTTCAGAATGATCGTGCCCTCGACTCATCCGGACGCCCACTTCAACTTACGGCGGGAGAGTGGGTTGGGGGTGGGGGTGGAGGAGGGGGTCGCGATGGAAAGAGGTGGGCCAATCCTTCCCCATCTGTCGTTCCTCCCCCATTCCTTATCACAACACACTTCATTCCCATCGTGCCTTATTGACTCAATCACCGTCCCCAAGGCCCCGCTTCCTGCCTCTTCACACCCCCTTCCCGCCGCCTCTCGACCTTAAATGTGTCCCCACTAGCACATTCTCGTCCACGCCCTATTCCAGAGATAAATATTTTTGCTCTCCTTCGCCTCCACGCTCATTCTCCCCTGCTCTATCCTATGGTGGATTCTCGTCCCTCTTGTGGATATTATTGTATTACGTACCTAGTATTACGTAGGCTTGTGTACGTAAGACGATTTTCCACGCTTTTTGGCCCCCCCTCGCCCCTATGCAAGGCAACGTAAGATTCCAATAACCCCCCCCACCCTCCTTTTCCCTCCCAATCTTACGTAACTTACCACAGATTCGTGGACGCATGAGCATAGATTAACTTTTGGACGAAAATTGTTTTGCGCAATTTATTCAAACTATGATCAATCATGGTATACTAAAAAAACGCCTGCAAATATTGTTGGATATTGTAGGTGCTACAGCCTACGCCTTCGTTAAATTAAAAAATTGGAAATTTTTGGCCTTGAGGGGTTTAACACTACAATTCATGACACGCCTGCATTTTTGCTAAGGATTTACCTAAATCCTGTATCTACATCTGTTAGTTTTAATTTTCGGTAACTATAATGGTTCGTAACATTACCTCAGACCCCCAAATCCCCTACGTATAAGACAATGCAAGAAGAGTGCAACCCCCTCCCTCCTAAAACGTCAAACGTAATACTTGAAATGTCCCTATAGTGGATGCGAAAAATGATGGCACTGGTACTAAAGATCCTTTTCAGTTTAAGAGTCTGTTGCCTAGCTCATCATAGGGGGAGTAAGATTATCTCCGCGTGTGAATATCGGGACTCACAAGGCCAAAAACCTTCATCGCCAGCTTCAAAATGCTCAATCTCTTCACATCAACCTTCTATCTCTATGTGACTCTTATTCCAATTATTTAAATAGGCTTTTTCAATGAGTTGCGACTATCTGCATATTGTTTGCAGCTTCTTTTGCATCGTAAATTTTGTGGTGATACGCGCTGCCAACACTTTCCCGACCTCTGAAGTGAAATGCAGCGTTATATTGGCAGCGTTGCCTACCATGTGCTGTTCTCTCTCCTTCACTCCTTTGCAGACCCCTTACACACTAGCCTTCCCGTCTATGACGCCACGTTTCGCGCCATTGCCACCAAGTTTCACTACCACTGCAGATAAAATACACTACCTAAAACAATACACGCCAAGTTCAATGAATTTGACCTCACTATATCATTTCAAATCTAATATCTCTCTTAGGATACCATAATATATATTAGCCACTTATCGCTATGCCTATCGAGATACTAAAAAAAAAATAGAAACCAATTTCCATAGGATGTAGTACGTTTATGCACTTCAGTGTGACATTTGGGAAATAAGTAAGTTCTGACGCACAAATTGCAAAATAAATGTATCGGCGAGTGATCCATAGGCTTCTGCAATTACCTTTTTCATATATTAAACACTCCTCATTACAATTGTCATAAAATTACAAAACATTTTTTTATGAAGGCGTTTCCATCGTACAGGGTAAAACAAGTATTTAAGCATAGGTGTTTAAAAATAGAGAGAACTTCAAACAATTTTGCCATTACATTTAGTAATATTTGTTACCTTTTCAACTGGTTATCTTTGGCTTTGGTTATCTGGCCACCAGTCGCGCGTTTTGTACCATTTCCAGCAGAAAACAGCATATTTACTGATACAATGTAGCGAAACTAGAGCAGACACACAAAACTAACATTCAGTGGAATTGCAAAGTTGTTATTTGGGGTTCTCTAAATTTCGCAATGGAAATCTACAAAATCTCGTCCTCAACCAGCGCCTAACCAGCACTGTATTTTTTGCTATACACTGAGAAGTTCAAGAAAAAATCAAGAAAAACAGCATTTCTCCGTCCTTAAAACCACTGTACCTACTGATGAAGTTTTATCGGGTTTCTCACCGGGTCAAGAAGGCTGTTGTTGCCAACGTTCCGACGGCTGTCTCTAACATAATCATCAGCTCCGAAGACGATGGCAGATACAGACGTAGAAGCATTGGAAATAACACCCTTGTTGACCCGGTGGGAAACCCGAGAAAACTTAATCAGCCTTGTTCCCCAGAGAAACGCCAAATACTTCATAACTGTACCTACTTCATACTTGTTAGAACTCATTAAAATAGCAAATAAAATACTTTAAAGACCATATTCATGACAGGAGAAAATTCTCGCTCAAAACACATCAATTAACACCACGAGAATAGAAGACCGAGGACTGCATCGAAAGGCGCGCGGAAACGGTCTTGTTGACTGGGCACGCCATTGAGCGGGGACTCTGGCGGTGACATTCCATCCGAAGGGGATTAAAAAAAAATGGGGGAAATGTACGAGGATGGGGGTATGAAAATTAGATGTATTAATTTTGGGGAAGGAGATCGACATGACTGACTCTCTCTTTCACGTCCGTCGACCTGGAATAAAAAGTGCGTAAATGAAAGAATTCAGAAGACTATATAATAAGTACGTTATCAAGTACAAGGAAAATAAAATGATAGAGCTCAGAATTAAAGCCATCATTTTTCAATCCACCAATCTACAGGGGAGAACGACACCTCGGTAGCTTAACTGGTTAAAGCACTCGGCGCGAAATCGAGGGATCCGGGCTCGAATCCCGGTCAAGGCGAATGATTTTTCCCCTGTGGAATATCGCACTTAAATCTATCATCAATAAAAATATCTGTAGCTCTAAAATGTAAATTAGCAATGGCAATAAACATGTTACCATTGCTCAGAATCATATGTTACGTATAACAGCCAATGTGAAGAGAAACTAAGAAAGATATAAACTGTTGAGGGATAACATTAAAACTTGGATTTAACCCTAAGTCAAAGCACCCAATCCACGAAAGTACTCGCATAGAATGGGAAGTGTGAAATATCTACGAAACCTTCCGACATGCGAAGCCAATTGGTTAACTGAAATTTTAAATGCCAGATATACGCATATATGTACATCTTCTAATATTTACTTAATATTAGATATTTCTATATACATTTCAGTACTTGACGCGGTCGCGGTGGGAGGTAGGGATGAGAAAAGACTGCGAGGATAGGAAGAATAGGAATGATTGGAGAGGGGTAGGGCTATTTGGTTGGCAGTGCTCAAATAAGAAGAACGTACTTCTCTAGAGTAAGGTGGCTTTTCCCGCATGTTGATCGTTAGCGCTCGTAAAAAAACATTGGAAGGAATACTAAATAAGGATCGCAATCGCATGAATAGCAGTAGCGGTGAGGTAACGATAGGATCCAGTGTCACACTACAGACACGCCGGCCTTTTCCAACCCAAAGCCTTCGAAAGGCACACTTCGTAACGATAACCCACTGTCATCTCCTACGCAAAAGCTCAAAGCAGGAAGCAGAGTAAAAGGTTTACATTGATTAAACAATTAATCCGTTTTAACTTGCAATAAACATCCTTTATGCCTTTCATGCCTATGCGGAACAGTTGCCTAGAATTGCCGAAAATACTTGGCTCTTAATATACTTACCAAGAGTACCTAGCATATATATCGGTAATAATGAGCACTTTGAATCACTATAAATAGTTGACCAAATATTTCCAAATTCCACGCAGTATCATTTAATTGTTGGTTGTCCTAAAAATCATGCTTAGTATTCAACACGTGAACTTAATGGCGTAAGAAAATTGTTGGGACTGAAAAATGAGCAAGACCTGGATTGTAAAAAGAGAAAATAATACAGGATTGACTACAGTAATGGGAATCAGATTGACAAAATTTCTATCTAATTTTGTTCATTTCACCACAGATGAATCCAATAATTTTTGGCAACTCAAAAGTGGAGCACGTGCAAGGTATACCAGTAAAACTCGATTATAATCGAGTTCTACTGGCTACGGGTAGACACCGAAGGATCAACGAATTGAGAGCGGAACTAGTCACTCTGCCTGAGGCTGGTTTGTTCAGCTTTCTGCAGGAGGAGAGATGGGCAAATCGACCGCGGGCTGAAAGCCCGGAGACTAGGTTTCCCCTGTCCGAGAGCGACGGAAATCTGGTCTCCATGTACACAGTCTCAGATCAAGTCACCATTGAACTCTGTTTACCAGAATGGAGGGAGGAAAGGGAGGCAGGAAAGTTGAGAGGAAAACAAAAGGAGTGGGTAGGTAGGCGAGCAGGGGAAGAGGAATAGGGACACGTGGAGAAAGGAAATTGTAGCGATGGGCAGGAAAGGTCGAGAACTGAGGTGAAAAGTACGTATTTGAGGACGAAGCACAGAGGGATAAAAGCCTGAGAAGGTGGCCAAAATACGAACTTTCATTACACTCGTCAAAAATGGGTACCTACCTATTTGTTTCTGGGGTCGTTGAAACCGAATGTGATATAAAAATTTCAACATGGTTGATGTAATGTCTAGAATAAAACTCATCACCATTAATTATTACCTTGATGAGAGGTGTTAATGACCACTCTTTTATATTTATTGTTTTATGGAGAATTGGTCATTTAAAAAATCACTTTCCTTCTCTCGCCAACGTTTCAAAACTTTATTGTTTCATCTTCAGGACTTGTGGTGGAACACTTAGATAACCAGTTCAGACAGTTTTTATGTTTACAAATGTCAACATAGTTAACATAAAAACTGTCTGAATTGGTTATCCAAGTGTTCCACCTCAAGCTCTGAAGATGAAACAATAAAGTTTTGAAACGTTGGCGAGAGAAGGAAAATGATTTTTAAATGACCAATTCTCCATAAAACAATTAATATTAATTATTACGCATAGGTGGTTGCACAAGCAACTTGCGTTGCATACTCAATTTATGCAATATTTTATCAACTACAAGAGTTAGGGGACATAAAGGGGAAAATTTTCTTTTTGTAATAATTAGCTTCAGGATTCAAAATGTATATGTTTAAGTATCGCTAACGCACACTATTCCACTTTATAAATTTTTAATTAATTATTTCATATCACTTACTTACGAAATTTTTGAACATATTTTTGCAGTCAATTTTAATGATTAAGTTTCTTAAACAATTTTAATAATTTTGAAATGGCGTTTTAAAATTTACTAACTTTAGCGGAGTGATTTCATTGCCTGGAATTGAAAATACTTCATTGTGCTTCTTGAAAATCGGTTTTAAAGCTGATCTCTTCCATAGTCGTCTGCGCTTGCGGCAAAGTGAACTGCAAACCTGCCACTGAATCACTTAAGTAAATACGCACGTTTATACGTACATAACTGTCCTTTGCATTTATCTGCACCAATATTATATCACTCTAGCCAACACACCATGAAGCAAACCTGAAATAGTAACTACATATTTGTGCATTTTGTCCGCTTTTTAGGCGGTTTGTGCCCCTATGTGGCGCTGGGAAGTTGAGCAGGGATTGGAGGGAGCGCTAGGCGCCCATTGTTCCCACCTTCTCTCAACGCCAAGCTACTCAATGGTCACTCCAATTCTGAAATAGGCTAATCACAGAGACGAGGAAAGTCACTCACAATGCATCCCGAATGCGTTCATCACGGTGAACAGCATTGGCCTTCATAAGCCAACACCTAGGCAATTCAAATATTTACGCGGATGCCGTTACACCGACTCGTCTCCGTAAAATGATAGAAGTAGCCATATTCATCTGAATTGAGAATCGCGTATGCAATCACAAAAAATAACCATTGATAACATCCCAACAGAGCAGCGGGTACGAGAATCGTGCAGCAGTTTTGAATAATTTCACCCCTAAGAGAGCGCAGGAATTGAGCCACTTACAATGTTGATTTAAAAATTTGCAGGTACAATGGATAGAAAACCCTGAAGTAACACCTTAAACGATCTATTCATCTACAGTAAATAAGAACTAATTTTTTTTAAAATACAGGAGCCATAAGGACACTTACTTATTTCAAGTTGAAGCAGATTAAATTAGATAATCAAATTAAAATAATTTTCTTCGTGGTTTATTTAATCAATTTTTACCTTCAAACAACTTTTATTTTGTTAATATCATTGATGGTTAAAAATTCGGGCATTACCTGCAAGTCTTTGCCAATCAAAGACTTGAATTCATGATTCGTAAACAATGAAGCAGTGCCCTTCTTCCATAACTGCAATTAATGAAAATGAGCAATTTCCACAGGCAATTATTGCACGCAACAGACATTTATTGCACGACCGGTTTCGCTTTTTACAGCATCTACAGGTGGAAACCTCAGATTATGCTCTTATTCCATATGAAGTCTAGACAATCTAAAATTATTAAATTAGTTTAGAAGAGAATAAACAACCAACTATTTGCTCCTGTGCTGCAGCAGCGACGATTTAAAGGTAGCTGACGAGGATTGCGTACAAGTTTCCGTGCAAAACATACCCCAAAATACGTGGATATTCACAAATAATACCACCAGTCATCTAAAACGAGAATTTACGTCAAGGACAGGTCTTCCAGCATTGATAACAACTAGTAAAATATTGACAAAACTTGCAACATCATTAACTTACATAATTTGTGTACATTATACAGTCCAATAATTCGTAAATTACTATGACAACAGGAGAACGAATTAATTTAGTATTTTGATTTTTATGGAACGTCTTGATTGTCGATGAAAACCACCAGTAAATGAACCAGGGGTGAAGTAGGACAAAAACCATAGAAAGGATAACGTCTATGCGTATTTTTGTGCAAGCGATATCAACCAAAAAAGGCAACTTTACGGAGAGACAGAACGTAGCAAGGGGAAGTGATATGCGAAAATAGATAGAGGAAAGTAGCGAGAGAGAGATAGAGAGTGAAAAGGAAAATCCCATGAAAGTCTATTAGCACCCCTCCCCACACCAACCAGCTCGTCCCTCCATTCCACAACCCCCTCAAACCGAATTTCGTTCTTTTGTCTCGCCTCCTGCTCTCAATTCCTCCACTTCCCGTCTCAAATTCTCTCTCCCTTTAATTATCAATCCAACCTCGGCCAAAAGCAAAGCCATTGCCTCCCACCACCCTGTCGGCCCATCCGTCCTTTCACACTTTTCCTCTTTCCCCATTCGTTAATCCACCAACACCCCCTGCTCTCCACCACGCCTCTCCCCCCCACCTGTCCATCTACATCCCGTTTCTTTTCCTCCTTCCTTCCTCCCTCCCTCTTTGTTTATGCTCACCCTCTACCTCCCTCCCTCTCTCTCTCTTCCCCTTCCGCTGGCCTCACGTACATTCGACTCCGATTCATCTCTTCCCCAAACCCTTTCCCCAGCACTTCCGTCAATTACTGCTTTCCATCCTCTGGTACCCGGTACCCCTCGTATGGCATCATCACGGGGGGAGAAAGCGGCGGCAATTCTGCTCATTCCGCCGGCACCTGTATCCTTCGCATTCAAGAGTGACCCGCCCAACTCGTTGTCATCTTCCGACTCTTGGTCATCCACACTTTTGCTGGAAATCTCGTGTATATCTGAATGAATATATTCATCCGCTGACAGCGGAGCTAGACTTTAGCACATTACCTAACAAAATATTTTCCTTCTAGTGCGGAGATCGAGAGTATCCCCGGAGGTGTTGTACCTATACTCTGCCCAAGATAATAGCGCAGTTGACGGTTATAAATGCAGGCACTTAGTAAACGCGTCCAATGACGTTGGGGGAAGGGAACACGAGACCGAATAATCCATGATGGTGGCCTTTGTTTAAATCATTTCATTTGCGAAAAAATTGTTTCACTTTCCATTAATTTCTAAGCCAAATCGGCATAATTCAACTGCAGTATCATATTCTACGGGCTCTACAGTAGAGAATTTACTAACATACGACAGCGGATTTAAGTAATTTATAAAATAAAATTTTCTAAAATTAAGCGCAACAAAAGGTGAAAATATTTTGTGAATACTAGACATATATCATGAGATAAACCAGTAATCATTAAGCACAGTGGAAAAGTTAAAAGGGAAACATTCTGACACTGAATCGCTTCCGTAAGAGTACAATGGTGTCCTGCATATCACAGCACTTTTTCTACGATAGTAGAAAAGACATTTCCCTAAATGATAGATGAGTAATTTAGTTAGTGATAAATGAAAGCGTACAAAAGTGTCTTCTACCCACTTCAACGCTTAGTGGCGAAACTTTGGTACGCCAGGATAAGCATAAGAGTAGGCTATATGCAGTGTGCATAAGGTGTCTGAGAAGGGTTTACGGTAAAAGCTGAAGAGATAGGGTTAGGAGAACGGGTGATGAAAGAATGAGGACTGGGTGCTTCAGCAATGGACATGTATGAAAGGAGCGAGCTTTTTAGGTTTGGCCATGTCGAGAGAATGGATGAGAGTCGAAAAACAAAGGAGATTTATTATAGAGTAGTGAATGGTGTGAGAGCAATGGGCAAACCGAGAGAGTCATGGGTGAATTTGGTGAGAGATAATCTAAAGAGAAGGAATATTAGGAGTCTTAAGAATAGGAGGGCGTGCATGAAGCAATCCATGTAACTTCAGCAAAACGGGTATGCATGGATAGGGCAGTTTGGATGAAATTATTCAAATATAGCTTTACACGATCTATTACCTAGAATACAAATTATTTGACAGTACCCACCCCGAAAGGAAACGGCGTGATGGGCGTGAACGTATGCATAACTGTGAGTAAATAAATGTATGCCTATAAAGTGTAGTCTTTCGTTCAAAAATTGAAGTACATAAAAAAGTATAACTTAAGGTATATCCGGATAAATAATTACTTAAGGTACAACCGGAAGCCATAACTTTTTAACAAGAGATATAAAGTACGAAATATCTTGCAAAACTCAGCTCAGAATGAACACTTATTCAGACAGTAAAATGAGGCAAGCAATGTCCCGCCGGAAGAAATAAACAAAAACCAATCTTCGGGTTGATGAATGTAAATGATGAGGTACACACTTTTAAAATCAGCGATTTTAAATTACGATACGATTTTAATTTAGTATTTAAAAAACGATGAAGTTGAATTTTGACGAAAAATCTTCCAGAGAGTAGTAGGCATTAATTACGGCAATAGTAGAAAATAGAGGGAAACAGAATCACGTCATTAACATGAACGCAACTTCGGGGCGAAGAACCATATGAAAGAAAAAAGAACTCATCTTAATGAATTCGATATGCTGATCACGTATTCTATAGTCACCTGAAATTTGCGTTATTTTAAAATGAACATATAGTCTGTCCGGAAAGTAATGAGACTGATATTTTCCCACCGAGCAGAACAACCGCATTGTGGCGCTGGCAGATGGGATGCGTTAAAGCTCTAGATTAGAAAAGTACGGACGTTTGTCCTCAACCAATGCCGACAACCGAGGCAATTGGGGCGAATAGGAGGCATTAGAACATTGTAGTATAGTATAAAACATCACAATTGATGGCACCACATGGCTCAAACTCGCTATAATGCTTGGAAATAATATATTTATTTCACAAATATAATTCTAAGAATAATTTTTTTTTCTCGCTTTTACGGTTACCGGCATACAAAATCATAGTGCAATAAAATATTCAAAATAGATGATCTTCTCAACTTCGGCTACATCCATCACAGAAATAATGCAATTTGCAGATGAACGACGATGAAGCTAGGTATTTATACATAGATTTCGTTAAGATAATGAATATATGTTTTTTCATTTGGTTCTTCGCACTTAAACAGTGTTCGTTTTAAGTACTGGAAAGGACTAGTAAAAACAGTCGAAATTAGGACTGGCCCATGATGCCAATGATCTCAGGCTCTTTTCTCACACGACAATGTGCGAAGAGATTTAGGAAAATACGACATGCTACCTATATCGGCAGTGATTGACACTTTGAAAAAGTGAAAATGATAGAAGTTAATAGAAGTAGGTTAGGACGAGGTGAGAAGGTAGTTAAGGGGAGGGAGAAAGTGATTTGAGCACGACTGGAAGGGGGATGTGGACTGTACTGTCAAGTCGGAGATAATGCGACGACAAAGGCAAAGATGGAAAATGAATATGGCAGGTCAACACGCAGATAAAAAAATAGAACTAAACCCCCTCGATGGCAGTAAACAACACCACCCCCACAATAAACTTCCACGTCCCCTCCCAAGGCCAGAGAATTAATGATAAGGCGGTAAACGACACGGACAATATGTCGCGATTCTCCCGGCTTGCTATTGGTTGATCTGGTGGGATTCCTGATGCACGGCGCCTGGCCTTTCCTTTGATCCACTTCTGAGCAGAAAGAGACAGAGAGAGACGTGAAGAGGAGAGCTTTGGGGGTGGGGGAGGGAGGAAGGGGATAAGATAGAAATGGGTAGAATCGATGATACAGCAATCCGGGAGATATTTCGCAATCTATAATCATTTTAGGAGGGTCAGAGCCACCGAAATTGCGACCGCTGCGCTGTGAAATAACTCGGACGGGATTCCACTCCGATGGCAGGTGTTGATCTCCCCAACGATCCCATGGCCAACAAATAATCCCAACCTGGACCCTCATTCATCACGGCAAATTCCTTTTCCTTCTCCCCTCAAACCCTTCGCTGAGTCTCCTTGCTTACCCGAGGAAAGGACGGGGGAAGGTCCCCATTCAAGCTAGTACTTTGCGATACCCGTATGAAATATCGAAATGCGATATAAATTTTGCGTCGCAAGAGACAAAAAATATTAGGCAGATCAGATTTCGACAAGTAATGTCGTCTACCAAATCATTCCGTTTCATCATCATCGTCAGTCGTCATAAATAAAAAATTGACATAGTGTACATATTTTCCACTTGAGTTATTTTTATACGTGCTACGCGTTAAAAAATATCAAATACGCCATTTAGGATGCCATGCGCATCTCGATATAAAGTCAGATGCATCGTGTTCCTTTGGCACATTGCATCATCATACAATTCTGTCGTAGCATTCTATTCACATTCAAGTCGTTCCTCCCATTGCATTGAATTCATTACTTACACGGTATTGAATGTCTACATTTTTGCTTTACAAATCCCAGACTATTCAATGACAATAAGTAATATCTCATCCTGCAAATTTTCGCAAAACGATGAATTGCATACAGCGGCAACGTATTATCGAATGCAATACGGCAATTATTTCGCATATATTATGTTTTAATTTCATTTGCATGCAAATAATCAATATCTATAAAACTGAAATTCTGATAGATTGAACGCTATAGACTTCAAAACCCCTTGATAGATTCGAAAATTTGACACACTTGTTCCTTGGGGCCTTGGCCATTTTAGAAAGGCCCAAGGGCCAAGCAACCAATTTTTATCCAATGTCTACTCCAATGAGAAAAGCACTATATTCGGTGCAGAGGTTTTTTTTTACTTTTTAAAATTATTTGCACACAAGAATGATTGGCTTGATCTGATTACTTGACTGGATTGATGATGAATGCCTTGGAATTATTATTTTAGGAGTGATAGATGA
This sequence comes from Pyrrhosoma nymphula, assembly GCA_963573305.1. Lineage (NCBI taxonomy): Eukaryota > Metazoa > Arthropoda > Insecta > Odonata > Coenagrionidae > Pyrrhosoma > Pyrrhosoma nymphula. The sequence goes on from OY754336.1 coordinate 69,111,118, forward strand.
CTGAATTAAGTTTTCAATTTTTGCATTCTATTTTCGTATTCTCTTTGTTTTTCACCAACATTTGAGTAATTGGCTCCATAATCGTCATTTTTGGCTCTATTTTAACAAAAGAAATTTTTACTTACTGGGTCACCGCAGCAGTAATCTTAAGTAAAAGGGAACTTAAGGCCGAGATCCTCAAGACTTCGGTTAAATGATCAATATAACTGAGTAACAACAATACTTAAGAAGGGGTATTTTTCATCCCAACCTCTACAAGTGTGGTTAATAACGGCTAAATTTCATACATATTTTACTCGTCATTTTGGGAGGATTAATTTAATCACATGCATAATTTCTCTTCTTCCCGTTGAAAGTTAACGAGCACCTTCTTCTAGTATATTATACTATCCGATGACACACGTAAGTCATCTCCCGGTTCCGTTGTATCTGAGAGTGATATCTCTCGAATATCGCACATCACCTTCGATGCATCGTGAAGTATCGCACAGCCCCACTCCGAACTTCCTCGCTCCCGAATCACTGCATGCCACCCTACGTTGCTTCCACCCGCCACTCCATCCCTAAAGGGAACAAAAAAGACCTTCCCTTCGCCGTCTTGCCCTTTAATCTTTTACGATCTGCGAGAAGCGACTCTTCGGATCCTCTCGAGAGCAAGCGCTGCAGCAGTTGAAGGGAAGATGCGTTTAGAGGAGGAGGCGAAAAATACGAGACCCCCCCACACGAACTACTGGTTCGTTTCCCCCCTTCAACTGTGTTTACCCCGTCCATCTTCCCCACGGCTGCAGTGGATGTTCAAGGGAGAGGTCTTAAAAGTCTCACAGCCAAGCAATCCGCTCCTTCACCGAGTCAAGGCGTTCTCGCAGGCGTAATTCCTGTTCCAGTGTGGCACTGACAAGCACAAAATATAGAACTAAAGAACGGAATTCCCTTTTACTCCGACCTGAGTCTCAATTGTATTTTTGTTCAACTATGGTTAACGCGAAATCCTAACGTGGGCAAGGGGCCATTGACGTGGCCCTAGATACCGCGAAAAGGAATTAAATAGAACAAGCAAGGAAGGTAGACTGTAGGTAGGTAGGAGTAGAAAGATTGACTTAATAATGCACCAATAGTGGTAGCTTCATTAACTTTTAATCAAACCTTTAATTAAACGTTTCATTTAAAATCCACAGGAGAGGAAGACGCTTTGGTAGCTTAACCAGTTAAAGTACTCGGCGCCAAAGCGAGGGATCCGGGGTCGAATCCTGACAAGGCGAATGATTTTTCCCCTGTGTAATATCGCCTTTCATTAACTTTATTGGGGTAAAGCGTAGTACATGTTGGTGATTACTCACCCCCTGCCACACACCCTTTAGGTGGCTTGCAGGAAATTATGTAGATGTAGGTTTAGAAAAAAGATGAAGAAATGAGAAAGTACCAAGATAGAAGCTTAGATAGCTCAGAACAGATATTAAATCTAGAGTCAATAATACGTCACCCTACTAAACTCTAAAAGCTTAGCCGTAAATCTGCAGATTTAAAGAAATCATTTGACTCAGTTGGTAGGGAAACCTAAATAAAATAATCCGAGAGTATGGTGCTAAATCTAAATTAGCGTTTCTAATCCGTGAAATATACAGACATTAACTTGTAAGTAAAATTTACGGGGGCAACATGTAAACATTTCCAAATAAACACAGGCAAAGCGATAGCTTACCGCCCACCCTTTTCAAATGTGCCTTCGGAAAAAATAGTGAGTACTTGGATTGAAATAATAAAGGCATTTCGATAACACAGCAGCTCAATTGCTTTTAATCTCTTGTGCTATGTAGCTGTTATTGTCCAATCTTCACAACCGTATAAGATCATAATCCAACTAGACATATGTTCAAGCAAATTACATTCTTATTCCAGGTTTGAATTATTGGCTGCTAGCAGACTCTCCTGCACTGGAATGTCTTCTTTGCTAGGGCTCACAATAACTTTTTTGCTTCTTCCATCGCTGGTGACCCTAATTCCCATAGGTATAGCAAAATGTTTACACATTCGCAGACTTTCACTGCCCAAGTATGACGATAGCTCAGAGTAGTTCATTCCTTCCGCTATAATTAACATTAATTACTATTACTTAAGCTCTTTTCCACACAGTTCAGCATTACCGACAGATCTGTCTCTTCTTTCAGAATTCTGTTCCTTTAGTCAATTAAATTTTCCTGCATACATGATGTCGAGAAGTTATGTCGAGTTTTTCATGCTATCGGTTCACCAAATAATAAATGTAAAAAAAAAGTCAAGGGCGAAATAAATTGTATCGACCATGACTTTTCGAGGTTTGTATAAATATCAATTGAAAACTATATCTAGCATGTCTGAAAAATGCTCTGGTCGTTATTTAAGTTAACACATCCCGAAGACTGAGTGGAAACGAATAAACAACAGTGCTCTGGACCCAATAGTCTCTCACGCGAGTAATTACCTTAGTTTTCGCATGACCGGAGAAGAAAATTAATCGTTTTGATTGGGACGATGGATCAACTCCAGGCAAGATTAACACACAGACCACCGACGGGATTAAAAAATAAATTCCCATCTTTTACCGGCTCGTTCCACGACCATTCCATTATTTCATCACTTCCCCTCAGACGTGGTCAATATTAATCCTTAGAGATGCTCACAAAAGATCGATATATCGAATATTACATATTTTTCGAGCGAAACTTTATAATTATTTAATGATATTTTTTAGCTAATATATTGCAATGAATATATGAAAATATGCATATCGAACAAATTTGAGAGCATGTTGCTTTATATTTTTTTTTAAATATAAAGCAACATGATCTTCTTTGAACTACGTCCTAGACATGGTGGAAGGTCTTGTGCTTTCCAGTGATCCCTAGAGCTGGACTGGCAGGAGCAAGTACTATTGCTCCTGGTAGGGCCACCCATGCCAGATAGGTCGAAGGGTAGGAACCAGACGAAAGGTAATTCCGTGATGGTGTCACGTTAAGATTACCGTTGAGTGGCGTGGGAATACCTCTCAGCTATCACTTCCCAGAATATGAAAGTCATTCAAAGAGAATTGATTCCTAGCAACTACGGGACGCCGCGCCGCCCGCTAGAGCGGGTGTCGTGCCCGGCAGCGGGGGAGGCAAGGCCTCCGCGGTCGTCACCACACGAAATACTTGCACAGCAGCATCATCATCGGCGGATACAAGGGATAGGAGGGAGAAGAAAAAGAAAAAGAGAAAGAGGAGGAGGAAAACAGCGGTAAAAATAGGAAGTTGGAACGTAAGGACCATGATGAGGGCCGGGAAGCTTGAAAATATTAAACGGGAAATGGAAAAAGGAAAAATAGATGCTTTGGGATTGTGCGAGGTGAGATGGAAGAATTGCGGAGTATTGGAGTGATAGCTACAGGGTAAGCTATAGTGGTGGAGATGAGAGTCAACGTGGGGTAGGTATGGTACTGAACACAAAATTGGGGCTTAGGGTGGTAAACATTGAACAGGTGAGCGATAGAATACTAGTGGTAGAAATAAAAGCAAGCCCGCCGAATTTCGTACTGGTCCAGGTATACATGCCAACAAGCAACCATAGGGAGGAAAAGGTAGAAGAGTTGTACGAGTAAGTAGAAGAAATAATTAGAGAAGTACCGGGAAAAAAACCTGATAGTGATGGGTGACTGGAATGCAGTGGTGGGGGAAGGGAGGGATGGATTAGAAGTGGGAGGGTTTGGGCTAGGAAAAAAAATGACCGCGGTGAAAAGGCAGTTGAATTTTGTAGAAGAAATTAATTAGTAGTGACAAAAACTTGGTGTAAACATCACCACAGGCGTAGGTACACATGGAAAATGCCGGGTGATACTGGGAGATACCAAATTGATTATATAATGGTAAGACATAGATTTAGGAAGTGTAAATAACTCGCGTAGCTATCCAGGGCTGGATGCGGACTCCGATCATAATTTGGTGATGATGAAGTGTGAAGTTAGATTCAAAAGGCTTTGTATAGGTAGGAAGATAAAGAGGTGGATCCTTGAAGTATTGAAAGGGTTAAAAAGGAGGGAATACCAAGAGCTGGTAGAAAATAACATAGTTGAAGCAAAGCGGATGGGAACAATAGAGAGAAGATGGGGGATTATAAAAACAGGAATCGCAGAAGCGGCAGAGAAATCATGGAAAAGAAGAGGGTTAGAAAGCAGTGGGTTACGGAATAAATAATAAAGAAAATGGAGGAGAGAAGGATATGGAAAAACGACAACACCGATATAGGCAAGAGGAAGTACAAGGAATTCAATAATAAACTCCGGCGAGTGACCAATCGGGCAAAAGAAAACTGGTGGAAGGAACAATGCGAGGAAATGGAAAAGCTGCAGAAGGAGAGGGAAGTGGGCGCTTTGTACGCCAAGGTGACTATGTTATCGGGTGGTAAGAGAGGGCAAACGATACAAAAGGTTAAGGAAAAAACAGGGAGGATATTAATCGAATAAGAAGATATCCAGGAAAGGTGGAGAGAATACGTAGATGAACTATATGACAGCGAGAATAAACCCTTGAGTCTAGATCTAGAGGATGTAGAAACAATAGATAAGGATAACCTACGACCAGAGTTACTTGACAGCGAAATAGAGAGGGCATTAAGAGAGATGAAGGGTAGAAAAGCAGTGGGAACCGATAACCTACCCTCGGAGCTACTGAAGAATCTAGGTAGTAAGGGGAGAGAATCCTTTTTCGAACTTATTCGCAGGATCTACGATGAAGGAGTATGGCCAGAGGATTTCGTGAAAACAGTATGAATACCTATCCCGAAGAAGAAGAAAGCGTCAGAATGGAAGGAATATAGAACAATCAGTTTAATTTCGCACGCGGCAAAAGTTTTTCTCAAAATAATAAATGGTTGGAGAGCAGAGCAAACTACTATTTAGGCTATGACCAATTTGGGTTCAGGAAGGGAAGGGCCACCAGAGACGCGATTGCGGTAATGAGGACACTTATAGAAAGAAACATAGAGTATAATCAGGATGCTTTCGCTTGATTTGTGGATTAAAAAAAGGCGTTTGACAGAGTAAACTGGGAGAAACTAATGCAGATATTGGGGAAAATAGGAATAGATTGGCGTGATAGGAGACTCATCCGAAACTTATATATGGGGCAGAGGGCTCAGGTGAGGGTAGTTGATGGTGAATCAGGGTGGGCAGTTATAGGTCGCGGGGCACGGCAAGGGTGCCCGTTGTCGCATTTGCTTTTTAAAAACAATGCTGAGGATATGGTAAGAGAGGCATGGGATGAGCTAGATGTGGGAATGAAAGTAAGAGGCCAGCGGACAAAGTCAGATTCGCAGACGACCAGGCGTTGGTCAGTCAGTCATCGATAGGATTGCAAACTTTAGTAGATGCATTGGAGAAGTAGTGCGAGAAATGAAGATTAATCATAAGAAAACAAAAGTAATGAGATTCTCTATGACAAAGAAAGCGAGGCTGGTGAGGCGAGTAGGAAGTCACAAACTGGAGCAAGCAGAACAATTTAATTACTTGGGTAGTACGATAGGAGAGGCAGGACATAGTAGCAAAGACATTAGGAGGAGAATAGCGCTGGCTAAGGAAGCGTTCAATAATAGAGGATAGCTGATGACGGGGACCTTAAGTAAGGATGTAAAAAAGAGGCTGGTGAAGAGCTTGATATGGAGTGCGGCGTTGTATGGGGCAGAAACGTGGGAAGAAAGGAAGACGAAAATAGGCTGAAGGCTTTCGAGATGTGGGTGTGGAGGAGGATGGAGAAGGTGCGTTGGACGGAAAGGAAGACAAATGAGGAAGTGCTTGACATGGTGGGCGAGGAGAGGAAACTTATAGATGAGATTAGGGGAAGACAGGGTAGGTGGCTGGCAGGGGTAATGAGGGACGAAGGTTTGCTGAAGGCCGTGATAGAGGGTAGGATGTTGGGTAAGCGGGGAATGGGAAGAAAGAGAATAGGTTTTATGGACGGGATGAAGAAAGGTAGGACTTATGCTGATATGAAGAAAGAAATACTAGAGGTAGAAAGGGCACGGCACGTGTAAAAGTCCGTTGGATATTCTCTGACTTTCATCATAACCTACCTCTAACCGGTAGATTACTCTAATGATGATGATAGCAACATGCTTTACTGCGCTTCCCTTAGACTACAACCTTTACGCGGTGGAAGTGCTGGTGCGTTTCAATGACCCCTAAAGCCGGACTGGTGGAACCAAAAATAATTGATCCTGGCAGGGCCACCTGGCATGCAGATAGGTGTAAAGGTAGGAGCGAGACGAAAGGTAGTTCACGTGATGCTATCACGTTTAAAATGTCACTGGGTCTTTCGAGCAATTTACACAGAAAGTATTTAAATACTTATTTTTTTTGTACTGACCCGGCCATTACAACTACCATTCACATTCAAATACCACATATTCAATATTTTTAATTTAATATAATGTAAGTGAATAAAAATACTTTTGATATTAACGATATCACTGTTCGATATTGCATTCCGATATGTGCAACACTCCACTAAAATAGTACTTGATAGCTGCACTAAGAGCTTCTCTGTACTTGAAATTAAAATGTAATTAGTATTTTAATACCCTAGGTGATTTATTTGTAAACTATAGATTACTGCTAAGCAACAAGTCACCTGAACTGTGCTGCGATGCATATTTTGATCTTATTAAAATTTAAGGAACATCAATTGGTATCTAATACTTTACAATTAACAGCAATTAATACAGGACTTTAAAATTTATCAGTTAGGAATGGTTGGATGAGAGAGAAAAATCCAACTAAAATCGTTTTATCACAAGACATTCAAATTAATGTGAGAAAGACGTGTGTATTGAAAAAACATATCAATCATTAGCATCAGCATCAATAAATCAGCAATTATTAGGAATAGAGGTAAAGTTTTGCGCTGTCAGTATAAAAAAATACTGTCAAAATCAAATAACTTTCATTTTACGCTCATGATAGTGTACAGGTATAATAAAAAGTGAAGACATATAACAAATGTAAATATATTCTACAGCAAAAATTATTATAATGTTTGGTTTGCGTGAGCGTACGTATTCTTCTGGGACTGCTGAATTAATAAGTTAGTTTTTTTGTAATTAATTAATTTTTGATGCACGATTTTACAGCTTTGCTTGCCCCAAGACCTTACACAGATATTTAATCTGGGACCCGATGGCAGAAGTGCAGCGCCCTATCAACAGGGATACAGTTCCAACAGAGATCCAAATAGGGGCTACAGAATCAGTCATTTGAGAAAAAAATACTAGTAGAATTTAGTGATGGTGATTACGTATTGACGTACTTCTCCCTGTTTTGATGCTAGAATCACTAATTCGGTTAGCTTCTCCAAAACCGATCTTGGACATATTATGTGGAGTTTTAACAAAAAGTACACATACGGTGCTGGGTAAAGTAAGGTGTAATTGTACAGTAAGCTCTCAATTATCCTAGTTCGGATTATCCGTACTACTCTCTCCTCCATACACCTCAAAGTTTCGATAGTATCTCAATATTAAAGATAAAAATAAATGCTTTGAAGTTTCGATATAATTAAGAAGTATAAGTTTTGAGAAATATCCGCTTTCATACAGCCTAAAATTTTCATTACGAAATCAAGAAAATTGTTTGCGATTCTTTTCGCAATTCAAGACGTTTTTTTGTCTGTTATATTAAACGCTTAGCCGGTTTCACTTTCATAATTCGCAACCTATTTATAAGTTTTTGATTTTGCAGTACACAACCATACACATTTTCTGTGTTTTTTTTATTATCTGTGCTTCATTATCCATCCATTAGCACGGGTAAACGAGAGTTTACTGTGTTTATATTTGATACCCTATTCTGGGATTTTGTAACATCTTACGCGTCCTAACTAAATGCTATGAAAAAATAATTCATTTTAGCTATTTCAATTTAGATCTGAGAATTGATAAATCAGGTTTTGAAAATAATAATTGTAGTGTAGTGAGCCTCGTAGTAATTCTTTCATCTTTTTCATGATACTTCTCTTTTCTCTTCCATGGAATATGCTAGCGCAACTAGTACCAAATTACCTCCCCTTATATCCTGGACGCCCAGCCTCACGTAAACACGAACCATATAGCAAGAAGGGGCCACCCCTTGCCCGCCCACCGGACCACGGGCCCTCATCACACCGTCCGCTCTTCAAAACCACTCCTTCCCTCGTTTCAATCCAAACGCGTCCAATTAACTCTCGATTCCCTCTCCCCCCCGCCTCACCGCCGTCCCAAGAGACGCCCCTCCCTACTTTCCCACCACCCTCTCATTTATCCATTCGCTCCATCCTTTCCCTCTCTTTCCCTCCTTAGCCACCACCTCCCCTGGATGAATTTTCCCGCACGGCCTAGCCAACAGAGAGCCAAGACCCCTCCTCACTCATGGCTCCCACAGCCTCAACCTCATCCCTTTAGGGGTGACTGGCCTCCCCCGCAATTACCCGTTCCCTTTCTTTTTTTATTCATCGTGCGGTTAGCGAGGGTCTCGAAAAATGGCATTATATATCTACATTTATTGAAAGTCGGCCCAACTGGGCATTTCTCGAGTGCGAGTTTAATTAGGACGCCACGCTTGGTGACAACTGGTGATGTTTAACGCAAGGGTTAGCGACAATACGCAAGATTTAAGTACTGAAGTAATACGGTACAATGTACCGCATTACTTCAGTACTTAAATCTTGCGTACATGCAGACATGTACCGGGTACATGTCTGCAGTTATAGTTACTGTGAGAGATGTATGATTTAGCTTAATATTTAATCACAGACATGCGGTCTTGCAGACCGCTACACTTTTTTTAATATGGTTTATCGTCCATCCTTTCCTCGTTTCTAAATGCTCTGATATTCAGTACCTTCATTAGCTTTTAGTGCCTTAATTAGATTTAGCATGTGTAAAAGAAATTACTAGGTAATATTCCATTGGAGTTCTTTATTCCTTAAGTCATTTTCACGTTGATGGTCAAGGTTACCTTGACAATGACACAAAGACGTTGAAATCGATCGGGAATAAAGAACTTCAGAGGAATACAATCAAGTGATATATTTTCTGCACACTAAACGCAAAAATAATCCACAGAGTCACCAGCCTACTTCAACTTAATTGTAACTAGATACTGCTTCACAATTTGATCACCTGCTTCTCAGTTTTTCTAAGGCTGTTTTCCGAATAAATCAGTCTGACGCTACCCCACGGTCTGTCAGGTCGCATGTGTGTTATTATATAAGTGTTTAACATCATATCGTAGCAGGTATTTGTTGTTCATTAATTTCTTTTTTATTAACCTTTCCACTTGTTTTATTTACGTGAGTCTTAAGTTTTGTAAATACCGTTAAAAAATTATCTGATTTTCATGTATAATAATTAGGGACCTTTGAAAAAAAACATTTAAATTCGCTGTTTACCAACAAATAAATGTATCTTTATATAAAAACAAATAAGGTGCTTTTTTAAGTATACCATTTGCAAAAACGAAAAATACATGTTTATTTAGCGAAATATTTGCCATTTATGACAAGCTGTCTGCGAGGCCACATGGTTGCGTTAAGTTTGCAAAAAACACTCTCTATGGTTACGGGAAAATTAATGGATTTCCAGATGTCTTTCCAAATCGTTGCTGGTGACTCAGCATTTGAATGCGTTCATCAGTAGATCATCCATTTTTAATGTAGCACATATAAAAATAAAGGTGGTGTGGACAAAGTAATGATTCTAGGTGAGCTATAACAGAACTAACCTCCTAATTCCCAATTGAGCATCATCACGAGTCCCTGGATTATGACTGTAATCACTTTTATTCTTTGTTTTGGCTCGGTTAAAGTGAAGCACTTGTATGTACTACGGCCCACGAGGATTTATAGACTCTAAATTACAATTCTTGAATTTATTTTATCACATAAAAAGGTGCCAACGGTAAAAAAATTATCGCTGAAGGTAACGATTACTGATGACATTAGCGGAATTTACTACAAACAACTTTTATTCAGTTTTCGATTAGTTATTTCCATAAATTGCATAGGTAATACGAGATTTGTGCAATGAATATTTTCATTACTTCGATCTATCACCATTCAAAGAGAAGACTTTTCGTAACTCAAATATACTTTGAGTGAATAAATACCAATCCGAGTCATTATTATCATCGCCATAAACGTCAGTTTCTAAACTGGAGCACTGGTAGATCCTGCTACCACTTATCAAACGCATTCAATATGGAATGAGAAGGGGTAATGACTGAAGCGAAATCCGGTGACGCAAAGACAATTTAGAGACATAGATGAAGGGATCGTTCGCTAACAACCAACCTTTAGACTAGTGATGCGAATCGACCATGCATCGCGCAATGGAACTATCAAAAGTGCGGGAACGCAACGGATCAAGTTGACCGAGCCATTTAGCTCACGAGTATAACAACGGCATTAATGGCAAAATACAGTCAGGAAATTAAAACCTCCGTTTATCCTAAAACAGATGTTCAACCAGTTGCTATTACATTTCCGAGGGGTCTCCAGATACAAATAGGCCAACATATAATTCTTAATCTCGACTGAAGGGCCGTCAGGCGCAAAACTAAATTAATTTGACAAAGAAATAGTAATACAAGCCATAAGTCAAACATGGAGCATTTCGGAAGAAAAATCAGGCAAAGTTATTTTAAAAATCTACTGCAACTAAATTATCACTATCGAAGTGAACTGCAATTATGTAGTTGACAATGAAACGGCTTTGAAAAACGGGCGTAGAGTTTCCATATCACTGGACTACGAGGAATTTCCAATTATTTCTGCCGATATTAAAAAAATTCAATTTTCGTCGATAAGCCACTTCCATCAGATAAAAGATATGCACTAAATAAGAACACGATGAATAATTCTACTCATTAAAAACGACTAAGGTCTTCAAACGCATTTTAACTCTAGTCGATGGATATACCTGGAAATTAGTTCACTGAAATAAATAAAATCTTTCGAGAAAAGTGTCCGCATGAATTGAAATGAATATGAAATTTCACGAGTGATACATAGAAATTAATTTTGGCCAAAATGGAATAAGTGTTCACGTTTCATCCAATTTTCCACTGATTGCACTTTTCCATTATAAATAGACACTCTGTAGCACACTCATGGCACATTAACATTGTTGATTGAAGTCATAGCTGGTGAAATATAGATTCGAAATACCAAGAAATGATTTTGGAAGAATAAAAATGAAGGTAGAAAGAGAGTCAAGGGTATTAGAACCCCATAGTATTTAAATAGCATCTAATTGAAAGACAGCAAGAAGTTGCGAAGATCCGTGCGTCACGCGGAAGACAAGCACCGTGAAATTTTCATAGTCATGCGTACAGTCCAACTTTTCGAAGGCTCTACTTCAGCCTATCAAGAATAATTATCGTCATCAGTCGGTGAGTTTTGCTTCGCAGAACTTCTACCTTATTTATGAGAAATTCCAGCTAAGTGAAGCAAAAGTTAGCGTGTTTAATTTATGAAGGTTTAAGGCACAGTTTTCGTGCGTACCTGTCATTCTTATTTCACCCTCAGACACATTAAGAAGTAAGGAGAAGGTATTTTTTAGCGCTAAATATAAGCGATACATGATACAAAAGAATGATGAACGACTCACGCCGTTTTATGGCCCGAGGGAAAATAAAGCTACATTTTGAAAAACGTAAAGCCGGATTATGCAATATAGTAAATGTATGAGAAATAGATGTACAGTGAAATACAACATTCCATGAATAAGGTAATTACTGACTGAACGAAGGATAAGGACTCAAGTGCACCACTTTTTTACAGGAACTCCCATACTAAAACCTTTATTTTTCACTTGCATCAACAACCAGCAATTCGCCGAAGCGGCGTATGGCACGGAGTGTTTGGTCACCAGCCAAGAAAAGGGGAGAAAATAGGATGAGGAAGAGGACAGAGGTGAATTACACGTGAACAGAGTGTCTTAGCTTGTCGCTCTATTTTCTTTTTTGTCACTAATGGTGCGAGGAAAGAAAAAAGTTTTCGAATCTAACGGTTAAGTTATCAATCATAGCTGAAAATAAGTACAAAATAACAGAACTGGCCAAAATACTTATACAAAAAGCAAATAAAGTAGGATTACAGGTAAATCAAGTACAACAAATTACATGAAAATAAGCAGACACGAAGATGGAGGGGACCACTTAGCAGTACTCAATTATAAATTAATGAAAACAAACCAGTTCAAGTACCTAAAGGTAATAATAACTAACGATAACAGAGAAGAGACTGAACCCGACTTGCAGTAGCAGACAGAACCTATTGGAGCCTGGTAAAGTTCTTTTAAAATACATTTTTATCAGAAAACACAAAAATAAGGATTTATAAAACAATATCCCAACCTTTAATGCTATATAGTTATGAAATATGATCTTATAGAAAAAAAATCACCGAAAAGTCTCATGAGATTTGAACATTAAGTATTACAAAGAATATTTGGACCTATTAAAGAGGGAGACACATGGAGGACAAGAAAAAAATAAAGAAATTAATAAAAAGAGCCAAATAAAGTAGGTTTAGTTAGAAATAGAAGATTAAGATGACTTGGCCACGTTTAACGGGGAAGTGAAAATAAAATGATGACAAAAGTATTAAAAGGAAAGCAGGAAGGTACAAGACCGGTAGGAAAGCCAAGAATGTGCTGGAGTGATGAAGTAAAAAAGGACCTGAGGTAAATGGGAGGTCAATTTGACATGGCAAAAGGCAAGAGAATATGGAAGATCTTGGTTGGCAAGGCCAAGGACCATCAAGTTATCAGTGGACACAGGAGTAAGTAAATATCAGTTAAACAATGTATCTCTCTTATTTTGTCGCTTCTATCAGTCAATCTGATATTATGACCTGAATTAAATATCGATAAATATAACACGTAATCACAACTATATCCCCCGTGCCTTACTGAAACCAGCCTATCTGAATTTTCCAAGTAATTTAAGCCTAGCGTACCTTAAAGCGGTTATTTGCATAATAGTCTAAAATCAATGGCATACAACAGTATAGCGACCTGGGAAGTCTTTTTCAACATAAAGAATTAACACTGACCTCCACATTCACTATATTCCATTGCCATAAGCCTCCGTCCATTTAAACATTCATCCCGAAAGATGTTAGAAAAATTCCACACCAATTTAGGAAGATTTATTTACTTGATATGTTAGAATAAAAATGAATAAAAATGAAAAGGAACAAGAGCTTTAAAAATAACATAATATCCCTTTAAAATATTTGTAAAGGAGAACCTGGCACCTCTATTAGTGCAGGAGAAAAAAAAGGAAACGAAAACAAAATCTGGCGAAACACGGAATCCGTGGAATGGTGAGGTGGGAGTAGGGTGAGAGGAACGAGGGCGGAGAAGAGGGATAAACTGATACAGCATCCAGGGACGGAATGGAGACTTGTAGCGACCTCCGCGAATTTGACTCCGCGGGTGTATCACGACAGAGACGCGAAAAGAGAAAGGAACTGGGAATGTTCTTGCCGCTCAAGTTCCTCCAGAGGGAAAGGAGCACTCGAAATGCTTTGCGGAAGAGAGGAAAATTGGATTGGGTTGGGCGGAAGGGTCCCGACCGAAGCGACAACTGGAAAAAAAGAGAAGGGCTGAGAACAAAGAGGAAAATGAGTCCGGAACGACAAGAAATAAGAGGAAAGGATTTGAATGCGAAAACAAGTGCGGATGAGGATACGATGCGACTTAGGAGGCAAGGAGGACAGCCGGGTGAAGAATGTTGACCTCTCAAGACTTTTCTTTCCCATGACAGATCTTAGCAAAATCCTGTAGAAAGTTGGACAATTAGCGTAAATCAAAGTTTTTATCTCAGAGTTTGGTTTAAGACTACTTTAGAAAGATTAGACGCTTGCCGACTTGTATGAATACTTTCGAGCTTAAAGACTACGTTCATAATAAGATGCAAATGAAAAGTGATGTATCAGGCGTGAGGTGGTGGAATTGGAACATGGATGATTTACAAACATTTTCCATGGAAGGTACTTTTATTCCGACGTCGTTTTCAATGTACTACATAACCCAACGATACCCATACTGATACCAGCATCAACCCTCTCTTTAGTCCCCCCATTTAAATCTGCATATGAGGTGACACTTATTCTCGACCTTTACACCAGAAGATGATGATCGATACATCGAAATCACGGGCGGAATGAATGTGTTTACCAATGAAAAAATTGCCAGTAAATTTTTCATCCGTTGAGATAAGCTTCCTGCAGAACTTCACTTATTTCCCCTAAGAATCGACCTTTCTGCAAAGAATCGACCCATTGTAGCTGAGAATAAACGACAACTGTGCTAGTTTTATGTCAAAAAGTACAATTTTCAGAGCTATTCTAGCATTCAGGCAATTCGTGAATAAAAAATCTCGAGTAAAAGCAGTGTATGACTTAATCTATTATTTGAATCATGCTCAAACCATTAATTGCATTCATTAGTAACATACTGTTGAAGGATATTGAACGAATGTTATGTAGTTATATTCCTAAATATAGGAGAATCAACTAGATTATATTAAGATAGCCGGTTAGTTAAAATATGCCAAATTTTGGCTTAAAACATCAAGGTCATAAACTAAAAGATTATCTAGATTTACCGTGATACTCATTGCACTGCGTGCATCCCGGTATTTTATACACTTATTTAAAATATGATTGACTCTTAGAAGAGCTATTTATTTAAGAAAGTTAAATACAGTCATAACAAGGCTTTCGTAATAGATTCATTGGACTTACGCTCGATATTTTCACACCTCTAGTGCACCTTCTTTCTCCCTTATGCTATTATCCCTCTCTCATTCTGTTCTTCCACCACAGAACTTACACGCGGTGGTTCACTAAGAAGCTCTGACCACATGAAAGGAACAACCTCAAAGGAAAATTACATCACATTTCGGTGTGCCGAGGAGAGGGATACGATTAAGAAGTTTGGGGTGAAAATAGTTCAACGTTTATTGTGGGAAGGATAATACGACTGGGGAAAGAAATTACTAACAAAGATCTCGTGCTAGTTTGGTTGAAGTCAAGTATGTCTTAAAGCAAGCGTGGAGTTATTCAAAGCCAATGCACGGAATGCTCAATTCTGAGAAACAAAATTAACGCAAGGAAGGATATCAGAACCGCGAGAGAGAGGATTTATTGAGGTGCATGAAGAGGATCACCTGAAGCGTAATCAGCGCATTATTCCAGGAGAAATCGGTACACAAATCGTCGACAAACCGCCTCGTCTCTGTTAATATTATAATTTAATTGCACCATGAAAGTAGTAAAACCTTCATCATCTTAATCTGATTACCTACGAAGTCAGTAGACAGAGGGATGAAAGGGGAAATGTCAGGCAAATACCGATTATTATGTTAATACTGCAAATAATACAAAACAGATAATCCTGACTCCAAAGGCATCAAAGATCTCACATTTACTAATCAACTACACTCATACAGCGAGCTTAGTGCGATTAAGGAGATGCACGCAAGTTCCAAAAAAGTTTCAAGATGGAGTATGAGTTAATCAAAAAGGTACACGTTGAAGGGAAGTATAATACTACCAGCAAATTCAGAGTTTCCTACCAATATCTCAGTTTTCCTCAATTAATATAGCGAGCATTCTCGCTCTGAGTTGGTCCGGACCGGCCCATAGAGATATCTGTTTCTCCAGGCGATGAACGAACAAGCAGCTGGCACCGCCTCACTGAATACGACAAAATTCACAGTAGTTTCAAGATACTATGTATGTACATATCATATCTAAATTCGTAGGATACGAGGGACAAGATATTTTCAACGAATTTATAGATTGAAACTAAGCTTTCCACGGGGTGTAATTAGTGGAGCAGCTTTCGGGCGTTCCTCCGCGTGATGTTCATGCTCAACAACAGTTTCTCCAGCCATCCTGCTGACGTTTTCAGGTCTGAATTCGCCAGCAGGATGGCTGGAGAAACTGTTGTTGACTATGGACATCACGTGGAGGAACGCCCGAAAGCTACCCACGAATTTCTAGATTATTAGAACACTATCAAAACAAGCTTACTGAGAAAAACTTGGTGGGTTTTAAGGGTTTATGAGAAAGAGGAACTCTACAATGTCCGCTGATTGTTTTATTTTCTACGATAATGGTTTCCTCAAAAGTAACATCAGATCCCGATGAAGTCACCTTTAACAAAAACATTAACAACTTAGCCGTAAACCGAATATGATATGAAAAAGAATTACTGTTCAAGCGGTTTATCTATTGGAAAAGGATGTAAAGTTAGTTATACTTGATGACATTCATAAAATCTCGAAAACAATCGCATGCCAAATATAACAGGTATAAAATTAGATAATAATTTCCAGGATATGAAAATATCTTTGCGCAAGAATATATGCTCAAGATATTTTATGAAAAAATGTAACAAAAATAATGATGAAAAATTTTCATTGAACTATAAACATTATAAATTCTGTCACATACCAATTTACATACTATAACACCTGCATACTTTCAGAGCTTTCAATACGTATATGCACAATTACTTTCCCAATTACAAAACAATCATTTATCTTTTTTCAATGATTTAATTACCTGTAACATATTACAGTTTTTCATAAGATATTTCCATTTTCAATTATTTAATCTAACAATATATTTTCAAATACATTTACCGATGCTACTTTTTTTTATTACCAAGTAATTCTCCCTACAATAGCGGGAATCGCCGAGTGGTACTTCATTCCTATTCTCTTCGTATAAAAGATTTCCACGGAGGCACGTATGAAAGTTTCTTATGCCAAGGTGGTGGTAAAACTTTTCATCTCTGGGTGGCTACGACTAGGGATTCAACAGATAATTCGGATAAGTCAGCGGCATAGTCATATTGGATAAAAAATGCAGTACTACACTCCGTCTTCGCAGAAAAAGACAAATAGAGGTGGGTAGAAAATAAGAAGGGCAATACATGATAAGCGCAGTGGTGTCGCCCGGACGGAGACAAGGAGAGACTGAGAGAGATGAGGGAAGGAGATGAAGGAACGAGAGAAGAGAGGAACGAGAGAATTAAAGATAGGGAGAGAGGAAATGGGACACCACGACGTGAGAGGGGAAATAGTAAGTAGATTACAGGTGCGAGTAGAGGGGGGGAGAGCGGGAGAGTAGGCAGGGAAAGGGGGTAACGGGACGAGAGGGAGGGGATAAAAGGAGATAGGGTGAGGGACGAAGAGGAGAGGAAAGGAGAAAAGTAAGGGTTGGCTAGGGTGACAGTACATGAGAGTTCGGGATAGCAATGAACGTAGTTCATAACGAATAGTCTACAAACATCGATGTTTCGAATCCGATATCAGATTTTTCAGGATCTCCACAATCACATCTACACCACGCTACAAGGCCAGGTTCTTGATTGAGTTTACTCCTTAGCCTTCCCTGGAAAATGCATGACATTGCGATTGAAAAAGTTCAACAGATATCAAGGAAAGTATTCCTCAAGCCAGGAAAGCATCCATTATGAAGAAACAACAATAGACTTCAAAGAAACTAGCATCACCAATTACGAAGAAGTACCTCAACTCATTTGCTTGGAGGGTTGCGCTATATGGCTCAGAGGCATGGATTCATGGCAAGCTGGAACAGATAAATGTAGAGGCTTTTGAAAGTTTGTGCTGAAGGCGGATGCTGAGAATCAAATGGACGGACAGAATCGGAAACGAGGAAGTTCGCAGAAGAACAGAAGACGAGAAAACTATACGGTGCGCTATCAGGAAGACAAGGTCGAGATGGATAGACCTCACTTTGGGACACAACGCAACTGTGAGAAACAGAATAGAAAAAAATAGAAGGGAGAGCCGCATAAGGACAAGGAGGTTAGAAAAGAAATGGAGGCGACATACCACTTGATTCTTGAAGCCAATTCAGCCATTACAGTCGGCACAATTTAGACCTTCCTCTGGCTTACGTGTCCGGCGGTCGCTTTCGATTTCCGTCAAATATAAGTTAAAAACCACAGACCAGGCGATGTTTTTTGCTGGTTAGGCAACACCTACTCGGCACAAAATCCTTCCCAAGCACCCCTATTCTTGCTTCATTTTCGCTCATGAGCTTTAACGGTCATGCCTACTGCATTTCATTTTAACCTCCTTGCATGAGGACGACCTAGGGACAAATAGACCTAGAATAGTACATAGAACAACTATTAAGAGATATAAAACAGAAGGGCTAGCTAGCTAGCTAGCCATAAAGGAGCTAACCGGGGATGGGTAGCATGGAGAGCAGCAATAAATTAAACTCAGGGTCGAATGACATATGATGATGGATAAACTACATCGACATATGTACCAACCTACGATCCGTCACAAGAGCGCATGGCAGGAGGTGTTAGGACAGCAGCCACCGAAAGGAGAGGGGATACGGGAAAATATATCGATGAAGGAAGGGGCGGCAAGTGAAAACTATGATGGCGGATCAGCGTCTCACATCGTTTTGTTTCAGTCACCGAGCTCGGTAAGAAATGATTCTTACACTTATCGGTGTAACAGTCTCTCTCCCTTCTTTTATCAATTTTATCAGTCTTACAGTGACTAAAAATGTAGTTTGGTGGTAAAACATTGTCCTCCGTGTCCAATCGTGAGATCTGACAACAGATGTACAAGTATTACTTGTGATATCCTTTCTAGTTATTCCGTTCATTTTAAAAATCTGATGTTTATTTTCAAGTCGTCACTGTGGACGCTTGTTTAATTGTTTGGCGTACCTATTAAAACAAATAATTTCAGGCCCAACTTTGTACGTAGTGTTGTAATAAACGGAAATACCGCCGAATTGCTATTTCTTGGCTGAAATGATGTGACATAAGAAACGGAAGTATTTTTTCGCTGCATTCGCAAAAAAATTATAAAAGATCATCTCGTTCCTTATCTGTAGTTGATGGATACAGCCGATTCTTTGTGGAATACCATAGAATTTTTGAAAGGGGATATAATAACTGAATCTTAGCAATCCACAGGTTTTGACTGGTTTCGCAATACTATTACAGAAATAAGTTTCCATTTCCTAAATTTGCTTACTTCAGAAGATGCCACAGTGCAGAAAAACTAGTCAAACCATATGTATAAAAAATAGAGGATTACTAAGTTTGAAGAAATATTATTCTCTTTGAAAAAGTTTCTGTATCACGTAGGAATGATAGACTGGTGATAAGAAAATTCTAACATCGGCTGTTGATGGCTGAATTTTTACCAACAACGATGGCGAGACTTTGAGGGTCTATCGGTGTCGACTATCGGTATTTTCTTTCGATTCTCCCTTCCCCCATATTGAGTAAGCTGAGAAGCCAAGGGAGGTCGAGAATCCGACCACGATGGCTGAGGAGGCTGTTCTAAGTGGAGGAGGATTCGGGGGAAAAGTGGTGGGTTCTCTCGAGGACGGAACCCCAAAGCCCCTCTCGAAGGGATAATAAGGACCCGAGCAGGAACGGAAGGGGGCGCCGACGCTACGCGAATCGGGAGCCTCCAGAAACCATTGAGGTGTGGAGTGAGAACGCGTGCGCCAGACCATTCGTAGTTACGGGGGCGCTGCATTCCTCACTCCCCCCGACGAACGTCTCATTTTCCCCGAAGACGCGACCGTCCGATCCCAATAAAGAAATCCTCACCCGACGTTAGGAAAATAGGGGAACCAGAGGCTAAGACTCTTTTTTCTCCTCGAAAACTGGCTGAGAAGTTATACCTGCGGCTGTAATAATTAGCGGTAACTGTTAGCTGTGCTTTGAGTTGTTGAATTGAATTGAAAGCACGCTTAAACCCACAGAAGCCGAAATTTATTTTGTTGTATTTTCCAGTTTTAAGGTAATAAGCAGGATCGGGTAATACTGAAAGACTGGCAGTATACATATAATGCACAAGAAGTAAGCACTCATAATGTTATTCGACAAGTGGAATGAATAGAATAAATCACAACCAGGATGGTGCATCAGTCCTTGGTGATGCCATATGGCATCGGTAGTCACTCCAATATTAAGGATGTTCCATCGAGACTGCGTAAGTAAAAAAAAACTTTATTCCACCCTTTCGTTTGTGAACTGAAATATTATTGTCACTGATGAAATACCTTTGCTATTAGAAAAGAAAAAATAAGGTGTAAAAAATGCAAAGCATTCGACACATATATCTTAAACGGACACTTTTTTTTTCCAGCAATAGGAGCCGATTGCAGCATCAATTCTGTGAATTTAAAACGATGATGCGGTTTGATTTCTTCTCCACTGCCAAATACTTCTTCAGAGTACTTTTGTCACTCCCTGAAGCGTCCAAGAAGCCATCATCACGGGATGATAAACGCAAGTTATTGATTATTTACCCGGGATTATCCCTAAAAAATGTTTTAGCACTGTGACATGGTACGTGAACATTATTGATATACGGCTGAAATAAGTAACTGAACAAAAAAGACACCAGATTCGAGGAGAGAGTAGCACTAAAAAGGGATAAAACTTGAAGATAATAGGAAAATAGCACTAGAAATATTGCAATCGATGGGAATTGTCAATCAAAAACTATAAAAAAGTATATGTATACGAATGTTACAGCATAAAGTAATAAGATTAACTATCTTACATTAATCTACAATACTTAAACCATAAAACTAATGATGATATCAGAC
Source organism: Pyrrhosoma nymphula (assembly GCA_963573305.1). Taxonomy (NCBI): domain Eukaryota; kingdom Metazoa; phylum Arthropoda; class Insecta; order Odonata; family Coenagrionidae; genus Pyrrhosoma; species Pyrrhosoma nymphula. Next base: position 69,131,802 of record OY754336.1, read on the forward strand.
CTGATCTCGCGGTAAGTATGGTTACCCATGTTTTTGTTTTGTCACCCGAAATTTTGTTAGCAAACCTCACATTCGGATTCAGCACCCCCAAAAACATAGAGAATGGAAGAAATCAAAACTACCCCACAACTTTCCCGCTAGGGGCTCTTATGAACAGAAATTGACTGCATTACTGTAATACCGGGAGAATTCGTGATTGCACGAGTTCAGACTTTAGGAAAATTCGTATCAACGGTGGAAAAAATAACTGAACAGACAAACTGGATGTTTCATACAAGGTCATTAAATGCTTGCGGAAGAAGGCAAGCGAGTGGGCTGTGAAATAGTAACTCGCTTCGGGCACGTGTAAGTTTCATTTTCACGACGAGATCAGAGTCCTTTGAAATCATATGTGTGGAGGCATTCCCCCGCATCCATTTAGATAATGAAAGATTATGAGAGAAAGAGGAAGGGGCAGATGTGTTGGGAGGCCAAAATGTGAGGAAAAAGAGAGAGGCGCGAATGGACCAAAAAAGAAAAGAAACTAATGAATACGGGGATAGAGGGGGAAAAATCGGATTCAGCCGGGGTGCCAGCCGTTGTTCTCTGCCTGGCGGTGAGAGATTAAGGGAACGGTGAACTGTTGGAGGACTAAGGAAGGGAGCAGAAGAGGTAAGAGGGAGGTCGGAGGTAGAAAGTTTGCAACAACGGCCACAACTGGGTTGATTAAGCGGCTTCAGCAAAGAGGGAGGAGAAGAAAAGCAGCCGGGGCCGGAAATGGAAGATTGAAAACGAAAGAGCAGGAGGGGGGTACGAGAAGATGGGAGGGTGAGGGGAGGGGCTGAATCTTCTCCGGAAGGTGACGCACACCTTAGACGTGAGGGAAATAGAAAAAGTCAAGTCCCCCTTTAAAAACTCTTATGTGCGGGTACGAAAAATGGTCGCTCGTTTCGCCGAATTAAAAGGGTTGCGAGTGGGAGGCGACTCTTAACAGCTTCCTCCAAAGCTAGGCCCCTAGCTGAGTATCCCATCACTTTTATGGTGGCTAAAGCGATTTTTATTTATGCACAGATTTTTGTAAAACTTTCCATTAGAGATATTTATAAATAAAATTGAAAAAATAACATTCCTTCAAGTAGTTGTGTAGGCAATTCAACGCTATTTTAACACGTAACCTTATGGCACGTGAGATTTATTTCGCAATAATTCGATGAAATATGTTCATATTTTCCTCTAAACGCGATGCAATATATTTCGTATTATAAAAACTGTTGCTAACGAGTATAAAGTATCACTCCGAGTCACTCACGCAGATACGAAAATAAACGCATTTAAATATAAATTTCGCCCAAGTTTTTGATACAGCGCCAAAAACTCAAGACATACATGACATGCCTAAATTCAATCAAAAAGTATAAAATATAATTCTTGTTTCATTTCTATTACTGCATGCATGGTGAGTTCCACCGCATAAACAGATATACTTAAATGAAATTCGGTCCCAGAATTCTTTTCAACGCGCTTGAAAAGTTACTTATTAAAATATGCCCCCAATGGCCCACGGTTACCACTCCAGCCAAATGAACTCCCCGTCATCTCCATCGGATGGGTACCCAGACTACCTCCAACTCCTTCCCTCACCCAAGAGCACCTACGCCACACTCACATACGGAAATACCAAAGCCCACGCAGAAACCGAGACCTCGAGACAGCAGACGAGGTCCTCCGCCTTTATTTCTCGCCCACGCTAACGCCCTATCTCCTTACTCTTATCCTCTTGTTTTTTTTTCCAACCACTCCAATCCGCCAATTCTCGGGACCCCTAGCCCAGCAAGCACTCGTATCCTTGGTCGCTTCCTTCTCTGCTTCTCCAATCGAAGATCGTAATGAGAGCTCTCCCTTCCTCTTCCTCCTACGTCCTTTTTCCTCCCAATATCTCAGTAGGCGTCGTCCAGTTATCTGGAAATTATACGACTCTTGCTCCCTTAATACCGTCGGCACGTGGTGCAGCTGAAATGAATATATTTTAGACTATATAATTAATAATACTTCTTTTGGATAAAACATTATGTAAGCCATTTACAGGGCTTGAAAAAAACGAATTACAATCCGCACCACGTATTTGTGTTTTAGCAGGCGGAAGTGCCTAAAAAGAAATCAGGCTTTCCGTTAAGTAATTTTCTAACTTGTTAAACTCACATATTTGGGAAATGCGCCATTCGCATTACTGTATCATATTTATTTGTGATTAAGACACAAATGACTTATTACCTAATACGAAATGAAAGTCATTCGGAATACTTTTCATAAATGTATAAATCGAGGCCTACAAATATTTTCCCATGGTTCCTCGTCATGGTATTTGAACTAATTCATAGTATGGAGTTATAAGAAGCGTTTTGCATAAAATTTATCCCCTCATAATCGCTCCTTTTTGAATTATGCTTCAAACACTGAGGTAACCACCGCCGCGCTCCGCGCGCCGCAGCATACGGCGGGAGAGGCCTTGGTTCCTCAGAGTCCGAGAGACGATGCATTCATTGCATGATGCGATGTACAGAAATTAATTCACTGTAAATTAATCTCCTCCTTAGAACCATTGTATCCTAATCCCACCATGACCATCATAGTCACAGCTTGCTACTTTGCTGACTTTGGGTCAAAGCATAATGACTTACAGTTGAGAGAGAATGATAAGGATAAAGGAAATGTAAACAGGAATAAGATTAGTCAGCACGAATTGTGCCGATGAATTTTTTTCATCGAAATGTTTTTCAAGTCATATAGTTTTGACGTCAACATTGGCGGAGAAATAATTTACAATCGTCAATAATTAATGAACTGAGGGTACACCATCAGTTGGCTCCTATCATGGTAGACGGAAAAGCTGTCGGTGCTTTAACATTTTCGTCTTCACTGAGATTCATAAAACGACTTACAGTCTTTCCCGATCATTCATACAAAATATTTTTCGGCCATAATCTGAGGTCAACAACCATTAGGATACAAAGTTAAAAAACGATTCTATATTCATTATTCTTCTAGCTTTAATGCCGTCTAGTATCCGAAATATTATAAAAATGACAAATGAAATCACAGAAGCGAACTAATAACAATGCTTCTAAGACTCCAGTTACGACATTAGCGTTGATGATAAGCAGTAAAATAATTAAAACATTTGATCAATAATAATTTATGCAGGTACAATAAAACACTTGATTACAGAATCCAAGTGAAGGCACCCCCTACTTTGAGCCACATCTTTCGCTGAATGCAATGGCGTTTAATTGCGCCAATAAAGGAATTCATAAAATAGCTCAGTGGAGGAAATAATAATAACATCGAAAGATAATATCTTGAGATTTGATTATTCATATTTCAATACAAGTTGCTAGTAAAATATGATGCTCAATGAAGCCATGTATCCATAAAGATGAGTGTATACGAGTGTATGAGATTGAGAATACCTACACTACGTACGTGACGAGAAAGACTCTCTCGCACTCGCCAGCATACAAGACAAAACATTTTCTGCTGCACCACGAGGTACCGCAAATGGTAACAGAAATTAACAAATAAAGAGTGGTATGAGGTTCAGAACTCAAATGAAACACCATAAGGGCCATTATGAAACTCATAAAACTTCGTTTTCGTCCACAATCAGCAGAACCATCACTATTCCTGGCCTCAGCCAAATTCAAATCAATTTCAACCAGCCAATCACATGAGATATTTTGAGCTTCTCCTTTCCAGATCCATTTTTGGCAATTAATTAAGAAATGAATAGATAAAGACGCGTATGAGGTTCAGACATGAAATGAAACGCCGTAAGGGCCATTATGGAACTCATAAAACTGCGTTTTCGTCCACAATCAGCAGAACCATCACTATTCCTGGCCTCAGCCAAATTAAAATCAATTTCAACCAACCAATCCCTTAAAATATTTTGAGTTTCTCCTTTCCAGATCCATGTTTGGCAATATGAGTTGCAGATGAAATTCACTGTTTGATTGGACAATAAAATCAACAAGCGAATAGAAACTGCGTGGAAGCGACGTATTTTCACTTTCACAAAATCACAAATTTACTTGCCAAAAGGAGATCTGAAATGAGTCCTCAAAATGATAAATAACGGAATCAACATTAAACTGGTTCTACCTATGAGCAGATATTGCTTGTATCATCTTTACTATTTTATCCGTAACTTAGTGACAAAGCGCTATTTTTTAAATGAACGTATTCAGACATAGAAATATATCAGAGTTCTAATCAGCGGATTTCTGTTATCTAACTACTGAAATACAAACAATACCTATAAGGGCATTGTACCATCTGCATACCTACTACCGTTTTCACAAATACACGACTATGCCAGGTAATGGGAAAAGGAACGATCAAACGTTTTGAGAACAACATGAAGGATAGATTATTAGCAATTTTATTCCTCCAGCTAAGGAAAATAGACTGAAATAAGAATGACTGATCAACATGCATACTTTTGTTATAATATCTAACGTGTGACGTAGATATAATTTTAATCAATTATTCGGAGATTTGCAATCATATATGTCTTAAGAAGTTAAACCTATGCATCTGGTATCAATAAAACTTTTATTTCTTCAGCTAGAGCATAGATATATAAAAAAGGACTGAGTAAAATACAAAAATACAGATTTAAAAAATAATATATATCTTGAGACATGGATTTCCTTTTCATAGAGTACTCGGTTATTTGCGACCATTTTATTTCTAAGATGTTCAGTCTATGAGTCTAGGACCGGCCGCGGTCATACCCTCACACCACCTGAGTCATATTCCTCCTTTCAACTCCGATTATCCAACTCACCTGTCCGTGAGAACGAGTCTCCAAATTCTCAACTTATTCCGGTTTTCTCCCGCTTTCGCCCAGAAACTGTTCCAGTGGGAACTTTTTTAATAAAAACTTACATTCCCCTGGAAGGTGGGTACACACAGGTAGGCAGGCATCAGCATGTCTCCCTCGAATATCCCATATCCCCTCCACTGAAAAGCACTTCCTCCTAGGACGAAACCCTTCGGCCTTTTCCCGCCCCCCTCGACCATCTCCGCAACAATGCCCTTCCTCAAATGCGCCGTCTCCTCGCCCATAACCGTCCATAACCCTTTCAACGCCCTTCCTTTCTTACTTCGCCCTTTGCTCTTTCATTTTATGCCCACTCGCCGCAACGAGGAAGACACCAATGGATTTCCAGATTCAAACTCTAGGAGTATTCCACTTTACACAAAGTACAATAAGTTTTTTTGAAGAAGGATTTTATGGATTCCAGAAACAGCATATATTTATATCTAGATCGTTTCCTCATTCATTTAAATGCATCTATGAAATATCATGGGGATATATTCTCTTCCAATGAAACTAAACTAGAATTTGAGTAACTGTAAAAAAATGAGTCAAATGATTAGTTTTTGAAGAAAATAGTTTTAAGATAAACTCAGTGGTATATTCTCATTTTTACAGAAAATGAAAATAAATAATCGATTGTATTTATCCACAGTTAAGCTTTATTTTACAACCTAGGTTTTTCACGAGTAATCGACATTTCCAAGCACGCTGAAAAAGAAGGCCACCCGTCGAAACCCGTGTCCCAAAAATAAAACTTAGGGAGTCGATGAATGGAATTGATGCATTTTATTGTGAAGATTAATATTTAATGGGCAACCAAGTACGTTGGTCTAGCAGCTCTCGTTGAAGTTCCTGTTGCTGCAGAGTGGACAAATTTGGGACATGGGCTACGGAACTTTCAGAATCCTTCGAAACGGCAGAGGACGGTTGCTTAAATGCATAGTACGGGGGATCAGTCAGAAAACCTTTCTAATTGCTTTCAACACAAGCGTTTCAAGAAGCGTTTCACCACTACCTGCCGCCCCGTTTCGAATCCACTAACATGAAGATCTCAATATAGGGTACCTGGTTTAATGATAGCGATGGGCGATTTCAACAACCTATTAGCCTTGCATTAAAGATTTTTTGCGAAGTATTTCTCCCTCATTTTCTCTTGTTTCCCTCTCTTCTCCTCCATGCCTTTCCTTCACACCTTCCACTTCTAACAACCCTTCCTCCGCGCATATTTGCGCCAGGAACCTTTGCGAGAGCTATATACACATTCTCCTCCGCTAGCTTTTCGCTAGCTTTCGCTAGCTTTTTTCCCTGCCTTATCCTCCAATGCCTCTCTTCTCATTCCCTTTTACATACCTTTAACTCACCTCACACCGCGTTGAATCCCTTTTATTTCTCGAGCTATTGTCCCGTGAGCTGTTTAACGAGCGTGTAAAGGTGGAACCCGACGACGGCAGGCGAAAGATTGAAGCCAGGGAGGGAGGGTGGACCAAAAGGAGAGAGGTAGGTGGGTGGTTGAGAAGGGAAATTTCTCCGGAGGGTCCAGACGAGCGAGAACAGGAGTCAAGGTGAAGGCGCGAGGGTGGAAGAAGTCAAGGTAAGTACTCCGACGCCGTAAAAAAGTAATACAATGGAACGCGACGAATTCAATGGGTTGGCTAGAATGCTCCTTGCTCCCTCCGAGTCCGAGAAAATAAAAAAAAGAAACTTCGTGGTAGCGAAAGCAGCGGACTGAATCGCCGCTGGCCCGATCGGTGCCAAGTGCAAATAGGACGGTATAATAGGCGAAGGGGGACAACAAGAAATAATCCTAGCGAAGAAAAGCCTGCGGAAAGGGAATGAAAGGAAAGTGTTATAGATGCATCGATAAAGTAATGGAAATACAAACAAAATGGTGTGCTCTCACGACATGACAATATTGATGAAAAGAATATCTCCAAATACGAGGCTGATAGAAGGACAGGTGAGCATCACTCGACACTTGTTATACCGTTTCAACATTCAAAGTAGCAAAAATTAAAATCGCTTATGGATTTTGGATGATTTCTCGAATTTTGATGAAATTACGGCACCAGTCGATCATAGGTTTTGAGTTATTAGCAAATACCTGCAATAAATGGAATAATTGAAGTCAAAATGCATTAGTTCAGTGGAAATATGGATAGAAAAAAAGGTTCACCAAAAAATATAATCGTCGAATAATCTGTATATTTTGTATCTTAACCTTGTTTTCTAAAAGATAAGTACAGTCATCAATGAAAACCAATATTTTTAAAACAGTACAAGTGAAAAGGTGAAATTCAGTATTTATTTTGACTCACAGTTGCGTTTAAACCTCCTTTATGGCATTATTAATTGCCTTCAGTTTAATTGCCTTCTTAAACATTCTTAATGGCAATTCCGTTTTATTGATTCGCGTGAACAGGTGCCCTATTCAGCAAGGCCTCGGAATTTTTCAGTCTCGAAAATGACTTAATTTTGACGTCAATACGTCAAAAAAAGCCATTAGAAATTTGAGATCTGTCGAGAATGTGACGTCATGTCCACGACATTTTCGAGTTCCAGTCCTTACTGAATAAGGGCCAAGGACTGCAAAAATTCCTTGGGAGAAAAATCGTCCATCCCTGAGGAACTTCTGTGCATTTGCGTGTGACGCCGAAATAGTAATAGGCTCCGCTCCAAGTTCGCGGCACCCTTAAAATGTAGGGGAAGGATCTGCTAGGGGATCATGTTGGTGTGGTGGCTACAGTATTGGCTTCTCATTCAGCAATACCCGGGTTCGATGGCGGAGATTATTCAGTGGCATAAAAATCTTTGCCTAGCTGTTATTAAAGTTCCAATACGTCCATCGGCTGATAAGTTAGACTGTGGACCCATTGGCGCTTTCGGTCAAAAGGCAAACACCGACGCCAGGTTTCTCTCATCTTTCCTCCATTTCGCGTCGTCTCCAAATAGCACACTACCCTAAACAACCAATCTGCAATTTATATAATGTCACAGATGACCTTAGCGGTGGCCTCCTCAAATAATCTAGAAACAAATTAATTAATAAATTATGGTGGAGTGAATAATATGAGAGGATTGGGTTGTTTAAGAAAGTTATGGGTGTATGTGTTGGAAGAGACTATTAAAATGAGAAATATTAGGGGTCTTAACAATAGCGTGAGCGTGAGCTCCCAAGAGCGTGTATTAAGCACTGAATGAATGTAATAGAAGCGAAAGAGGCACATAGTAATAGGGAATCATCGAGGGTATAATTAAAGGAGAGCAAGTTTCCTAGTCCAAAGAGCATATAACTTATATAACTTTGACTAGGCATACCCCCAAAACGGGAATGGGGTGACGGGTATGTATGTGAACATGTAAGACTTAATTACTTTGGAGGAAATAAGCTAACGAAAATAAAAAATGTCTGAATGGATTTGAACTCACTATGAAATGGGGAGGTACCGATGAATGCTAAATAAAACCTAAAAAATCAGATAGCAAACACCACCAAATTTCCCTCATAAGAGAAGAGAATATATTCACTCCGCCATTCAACGTATCATTGTATACTTGGCAGGAACTAATAGAAAGACGGTAAAAAAAGAAAAGACTCCTAACTTAAATTGATAAAAGTTAGACATCACCCATAGGATCCGCGTAGAAGTATTTGAGGGTTTTTTTTTAGCACTGGTGGATATTGGCACGCATTTGGATCATCAACTACTTACGACGAGTTGCTCTGATTGGCTTATAAAGAGCTGACGTTAGGGAACATGCCATGAGGAGTTCATAACGGCTAATGAACAGGCTCATCAACAAAAGAAATTCTGAACTTTCATTATGATCAAAGAGAGGGCAGGAATAAAAGCTGTCTGTATGTTTCCCCCCAACTTATTTTCTTTCCCACGTGTCGACAAGCCCTTTCCACGTGCCTCTCATTTCTCCCTCCCTACTTTCGTCCTCATGAGAAACACCGTGATCCTCTTTCCTTCTATCCCCCGTTCCATTCTTGACTACTTTCTCTGCAATATTTACCACCAGACTCCTTTGCTCCAAAGTATGACTCCCGTAAAAGTTCCTCGCGCATTCCGCCTTTTGAAATATTTCCAATGTCGATCCTCTTTTTATAAAAAAACATTGAAAAAGCGGATTTTTTTCAGTTGCTTATAAGAATGCATACATTTTACAAACATCATAACCTGAAAAGTATAAGTCTATAAGTAGTACAAAGTAAGTACCCAAAACTTCAAGACAAAATATTCAAAAGTTTTTGCACAAATGAATTTGTTTACCTTATTAGAATTAAATTAAAAAAAAAACAGTAATGCTTTGCATTATAAACAAATAGAGTACCACTTCAGCTATTTACTCTATTTAAACGCCGATAAATTCACGTGATAAGCAGGCATTTTTATGCAAGTGTTAATAAAAAAGAAATTTCGTAATGTCAATAGGAGCCGAAATAAAGTTTTTTTCAAAAGATCTAATCTTCGACATATGTAGTAATAATTTATAAACAAATCTGAGTATTGGAGTCAAATAATGGTGGTTGCCATAGTTGTAATAATGGAATAGAGGAAAAAACGCTAAAATGATTCACTTTAACTAATGTTTCGCAGATTAGCAACCACTACATAAAAATCGGACCCTCGAAGTGAAATAAAATTTGTAAAACGAAAAATTTCCTAACAAATATATTTTCTTTCACTCATTTAAAATATGAAAAAATTAGCCTAAAACGGCGAGACTGAAATATGCCTAATAGGTTAGAAAATTATAGGTATTTTTAATATATTTTCCGATTTTTACGAAGTAACCTCTAAATTGCGAAAACTATATGAAAGAAGGTTAAAATCACCCACAGTTATGTCATAATCAGGGAACCTATCTCGAGTTATCATTGTGAATAGAGTCCAAACGGGACGGCATATAGTGGTGAGTCATCCAATTTCTCAAAGCGCTAGGGTAAATTAGGCACTATGGCTGTTCTACCATGCACAGTAAACATTCTTTCTCCTCCGTTTCGCAGGAGTTTTTCAAGTTCCGTAGCCCAAGTCCCAAAATAGTCCACTGCACAGCGCAAGGAACTTTTGCGAGAGCTATACTCCTCGCTCCTTTCAGACAGGCAAATCCCAATTCCCGACTTTTACTCGCTTACGCATTCTGCCGTCGTCTGCTTCAACCCTTTCTCCATTTCCCTCGCCACCTTACTAAGACGTCCATTCCCACTTTTCCTATTATGTTCCGCCTATAGTCGCCACACCGACCTTTCATTCCCCCCAATTCCCGGAATCCTTTCCCTTATCTCATTCTCACGTCCTTCATGCTACGAGATTAAAAAATCTCCTCCCACGTCCTAAGGGAATGTTTCCCTGCCCGTTACCCCTCCCCGGCTATGTCTTTGCAATGAGATTTTCTCACAGAATTAGTAATATCAATCCACTGGAAAACAACGGTAAACTTATTACAACATTTCAAATGTCAGGTCACATATAAATATTAGCATTAATCAGTTGCAATATTTTAAACGTTTACTTTCTTATAAAGCGCTAGATAGGGCCCTTTTTGACAATGCGCTGAAAAAGGCAAGCCACGCAAGTTGGCTTTCATTTCGATGACACTAAGCAGTAAACACCGTACCATATCAATAAAAATATTATACTCCTAAATGTTGCACACTCACGTAGACTTTGCACCTATATTAATTGTTCACTCTGTTCACTACTTAAAAGTCCGCCTTCGCTCTTCTAATCTTGGCAACGCTTAACCCTTCTCCTTGTTTTCGGAACTCCGACGCCGTTTACCTAAATTTGAAATTTTATTATTATTACCTTTTTTTCTACCAGAGTACTCTTTTCTTGAAGCCAATGTCCAAAAGACTAGTGGAATTTAATGGCTTTTGTGAGCGTGCCCAAGTCCCGGCAGATATGTTTTCGACAAAGCAAAAAAACAACTTAACGCGATACTTCCTAGTGACATCAGCAAATATGGAAACCCGTTTTTAATAAATTAAATTTTTATAAGTTATGCTATTTTTTCCGGCGTATGCAAGGTTCCAGCGAATTACAAACAGGGTGAGACCGTATTAGCAAATTAAGGTAATATAAATAAAAGATATGCAAAGAATAGTAGGATGGACTTCGTAAGAAGTTAGAAGGAAATGAAATTGAATGAGCGTCATATCCAAAATCATTAACGGAAATAAATGCTGAAAGGAATCGAATCAGAAGAAGGAGTGAAGAAGTCGAGTCACCTCGCCAAGAATGGCCATCCCCAGAAAATAAAATGTAGGTTACTAAGGACGAACCGTGTAAGTTTTCGTTTTTATAGTTGGGGAAACAAAGAGTGGAACAGCCAACTTGAGGTTCTCTTTTTGCCCTATCCCATTATAAAATAATTTTGGAGGAAATGCAAAAACAAGTGACAAAAGAACATTTTTCTTCCGATCTTTATTGTTTTCATTGTTTTTGGCGCAGTAATCATAATAATTCGCTAGAAATTAGAGGATTTTATCTCATTATGTTTTATTTTAATTTAATGTTACTTATGCAATTAAATATTTGTCCTTAAGCAGTAATACTTAATGCCATAAGTAAATTTCTGTCGCTGTCACTTCGCGGATTTCCCAAATGCAATATACATACTCTAAATTAATGATATGAATAAAAAATCAATCAAAAAGAGAGAGGGGACTAAGAAAATACTAGTGGTTTTAGTAATGCCTATTTCAGTGCGACATGTATTGGGTCCTACGAAATTACATTACCATCTTCTATCTCTCGCTACACGAGGCAAATTAGTCACAGCATTCAAAAAATATGAAATGGCACCAGATCTTGAATTTTCTGTACTACCGTAAAATTTATTCAGTATAAACTGATGAGCACATATTTTGTCAGCTAAAACTATTGCGGCGCAGTCCACATACAAACGGATCACCAAATAGGTCTTTGCCTTCCTTTGAATTTCATTTCCTGACCAACAATGAATATAAACGCAGTCCACATATTGAAGCAGAGAAACTATAATTTTTGACAAATATTTACTTACGCAATATTGCTATCATCTAGCTGCCGGAGATTTAACTTTCACGATGTTATGACTTGTTCGCGTAGCCCATGAACCAAAAGTTGGCTCTGATAGGAGTAAGATAAGAATCAGTCATGTACCGCAAATTCCTTCCATCAACACAAGCTCCAAAGACCATTTTTATGTAAGATTTTCTGCATATTTTGCATGGATATGAGTTACAAGGCAAATTATTCCCTCCGTAACGATCGCGATCTCTCTCTTCAAAGGGTTTTCAAACCCTGGCATATAAATTATTCCATCGATTTACACTTGGCGTTGATCTATCAGTCCGTATTTTTGCTTCCCTTCAAAGGAAGAATATTTCATTAAAAGGTGGACTGAGAGGCCCCACCGTTTCCAGAGAATAAGTGATTCCTTTGTCGTTCCTCTGAGGCTATTTACCATTTATGAAATAAAATAAAGAGACAGTGGGCTAAAAAGCGACTCTTGAGAGGCGTATGAAGCGAAATTATATCAATGTATCATAAGGAATATTGATGATAGGCTGAAGTACAACGATTCTTACCAGTTGATGAGAACACTCTTGTCTATCCTGTAAAATTAAACAACCTGCAACAAAAATCTATCATTTATAAGTAGGGAATTCAGAATCCCATTTATTATTCGAGTCATTCCATATCACAACGACCACAAAAGATCGAACTTGCCCTTGAAAACACCGCTTTCGACCAAGTTTGCAGAACGTATTTTCGCTTTGCTACATTGTTAGCCATGCTCAATCGTTGTGCAAAATATACATCCGTTGCCTATCCATTTCAATAATGTTTTGTACGTTTTTACACTTTTTATTTTTTTAAACACAACGTTTTAAAAAAACGTCGACCTTTCTCATACCACCCTTGATTTGATTGTTTTTGCCAAGTATTGTATGTAAATTTTTGTTGTTATTATTTTCTGTTAATACTTTTTTTACCCTCCTTTTCCTTTTTTTTGTTTCATTTCCTTTTTGTAATTTTTTTAATGTAAACATTTCTTTAAAATCAAACTTAATGTACTATATCTAACAACGACAACAATAACTTGAAAAGAAACTACTACACCTGAGGATGGCAAAAATTGGTGAAACACGTTGTGTATTTAAAAATAAAAAGAGTAGAAAAGAAAAAACATAATTGAAATTGATATAAACAGATTCTACAAAGTAGAGCCTGCAGCTGTGGATTTTATCCGTTGCCTAGTTACGGGAGTATGAAAATTAAGCTTCACGTAAATTGGCGCTTGATTTGTCCTCAATATCTCCGGGTAGGTATATGGAACAAATTCCAGAGCCCAAATTATTGTCAAAGAGGAAGTTACGGCACATAATACTGAGAAATGAATAATTCAAAATTTTCCCATTTCATTCATACATTTTGATGTTTAAAACTGGAAAATTCGTTTTTTTAAATAATACGTGCCCCTTCGATTTTGCTAATTTTTCGATATCTTGTAGAACTTTAATGTGCTACAAAAACTTTCGAATATCAACTGACCACAACTACAAGTCGATTTCAATACGGCTATCCTCTACATTGCGCATGAATGGACACAATGATAAAATTATTTTTAAAAACACTTTCTAATTAATAAAACTACATTTAAAATATTAATAATGAGCATAAAATTAATACATGTGATGAAAACTTAAACGATATCTATATTAAATTATTTGAAACTGTAAATTCAAAGAAACTGAAAGGCTCCTTTGAGAATTAGGGTACAACAGCCACTCTATGCTTCAACAAGGAAACCATGACCACAATCGATTGTGATCTGCACAATCGAAAGGAGTTTTCTATACGAGATATCGCACTTTCGTTGCACGCCTGCTATAGCGGTGATGAGGACGCTAGTAGAAAGAAGCCTAGAATATGGGCAGGAGGTTTTCCTTGCTTTGTAGATTTAGAAAGGGCGTTTGATAGTGTGGACTGGACGATATTAATGGTAGTGTTAAGAAATTAGGGGTCCATTTGAGGGACAGACGTCTAATTCGGAATCTGTATATGAATCAGACGGCGCAGGTAAGGGTAGCCGATGGAGAATCTGGATGGGCCATGATAGGACGGAGAGTGCGGAAGGGCACTATCGCCGTTGCTTTCATAAAGTGTATTCAGAAGAAATGGTACGGGAGACATGGGGGAATATGAAGGTAGGAATACAGGTAGCAGGGGCTTTGATAAAGTAGGTGATATTAGCAGATAATCAAGCATTTGTTTGCCAGTCTGCCAAGCACTTTAGATTCCAGTAATTTAATGATGGAAGAGATGGATTACGTCATTTATACACCAATTTATGTAAAACATTCTAGCCTGACACCAAATGAAACTAAAGCAAAAAACAATAAATGGAGTGAATCACCAGATTGTATTATATCTCTCTATAAGGCAGAATTCCTAAAATTTCTATCTCGCGATAAAATTTGCCAATGACATAAATCCCAGTCAGTAACCCAGTAAAAGTCAGTAACCCAGCTTCATCACAACTCATCAAGTGCTTCACTCTTTCATCCAAGCAAAAAAAACTCCGTTGAAACCAATAATCTCAATATATGTGCTTACTGAGAGTGTTACTTTGCACGGGTCTCTCAAGTAATACTAAATTTAAAAGAATTGAATTACCACCAAGTAAACCACAACTGTAAATTTTCTTCAAGTTCACTGTGATTACACTCTGCATAGGAGAATTTGGGAAAAAGAAATGGACTAATGTCCTTTGATCGGTCAAAAGTAACATACATCATCCAAGAAGTATCTCAGATACCTCAGATAGATTCACACCGTGATGCATACCTATCAAGATATGGTAGGCCCAGTCACAAGGAAAGCAATAAGGTTGTTGGAAAGTGCCAAGAATAATTGCCCTAAATTGGTACGGAGGCTTCCGCGGTGATTAATTGGAAAAGTATTTTCCGGGTTAAGGCCGCGTTGGTCCATTTGGGCGGACGACAGTTTCGGGCGCATTCCAGCTCCCGTCTTCAGGTCCAACTGATCTGTATTCAGATCCAATGATGCATTATCCAATTCAGATCAGTTGGACCTGAAGACGGGAGCTGGAATGCGCCCGAAACTGTCGTTCGCCCAAATGGACCAACGCGGCCTTAACCCGGAAAATACTTTTCCAATAATTGCCCTATTTGCGAAAGGAATATTATGATATAAGCATGGAATATTATTTATTTCACTGAGTAAAATAAGTGAATAACATAATAAAGATCTCGAATCTCTGTTTGCTTCACCAAAAATAATTCCCTTTTAGATATCCCTTAGCTCACAAGCAAATGACACAGTATCACACAGAACATAGTTCCTACGAAATTCCATTTTTCACTTTTACGAGCGAATATTCTGAATTTTTCCGGCGCGATCCACTTTCCACGTTTTACGACGCATATTGCTGGAACCAGACGAGTGGCCGGACAGCCGTCTACACTTGGCTCGGCCACTTCCCAACCCCCTTCCGTCTCCTCTCCTCCCATCTTATTTCGCGGACCAATGCTCCCTCAACCCCTCCTTGACAATACACGTTCAGCTATTGAATCACACTTAATGCCACAGCATTCCTGTTCCGACTGTACATTAAGAGTTGTTATAAATAGCACAACGAGCAGCAAATTACATAAGCACAGCAGAGATACTAATCGCCATTTTCAGGAATTGGAGTAGATGATAAACGGCAACGGAATATTGAAGGCAGTGGTTGAAGAACCATTCTGAGTATGTAAATAAACATTTTCGACAAAATTCAGGGAAGAAAGATTTATGATATGGAGAGAAATGGATCCACGCAATGATAAATGTCACTGTAAAACACTGACCTCTGAAATATTTATTTTATTTAACTAACACATCCATTGAAAACACCTCCAAAGGCGTTTTACATCGGGGTAGTAAAAAATAAAAAAACGAAGAACGTTCAACCATGCCCTGAATGGTTGGCAGGCAAGAACTTAGCCACTCCGTCCCTTGACCCGGCCATCTGGATGCGGAATACTTTTAATGACCACCCAAATGCAACTTAAACCAATAGCCTGTAATATTATTATTAACAATTATAATATTTAAATATTAATGGTAGCATCGGAATGGTGTTTTAAGAGTTCCAACTAGAAAAGTTATATTCCACTATTTATAAAACGACCTTAACCTGAGAAAAATATAGCATTCATGACAGAAGCGGAATACAAGACCTTGAAAATTTGGGCTTCATCAAACTTACTCTTCCTGCCGAATTAAGCAGTAGATATATATAGGTGAATATTACATGACAGAATTTGGTTTACAAAATCCAAAACCGCATTAAAACTCAAACTACCGATCACAAAAGGGAGCTATTAGACACTGCTGCGCAGAAATAAATCGTCATGTAAATATAAAAAAGTCAAAGACCATGATGAAAAAAGCGCGTGAAATACGACGCAACACATCCTCTGGGACGTGTGATCTTTTCAGGACGACGAGGAGGCTGAGAAATACTGCGGACAGTGAACACTTACAAAGGCTCCGGGCCACTTCCCCGTGGTTTCTCCATCTCGGCGTCACGCCTCGAGGCGACGTCTATTAAAGACCCTGGGGGAGGCAGGTAGGAAAGAACGAGGAAAGAAAGTGGAAAAAGGTCCTAGAGTCAGGACTGCATATACGTGGCTGCTCGTATAATCTTCCATTCAGAAAAAGAAACACTCGGGAGTGACTAAGTGGGCTCGGAAGAATCCCCACCCCTTTCTCCTCTTATCCCAGACAGGGAATGAAAAAAACTGGAGCCTCAGAAAAAAGAATAAAAATACTCTAGTAAGGAATGAATTCGGCGCTTGAGTAGAGAAAAGGTATACAGCGAGAATAAACCTTTCCAATCCGAGTTTTTTAGGCTAAAATATGCGTCATCTCGGCGAGGGGAAGACAAATACTTGGTCTTCCCTTCCAGCCTGGGAGTATTACGAGCACCGAGAGTGGCAATTTAAGATATCACCCCGAATCACCGAATTCCACCGAGGAAGCAAACCGACGGATATAAAATTCATAAGTGGAATAAGAAGTGCTTTGCATTATCCGTAATTTGCTCCCGCGGTTGGTATATTTCATTCTTACGGCAGATAAAATTCCCACTCATTTAAAAGGTAAAACCAGGGAATTGAAGCAGTTTTGCGGATGAAATAATTTAGATAACAACCAAAATGGAAATGCAGTAACCACGCAGCTGCATACGCTAATTAAATTTGCTCAAAGCTGATAGTATTTTTGACATAATGTATCATAGTTAGCCGTTGATTATCAGAGAAATATTCTGACTCGCTAAAGCGCATCTAAGAAATGCATTTGATAAACAGACTTTATATTGCTAGAGGTGAAACATTTATTCAATGAAATTAGCCGGAAAAAGTATTTACCAATTTCAAGAGCTATAAAGTTTTTGCACAACATCAGGTGTCACACTTCCTGGGGAGATAATCAACAGAAAGAAAGTGTATACCTCTGTCGTATAAATGTAATCTTTAAATTAACTTTTGCCAGGCTAGGTTGTGGCGGGGTAGCGTCCTTGCCTGTGTATCCTGAGGTTTCCCTCACTTATGGAATGGATGTTTATGAGCGTATTTAATTTTTTATGTTGTAAAAGGTCTATAATGCTGTTTTCAGGGAAGATGTAACAAAGCAAATACCTATATGTTTATAAAAAAAGAAATAATTATAATAAAAAATTCTGGTTGCTGATGAAGAAATATTGGTAACATGAATTTTCAATTAATCCAAGCATAAGATTTTTGTAATGGAAAGCAAGGATAATCGAGTAGATAAAATGCTTTACGAAAAAATCAGGAAAATTTTCTCCCGAGAGCAGTAAACTATTAAAAAAAATAAGCCTGCTTCAGCACTCGATACTCAAAAAAATTATACTTGATATTCCAAAGTAACGCTTTTAAATTTTATTCATCAGTAAAACTTTTGAGGGCTCCTCATCATAGCCGCGAATTAGTCTAATTCTTCCAAACATTTCGCTTTTTAGTGTCACTCAACATTTCTCAAATAACACCGATAATCTCGACCCACCCACACCGACCCCAACAAAAGAAACGGATCCCTAGCATCCTTGATAAGGGAACACATCTAAAATCTGGCTCTTGGGGGACACAGTTTACCATCCTCTTCTTTTCTCGTAAATTATTGCGACTCCACCGAACAAAACGTTACACCTGCGCCACCTGAGGCCCTAATTTCCACATTTTAGCGAAGAGAAGGTAGTTTCTTTAAAAGAACTCTTGGAATATTCTTTCTTGAGTTATGGCTTTGCTTTCCTTCAAGAATACGTTATGGAAGCAAAACATAATTCAGCCATCACCTAAGCAGCTTTTAGCTTAAAAAAGAGACATTATGTGCAAGACAAAATTCTTATTTTTCAATTAAATAGACAATGTTCTGAGAACAGCTGCAGATGAGCCAGGTGGGTTTGTTGGATCTCATTAGCGGTGGCACATTAAACAGACATATTTCAGCGAAAGTATAGAAAGTATTTCGCAGCAATTCCAGAGACAAGACAGCCGTTACGAAGTAAAATAAAAATACATCCAGACTATTATTGAGGCTCATCAGAGACTTGAACAATTATCTTTTCAACTATGCACAAGAGAGAATAATGAAAAAGTTGGATAATTTAGATAAATCTCATTTAATGGGGGTTTTAGTTTGTCAGTCGATGATATAGAGGTACAGAATCGTTATTTAAAAATTATTAGCATTCAACAAAAGAAAAGAAACGTCCATGATATGCTCCTAAAGCAAACTCCTAAGCTCCACTGAAAATAATTTGGTTGCCATATAAAAGTACTGTCCTTCCACGTCGCAAAAAGAAAACACTTATTTTTACGCAAAATCCGTGGAATATTGATATTTTCTAAAGGGTGAAATGTATACATATATAAATGCAATATTAAGTTGCACGGGGTGCAATGTACCTCCAAACTTGATAATATAATTTCGTAAATGAATTTTTCTGTAATAAACACTGATTAATTAAAGTTAATTAACAACTAACGCATTTGGATACTTTCAATAGTAAAAGTTTCCCTTGGAAAAGGAGCATCTGTTTCTCTCTACCCTTTAATTTAATAGGCGAAAATAGAGATGATTTGTACAACCATACGTACATATCTGAAACCACTAATGTATACAAAAATGTAATATATTATAGCCAAAAAGATTTACAGTAATGAAGTTACTAGCTCTCCATTATTTTGAAAGCCACGCCATCTCCTGGGAACTCGTTACTTACTACTGAAGCGGCAATTTGAATATATTCCACTTACGTACAACAGTCATCTTAATGTAATACATATCGCATAGCACGGAGAGTTCATACCATCTGTCACTATTATATCCACGAGTTGCTTATTCTTGCTTTATATTAGGCACAGAAAAAACCAGAACTGCGGGTATATTATACAATAAATTAACATCAATAGTTTACAATATACCACTACTATAAATACTATGATGCAAACAGAAGTCACAGGAGAGGAAACCTCCATACATTTATCATATTATATTCCATTACATCGATTCTAATAGCCGCAGTGGTCTGTGAGGAATGTTTCTTCACTTACAAAAATTCAGATCGTGGCCCCTCTACTATTAGGAAAAATCATAGTATGGGAAAATTATAAAAAAGGTAGGGAACCTTGAAATATTTGGACGTTTTTTCCTACCACTAGATTAGAAATGACCTGTCATCACTTATTACTTTCTACCCCCTTGGCAACAATGAGCCATTCGCTCTAGCACGAACAATAAGCTCCCCCTCGTGGACTTCCTCCTCCCCTTCTTCACATCCCTTCCTGTTTCCCCCTTTCTCTCATTTCCCACATTAGGGCCCTTCCTCCAAAAACGCCCTTACTTACCACTCCGGCACCCATTCCCTAATCCTTGGAAAATCCGCTTAAGGGTGCCGTCTCCACGAGTGACACCCTAAAATATTCCAGCAATAAAGCGCCCATTAACTTAATTCTTCGTCGGGTCCGTCCTTTTCCCCTCAGTCTGCTCCACCTCCTGCTCGACCCCTCAAAACTCCTCCCTCCCAGCCAATGCTGTTGAACCGCCGACTTCTCCCCTGAAATCATCTTGGGCTCGAGATATCTCGCGATTATCCTGAAAGAACCTTCCCTCGATAGATTGTCTTCTCCCCGCTTGATACAACCTGTATTCCCGTTTATCCTGGGGAAGCTTAAATTAAGATTCAACCAGGCTGCGATTGTGAGTTTCGAACGAGATAGGGCTAATAGAAAAAGGATGGGACTGACGTGGTGACTAAAGTATAAGCTATCTATCCTGAAGTACCTCGGAGTTATCGGGTTAGTGCGGTTCTTCGAGCATAATTACAATAGAGACGCTGTTGGCGAAGAAAGTTATTTCCAGAGATCCTAGGCTTGTAATGTATAAGACGGTAATTTTGAAGATAACACCTAAATAGACTATGCTAAACAAGCGTCTTTATTATTGAAATAAATCTCGTATTTGGCGTTGGTCATCAGTAGTCATCAATCCAAAGATTGGTTTGCTACAGCTTTCCACTCCACTCTCGGCCATACCCCTCGGTCAATCGCTTCATTCCTAAATTCACTTCTATGTACTTCATAATAATCTACATCTACATACTACTCTGCGAGTCGCCGCATGGGCGTGTGGAAAGGGGTATTGGGACACCAGCACTATGAAGGTGTGAAGGAGAATGTAATTAGGAGGTGAAAAAGTGAAGTGTATTTCGGGAGTGTTCTGAGTGAATCTCAGTTTTTATTATAGTCACTTATTGTGCGCGGAAAGAATTAATTTTAGTAGATATCTGTTCGCCATTGTATCTCACCCACCTATTTTAAATTTCCTGTCGGGCCTAGAGATGTAGTGCGGCGTCAAAATGATATTCTCTGCCTCACACTGAAACACTCCTTTTCGAAAATTTTCAAGCAATCTAAGTTTAGCGTGTAGCCACCGAGTCTCCAGCCGTTCCCAACCTAATTCCTCTCTAAACTGTGTAACACTATATTCGCTCGTAGAAGTTTTTAACGAAGTGCACAGCTTTCCTTTCTATTTATGTATTTTTCGAATTAAATCTTCCTATCCAGGGTCCCAAATTCTCACGGCATATTCGAGGTGTGGAAAAACAAGAGCGAATTAGTACATGCATCTCTTTCACTTTTTCATCCCCGGACCTTCCTACTTTACGCTTGATAATTCTTAGTTTCAAATTTTCCTGATGTATTCAATTCTTGGTCTTCCTCTGTAATCCATTCTTCCCATTCATTTCTCCTTCCAATATGGTTTTCAATTGGCTGTTGTGTGTGTGCCCAATGTGCCCAGTAAGTTTGCATCATCTTCTTCGCAGATCTTTTATTACACTTTTCCCTCCAACTCTTCGTATAGATAAATGATACCAGAATTGCGGTGTGATGTGAAAACGGAGCGCAACCAATATCGCTCTGAAGGACGCTTTCCTTTCTGATGGCATAGCATCGCAGGGGGTTGGTATGGAGGGAAGTGGAGGTCAATCTATGCTTTGGGGAGGTTTTTGTTTCAAGGTGAATGACTGGAGGGGCGGGAAGAGCAAAAACATGCACAATGCAAAGAACGGAAGTTATGACGGAAACAGATGGGGCGACAAACTATAAGGTTATTCACATCAGTGGTGAATTCAAGTCAAAAGTAAGATCGTTAACAGTGTAAAGGTTTTTATTTCCAAAATTTTAAATGCCATAGTTCTCTCAAAAATCCAATTTTTTCCCTTAAACCTGTTCATGTAAAATTTCCGTTTGAAACTTGTATGTTAACACTCCAGTAAATCCTAAGCAAACATGGATGAAACATCACTAGTTACTATAGGTTCTTCAATTCTAATAACAAATTTGCGCTCAGTTTGGCGAATAACGAATTTGCGTCCAGTTCATTGTACGAGTTACAAATTAAAGCATAGACTCCACTTTTGACACGGTGGTAAAATTTGTATTTGATAGTAAATAAAATTTTACCAACGGTGACGGAATTATAAAATGATAAGTTCAAATTCTTCTCAAGCATGACTTTCATGATCCTGTACGCCAAATTTCCTAATAATGACAGCTTACACCAACGTGATGGATCGTTCTTGGTTGTAAAGAGAAGAGTCAACAAAGAGCGAGTGGCCTGCTTTTTATGCTTACGGTCTAAAACATTAAAAATAGTATCATTATTACAGCTATTTCTCATCGAACTCTTCAAATAGCCATTTACTTCTAATTATATCCCGAACTGTTTTTTTAGCAACATATTCTTTTGCCATTCTATGCGGATACTCCTTTATCATCATCACTCGATAGAGTAAGTTTCCTTTCTTCCTGTGAGAAAGGTTGCTAGCGGTAATCGAAATATCGGAACTTAATTTGCGTTTCTTCCGTATTTCTATCTATAATACCGCCTCACTTGTGGCACCGATTATTTATATAACCACATGCGTGGTACTTCACGAACTCGAACGATACAAACAATATATACATTTATTTATTTAGGATACATTTACGAGTAGACTTTCCTGTCGGGGACACAATGAAATGATACTTCGTTGAATTTTTTGTACGAGGCTGGATGAAGGAATTGTCATGTATTTCCATTTCATCAATTTTCACGTCAAAGAGCCATTGAAAACACTTAGTTCTACCTGCAAATGCTCTCAACTAGCTCAAAAATAACACTGTCATATTGACGCGAAAACCTTGCAGAAAGTGGGCACTTTACATTAATACTGACCGCAAGTAGTTTCATAGTAACTGTGACCCATCTACCATTCTTTTAATAGCTCCATAAAATGATCAGATTTTTGAGAACGTCGTCGAAATATATTTAATGATAGTCCTTGTGATTAAATTTCCTGGCACTATTTGTGTCCAAGAATTCATGTCCTAGACCTTAAAATACACATACCATTTTCCACATGTTTCAGACATTTATTAGTCATGAATAAAAAGAGTGACGCACGTTTTTGTACGGATAAAAAGCATTTATTGCGTGTAATATCTTACGAAGCCTCAAGCATTTAATCGATAAGCGAGCTTCTGAAAATGTAACTGAGGGGTAACAAGAACACAAAAACGTAAGTCAAACATGGATGAAGATGCTAGTCTAGCTTCAACAGGCAACAGGGAGATATTAGATGGATATAATAGTTCATACAATCTAGATTGTTTTCTTTACTGGTCAGAATCCTCCGCCAACATTTTATGAATCACTGATAAGGAAAAAACCGATTTTACACATAAAACCTATGCAATAAATAAAGCTCATGCATAAAAATTCAGAGTATAAGAGGTAGCAAAGTCGGTATATTACTTAACTGAGAGCGGAATGTTTGAAATCCTGGTAAAATCTCCACTCATTACATAGTTTTTACAGCTAATGCTTCACACAAAACCCATATGATTATAACTTATATTTAAGATTCACGAGAAGCACTAGCTTAGTTCCGATATTTATTACCACCTTTTGCACTACAAAATAAGCTTGAGAATTTATACAGCCCATTATTATAAGGTTCTAGCATTATATTCTTAGTCAATGGGAAACTAATGGAGACATGAGAATTGGATTTTTAAGCAAAATAAATAATTTTATCCGCCGTTGCAAACTTAATAGCAGGCCGCAATCCACCTACCTTCTTAATCAGATCATCGGAGTTATACTCCTGAAGTAAATCTTACATGAGATAATTTTCCTCCCATTTTGGAATTTATCAAATGTGACGATTAGTAGCGCATTAAGATTTCACCAAAGATTTGAAATTGTGCCCTTCCACGGTACTGTGAAATTAAGGCATGTATCATTATTCCAGT
Organism: Pyrrhosoma nymphula; assembly: GCA_963573305.1. Classification (NCBI taxonomy): domain Eukaryota; kingdom Metazoa; phylum Arthropoda; class Insecta; order Odonata; family Coenagrionidae; genus Pyrrhosoma; species Pyrrhosoma nymphula. Next base: position 69,155,549 of record OY754336.1, read on the forward strand.
CAGTCATTATTATGCAGTCATCGAAACTTCTATGTTCAAAAGAGCCCCAAACCCAGCATTAAGGTTAAGCTGGCATTTAAACCAGCATTAAACAAATGAACCTCCTTATCAGACCGTATGTTGATTCATTAAAATATTTGGAATAGGACTAAAGCAACCGCCAAGTAACAATCCTCGCCTGAGAGAAGGAAGGAGAAGCTACCACGCACTGAATCTCGAAAGTTTATTGAATATTTAAAATCCTCTCAGAAAATTTGCTGGTCATTTGGGTTGAGGGAAACGAAATTCGTCGAAGCGAGATAAATCATATTTCCTCGCTCGGGGCGGAAGAGCGATTAAGGTAAAAAAATAAGAAAAAATAAAAGGAAAAGATCGCGAAGAAAACGTCGCAAAGCCTAAACTTCGTCCAAATGATTCCGCAATCAAATTTCAAAATCGTGTCAGGGGCGACCAAATTGACGCTGCTTGAGCTTTGAAAGATTGGCAAAATACATAAAAAAAACTCTTTGGGGGCTTGAAGTTCCTCCTAAATGACGATATTTTTTAAAACTTGTTCTGAAACAAAGAGCTCTCTTTGAAACCGAGAATCACTCCGACGCATTGGTTTGAAAGACCTACGGTATAATAATAAACAGTTCAGTAATCCACCTCAGTAAGCAGGAAGCAGTTCAATAAACAAGTTATACATCGGAAAATAAATGAATATATTAAAAATATTATTGCACAATCGTACGTTCCTGCGGATTTGATGTGAAGAATGTTGCATTTTTCGGTTATTCACCGCGTTGATTGATTATGCTGAAAACAGTTTCGTCCATGTACCAACGGGCGGAAAAGAAAAAATTTCCGATAAACATCGACCTAAAGGGTACGAACACGGGTGAAACTGTTGTTAGCCGAACCAACCAACGCGGTGAATACCCGAAAATGCAAGAATCTAAAAAAGATTATTCCGAAAGACATTAAAATGAGAAGAAAACGCTAATAATTATATCTAAAAATAGGTAATTTTCCAATGATTATGCATTTCCTCTTTCTTCACCTTCAGAAATACTATATCAGTACTATATCAGAAATACTATACCCTGATACTTACCAATGAATGTGATAGGACATCGCCAATCACCGAAAGAAACATAATTAATTCTGAATTTTAATCTCTGCATATTTCATTGTCCCTGCATTTCATTAAAGAAGAACTCGAATTATTATTTTTAAGCCGTAGTCTTAAATATATCATCAATTACACAAATCGTGAGCAGGTATTGCATGTCTCCAAGTTTTAAAATGCCTACTCACACTATTCTCATGAATACTTTTTTAATATTCCTGTAAGGTAGGCGTACACTGGCAAGTTTATTGGCAAGTTACTCGCAGCAAGAGACTTTTGTCGTAAATTGCACGTGTAAACGACTCTGCAAGTCCGCTAGCAGAACTTTTAAAAGTTTCGGCAAGTGGCTTGCAAAAGCGTATTGTTGCCAGTATAAACAGTACCCAATATGACTCTGCTGTAACTTGTGAAAACATTTTCGTCAGAGTAAATATCCACGCAAGCTCTTGTAGAAGAAAGTTGCGGAAGTAACTTGCCCGTTTCAACTTGCCCTTCGCCATGCTACATAATCTATTTTAGAATAAGCTTCTAGGAGGACTTACGTGGACATATAAAAGCCAGTATTTAGGTGGCTCCATAGAAATTAATGGCAACAAACAAGGATGGATAGAAACAGGCATGAAAATAGTGGAGCGAAGAAGAATTTGGCATGATTGGGGGTAGAGAATGTATTTGAAGTTATATACTTAATTAAAAAATGAACGAAGGTGATGTTTAGGTGAATGAGTGGTCAACGCCTGTAATAAGGTGCGAATCATGGAAGAAGAATGACAACAAAGTATTTGACAAGACACCCTTCGAGACCAGGGAAAGTTAAAGAAGATAAGAGTAGAGCAACATGTGCCCTATGAATGCCCGTCAACACTGCATTTGAACGAATAAAAGCATGCTGTCAGTAAAGAGTGTACCGATAATAAAATAAATTTACAACGATTTACCGAGGAAGTTGCAACGGATACTACTGACAAGAAATATAGGGCTACAACCCAATAAATGGTGTTCACTTATAAAACAGTTTGGAACTAACAGACAAAATGTAAAAAATCCACAACAAATTTGTACAAAAAAATAATTTGTTTAGCAACATTTTATAGTTAAGTTCACTCCAAAATTAGACAAACATGGGTTTCTAACTTTTCTGAAAAAAAGTTTCAAATGCAAATTCAAACTGGAAGAAGAGTAATTACAACGAAGACAGACCGTAAAAAACAATGACAGGCCTTTTGCTCGACTATGACAAATAACCAAGGAAACATTTTTTGCATTCCTTTCGCGCTGTTATTATTTTTTTTCTTGACGTAAAAATCATCATCGAACAACCAGGGCAACGGTAGATTAACAGAGGAGCCCAATTACAAAAAATAATTTCCAAAGCAGTGACAAAACCTGCAGGAGCCGCACCCCTCATACCAGGGACCGCTCTAGCAAGCCCTTTACTTTATGAAATAGGGTTAGATATGTTATCGAGTTTTAGGTAATAAAGTTTTCGGACTATAGGGTTTACTATTTCCCTCCCCCTTCTTTTTTTCTTTTTTCTCTATTTTTTCCCCTTTTTTCTTTTTTTTTCTCTTCACTTGTCATTTCGGCGCCCCTCAAATCGCGGCGCCCCATCACTTCGCCTAGTTCGCCTATATGGTAGAGCGGGCCCTGCCTCATACATCTTTTGAAGGACGAAAAACATCTCGACCCTTCCGCTTTATAATCTCCACGCATGCTGCTTCGCATATGGCCGATCATTAAGCTCTTCAACGTTAACATGCTCGTTATGCATCAAGGAGAAGTATTTTTTCCCCGAATTTTAGCGTCAGCTGACCAATCGGGAACTGCCATGCATGTTTTTTTATTTCGTTCCTGTCGATCTCGGGGCTTGAAAGACTAAAGGAATGACTGATTGATTGATTGATTGATTCCAACTCCACGCCATTTTCCAGGGGATAATGCCGCGGAGGCGATGAAAATCTGTGGAGTGAGGATATCCGAAATCGCTGCGATGGACGATTGAACTTCACGGTTGAGCCTTTGTTTTCGATACTAGGCGGAGATGGAAAGCACACAATGAAAGATGTAAATGGATGTAGATCATATATTCCATCACACGTTTTAAAATATCACACACTAGGAACTTCACCAATGCTACCAATACTCAGAATTGACAATTTGGTGAAAGAATACAAGAGATTAAATATTATGAGCAGCACAGTGGATGAGAATACAATTTTCAACGTCATAATTTGGGAAAAAATCAAAATACATTGAGGAAAATATACTAATGGGTTGAGTGATTTCTAATTTGTTGAGAGTCTTGTTGAGAAAACATGTTGGGGTGAATAATTATACAGGGAGGTTGAGACTTTCATCAAAACATCAATTCAGCAATTTCGCAAGCGGTAATGTTATCTCACAAACAGTGATCCTATAACACGCGCCGAACAACCCCATGTTACTTTAATTCTTTTCGGCAGAATTCGACACTTAAAATCAACGCCCAAATTCTGCACGAGGCAAATTAACCACTCGTTTGCTCGCTTCCCATTCTCAAAAGGATCTAACAGAAACCTAGATGGGGTGCGCCCTTACAATCTCCAGCATTTTCCGAGAAATTCGCTCTTTGCCGTCTTCCACGCTCAAAATCAAGGGGGTGAGAAGAAAGGAGGTAAGGCAGGTAAGCAATAGGTCGAGAGGGGATTTGAAGCGGCGGTGGTTGGATTAATTCCACGAGAAAATAATTAAAGAGCTCCGACGTGAACTTCGCAGCGAGAGAACGGAGTCTGTGCCGGAAGATTTAATACTGCGTCTCGCAACACGAAACTTACCACACGTTGATGAAGCTAACGTTGGTGCAATGGGACGGGGTGAGGATGACTTTGAGGTTGCAAAGACCCCGCGAGGCAAAAGACTGCAAAGCTCTGAAGCCAATAACAACAGGCTCAGCCGCTGCACGTGTCTCCCTCATTAGCTCTCTCCACCTTGTATATCGAGTCTCTCCGAAACCAGTTCTTATAATCTCGATCCAATACAACGATCCGAAGAATTTCACCTCCGGAACACGTTTGGCGTTCACCTTTTGGGGGGCGGCGGGTGATGGAAAGGGTATGTAACCCCCGAAGCATCCCCCATCCACTCCTCTCAAATCTCGGCTTCCCCTTCATCGAATCCACAACCCAAGTTCCGCGCAGGAATTCCGACGGGGAGGACAGACGAGGAAAACATGCCGACGGCGACGAGGATGATGAAGCGTGGCCTCTGAGGAATTCGTCAGAGAAAAAAATATGTAGGGTTAAACCGACCGAAATATCAGTTCTTTTAATGAACTCAAGCATGGATTTCATTGTGTAGTAGTGTATCATCAAAGTGTAGAAACGATACTACTTATTTTCACCACTTACGTAGGAGCGTCGTAGATTTTTTAATAAAAGTTATTTGTGCAAAACACTTTCCGTAGTTTTTTTAATAAAAGTTATTTGTGCAAAACACTTTCCGTAGTTTTTTTAATAAAAGTTATTTGTGCAAAACACTTTCCGTAGTTTTTTTAATAAAAGTTATTTGTGCTAAACACTTTCCGTAGTTTTTTTAATAAAAGTTATTTGTGCAAAACACTTTCCGTAGTTTTTTTAATAAAAGTTCAAAAATGCAAAACACTTTCCGAGCTATTTACTATCAGAGGTTCCGCTGTGTTTCTATCTCCAAAAAAGCTTGTATGTACCATCCATTAAAGCCAGCATAAAATTTTTATTCCACCAGTACAATTCGATGAGCTGGAAGAAGTAACAATGAGAGGCACTGTTATTATTCCATTCGCGAATAACACGTTAGACGTTTTGTGACAATATATCCGCCTCAAAACCTGGAGACTCGAAAATACTCGGAGAGCGATGAGACAACTGCCGCGATCTGCTCTGGTCAACGTCAATGCGATTCCTGCAAGCACCCTGATTTTACTCGGTCCGCGCTGGTGCTGACATCTTTTTCCACTTTCAAGTCGGCCTGTAAACATTCACACCAATCCAAAGTGTGATAGCACCTCCCCTACTCTCCCCACTCCTCCACTGGTCAGCTGATTCCCCTTCTGCGCTGACAAAGTGTACCGTGAAAGGAATATCTCTCTTTGAACCTGACCGCGGCCGGAGAAGGACGTATCTGCTTGGTGCCACTTGTGACTTGTGCTCGTCTTGTATAGACAAAGTTAACGGTATTTAGTCTATGGGCTTGTTTTCTATTGTAATAATTGTGATTATATAAATGCTGTTACTGAAAGTTAATCAAAATAGCTAAGGTTGTTTTCATTTTTCTCTCGTTTCCGCCCACCAATCGCAGTCAATTCACTCGCGACGTCAAGTTTCACTGGCTTGCGCTGCAGTTTTAGCGATAATATAGGGTTTATTGGATGATTAAAATGCAACAGTTCCAACATGAATGCCAAGTGGATCAGTGCGTACTGATGACTTATATAATCAGAGTGCGTTTGAGGCGTAATTAGCCAATTCTGTTAGTCTCTCTCAGTGATTCAACCCGAGGGTTGGTTTGGATAGTTGAGGGAAGAGCTCACCCCAGACTAAGCAACAGGCGTGTGAATTTTACACATTCAGGGTAGAGGGGCCAGTTCCTTTCCCTGGGCCACCTCGAACTTCGAGGATATTTTTTGATCGGGGGCGCCCAAAGGCTTCACCCGGATTTGAACCCGGGAACCTTCGATCAGTAACCAAGCGCTCTACCCACTAGGCCACCACGCTCCTTATCCTGTTAGTAAAATGCAAGAATTTAAACGAAAGGACCAACCAAAAAGATAAACGCACGCATGTGTGAAAGATATAGTCCAGAGGGGGCGTGGTTGAACTGTTTGAGATAATTCCGATCGCGTAACTTGGGTAGGAGTCACGTGGTGAAATCAGGAATGGGTCGATATTTTGGTATGTTTGAATAACTCAAGATTATCTAACGCCGTCTTCCCGATCGAGTTTTATCTCACCACATTATTGTTGATCGAGTACCAAATCCCAATTAGAGACGCAATAAACAATATGGCGGACGTTAAATTTATCCACTCGAGTGAATAAGCACCCCATATTATCGAACCGTTCGTGAATGCACCTAGTTATTCCTTAGTTACGTGATTGAATGATCTCGAACGGTTCATACAAACCCGACCCCCAACGAATATTTTTTTATACTGAGAATCGGTACAGGTTTGATTCGTACTCTGATTGTCTCTTTCGGTAAATCAATACCAGTTCCATTCATGGAAGAGAGCCGTCGAAAAATGTGCTCATGCAATGGTACCATTTAAGATGCCAGATACTTGCTAAAAATTAAGTTATGAAAATGTTGTTACCAATTTTTGAGATGAAATAAAATTAACTAAGTTTTGTTCACCTCAAAACATTTTCGTACCTTAAAAAATAAAAAAAATTATTCTAAAAATAATGTTTTGAAAAAGAAACATTTTGACAATTTCAGTTACCATCTTGGAAATTGGAATCAATATGCGTAAATTTCGGCAGCAAAAGTAAAATAAAAACCTTAAGTACAACTTAGACCAGTTTTTCTTCGTCAGTACTGCTGGATGCCACTGCTATCTGGTGTTTTCATGGTAACTGCAGAATGCTTCTAACATGCCTGTAACTAAGGAGTTGCGACCCCATGTTCAAAGGACTAAAAATCACTTTCCCTACCTCCTCCAGGAGTTACGCACTTTTCTCCTGAAACACAAGTATAATTGTCGGTAAAATCGAAGAAAATCGAATTAATTTATTCAATCATTTCACCTAGCCTATCCTTGTCATCGCACAACTGGTGCTCGTGCCAAATGGGATAGCTGTATCGATTGGCAGAGTATATTCGTCAGCCACGCTCAGCAAGGAACTATTGAGCGGCGACTCCTCTGTATCTTATCTTCCATAAAGTGCACCCAGCACGAGGTACGAAATACCCAAGAAATCAGGAGAATACGAAACGCGATGAGGGATGAAGGGGGGTGAAGCAAGGAGACGTATTGAGCTCAGTTCGGGCAGCGGACAATAGTATACCATGCCATAATTTAACCCCGTGTGAATTGACGGTACAGCAATTATTTTTCAATTTATGGGTGCTTTATCGTAACGAAGTGATAAATATAGAATACCTATCACACCATTCCCTTTCGGGGCAGGCAAAGTCAAAGAACTTAGTTATTGCTGTTAGGCCTATATAAATGGCTTTCTTTTAACACTTTCCTCCATAATACCCTATCCTTGCTATACCCCTTTCGATTCTATTACATTCAAGTATTGCTTCATATACGCTCTCCTTCTTCTTCTTATTTGTATCGGCCAACTTTGAACCACATTAATATGAATGAGCGCGTTCCAGTCTCGATATCCACCAAAACCTTTAGTCCTACCTGACATCCATTTCATCTCTTAAGCTTTGTGAATTCGAATTTGATATTCGGGAAAACGTAAGGAAAAAATAAAATTCTGTTTTCGTAAATAGGTTACGGAAGCATGTACCACACGATAAAAAGAAAATGATCCGACTCAACGATTTATCCTCCTTACTACGAGAATTGTTACGTCAATTTGTACAGAATGGTATATTTTAATCGATGTCCGCTACTAGCAAAAGACGAACTGTCAATTCCAAGTCATCACATAACGTTCCATTGGGTGTTCAATGTTGAGTGAGGGGCATTCTATTTTATATGAAAGTGAACTCTTCTCGGATTACACACTGGGTCTATTATTCCAATTCATGCAACGTTTTGATGGGCGTCTCGCTCATTTTCATCTGGGCTGAGTGAAAATTGACCGCCTCATATACCATACCGTGTCAACAATTGGCCAACGTATATACCATCCTGGGAGATCAGGTGACAGCTGATTGGCTAAATTGGCCAACATTATATGTTGGTTGAAGGACCCTACGTAGGCACAGATACTTCCTCAGCCTTCCAAAATAACCACTGATGAGATTGCACTGATTAAAAAGTTGCAATTCCCGATGCAGTGGATACACCGCAAATTCAGCGCGAGTTTTGGCATCGAGTCATGTCGGAATGAGTCCATCTGCAGAACCGAGGGCTGCTTTCATAGAATAAGATAAATCTCCGAGTATGCCCACCATTTGAAACGTCGGACGATAGGCAGTTGTTGGGGATGTGGAAATGGATCAAAAGAGGGTGGCTTGCACTCCAGCTCTCACTAAGAAACCACCTTCCCGGAATATTTACATCCCCGTCTTTAAAATTTATTAGAACATGCAATGTTTCATAGGATCAACTAGCAATCACAAGAGGATTGTTTCCAGAAAGAATGACTCAGTTATTCTAGAAGGGAGAGATAAATACTATATATAATATATATATATATTTTTTTACATCGGTATTTTGCACATCAATGGTGTCACATGAATTTGAATGAACACTAAGAAAATACAAATAAAAATTAAATTTTTTTTCACGGCTCAAACATGCCGAGAACGATACCACTTGATAATAAAATTACAAGATATTAGACGATGAATAATTTTAAGAAGCCTATAATATAATGGTCAATTTAATTTATTAGAGATCAACTAAATATTTGATACACGTATTTTATGAAAATTTGAGTCAGGTGACATAGCGCAAAAATAATGTTTATTTTAATCATATATTAATATAAACATCACGCATTTACCCTACATGTATTAATTTTCAACGTAATTAGCGCATTTAATGTAAACCTATAAAAATTCGGGCGAAAACTTTCATCGGATAAATTCACTAACAAGCATATCATTCTTGTCTCCTGACTTTTTGGATTCACACTAAAAAAAGTTATTTATCCCACAGTTATTTATTTTAAGTCAGCAGATTAAGATGGATCTAAGACCAATGCCATTAGATAATTCTCAAAAATGGCTTAAGATAGATTATTTCCTCGATTAACTTACAATTTTTGTATCCTTAGCGTTTGGTTTATGCTACTAAAACTCTCAAAATAAGTTGGAACTGAAATTCAATGATAGATATAATTTAAAAGAAATAAAACCTGTACCTACCTACGTGCAATTTGTTTAAGTTTTTAACAATTAACACCACTTAAGTAGGAATAATTACACTGAGTACTCCTTCGGTAAAATACATTTTATGATAGGCAAAAATGTATATTATCCCATTTTCCTGAAGCCGCTTTAAAACCCACTTTTCTATAAGCTTTTGTAGAATTGCAATGAACGGAGATCATATTCTTCAAATCAAATTGAGCAAATGTGCCGAAATTTAGCATTACTTCTCGTTGAATCTGTTTAATATTTTAAAATCATTTTTACCTCGTGGTTTTTGGTAAAGTAAAACGATTTATTTTGTTCATATAGTCAATCTATTATAAATATCTAAAGTAAATCAATAATTTACCAAACAAAAATTTATTTTCCCAGAAAAAAATTCTCCAAGGACACATGCAGAAAAATTAGTGCTGGTCTAAAACATCATAGCCAAAAAAGATATTCTTGGTTTGAACTTGACTGTACGAGGCTTCCCTCTAGAAGTACTCATCATTTATAATTAAAATAAAAACACTCGTACTTTTCTACTAATTCTTCTAACTTGTGCTTCGCCGACTCACGGCATCATCAAGTAAAAACTATCCATAACATATTTTACTTAGTTTTTGCTGATCGTTGCCGTTGTAAGGGGAAATTAGAGAGGTCAGGTTCGCCCTCAAGCAAATAAGCGATTACCAGGCACTCCCCAGACATATGCAATGAAAAATTAGTCCCGCACCCCTTTTTATACCGTTCCAACCAAATGACCCTGAAAAAACAATAACCTGTTCCACACCCTCAGCCCTTGATCAACGGTTCTACTGATCCCCTCCTCCCCAAACCTCCCCCAAATTCTCTCGTTTCCCCCAAAGACGCGAAAAACAGCACAAAAATAAACCAAAAAATCCCTGGATATATATGTAACTGATGATGTCGTAAGTCGACAAAACGCGTAGCATAAATAAGAAAAATAGGTAGAAAAATACAAGTGTTATCATTTTAAATAATAAATTCTTAATATGGTCATCAGAATTGGAATTACTTGTGATTCCTCACAATAGAAGTGGATGGGGAAAGGAGACATATAAAGAAGAAGGAACGCTAGTAGTAGAGGAGAAAGCTCACTGAACAAAGCGGACTGGACATTTACCGAGATCTGGCTAGTTTCTCCTCCCGCGGCGGTAGGGAGCTTTGCGGAGCGATAAATGGAGCTCACTACAAGCACTCGAGAAGCGCAGAGCCCAAGTGCTTCCACTCATCTAAGCACAGGAGAGGGAACAAATCTAAGACATCACGACGGAGTGTGTTAGCGTCATGCATCGCACCTTCCCGGTGATGGCGGGTGTATACAGAGGCTTCCTACACGAAGTGATTCCAGTAGCTAAAGAAAGCTCGCGTCCAATGACCTCGGCTTGAAAACAACTCCGCAGTGAGTACTGCCACATGGAAATTACTGGAACTTTTGAATAGCTCGTTGCTGCAGTATCAGTGTAGCAGACAAGTAATGGGCAGTCGAGATAAAGAGATTGTTGATTGTGAACCTCTTAAGCATTTAGATACATTCAAAATATTTTATACTCCACCTCTAATTAAAAACATATTTCTCAGCGAGTACTGCCACAAGGAAATAAATTTATGGAACATTGAAAGAGCTCGCTGTTGCAGCATCAAGACACAAGTAACGGATTGTTAAGAGAGAACTTCTAAGTGTAACTTTCGAAACATTTTCTGCGGAAAAAATGGTGATCTAAGTCTTCCAATCATCTGACGAAAAATTCGACGTAAACTTTTGGCACATCGTTCAATGCAAAATTTTTCCCTAATTTTCCTATATCGCGTAAATATAAATAATTAAGCCCACAAAGATTAAGTTATGACCCGATACTTAAACCCATGAGCTTTTAAAAAAAATATGAGAATAGATGAAGAAAAACCAGCGTTGATTGTAATAGAAAATGCATTAATGGAGAATTTATTTTCCGCAACCACATATTTCCAGAATTGCTTTGCTAGCCTTTAATACGCAGGCATGGTGTTATATTTTCTCAACAGGTTGTAATAATAATCATATCAATAAGAAAAAATCATCTGAATAAGAATGTTTTCACCATTAACTTATGTCAAGTAAATGTAATAACTGAGCGGTCCGAATCGCAGAGCACCAACGATTAAAAATTACTGTGCATTAGTATAGACGAAAAGCGATCGAGACGAAGCATAAGAAAGAATCAGGGAACGCCTCCAAACCTCTGAGCAAATGGCTTGAAGGAAAGGTTCGATTCTGGCAAATCGCCAGTCGCCCTGTTGCGCTGCAGAAATTTAAGAATAAGAGAGGAGGGCGAAGACGACTTAACTGCGAATATTCATGCATTATGCAAAAGATATTAAACGCGAAGTGCCGAACCGTCATCAACGCAAGCATAAAAAAAATCGGTGGAGCAATATCGCAGCCAGACCTGCATAAAATAACAACCCGGACTCGTATAATAAAACTAGTACTCTTAAAAAATAAATAAAAATATCAAATGGTCCCGTGGAATCACGGAATAAGTCAAAGTTCATTTGAATCACGAATTTAGAAAAGAACTCATCTCGGATTTTTGAAAATTTTCAGGAGACACAAAAAACTGAATTTATGCCAAACTATTTGAAGTAAGAGCGCAGTTTTTTAAAACTCCTGCTGAAAGCTTGATGAAAAGCAGATAAAAGCCCTTCTTGCTCATAACATATCAGTTTAAATTTATACATGAAAATAGAGGGAAATAGACCATTTTTAAAATTTTCCGATATGATCCCTTTTCGAAAGTCGGGATTCATTTGTACCATAAACGTGTGTCCGCATTAGCATTGATTCTACCAAAAGGTAGGTATGATGCTCAATTTTAACTTATATAGAGCAGGCAGAAAACGCGTAAGAAATTATTTTCCCTGCATAAGGCAAAAATTACAGCACCCACGAAGATGGTTTAAGTTCTACGTAAATTTGTATCTGGATTCGAGTCCACAAGAAAATATTCCTTTACCTAATGCGCAGAAAGCACTTTATTTACTTAGATGATTTTTGATGATTTAGATCTTGATGATCTTAGATGAATTTCATGATTTATGGAGAACAGAGAAGTCCATTTTACGCAAGCCTCTGGTTTATCACAATAATAACCTTAACATAAGCACCGAAAAACTTCAAAGAGAAACCAAAGAATGATAAAATTTTACCTAAAAAGGAAATTGTATTATTAATGCTACAGTAAGTCTTGAATTAGGTACTACAACGCAGCGCTATAAGTTAGTATCGTAAGTAAGTAGTTTATCTGAAATAAATGGTACTACTAGTACATTCTACTACTAATAGTAAATTGCATTAGTAGTATTGGTTGCACTTATAATCATAATTTTTAACTAAAATTAATAGATGATAAATTATTTCCCTATCAATTCACATTATATATAGTTCATTTCTTCCCAATATATTTAACATTCTCTTCTTTATGAGCATTAAATTGTCCCCGTAAAATGATGATCATTCTCATTTATTAACGTCATATTTTAATCTGAAAAAAGCTGTAGATGATGTCTAAGCCATTTAAAATATTTTCATCTTATTTTTACTTTGCTTGATTGAGAAGCACCATGAAGCAATATGAGTTTTGCATTTTTATCGTAAGGCAGTATTTGCTGTCACATATAACGCTGAATGATGTACATCACATGAAAAACACTGCAGTATATGAGCAATGCATGTTGCATGCTCCAATTTTACGACTAAAATTGCGCAGTAAAACCTTGGATTATGTATCGCAAAGCTATTTTTATTGCTTGGTATCCCAAGGGGCGTAGAAATGAATGAGATGAGGGTAAAATCACCGCATGAAATTCTCGTTCAAAGCACGTGCAAACTTGCCAGACTTCTCAATCAAGCAATCCAGTAAACGTGCTCAGGGTTCCGATAAGGGTCTCATATTCAATAGGAATCCACTCCAAAGTCGCGTGGGTTAACATCACATCAAAACCCCATGCATATCATTTTCGGTTATCGGCGAGATTGACTGGCATGTAAAACATCGTCATTCCATGGGTGACAGCCATTAATTCCCGCGATAGTGCTCTGCTCCAACATTTGATGACACTATCTTAAAGCAAACTGGTATTTCGTAACTGCGCACAAAGTTTATTCACACTCGAATAACGAACGATATGTCACGAGACATTAATTTTGCTAGTAATAATTTTGTTGAATTGGTTATTCACCACTTTAATTAATGTATGAGTTTGTATTACAGAGAGTTAGTCATCTGTTTTTTTTTAAATCTCATCTTCCTTTTTGCCAACGATTCGCGTTTTAATTAAATCATCATCAGCGTTTAAAGTGAGATCAACTTTTTTGCTATGAAAATGGTAATAAACATATCCAAACACAGCCTCCGAGTAAATTAGAGCAACGTAGATCACTATTGTAGAGAGAATTTGGTGAAGCTCAATAAAATAAATGTAATGTACTCAGCAAAATAATTCCAAAACGTGCACTCACGAGAACGGCGTAACTTTAGAGAAAATCTCTTTTCTTAAAACCTCTAGAGAAGATCAAACCAAAAACACACAGAAACCCAGAAAAGAACGAATCGAGTCACATCAAGCCAAATACGGTATCAACTTAGTAGTAGCAAATTGTCGTAGCGTTAAGACCAAACGCGCTGAAGTTGAGCACATATTTCAAAACAAAGATATAACAATTGAAACAGAGATCTGACTAGCAGAGGATATAAGCGATTGCGAAATTTTTCCACCAGCAAATGGCAATACTAATGAAAATTACACTGCTATGATATCTGCTATGACAATGTTAAGACTTTTTGTTACCATTGACATAGTAGAAAAGTTGATCTCACCTTAAGTCCTGATAATGCTTTAATTAAAAGGCGAAACGTTAGCAAAAACGAAGTTGATCTAAAACCAAAACTCATGACCAACTCTCTATAATATAAACGCATACGCTAACAATAATGATGAGTTATATCACGCTAGGCATGTACTAAGTAATGTATTAAGTGTTGTACTGAGCGCAACATGTTGCGAAGATTTCAACGTTGGCGAGGCAAGTTATGCCGCTGAATCGTTATGGTCGTTTTACACTAGGCACTTTATTGCACAGTTTGATGCATGGATGGGTGTGCTGTAAAAACTGCGTCGTTTAAAACGGAAACTTGTCAGAATTACTTCGCAAATGCATAAAAAAAGGCAGGAAAATTGCCCCTGCACTAATTCTGTGCCCACGTTCTCGCAACTTTGTGCACCGAACTGCGCAGTTAAGTGCCTCGTGTAAAACGACCTTCACAATAAGAACACTTAAGCCAATCAAAGGAAACGTCTTAAAATTTCAGTTCTTCCTGAGAGCATATTGTCTTGCATCCTATTTTAAGTAATTGACGATTAGTAGAAAGATTGGCTTTGTAAATATCTAACGTATTAAAAACTTTGTTCGATTATTTACAGAATTTACAAGTCGCAACTTGTTCTATAGTAAATTTGAGGCAAACGGGTATTTGTTAGGCTTATTAAGCAAGCAATAAGACAGCATAATGCTTTACAAAACTCGTACATAAATATTGTAAATGCTACAGGAATGAGTTTTGATCATTTCACTAGGATGCCGTAAGCTAATAAATTGCATGGAAACGAAACATTAGGTCAGGAGCTTCAATTGATGTGTGATCTACTATGTAATTCGGAGCTTTCTGAACCTGGATTCTATTCACAGCGGTTCTAGGGTTTTAATGAAATTCCATTGCCGCACTGTGCACACTTCATTCCAATGCAGTGCAGTCATCGATTGGGATTTTAAGGCCTCAAGCGCCCTAGATAGCTTCCATACACCAAGTCGAGTTTCTCTCTTCTCTCATCCCACACATTGGCCAGTTGTAAACTCAAAAGCGCAATTTACTATATTGGCTGAAAGAAACCAGCAATAAAAATGAATTCGCTATCCAAATTGTCTCAACTGTAACGAAATAAAAAAAAACAATTTTCTGCGAAGTTCGTATACATCTGAATGAATATTTTCATCCGCTGACTGCAGAGTTCGACTAAACCGCACAAGCTCATAAAATATTTTCTCTATACCGCGGAGATCGAATACATCCACAGAGGAATTGTGTCTGTAGTGGTAAATTTAATACCATGAAATAACAGTTTAAAAACAATTTCGCAATTTCTGAGTAAAACTATGCAAGTTGCTATCATTTAACACACAAAATGGTTAAAATATTTCGTGCATACTGAACATATATTATGAGTGACATCAGGAATCATTTAATGCAGTGAAGTGGTGAAAGAGAGTGAGAGCGAATTCTCAGAGCTTGAATGTCTGGTTAATAACCAATACAAACTTTAAGTTTGGCATGCGAGGTTGGAACACTTCCAAAACTAAGCCGTACATTCTGGTCAGGAAGGAGTTCCCTACCTATTCTGAGGGTCCAAATGCGTACATTCAAGGTTTGGCGGATCAAAGCCTCATCCGAGGAGGGCGATGTGGGAACTGTAAGCCTATTTAATTAAGTCCGTTCGTAGCTACGACTAGTGCTCTAAGGCTGTAAGCAATAAAACTAAATTATCAAATATGTTCGGTAATTATGGATAATAATCTCAACACGAAAAAAGTGAGATATTGCTTGTTCTATTGCATTTTTATAGAGCTTAACGGTTCATTAGGAGGTGGAAGGTTCCCTTTTGTTCCTCTTGAATCCAACCATGGGCAAGATACATATTTCACGAAGGAACAAATAAATACGAAAGAAGAAAAATGAAATATAAGAAGCCACGAGATACAAAGGTACAAATCGATGCGGATGAACAAATGATCTGGTACGCAGTCACGCTAACGGGTGCAACGATATGCACCAAAAAGGGTTAAATGTTGCATGAAAAAAAGCATTTGACTTAACCGGGATTCGAACACGGATCTTTCAATTGCCGATAAGGTTTTGTTAGCCAGTTAAACCATCAACCAATTTTTCGTATAAACCCCCGCTGATATTCACCCTGAATTAAGATTGCTTGATGTTGCAACTGGCTAATACACCTGATGCAATTAGGAGATCCGGGTTCGAATCTCGATCGAGTCAAATGATTTTTTCATGGAAAATTTCACCCCTTCAGTGAATACAAAGTTGCTAGCTAAATTATAGCATCCGAACCGGCAATAGCACGGTTTAAGAGACAATAAATCATATTAATTAAGGCTTTGTAGGACTTTGAACTGATCTCTGAATATGTGACAGCAACACGCAGTCTGACGTTTTAGACGTAGCTTTAGCTCGGAATACTCCAATTGATCATCTATGCGGGAATCCAGAACATTGCTTTTTTGACTACTCAAAAGCAGCATCATATCATGTTAAGGAATATGCTTTACAGTTTCCTCCCACGTAGAGAGTATTTTGGTACTGCAGAATACTAATCACAATATTCCGAGGATCTTGAGGCGGGCTCTGATTGGTCTAAGCATTATCTCCATATCCGGGCCGTTGTTCCACTCTCCTCCATATGAACTAGAGAGTGTAGTCAATATTACTATCGAAACTTTCAGAATATCTTGCAACATTCGCTTCTCGATTCAACATCAGCAGGTACCTGGTTTTTACAGTTAATGCTTAAGTTGATTTTCCTATTTTTATGAATAACTTTGCTGTTAATACAAAAAATTAATTAAGATGAAACTGCTAAAGAAATTAGACTAGCGGAGCATATAAAAAAACATGAACCACTACTTTGCAAAAAATATAGGCCTTGAAAAGGTGTATGAAATATGAGAGCACTTAATTTAAATTTAAACAAATGTTAATGCAAACCTTTACTTAACCACATTTTCTCGTACTTTCACGAGCCGGGTTATAATGAATTATCATCATCATGAGGTGCTTGGATCAGGACAAGCGATGATGATAATAATTCACTGAAACCCGTGTGAGTGTCGGAAAAAATCTACGGTTTAAGTAAAAGTTTAAATAAAAATGTACATCACGCAATACCACAAAGTTTATCACGTGCAAGTTTTATTCATTGAGATAATTCAATTAAATGTTCGATCGGAGCAAAAACTTAAAAAAATTACATCTCAAGACAAGCTTTAGACGTGCATTCCTCAAAACCACCGTTCTCTTATGAGTTGACGGAGGAGATTCGTGCGAATCCGATTACCGCAAAACAGGTAAGGTGGGTAGGTACCTACCCATACGTATCGGTGGATTATGGAAACTCCACGGGTCGATGCTGAGCCACGAAGGAAAACAGACGCGGGAGTGCGGAGGGGAGATGCAAATAAACTTACGAGGCTGAGCCTTCGCCGCCTCTGGCGATCCAAACACCGCGAATGAAAGATTGAGTGGGAGGGTTAGGTGGTCAGAGAGAGGAGAAGGGTCTTGGAAACACACAGAAGGATGGAAACAATGCTGGTTAATGGAAGGGCGATGGATGTAACACTCCCCACTCGCCCTGAAAGCGGACGCGGTGCCGACACAGGGTCCCTTACATATTTCCTAGATTGGGCTGAGGGTCAAGGATGAAGACTTCGATTAGGATGTTCCACGTGGCCTTTACGAAGGCAAGATAGCGAGCGATAGTGGACGAGCTTAGGGCATCCCGTGCTCGTGAGTGAGAGTGGGGACTCAGCAGAGAAACAACAGGTGGATTGGGCATCGTCTGTGAGAGAGGAACGTGGTCACTGTCTATCATTTCCATTACCATAAGACCGAAGTAATGGTTTCTAGCTAGGAGAATAGGAATGGATTGATCAATCAGGGAGAAAGTTTAACAAGTGGATTGATTGCGATATCTTGGCTGAATGTTTGGGAAAGATGACAGGATATATTAAGAAATTAAGAGACGTGCAAATTGTGGAAGGAACGTTGTTGGTAGTACATGGATGAATGAATGCTTGTCTAAGGTAGCAAAAATCGCACAAAATAAAAGCGTATTCCTCCCAATTTACTGTATGGTATAGAAACCTAAAAAAAAGTAGTGACCATAGGTATATGAAAAAAGTTAGAGAGCATGTATAAAAAGAGCTATCTTAGTTGACAAGACTATGTTGAAGGAATGCAAAAGAGTCGAACAGCGAAACAGAAGTATGAAAGAGGAGAGAATGGTGTGACAGAAAAGGGTTGACCAATAATTCTATGGACGAATATAGTGGAAGATCCTGAAGGGAGTCTTACGAAAATTACTTACCATGTAAGAAGCAATAGTACATTCATGTAACTGAAACTAAGAGAGTATGCAAGGGTAGGGTAGTATGGAAGAAATTATGGAAATAGAATCAGTTTCCTAGGCCACACACCAATCATTAAACTCAATGACTGTTACTACCCCGAGAAGCAATGGCATCATATGCATATTATGCATAATAACTGAGAGTCAAGGCCAAAAGAGAAAGAATATAACTCCAAAAATAATATAATTCCTGAATTACTCGACATCCATCCACTTACAATATAATTCATATTTCGGTATTTGATGTACGGCGAGCCGCGGCGTTGGAAAAAATAGCAAAACACTATTTGTGAAAATAGGTAGAAACAATCCTAACTACAACAGCTTGGCAACCCCTAGAAAGTAATACGCACCCTGGAATACTCAAACTTCACACTCACTGGAAATGATTATGCGGATCGCAAAAAATATAGTCCTTAATGCAGTCCACATTTGCTAGATTTCCTTAGACATGACCTCGACTACCTTCATCCCGTAGTCTTAGAAGATAATAAAATGGTAATAATAACATAAACAAGTGCTTTGACACCTGTAAAAATATTTTCCACCATCAAAACTCATTGCAATATTACGACAAGTGGATTTTTACTCAGGATATAAATTACCTTTTTAGCGATTAATTTACCTTAGGTGAAGTAATATGTTGAATCTTACGAAAACTCGGTGGATAAAGGCCTTAAAAGTCACCATTAACGACAACAGGGGAATTTGGTGACACATACGGAGGTGTTTAAATTTGCTTTCACGAAGGCGAGAGATAGCGGACGTGCCTAGAGTATTCAGTACTAGCGGGCGAAACAACAGGTGGATTGATTTTCTTGGCATCTGGGTGAGGGAGAGGAACGTTGCCATAGTGTAGCATACTACTATTACTTGTACATTAGATTATCACAAGACATATTGCATTACTAAATATTGTACAATGTACTCAGTATACGCTGTATTACTTGACGTGGCAAGGGAGAACTCTCATCAGACCCACTAAAACTGAACTACCCCCGCTTTAAACTACGTCTAAAAATACCGAGTCCTTTTTTAGCCAAACCGATTTCTTTAAAGTAGCAATATTACTGGTCCATAATATCACTGATACATAGGCTCGAAGCTCATTATAGCAACGGTAGACTATGCACTTCAACTGACGAAGGGACTCATATTTGTATGTGCTGGTTTATTGTACACTTACGTATAAAATAAAATTCTGTTGTAATTATAGTAATCTAAAGAAAAATGAGATATCAGGCCGGAAAAAACTAACTTTGGTATAGCAATTAGTGTAAAATGAGATAGAAGTACCCCGATTTTGTTGTTTTGAATGAGAAAATCTTTTCTCAGCTAGAAAGGATAATTTTTTGCCATGCCGCTTATTTTCCCGCAAGTGTCAACCCCGAAAAAAATAGCGGCGAGTTAGTTATACTTTGTGTCTGATAGCGGAGCTACCATCGTCAGCTGAAAGTCACTGCGGGAAGTTCAACAGGGTACGTCGTGACTATGCAATACTAGACCGAGACATAGCCCTTCGTGTATTGGATTCCGAGCTTCTCCGATTCACCCTCACTCAGGTGGCCGTAGAGTGTACGAGATTAATACCACCACAATGTAGACCGCATCTTATGGGAAGCTACTCGGCCCCTAGGGCGATCTCATCTGGACAGAGTCCAAGTAAGCATTATTTAGGGTTCCGCAAGGGATAGTTATTTCCGACGACGGCGGTGAATCTTGAACTTGAAGACCATGGCAGCGGTAAGCCAGTAAAATTGAGTTGCCAGTTTCCTCATAAATTGCCAAAGTTACTGCTCACTCCTCGGCTGGTCTTTCGAAATATCCACTTTAATTTTGAACTCAGAAAGGAATTCTTGAATGATCCTTTAACATATGCTTAGCAGCAAAAGTCGATTTAAAAAAAATGTAATACGCTAAGATTACTTTTCATAATTACAGATAATAAGTACCCGTTGCGTGACATGAACCCGTAGCGTCACATTTTTTAAGGATAAAACAATCAAAGTTCGCAAACTTTGCATGCCAAAATTAACTGCGGAAATGAATGATTCTAATCAGATAGTAACTTCACAGCGACACGTGGGCCCCATTAGTTGCAGGGAATAATTAAAATACTTGAACTGACCACTGTCACTGATTTTGAATCCAAATGGACATGCCGTAAGTGTGGAAAAAAATATACCTAAAAGAAAGCGCACCACACATCATTAAAAAAAATGCAATATTCAGAGCATAATGCAGTCACGTTCGACATGGCATGCAAAAAAAAAAGATTTTCACAAAAAACTCGAAGGTATTCATTGCTATTTATTCAATCTATAATTATTTAATATTCGGGGGCACAAAATAGCTTATTTTTTATGAACATAAAATTAGGAAGGGCATATTAGCCACGGAATTAACACCAAGGCTGGTCCGGGGGGCATGAGTGAAGCGGCTTGATTTCCCCAGTTTTAAGGTACATACATTTACCTTGGCCCGAGCTTTAAGATATAATAAATCAATAATATACTTTAGATAAAATAGTTGGTCGACGTTAAATTACAGTTTTTGCAACACTGAGCAAGGAAGAAAATTGTTTTCCTTTGTAATATGTGTTCCAATAAACAGGATTAACTACCGCGAGCCGGTAATAAATTACATATTAGTTATAGAACGAATAATATGAAATGGCTTCATTTTCGGGAGAACCACCATGTATATGTTGCAGCAACAATAAATTCGCCATTATTTTCACCAGTTTCGTTGTCGCAGCAACAAAAACAACGCGATTCACCCGAAAATGAAGCTATTTCATCTTACGCACCGCGGAAGCCTTCACTTCAACTTCAAGAACGAATAATAATTAGGCGATATTGTGTACTTAAACGCACCATTTTTATGATTACGCCTAGGCACGCGTAACATTTTTTTAAATGACCATCACCATAGAATAATTTCCCAAGTGATTTAAAGATATACTCAAGTGATTAGAATATATTTAATGAAATTCAGATGGCAGTAGAAAAATATATATGGCAGGTCTTCACGATAGAACTACATAAAAAGAGAAAGATAAAAACACATTGGACTATGGAGGCAGGATGAACGCTCGCATGCATGCATTGAGGGCATTTCATTCTATAAAAAGAACAAATGGGACGATGACAGCCATGCTACGTGAGGCGGCATACATTTTGGGAACATACCTACATCCCGGATAAGTTAATGACGAGCTCTTGTTGACACCGCACGCATCTGTTTGAGTTGGGCACAGGACAATTGACGACGCCCGTACACGCGGGTCCAACAAAATATTCATCAAATATATGCCTTGGCTTGATTATAAAACATGAAGTCGTACGTGACTGATGCCGTTGATGACTCTGTTTTTATGGACAGAAAAAATGAACAGATGAAACAGCTATATTGCTCCCACATATCCTCCCCATATTACTGAAAATTAAGGTAGTCCTCGAATATAAAAATCACTAGCAATGAAATAACCACTTAAATAATTAGTAACCTGGGGAAACTAAATCCTATTCCAACAAAACATTTATTAATCTTTATGAGACCATTAAAATGATTGAAGGATAAACCCAAATGCACCGTTAATTTCACTCAGTCAACGTAGTTCAGAATAGAATGTTACAGGGAAATGTAGAATTAATCAACACACTAAGTTCTTACTTCATCATGACTTGAATGACACCCAGGAGAGACATGCAGAGGAAAACATGCGCCTGAACATTCTGCAACTTGCACTATAGTTGAGTATGCTTGATGCCTAAAACACAGGCATCATTTAAACTACACGTCTCGAATAATTCTGTAATGGAATATAAAAGATGACCTGATGATGGCTCAATATGACCTATAAAATAAAAAGGTTTTGCTTAGAAAATCACAGATTTTCCTCGAAAACCATCTGAGCGCCACTGTACATGGGATACGCAAATTCCAGATTTCATTTTTTGCTTCCTTTAAAGTTAATTGAGGAAGATACAATAAAAAGTTAACTTCCGTTTCCATTGCAACTTCTCTAGACGGATTTCCAAGGATTGCAGAATCCAACCGATAGTCATCGTTCTAGACACACAGGATTGGGAATTTAAAACACTTACTTTCATGATACCTGCATGAAAAAGAGAAGAAATGATAAAAGACACATGCTACTTCCGTTTTCTATATTAAGTCGTTTAGATGGCTTACCAAGATTTGCGGAGTGCAATTGACAGCGCCTTTTCCACGAACTCCCGAGTCAAATAAACTCAAAATTCCTGGTATCGGAGGACGGATAGTTTTTCCTGAAAGTCAGAGGGTAATAAAAGTATGCGGACAGCATGCATTCACTCAAGGAATTCATGAGTGGTGGATCTGCGGTGGTCGAATATTTTCGGAAACGCAACAAGTGGGGTGAGTGGGAAGGGGAGAAGTAGACATAGAAAGTCGAAGATCAAACAACATCAAATGTTTTTCGTGGAGGGAATATAGGGTGGGGGTGGGAGATGGAACGCAGCAGAATGGGTAGCGTGGAGGGGACTATACACGAAAATACGCATACCACCCTTCTCCCCGCCACGCCGCAAAGGCGTGTGGCAAGGGGTCTATAAGAGATTCCGCAGCGACAGTGTAAGTCAAAACCATAACAACATTACATCATTTTGTTTCTATGTTTAGAAATTTCTGCTTTCAATGATGACATGCCTTATCTACTAAAAAAACAAAATCAAAGCGAAATTGATAAAGATAATTCGACGAATAGATTTTAATGAAAACATTTTTCCAGCTATAGGAACAGATCAGAGCAATATTGTTGTTAAATTGCAGCATTTTGATCTCAATTACTACAGTAATTTGATAATAACTAAAATAATTAGATGGTAAAATGCCTACATTTTATTTTTAATGAATCATCTGGGAAAAAGCTCTTCTTATAGATAGAAAAAATACTCATTTTTACTCAGGTTTCACCAATTCTTGTATTTGCACCATATAGTTGACGAACAATTTGAGATTAAATTGTGTGGAAATATGTGATTTTGTGGTTCATATAGACCGGATAATAAGATTTCTTTTACAGGTAGTCAGAGTATGAATAAAATGACATAAAATGGCAAGTCATTTTACGATGATATTTCCTACAGACAACAATCACGAAGGAAGGAGGGAATAGGAAAAATCATCAGAGGACAGAAAGGACGAACAGTAAAATGTACGCTAATGGATAGTTTCAGCGTCTTCCTCTGTTTTTCTCGTATCGTAATAAATATCGGATCGGTTTGGTTGCTACAGCACTGGATTTCCATTCCGAGTGCCTGGGTTCGAATCCCGCGGGATTGTGTGGCAGGGGGTGGTAGGACACACTTTGAATGAGAAGGGAAAAGATAAAATGAGGGGAAAAGGACATAATTGAATTTAATATTTGCGGTTTCTTAAGATATTGTCGCGCTGTTTTTGTTATAATCACTGTTGGTGCATGAAAAGAATGAATTTTTGTATCCATGAGTTCGGTAGTTTATCCATGTAATATTTCACTTCTGTACATTTTAGATATATAGCTCGGGGTCAAAATAACATCCTCCGTGTCGTAATGAAACTCGCCTGATCTTAAATTATCAATAAATCTCAGCCTAGCGCGTACCCTCCGAGTCTCAAGCGGCTCCTAACCAAGTATTTCCATCAGCTGTGTTACAATCACTGCTCAGTCTTAGCATTTTGTGGCGATCGGTGAATATTTTTTCCTTGTATTGCTTATTTCACGTACAAAATCTCCCTTTAATGGGTCACAAATACGATAGTGCATCACTCGTATTTTTTCGCTGCCATTAGTTCTTGAGATATATGGTGAAGTTGGCCCGTACCTCCCTGAAAACAGCGTGAGTTGCAAGATTAAATTTTAAGCTTTACTTTTTGGAAGTGAATATCATTAAAAGATGCATCACTTGCAATTTCAGAGTTGAAACTTCTAAGTGATACATAATTTAATTGGAAGATTTGAATTTTATTAATCCTAGCCTAGCGTTAACATTTGAGTCACTAGTGGATTCGATGCTGGTCAGCCGTGCTAAGTTTATGACGAAGCTTGCGACTTTACTCAGCTTTTTCTCTAGCTCACGTAAAAAATCTTTCTGTCCTGGGTCCCTAATCCGATGTGTATTTCCCTTATTTTGTCTCTTCTATAAGTTTTAAAGATATACGGCGTGGTTAAAAAATATATCCTCAGTTTCTATCATTAACATTCATATCAGTAAGAATCATATCAGATTGTATTGAGGTACGCGACTTTCCTAGCAGTAATATTTTGGTTAACGTACATCGACGGCTAAGATCATTTCGCACTCACTGTCTGCCACTTGCAGACTAGGGCAACGACACTCGGAAGAATAGGAGGATCACCCCTACAAAATCGCGACCAACGATGCTCAACTTCAGTGAGTAATCGGGAACCGGTTTTTTCATCGTGGTAGCCCGTTGCCCACGACTTTCCGTTGTACTTATATATCTCTTCGTGTAACTCGTATTTCACGGGTAAAATCTATCAGTCATGGATCCAAGACGCGGTACTGTTTACCCTAATTTTCGTCGCTTCTATCAGTTCTAGAGGTACATGTCGAAGTCAAAATAATATCGTCTGTATCGCTCTGAAACCTGCGTGATTTGAATTTTAGTCAAGTACTTTCAGCCTACCTTTCAGCCTTCGAGTCTTTAGCGACTCTCAACCGAACCCTTCCATCAACTGTATTAAACTCTCTGCAAAAAAGTCAGAGAAGCGCCTCTAGGTCATACCTCACCCTCCTTTCTGAGGCTTTCACCAAAGGATGATGCCCTAGAGGCAGAATAAAAGGAAGGGTCCGATTCGGCGGATGGTTCTGTGAGGGGCGGCGTTGGTGGGGGGGGAGACATCAGGGGGTGCAGGGGTGAAAGGGCGGCGAGGCGAGAGCATCCCAAACAGGACCCACAATCAGGGATGTTGTGGTCCGCCACAAGGACGGTCTTTAAGCCGAACGCGTGACCTCCGACCACAAAGGACGCGACTAAACGATTATGTGCGTCCTTGGGACTTCAAGAAGGCAGGAACGTCGCGCAGAGGGCGGAACTCGAAATAAAAAAGCGGGCAAGAAACGCATATTAAACGATGGTTTCATCCGGGGAAGAGGGCAGGCTGCATTATTTCTCTCCAACAATTGCACCATTGACGTACATACTTTTACGCAAATAAAGCTTATAACAAATATTTTTGTGGACAAGAATATCTAAATTCACCACTATTTTGAGATCTCAAAACTAATTGATAATAGTTGACATTTTTCTCTCTCAATTAACTATTTCTTACCGATACCTTGTAAAAACTTATTAGTTGACTAGCTGTCGTTGAATGAGTTGCTGTTCCGAAAACTTTTAATAAGATCAAAAATATATTGCAGCCCGTTTCAGCTGACTAATGGTGTAAGAGTAATCTATAGATTATAAATAAATTTACCTTGGGCATTAAAAAACTTTGGACTTCGTAAAAGGCAGGTACAGAGAGGATCTTATAGCGGCAATTATGTACTATTATAGTGTAGCGTTGTACCCATCGGAAAAAATTATCGAATACTAGAGGCATTGATAAATATTGAAAGCAAATATATTCACATTCAAAATATGGAAGAGAACATATCAAATACATGATATATCGAATATGATTAGTAGTGGTAATAATGTTGTTAGCAAAAACGTAAGTCAGCAAAGAAATTTCTACATAAAATGGCACTAAAAAACAGATGTATTTTTAACGTGACAGGATCACGTGACCTATATTTCGTTTGGCTCCTACCTTTTGACCTCTCCGACGTTGGTGGCCCTACCAGGAGCAATTGTAATTTCTCCCACCAGTCCAGCTCTAGGGGTCCATTGGAACGCAAAGCCCTTCCACCACGTCAAGGTTGCCGTCCAAGGGAAGAGCAACTAAATATTTTGACACATATTTAAAAATAAACATCTGCATATTTCAAACATTGTTCAATATGAATATTTATTTCAATATTTTTTTATATAAGTTAGCTAAAAACATTTTAGGCATTACATTCAAACGTTTATTCCAAAAATATCAAATCTTCGATAAATCGCTATTTTGCGAGCATCTGTATTTCAGTGTAATAAAAAGTTATCAAATTATCTAAAAATAAATATTTAAAAAATACGCTCCCATTTGCGCGCTAAAACTTCGATCTTTTCCCCTTTCGAGGCCTTCGGATTCACTTAAGAGTCAATAAATAATCAGAGGAGGCAAGTGCCGGTGATAAACGCGATAAAAGTCGGAAGGCGACGTGTTTTATGGTTTCATTTCTCCTCGATCTCGGCATCAACCGGGAAAGGAAGGAAGGAAGGAAGATCTCCACGACGGTATTTTTGGAAGAGGGCGCAAGGGGGCGGTGGGTGGGGTGGGTTTAATAATCCAACACCGCCACATTAGACGATGGGAAAGCAGCGAGAGGCAGCCTCGGGACAGAAGGATGGGGAGCCCTCATTAAGTCGGAGAAAGCTGCGGAGGGGAAGGGAAGAGGGCCACTCGGACGGTGAAAATAATGATAGCAGTAGGGAGGGGGATTCAAAGGAGGGGAAAGAGAGAGGGCGGAAGAAAAAGGAGAACATATTCTCGGAACTCAAACAGGGTGGCCACCTGTTCAATAAAGTTAAATTCACGGTCATTAATTCACGGTTTTTTAATGTCCTTTTTTCCACGGTTTTGTCGGAGTTAATAAAAATAATATTTTTTTCCAAGCATGATAATTCATAATATAGAGAAAACATTGGATAGGTAAATCACTAACGTCAAGATAAGGCGCCATTATTTTAATGAAGAGTTGGTATTTAAATTTTTTAAGTGTATTTTTACTATCAATCAAATGACAATATCAAGTTGTCGAGTGAATTCAATGCATCCGACACTCGCGGAAAACTTTTCGATATAAGCATCATTTTTATTTCCAAGGATACGTGAAGATAATTCGATAGGAGAAGAATTATAATGGGTAGTAACAGCAGGAAGTATAACATTTATAGTTTACCGCCCAGACTTGTTGCCAGGACGAAATAAACTGACTTTCGTGCTATCTCAACATCTGACAAAACAAAAGAGGTAACATAACAGGTATCCAAAGCAGAAGTTAACACAAGGAATTCACAATTAATTCAAGGTTTTTATGGTTTCAATATTGAATGGCCACCCTGTAGACAGCTCAGCTCAGACAGTAAGGTGGCGCGGCAAGTGTGTGGAATGGAATGTAGACGCATCCACTCCGCTATGGAGATTTTCGTGATAAAAACATTGAAAAGAGCCTCCATTTATTATATTTTGGAGAAATTGCGGAAAAAATTACGCATTTTGTAACATAGGGTAAAGGTTTAGGAGGTACTGAAAGACTGCTTTCTTCGGGTGCACCGCGGGCGTTTCTCTTTTTAGCAACTTGACATCGCCTACTGACGAATAGGTACACTTTTAACGTGGACAGCATGCATACCACACAGGATTATTGTCTTTCCGAGGCCACCAACCCACAGCTGCCCACGGCTGCAACTCCCCCGCCCCCTGCACTGCGGTTGGGCGTACGGCGAAGGGTCGTTTATTAGCCCCGCGGAACGTTTGCAGGGAATCTGCGGGGTTACGATCCCTATGCTTAATTATTTTGTGTATTTTCAATGTCAATGTCAATGTAATTTTTCATTCACTGTCAGGGAGAAATACCGTGCAGGGAAATAATTTGCTGTACCCTTTTACATCATGATAACGTAAGTTTAATCTTAAAATGTAACAAAATTCATTTTTGCTTGTATTTCTACTGTTCACTCTCTGAATATTCACTATCATCACTGTCTGAATAAATCAGGTGTTTTTCTATTTCACTCAATAAGAGTAGCTCTTTCACTTCCTTTGGCAAGCCTGTGGATTTCTTAGGAAGAACTTGAGTGCAGCTGGAAATAAGAGGATCTGATGTAAGGAGGAGTCTTTGAAATAAATCCTGATTGGTGGCCACTCTGGATGTTTTTCTGGAGAAATGCTCACGAAAATTTCTTATGTCTTTATTTCGCGCTTCTATCGCCTCTTCAGATAATTGCCCCAATGGTAGTATACACTCCTCTGCGATATCGGCCCCGTGAATCCAAGTTTGTGTACCGTGGGCGGCATATGATACCACGGGTAAAATTGCACATATAATTCTGCAGTTTCCCAGCAGTACCACCTAAACTCATCCTCTTTAAGAGGTCTTCTTCTTCGATATTGCCTTTAATATTATTGAGAAACTCTTAATCAAGTTTATGTCGATTCCTGTAGTGAAAATAGAAATTTTTTTGAAGAAATTAAAGGTGGCCTGAATCAAAGAAACTTCGATGTAGCATCAGAAGGTGTTAATAAAGCATTCAGAAAATTATATTTCCCTCACACATGTTATTTCTGAAGATATGGGAAGGTACTGAGGGTGTGTTTTGCAATAAAATATTTTGGAATGAGAAAGTTGATTTCTTCAGACGCCCAAAGGTGCCTAATAAGGGTTGTAATACAAGCAGAAATTTGATTTAAAAAATGATTCAAAGTACAAGGTTACTTCTTAATAATCTTTAATCGTTCGGATATACTTACATGACGGCGTTGAAAGACATGAAAAAGTTTGCAGCAAATGTTCGGGAAAAAAGGCATTTACCTCTAGGCATTCACGTCAACGCATCAAAAATCTCTCCTTATTCAGTGAGCTTGTCGAGAGAGATTACGCGTTGCTAAAAAGAGAAACGCCCGCGGTGCACCCGAAGAAAGCAGTTTTTCAGTACCTCCTAAACCTTTACCCTATGTGACAAAATGCGTAATATTTTCCGCGATTTCTCCAAAATATAATAGATGGAGGCTCTTTTCAATGTTTGTATCACGAAAATCTCCATAGCGGAGTGGATGCGGCTACAATCCTTTCCACACACTTGCCGCGCCACCTTACTCCCCGTTGCTGGCGGGTTGGACTAGACGCGATCAAAATTCTGATGTGAAATTCGGCGTCGCAAACGGTCGCAGCATAACTCATCGGATTTGCACTGTGGAAGATTTTTAGAGTTTCCCCATATAAGTTACAACGCGATGCTCGGCGATGCAAATAACTATTTCTCTACATGTATTAAAAAAATGACAAAAAAAAGGTCCGCCATTTTGTTTAATATCTTAGGTATATAATGACAAAAAAGTAAGTAAACTATATTAAAATAAAGATGAAAAACAATTTCATTTTGCCACTTTTAATTCCAATTCTTTTCCCATAAAGTCTTAGCAAGGGCTTAATTTTGAAGATTTCGTGAGAAAATTGAGTGTAGACCATTTTTGTGAAATTTGTGTAACTTTGATTTCATACAAATTGTTAATTGTAGAGTGCTAAGGAAAATGCTTTGCGTCATCGCACGCTAATGTCTTTTGAAAATATGTATGCAAAGTTTCAGTTCCTGGTTTGAAAAAAATCACTTTTTGACTTTTGGCCAGCTTTGTTTTTTATTTCAGCCCACTGCTCTGGGGGAAAGTCGGCATAATATTTGATTGAATATTATTCTTAGGTATCCACCACGATGAGGGACACGATGAATTACTTGTGAAAAATCTGAGAGGAAATAAATATTCCAACATCCACAGTATGAGTGTAAAAACGAGACCTAAAAGTTTATTATGGGGGCGTGATTAATTGCTATAAACCAAATAAGAGCTCCACTGCCTCACTCAGGAAAGGTACTATAATCGCAAAGTCCACTCACAAACAGCCAGCGCCTACAATGACACTGCTCACTTATTGAATACAACACAGTTTTGACTTGGAATGGCAAATTTTCAGGCATAATTCTCATTTAAAATGATTTTTTTTAGGATTTCCTGACCCATTTTTAATTTACAAAACTGTTACAGGTTTTCCAGCATGTCCAGTTCAGTAGCAACCCTGATTACTCTTAACCTCCTTAGAAGAGTCCATTACCTATGAACCAGTTCCTACCGTAGTTTAGAAACGGTGGTAGTACTATCGTTCCTTCATAGTTTACGTAAGCCTTCATTGCCTACTTCAAAATGCCTAATCTGTTGTTGTTGAGATGGGCTTCTCCGATGGGTTGCGAAAACTATCTGCGAATTTCGATACAACTTCATGTGGAACGTGAATACTGTCGTGAAACGCGCTCCTGACTATTTCCCGATCTCTCTAGTTAAATATTGTACATTTAAGAGTGCTACCTACCATGTCCTCTCCCTTCTGTTCCTTAGACGAACCCTGCCACAATGTGGCAGTGCTACAAGTCATATTCTCTTTGGCGTCACGTTTGGCCGAGGCCATCGCCATCAAGTTTCGCGAGCATTATAAACCTCACTCATTGAATACGCTGCTAGAGTTAGGTACCATTTGCCAAACGAATTTGATCCAAAAAACAGATCGAGTGTAGCGAAGAGCTGTTACATTCGTAAATAGTTGTAATGACGAGCTCAGGATTGTGACAATTTTTCAATGAATTAGGTTGTAAATCTATCCAAGATGATCGGAAAGGAGTTTCAGGTGCAGTAATTATTAGGGAATTTTGCGAATCAACCCCTTCATTTAAAACATCTATCTGTCTTGATTTCTTTATAAACCATCATTTTTGCTTGGCTTGTGTAAGTACTTTAAAATTTTTTAAAGACAGCTGCAATGAATCACCTGCCAGCGCAATATGGTCATCCAATTAGTAATTTACAAAATATAGGTAACTTTGAACAGCTTTGTTCATAATTATACATAATTTTGAACGTTGCTCATAAATACATAATTTTGAACTGCATATTTTCGGAATATTACACGGAATTTCGCGAATCGACCCCTTCATTTAAAATTATACATTTGGCTTGATTTATTAATATTCTACCATTTTGGCTTGATTTCTCTAAGTAAGAGGGCTGTGCAGAAAGTAACAGACGTTTTGAAATAAAAAATAAACAAAGTGAAAATAACAATTTTTATAAAATACATTTTGAAGGTAAACTCTTAGGCTATTTTTTAGGCTTTTTTAATTTATTTTTTATTTTTTTGAGGTTATTTTATTTTTACTGCCTCACTCGGCTTTCACTCATTATTCCTTGGCCGTACACATCACAAATCTGACGATAAATTTCAATTGGTTTGTGATTTTTCGCAAACAAAAACCTTATCACAGCTCGCACTTCACAACTGGCGGGATTTTCAATTGTAGTGCTCATTTTAACACTCCACTGTATACAAAGTACGATAGGCACGATGTGCAAGCTACCACGGCTGGTTGCGTACTGAGTGTAGGAACACTCTGACGCCAAGATGGCGGCGCTAGTCCAGCCCATTGCCGCGCCATGCTAAAACGTCAGTTACTTTCTGGACAGCCCTCGTAATTAAATCATTTTCCCGACCAACATTTTTCGGGTTTCGGATATTACAAGTTGTGAAAAGTCCCGGAATAGGCGGTAAGGATAAATGTCGTGCATAGAACCTAGTCAAATAAAAACATGAGTAAGACGGAGGAAAGACTTCGAGGCCATTAAGGGCGAAACGAATCGCGAATCGGTTACGTTAGAGACGAGACAAGGGTCGGGGAAAGGGGTTGAGAGTGACTGTGGAAAGGGAAGAGAAGAGGAAGTAAGGAGCAATTTATAATTACCCGCGGACTGCCGGATTATTCCTAAATTGGTGAAGGGAGAGAGATAAGGGTTACATCTGGACTCAGCGTTTGTCAAAATCTTGAGTGAATAACTGCCCTTCTTCGCCTCATTCTTTCCTCGCTCGTAAATATTTGATTAGGCCGCCCGTGATAGTGACATTTCAACTCCCCTCATCTTCACCAGAAACTTCCAAGAAAGAAACGCTCCAAGAGGTAACAATGGCAGAGGAGCAATTAGATCGGCATTTTCTCAGGACGCGATAACCGGGTCAACGGCATAAAAATACTTCCCGCTTCTTGTGAAACTTTTTACGAGTGGACTTAGAGTGTACAAAAAGAGTATTCCCCGAAGAAATACACCATCAAATTTTGGGCGAAAAACATCCAGAAAATAATTAAACGCTCGCGTACTAGATTAGATGCCTTGTGTGCCTTATTAACCCGTATAAATAGCTCGTTGCAGACCCATTAAAGAAACAGGAAAGCGGACATAATGAAAAATAAAAAAACTTCATCACAAAGGTGGATGCGAGAGGATGCTCTCGGCAAAATGCAACGAGCAAAAAAGCGCAGCTAGTGGTTTTAAGGGCGGATGCTCCTCTTCCGCAACTTTCAGCAATGAGGAAGTAATTAAATGCCCGTGAGAAATAGAAACTGATGGATTCATAGGAATTAGGCCATAATGTAAGCACGTTTTCGCAGAAAATTCACCGAAAAGATACACAAAAAAAATGCTAGAACAACTACGTAGAACTTTCCCCAGTATCACGAGTAGTAAAAGTAATGTGATCGGCGGATACGATAGGATACAATAGAATAGCATTAAAATTTAAAAAATGGCTAGTATGAGCAACAGTACATAAGTCAAGAAGTCACTATTTTCTTCAGTAATTCGATCCATTCACCCAGAAAAACTCGTGATTGTTGAAAAGGGGCATACACTGAGCGTGAAAATTCAATGTGATATAATTAATTCCAGAAAAATTGTATCATTTTTCGTAAAAGCGCCCATATTCAATAGAACCTTAAGAATATATTCAGAAAAAAATCTGAGTCCATTAGACCAATTTGGTTCATGGGATACGAGAAGTCTACATTTACATAGATAATGACAGCCGAACTAAAAAAGTAGCTTCAGTTTCAGGGCAATCTCTTCTGCCAATTATAATGGATCAACTTTAGCTCGAAGTTTAACAAGAAACTTCGTCGCTTCCTACCACAATACAAGCTTAAGTTATTCTAATCCCGCCACGGTAAGCAAACTTCAAACGGGTGCATTTTAAAACCAAAATTCTGAAATTTTTTCGGCGATGGGAATTAAAAGAAGGACAAACAGCGGCGCCGTTGTTATAGGTGTTATTTTCTCTATTTTAATACAATGCAATATATTGTGATGAGGATAAAAAATAACTCTACATTACGATTAATTTTTAAATGATATTTGTCACACTTAGGTCGAAATTAGTGATAGTTTTGCTCATTACATTAAAATATTTTGTACTGGTCACACTTCTATTAAAATCTGAAACCGCCTCAACTAAAAAGCTCTTCAGGTAAAGGAATGCATATCCTACAAGGTGATCATCAGATAACGACAGAAAAAACGTCCCCTTCTTTAGAAGCCAAAACTAGGTACAATTACATTATGAACGGATAGCACTCAATATTTTCTTCCCAAACAGAATAACTGGGTCAAGACAAGGTATTACGATTCTGAAGTATGGGATATGTAAAACTATTTGAGGAAGAAATTTGACTCCTTAATATGACAGAAAAACATTAGTTTGCTAACTGACTCGAGTTGGCAATCAATATATTCGATAGGATAAGAGCCAACCCACCTCATTATCATAGCACCCAATAGTTTATTCGGCCAAAAAGCATCGCGACTTATATAGCCATTATCGTTCAATAACTCGTTTTATGATTTTAGTGACAGGCCGTCTCATCAGAATGTATCTATTATTCCGCAAAATGAAAGAAAAGTAATGATTTAGCCTAACCGTGATGAAGGAAATCTAGCGGTGGTAACTTCAATAAATGAGTAGTGTTTTGTCATTTGAATGGTTCATAATAAATGTACCTATACATCTAAACAGTCCGAGAATAAATTCATATACTTACAATCTCTCCTTAACCTTACGCAAAAATCCAAGAGCTAACTTCAGCTCATTGAACTGACTACCCAATAAGATATTCAATCTCCATGAAATGGCCAAGAAACTCAGCTGAATAGTGCCCATCTTGAAAAGGGTGTAAAAACATCTTCAGGCAAGCCAGAAGAAATTTGTTTATTGCCTTAAATTGAGAACATTAGCTATCCATCAAGGCCTACCAAAGTAATAATTTTTCCACGAAATAAAACATAAGAAAATTCTTAAAACCCAAATAAAATTTATGTAAGAGTTTCCATTGCGAATGGGTTGTCAAAAAATAGCCGGATAGTAGAGAGTAGCTAGCGGCAAAGTGCAGCGTTCTTCCAGTGGTTTATAATTAGCTAAACCACCTTAACAGTCCAGGAATGAACTATTGCACTGCTTAATCTCTTCTTAAGTTTATTACTTCGTGAAAATCCCAATGCTAACTTTAATTCACGAAACAATGATACCTTATAAAGATTTTGTCGGAATGGGTTTTACCTGAGCAATCTAGGAGAAAAAATAGTGGTGCTATAAAGCGTGGGGTTTCATCATCATCTCATCATATATTCAAATTTCTAAACAGGGGAAGGGAAGAAGCAATAACCTATCCAATCTCCCCTTGAGTTTGCCCTTGGTGAAAATCCCAAAGCCAACTTTAATTCACAAAACTGAGTACCCAATAGGAATTTCAAATCTCCTTTTAAAGGACCACAAAACTCGGGTCGAAACCCAATCTTTGGACGGGAGACGATACGCCGTCGACAACGAACGAGGAAGGAAGGAGATCTAGACGTCAAGAACGTAAGCCTTGTCCCCTCGACCGTCGAAAAAATGAAAAATAAAGAAAGAAGAAAACCAATCCCTGCGACAGACCTAATTTCGCATGCACCCTGGGAAAACTGACGGACGTGGAGGGGTAGGGGCAGAGAAGAGCGTGGTGAAGGCAGAGCAAAAGGGTCACCACGTCATGCCCCACAGAGAAGTTTGCCCTTTGAGGGGAGGGTGGAGGAGGGGAGAGGGCAGTGTTGCCAACCCATATTAAGGTTCAGTACCTAAATTAAAATAAAAAATGGCTAGTTTGTGGCTAGATGAGAAATGATACAAATCACTGATTTTTTGCTAAACGGGAATGCATTAAATATATATATCTCATATTAAAAAATGTTGAAATAAAAAACAGTAGATCTGTGATCCCACTAAAAAACTTTTCATTGCATCATGTACCGGGGATAGACATAAAACTTCATCTTCAGGTTAACCCGAAGGTAAACTCCTGATGATGTTTTGCATCGAATTCCAGGTCGTGTTGTCATAAAACGTTATTCAGTGGAATAAAAAATTTACGGTCTTTTATTTCAATATATAAATGCATTACAATCGAATTCGGTCACATATGTTCCAAACTACCAATTACATAAAAAAGTAATTTTATCTTGTACTTGCCAACAGCAAGCATTTAGAAAAGCGTAGGTGTTATTGTAGTTTTTCTTGATTTTTTAAAGTTAAGCATTTGATATTGGAATTTTATTTATTTTTAAAGCTTTTTAGTATCATATTTTTCGCTTGCCATTAACACACAATGAATTATTGTTATAGGATTTATTCGATTCCTTAAAGTTTTTTAAATTTTCTTGAAAATTCCAAAAATTAAAAAAAAAAATGGCTCAAAGGCTTTTCTTAAATTTGTTTGTGACTATCATGAACTCTTCAACTGCTAGCAATAAAAAGCGTCATTATGGCTATCGGATATAGTGTTTTTTGCGATTTTTGAAAGGTTTTCCAGTAAAAACTAAAGTAAAATATAATACGAATCTTAACTTAGATTCTAATGTTCTTTATTTTAATATTTTATCTAAGCTAAGACGTGATACGGACTAAACTCTATTATTAGTAAGCCCTTAAACGTTGTCCTCTCGAGCACCAACAATGACGTCACCAGGGGCGAAAATTACTGAGTATAATAAATTAACCAATTAACGGAAATTTGAATTTTAAAAATTCATATAAGTAGTAAAATTCCAAAAATATTTAAATAATTAATAAAAACTAAAATTTGTACTAGAATATAATCCAAATTAATGATTGTTTAAATGACAAGTATTATGCTCAATCAGTTAATAGGTAAGGCGAAAAGGTCGCTAGCTTGGCAACACTGGGAAGGGGGTCAAGGGACGAAGTGTGAAGGACGAGAAGAATGGGTCGAGAGAGAGAGAGGATAAGGGCGACACGTCCTTCATTCATTGATGAGCTTCTTCGACGACTTCGCAAAGAGGGAGGAGTCCACTCCCCTCATTCTCCTCACCCCCAGGGCAACTTCCACGGAGGAATTATTGGAAAGGGATTTCTCGAGGCGCGAAGGCGTATTCGGGATTATTTTTAAATAAATGCTGCAAGGAAGCGAGTGAAAAAAACCAAGGCGATAGCAAAGCAAGGGGACTGGAATAAGGAAGTTTTATTATTTTTTGTCCTCGAGTCCGCATTAGCGAAAGCACCATTACAGAATCAATAGCGATGAGGTACGAAAACTACGGCACGCTCCGTCAAGGGAAAGCTTTTAGGTTAGTTAATTCGTACCCCCTCCGTACCGTCCATTTCAGCGTCATTTATGGAGAAATTAGTACGGGCGAAAAAGTCCGGTGCACAAGTCAGCAAAACTTAATGAAGCCTAAAGGATTACGCTCTTGCGGAATTGTTGCCAATTTTTTCAAAAAAACCCATGTTTCAATTATTTAAAGAGGACGAAAGATTTCAGCTGACGACAAAGTGATAAACGAACGACTTATTTATCATTTTCTTGCAGCGACATCGGCAATTAAAACAACCAGCGGTTTTCAGCGAATCTTTAAGTCCATATAATGATGGCCGAAAATTTTTTCCACCCATTTCGATTGTTGGGGAAGTAGGGAAGGAAAAAGAGCTTGCTTATTTCAGAAAGACGTAGATAAGAAACTAACGATAAGTTTGTGACGATAACTATTTAAGTGTATTTTACGAAAAAAGAGAGTTGGAAGAATGCGTGAAAAACAAAATTTCTTAGCGTTGGGTTCAGAACAGCATGCTGACAATGTTAACACGAGACTAATTTTCATATTCCAGCTTTTTACCAATAACACCACCAACTACTGATTATTTTATAACTGTCAAAAATGCTTTGGATACTTTTCAAAGACGAATGGCACATAATTATTCTTTTTAACGGGACAAATAGTGAAATATTTCCGATTTATAATCAAAATGGGCAATGAGAAAATGATAATAAATAAAAAAACAACTTAAAATATTTATAATAAAGCGTAGATCCACGAGAAAAAATTAATTCCCAGGGCATCCGTAGTGGAAATATCACATTGCATTTGGACAAGAAACATTAAAAAAGAAAAATATCACTCTTGAGTTCGGCTCAATTATTTTACAACGGATATGAACGTAGAAAAAGGGAGTAGTCAAATCTAACTATCCCAAGTATTTTTCGGTTGGTTTTGACAAAAATACAGCGTTTGTGCTAAAGTTAATTTCGGAGATGCCTCTTTATTACTATCTGGCCCTGACATCACACATAGTTCTAATTTATTATGCACATATAAAGGCTGCATAAAGCATAGCTTCCTATAATTCCGACTAACAAGCATCAGTTAACGCGTAGTATGACTAATAGAAATATTTTCATCCATATATTCAATTTAGGTTAGATTTCCAAGGTAATCCTTTTATTTCATTTTAAAACATGGTATTAAAGACACTATAATAAACACTGTAATAACCAGTTAAAATATCAAATAAACATCTTTTTTGCTGGTCCACGAAGTATTATAATTTTAGTAGCAATAAATTTGACGGGATTGATCAAAGGTTGAGTAGGTATTTGTTGAAGGGGTCGACGGCCCAAAATGTTTGGGGGACCCTACACTACATCAAAGGTCAACTGCATGAGCCACTAAGGAAACGCGCCGACAAGACGAACCAAAGGTTGCAGGCTTGAATCTCGTTAATATATATATAAAAATAAACTTTGCCACAGGTGGGGCGGAATTAAATATAGAAACACAAAAAGAAGAACACTCACACTATACTTCTTCTTGTTCTTGTGTTCTTCTTCTTTCTTCTTTTTGTGTTTCTATATTTAATTCCGCCCCACCTGTGGCAAAGTTTATTTAAATTATCGCGTGTGTGATTTTCCATGAACTCGTATGTATATATATATATATATATATATTCTAACTGTCTGAGGATTAGATATCAAAAGAGGAGTTGAGACATATCCTTAGAAATTGAAGCAAATAAAAACAATTCTACAAAAGATCACAGAATTTTCAAACTATATTAGGCACTTAAATAGGAGGGATTTCGTGGACTTTCTCTTGACCTAACAGAAACACGCAAAAGAATATGCCTCGCTCTTGACCTTAGGGATACGTAAAACGTATAGGTCTCATGCTAGCGATAGCGCGATGATGCCGGAAAAGAATAATAAAATCTTTCTTTCGGGACAGGATCCTCGGCGAACGAGTGAGTGAATATTTCAGGAACTCCTCCGTTTACATCACCATGCTCGGGCAAACATTTTTAGCGCTCTCTAAACCCAGGTTTTTGGCATGCCCTTAAGCTGTTCGTATTTTTGTGGAGGATAATAGAAGCGAAAGAGCGCAGAAAATGGATATTTTATGCCATTCCATCTAAGGAAATGCGAAAATACTTAGTTCTCCTTGCACTGAGTGTCACTATGTACTTTATAAAGCAATCAAAATATCATAAAACGACATTAAAAATCAATCAGTTCAGCAAGTAAATTCAATTAAAGTAGGATCTAGTTCCAGAGAGGCATGGCGAACTATCAATAGTCTAAGGAAGAACTCAAATGAGAAGCGAAAAATAATTTACATACAAATGGAAACAAGGAAACAGTACTACAGTGATTTATTGACAGAACGACGTGGTGAATATCTAGACGCACGCTTAGAAGCAGAAGAGGACAAAGAAAATGAAGTTGAACAGATTAAGTTAGAAGAAATAAAGACAGCACTACGAGCAATGAAACATAACAAGGCTTCTGGATCAGGTGATTTGCCTATCGAGCTAATTAAACACGCCACAACAAATGCCTTAGAAATCATCAGCGCTATATTTAAAAAGTGCGTTAGGGGAGAAGTAGTACCGAGAGACTGAATACTTTCATATATAAATTCCATTTATAAGAAAGGTAGTAGAAATAAATCCGGAAACTAGAGAGGAATAATCTTAACATCATCAGTGGGAAGACTGTATGGAAGAGTTTTGAAAGCAAGAATATAAAAGGAAATTGAAGAGTCAGAATAACAAAGTGGGTTCCGCGCAGGACGATCATGCATAGACAGTATATTTACATTAAAGCATATAATGGAGAAGAAATTATCAAAAGGCAGGGAACTTCACGTCACGTTCATTGATCTACGAAAGGCGTTTGATTCCGTCCCTCTAAAAAAAATTATGGATGACATGGATGAAGCCGGTATAAATAAGACATACATAAATGCAGTAAAAGTACTATACAGAGATAATCCAACCACTATCAAGGTAGGAAGCACAATATCCTCACCCTTCTCACAAACAAAAGGAGTGAAACAGGGATGTTGCCTCTCGCCCACTCTATTCAAAATATATCTGTACGCAGCCTTAAAAAATTGGGAGAAGAAATGCAGCCCAATGGGGAAATGGGTAGAAAACACCCCCATACATGCCATCTTCTTTCCTGATGATCAAATAGTAATGGTAGAAGACCAACAAGATATGACGTATATGCTGAACAAATTAGTGGAAGAGTATAGTAAATGGGGCCTACAGGTAAATACTAACAAAACGCAATACATGGTAATAGGAGGTAAAGGAGAAGATATAGAGCCGGAAAGTGGAAAAATAAAAAAACGTCAATTCCTATGATTATCTTGGAGTTACGATAAGTGAAGATGGAAGAGACAATAGCGATATATTGAAGAAAGTAGGTAAAGGAAAAAGAATGATTAAAATGTTGCATCCAATTTTGTGGAACAAGAATATAACGCATGAAACTAAAAGAAATATTTTTAAAACAATGATAGAGCCAGTTATGACGTACGCGTCAGAGGTCTGGGTTGTAGATAAAAATATGTCTCAGAGATTAATGCCGGCTGAAATGTCATGCTGGAGGAGATTCTGTAACTTAACCTTGTTGGATCATGCAAGAAATAATTATATTATGGAAAAAATGCCAACAAAAAGAACAATTTTATAAACAATACATGATAAACAACTGAAATGGTACGGACATCTAAGACGCATGAAGGAGGAAAGAATACCATTCAGGGTTTGGAAATGGACTCCAGTGGAAAGAAATAAAAGAGGAAGACCTAGGAAAAAATGGAAAGAAAATATAGAGTTGTAAATGAGAAGGATTAAAGCCTGGAGACTGGGATGATAAAGAAAAGTGGCGTTTGGGATGAGAGAAGCGGCATTTAGTTGCAAAACAAGTCGCTATAATTACAATTATATAAAAATCAATCAGTAATGATTGCGCCGAAATCAAATTAGAAAGATAAATTGCGGAGAACATTTGGTAATTCTTATTTAAGTATGAAAATGTTAACTAGCTAGCAAGTTAAGGTGCCGTAACAGCAAAACGACAAAATAAAGGATCTCGCTCTAAATTAAAACTTTCAAGCACACAATACTTGATCCTGCACAATACCTAGTATGTTAACCGGTAGGTATTAGGTATTGATGATGGAACCCATTATGATTTCAGCCGTCATACAGGGTTCCAAACGATCATTAAACATCAGAAAACGGTGTTTTCATCCATATCCTGGTGCATGTACTTTGAAACTAACCCATCTATTACAGCAGGCGACAAAAACGACCGTCGGGACATTTTCATTTATAGCTGATTTCACGGCCAGAAAATAACTAATAGCAGCAAGGAGGCATAGATGACGCTGATTTTAGAAAGTAAAGACGACACAGCGACTGTTAAAGCTTAAGTGATTGGTCGACGGCTACTAGTTCTACGACAACAACTAGGAACGAGTAGTAAACTGGAACTACAATTATGAAATAAATTAGCTCAGCGATTATGAAACTGAACATGTTTGGCTAGCATGTTTGATTCTGTATCACACCATACTGGAAAGCAATTATACTCGCAGCAGTAGCACAAGCCTTAGACTGTGGTAGTAGTATCTTCATACATGTGTTGGATCAAGTAGCGTGAGAAATAGGCTATAAGAAAGAACTAGACAGCTGGGAAAATGCTTTGAACATATGGATGCCTAGAGGGAAGAAGGGGACACTGAAAAATGGCTTGTTTTTGGGAAAATTCTTAACTCCACAACTATGAACTTTGGAGGTACATGGGGGATCAATGGGAGTAGTGGGTAGAGCATTGGCCTCCAATACGGAAGGATTTAGGTTCGACTCCAGGCCCTTCTCTCCACTCTTCCTCAATTCCCAAAGCAACTCTTTCCTCACCAACAAACATCCCAATCCACAGTGAGAAAAATGACTTAAGTTGTTAACTGACTTCTCTGATCACTGCTTGCTTTAAAGGTGGACAGGGCTTATTCAGATAAAGGAAAATACATTTTCAAATTTCTACACTTACTCCGCATTACGAGTATCTACATTTACGCATACTATTGACAGAAAATATGACAAGTTAGCAAAAAAGCTCAGAGAAAAAGACGAAAAATGAAAGAAATTAAGATGTGCTTCCAAATAACAAGTGTTATTTCTATATAATCACATTTTTCTCTCCTTTTGTCTTTAAGAGAAAAACGCTGATAAACATCGTGTCAAAAATCGTTTGATATATAGCCGGAGGATACTTCGTCAGCCAATAAAGGGCATATCTTAGTTAGAAAAATGTTAGGGAAAATACTACATATATACATACCCATCATGCCATTCCCTTTCGGGGTTGGCACATTCAAGAAAATTTGTTATCGTCGTCAGCCATATAAAATGGACTTTCTTTTAAGAATATCCCATCCTTGCAAACCACTTTCACTTCTCTTACATTCATGCATTGATTCACACGCGCTCTCCCATTACTAAGACTCGTAATATTCCTCCTTTTTATAGTCTCATCTCCCACATTCACCCATGACTTCAGCGGGACATCTCTTCCTCTCACACCAGTCACTCTACTAAGAACTACAAAGGAAAATTAAACTTCAATAAGCAAATACTGCGATATAAAAGAATATGACAAGTTAATCAGAGGCTTAGCAATTACGAACCGCTACGGGATGATATTAAAAATTGAACAGGAAGAGGACATATATGAGTACTGATGGGTTTTATGATAGCTTTGTAATAATAGCTTAGTGTAGTAGCGACAACAATTCGACCAAGAACTTCAATTTAGGTTCCATTACAGCATCATTTAAATACTAATGCCAATGGCAAAATAATAAAAACTGACGAGCCTTATGCGTAGGTAGAGGAAAACATTTTTAAACGACAGTTAAATAACACTATTAAAGTCACGTTTTACACAATGACACTAGTGGGTGGATAAATATTAAAGCGAAGAGCTCAGTTTTTAAGCGATCGACACAAATTCAGGGTTTCAGATCGTAAAAATAAGAGAGAGGATCCCACCTAATACGCAACGATTCGATTAGCTTCCCTAGTCACAAAGGACGGCCTCACGCTATAAGAGAATAAAACTTCGAACGGATTATGCAGGCGGGACAAATTCAGTGATGGGAATTGGGTTGACCTAGTTTTTTTCAAGTGTGCTCAAAGGATAAAGGCTATACCTACCGATTAAAAAGCTCTCCCGTCATGCTTGCCAGGCACTCAGCCGTTCACTTGGGGTTATCTTCTAGCACGAGAGGGGCATTCCCTAAAGGATTAGACCTGAGACTGAAGGGGAAGAGAAAGGTCTGGGATGAGCCGGTACTAAGTGGTCCGGAGTATAGTTACACAATCCATCGAAGGAGTTCATTCATTTTCCCAATATCCTCGATGGATTAGGTTGAGCCGGACGGAAGAGCGGAGATATATAAATAGCTTCTAATAAAAATGGTAATGCGGAAGTGCTTTGGTCTTGAATATTTTCTACGCACGATCATCCACTTCCCATGACAATTTTGCCCGTTATTTGGGTCATGATCCCCACTGCCCCCCTTTTTCATTCAAAAATATACATACATGGTAACATCCACTGGAGAGCCGAAGGGAAAAGCCAAAGCCCCAAAATGAAACCTACGAAAATTCCTGCGTGTTACGTATTCACTCCCGGTTGAGAACACCACGCAACTTTGAAATGTTTTCCCTTCGTGATAAAGTGCGGTCTAAATCTCCTTTCCAGAAAATAAGTAAGAAAATTGCAAGTGATAAGGCCAAAAGGGAGAAGAGATGAATGTTCAGTCTTTAGCTAGGGGTTATCAACCAAAAAATGTGATTCATATCCTTTGATCGAAGGGATATATAAATGCTCAATCATTGCATAGAAGTTTATTTGGATAAATGTGAAAGCGATACAGGCAGTGGCAGGATTAACTAATTATTCGTGCTTAACCCTTTAGCTGCGATAATCGGATATTTCCACCCAAAGTTATACCACCCTTGAATACAAAATGCGGACTTGCTCCAAGTCCTCAAAAAACATACTCTTTCACTGCAAAAATCAAGGATATCCGCCAAATGTTCAAACATTCCGGGGTATCTATACATTTTAATTTTTTGGTGGAAAATTGACATAATTACAGAAAGAGCCAGGAATTTATATCCGCAGCCAATGGGTTAAATAGTCGGCCGTGTTCCACTAAATGATAGATGCTCGGAAAAAACAGCGATGATAATGAAGTAAAATGCGGAGAGATAGGAATTAGATTCCTATTTCTTCTTAAGCTGGACTCAGGGGTTTTCCTATGCGTAGGGATGTGTCTGAATGACGACAGTTTCGCCAGCAGGACGGTCAGTGATGTCGTCGATCAGACAGATTCCGACGTGGAGTAACAGAGACCCTAGAGTAAAACAGAATTAGAATTCAAAGCCCCGCTGACACCTCGTAAGGAATTAATTCTTTAAGTAATTTTAGAAAACGAATTCCAGCCGGCTTCCCTCACCAGAGCAGCAATTCGACCAAAACCTAAAGTTTCAAAATTATTATGATAAGGAAAGGTAGAGGAATTGTTCAAGCATAACTGATCCATTGACGCTTTAATATGAGATATTTTCCAAAATATAGTCACGCTACGAACTAATTAGTTTCAGAATATATACGGAAAACTGTCCGCACATAAGCTTTTCAAATGAGAGGCTTCACATTTTCAATCACGGGGAGGGTATCACGTTGCATCGGTTGGAATATGTGTTAATGAGAGGACTCTGACGTTATATTGAGCGCACAGAATGTAAGCGGTGGACTCAATATTTTTTTGCGAAGCCAAAGGATGGACTTTTGGAGTACGAAAGCACAAAAAACACTCGGTAAAACAAAACTCCGGCGTTTTAATTATTCAGATCCGCT
The DNA here is from genome assembly GCA_963573305.1 of Pyrrhosoma nymphula. Classification (NCBI taxonomy): domain Eukaryota; kingdom Metazoa; phylum Arthropoda; class Insecta; order Odonata; family Coenagrionidae; genus Pyrrhosoma; species Pyrrhosoma nymphula. The sequence continues at coordinate 69,200,196 of OY754336.1, forward strand.
TGGACGAGAATATTTGTTCTCTTCCTACCCAGTCCACTTCCACCCACCTCCGCTTAATACGCTTCGTAGGTTTTCTATGTACGTGACTCAGGAATTTTCAGCGATTTAAAAATGGTTCCCTAAAATATTCTTGCCACATTTAGTGCCAGTAGTGTAAGTGTGACTAGCGCATCGATTTTTGATCTCTTAACCCACAAAATAGATACAAGAAAATATGGCGTTAGTGTTACGACAGGAGGTGTCAAATTTATAAACTGAGGAACTAGGACCATGCTTCTACGATAAATAAACAGCCTATATTTCAACGGTTCATGCAAATTTTTAATGCAATGCTATTTTTTCAAGAAACAGAGTTAGATCAAGTTTCAAACTTTGTACCTACATTAAGTCAGGTTTTCGATTCGAAATTGCGAGAGCTTTCACAAAATATTTCAAAATGTCCTAAAATTCATCGCGATAATAGTATTCATAAAATGCTGTTAGGAAAGAAGTTTTTTAAAGAACCGCTCATAGTTATAACATTTTATTTCTTTCTTTCTTAGCATAAGAAGCGGGAGAGCGAGCGAAGCGAGAGCCACCATGGGGCATGGCCTCCTAGTTTATATATACGGTGCAAATATATATTTAGTTTATTAGTTTATATATATTGAATTATAATAAGCCATCAAATGGCAGATTACTACTTGATTACAAAGTGATAAATTTAATATAAAAGTACGATGCTTTTAGTCTACTCTGATTATTTTTAAATGTCCTATTTGAATTTATGATCTCGCGACAGTTTAAAGCCACTTTTTTTAAGGCTTTTTCAGGCTTCAATGTTGCGGTCGTTGCTGTTTCTGGAGCCACACGAAGTGATAAATGAAGCCTTCAATTGCTACCGTAAAGTGATAGAATGTTTAACTTTTGTTTGAAGGCTTTCGTACCTTTTCTTGTCTATGTAGGATGATGTTTTTGGGCAATGCTGCGTTTTGTTCATTTTGAAAAACTCAACGTTTCGCTTCTCTTACGTGAAGCGTCATCAAGAGAATTAGCGTTTACCGGCTTCAGTTCGCTCTTATATAGAGCATCGATGTCCGTTGCACCATTGTTGGGCCGATTGAATCTTTTTCGGGAGACGTAAGCCGTTGGGCTTTTGCAGGAGCCAATAACCCTTTACAAACCCTGCTAAGGATATACCCATCCTCCCTATAAAAGTTTTTTGGCCTTTCTAAATAATGTTCGACCAAACACGGGTCTTGGCCAAGACGCAAGAATAACATTCTCGCTTAATACGTGAGACCATAGAAATAGCCAAAAGGCCAAAAAACTTTAATAGGGAGGATGGATATATGGATAGCAGGGTTTGGAAAGGGTTCTTGGTTCCTGCAAAAGCCCAACGACTAACGCCTCCTGAAAAAGATTCAATCGGCCCAACAATGGTGCAACGGACATCGATGCTATATAAGAGCGAATTGAAGCCGGTAAACGCTCATTCTCTTGATGAAGCTTCCAGTAAGAGAAGCGGAACATTGAGTTTTTCAAAATGAACAAAACGCAGCAGTGCCCGAAAACACCATCCTTACATGATAGAATGTTTATTTCATTACGATGTGCGAACAATCGAGGGATTCTCAGGCCGATATGTAATAGCATCATTTGTGGTCCAGAAAAAATAATGTATGCCTCATCCAAACGACTTCATTACCACTCTCGATTGGTTATGCTTTCACGTTCCCATAAATAAACAAATAATTTAATTGCATTAAATGAAAACATCGAACTTCTATTAACTGCGAAAATCAACACAATTAAATAAATTATCAAACCTCTTCACATAGTGCAGAAAGTGAAAGTAGACGACCGCAACACTGCTCAAAGGAAGAAATTCCAATATTGGCCCTAATATTGCTGTGTAGGAAACTGCAATTTTGCAGCACATACTTTCTGAATGGGAGCTAAATTAAAAAAAAGGCCTCGAAGTCGTGGGGGGAAATAATAGGAAAAAACAGTAATTACTTCTCCCAACAATAATTGGAAGAGGCAGAAATGATGGAGAAAACGCCAGCTCTCTCAAACAGAGAATATACGGAGTTTTTTCTTCTCCTTACACTGTCGATTGGATGTTGCGGTTACAATAAATGGTTCTCAGAAGACCTTCACCGCTCTAGACCCAATTTCTGGAAGGTGAGAGCGATAAGGGTCGACGTGCGAAGGCGATTGACGGAAGAGAGAAGACAAAAAAAGGATTTGGAGGGTTGAGGAGAATTGAAGTAGGAGAAATTGACATAGAGAAAATAGAGACACAGGGAAGAATTCTATTGTTCTGGGAGAAATTCCCAGGGAAAATCGGTGAAAAATATACACGACTCCATATGTATGTACACAACAACAAAGGCACTATAAATTTTGGTCACTAAAATTAGCGTCAGTAGTCTTTTGGGCAAAGGTAACGAATTAGAGTATCTGATTACTTATTAAGCTAAGGCATGTTTACATTATACAAGCACAAGTACTATCCCAGTGGTTGCACAAAAAATAGTGATTTCACATGACATATCACGAAATTACAAGCCTAACTTTATTCTGTAAAACAAGTTAGTTTCAATAACGTTTTCAAGCTGGTGCCGGATGCATAAAGTTCATTCAGTTTCATGTATCCTCTTGGGCAAAGGTTAGGCACTACAGTATCAGTCTGTATGTAAACTTTAAAAAATAATGTCTACATCACATAAAAATAACATACAAGCTTAACTTTAACCTGTAAAGCACATTATTTCCAGTAAAATTTTGCAAGCTAGTGCTGGATATATGTTATTACATTAGCGTTATTCATGACATAAAATTGAAATCAACCCTTTCGCTCTCATAGCATTTTTCCTTTTTCACTCTCAGAAAGCTCGAGGCTGATTTTCAAATATTTCAACAATTTATTTAAATTAATTCAATCCTTTCTGGCGTAACTTTGTGGAAGTCCATTTTCAAATAATGACAAGGCCAACTATGCATAAATCAGGTACCTGATGATGACGCCGTAGCGTTGAAACTAGTTGTACCAATAAAAATACTCTGTGGATTTAAACATACTTTGCATTGTCATTATTTGAATTTATTTAAATAAAAAAGTAACGCGAGATAAATAAGCATTAATATTTTAATGAAACGATGTCGAAACAAAACAACTTTATATATGAGCCGGTATATTGGCACCTTGAGCGTATAAAGGGGACCTATGCATGCCGATATATCGCCACCCCGAGCGTGGACCGATATATAATTTGATTTCCATAGAATCAGTGTTTACACTAAGATCAGTTTGATCGAATCAATGGATAGAGGCCGAAGGAGACGCGGCAGAGAAGTGAGGAAAAGGAAGGTAAAGAGAAGAGGTTGAGAGATAGTGAGTAGGTGATTTAAGGGCCAAGGGGGAATGGAAGGTGGGGGAGATCGTCTGACCAAACTTCTTTTCCCTCTTTCTCACACAGACCGAGGCGATATATATCCGCCGCCCTCCAATCTCACTCTGGATCAAAAGGTTAAGTCCCATCGTTTGTGTAGACAGGATCAGCACTTAGCTCACTTTGAGCAACGGAGACGCACCTTTTCGTTTTCTTAGAATGAATTTCCTCAAAGATAAATCCACTAGTGAGCAAAAAAACTAATAGTAATAATTCAAGATTTTAGGGAAATTCCGAGGAAAAAAAGCACAAAAAAATTTAGTTTAGTTTGAGTTTAGTGTTCAGCCGAAGAATAATTCGGTTTAAGTTTTTCCGGGTCTACCATGGAATAAGAGCTTCAGTTACCGACTACAGAATATATATCGCATATACATAAAATCCTATTTAGCAGGTCGCCTAGTACCAACCTGTAACAGTTTCCTGCTCGCCACCACGTACTGGCAGCGTTCGCACCAAATGTTTTAAAAGAATCATGGAAAAAAACAATCAACGCCCAGACACGAAGAAAATTATTTAGTTTCCTTGCTGTGACGCTCTAATTTTTGGGTAAGTTTTTATATAAAATAGTCGCTTTCATACACGGTTTAACGAAAATAAATGCGAATAAAATGATAACCATTGTTTTCTACTCCATGGATGACCAAAACTTAATCAAATCACATAACCTCAAAGTATTTCATCAATTTAAAATATATACCATTTTCCACCCCATTATTTTCGTCAGAAACCGCTGATATTATGTGGTCAATTAAATGTTTCAGAAGACTTTCAAATTAATAATTTAAGAGTTGATGAATTAAGTAGCGCCAGACCGCGATACAAGCCAGTCTTTCACATGTGTACGCGTTATCCTGTTGCACCCCAGCGTTAGTCGTAATGGTTTACTTGACCAGAAACTGGGAAATTTGCAATCGAGGTCAATTCAAGAGTCTCTGATGAATTCCGAAGCGTTAGTGGAGTTGCGAATAAGCGCCATTGATCCTCAATTCTTGGTACTATGGTAGAAAAATTAAGTAAAGCTAAACAAGCGTATTTTGTCGGCAACAAGATAAACATTCTACCTAAGCGAAAATGTTTCTCAAGTCATTTTTCCAAGTATCTTCTACTCTTGGCTGTTAACGAGAAAAAAATTCGAACAACATAACGCTCCAGTCTAGGCTGAACATTTATTCGTTCATTTGGAATTCTGACAGCGGAATTGGGCATCAAGAGGACCTCCACGATGAATTACGAAAGAGCATGACGGGAAGGAAGCGTTCATTACACCCGAAAACGCCCTTGACGCGAGCGAAATCATCGAAGGGACGCTTCATCCGCGGAGGGCGGAGAAAATGGTTGGGAGCTGAGAGCGACGTCGTATACCGAGAATTTTCCGTGAATAACCGTTTCAAACGAAGGTTTTTGCTCACACCTCCACGTTTATGGCGACGGAAGAGAAAAAAACCGCCGCAGATTACGTATGTACCTACGCAAAGTGGAACTGGAAGGGGATACGTACATACACACATCTCCGCGTGCGAGCATAAAGTCGTTTGTATACCTGACGTATTATTCCCAACTGCGGCTAGCCCTCTGCCATGACGAATATTTCTCATCATGAGAAACGCGACTGGAGGTGAAAATAAATTACCTTGTTTGCATTGGATTTAGTCATATTTTCTGCGAAACTAGTCCCCAGTCGGGCTCCCGTAATCCGGTTTTAGGCGCTAGGGGAATATTTCTGTGGGAATCTCATTTCACCACACATTAACGCAAGATTTACCGTATCATTGCTGCATCGTCCATTTTTGTTTGACAATTGATCAAAGATGCAAATTGAAGGCTGCATTCTTTCGGGTGTTTCACCGCATCGCGTCTTAGCTTTTAAATTTGAACTTAAATGTAAACTTTAAAGTTCTACATTATTAAACACCTTTTCAGCCTTTCAAATGTAATATTTTTCGAATTAAATTTGATCAAAAATTTTTTATTTTACATTTCGCAGCATTAGCAGTAGAAGAGCCGCATTTAACTCATAAACGCGTCTCTATACCTAGATAGAGAGATATTTGTTAAGACATAATGAATGTGGTCAAAATAACCACTTTGGCGCTTTTAGGAATGACTTACTACTTCATGAAATACTTTGCTGATAAAAATAAATTTTGAAGCTATACTTAAAGTACCGCAAAACAAACTTCTTCATTAATGGAGTAATTCCACGACGGTAAAGAGAAGGAGATGGCATGGTAAAAGCACAGAAAATCCTTAAGGATCGGTTTAATAATCCTTCGTTAAATATTTTCGCATTTATTTTTCTCATGAGTTCTTTATCTTCTTAATTTTACAGCACGAACATTAAATGCTCATATTTTACCCATTTTGGTCCAGTTTTATGATTTCTGGTTAAATATTTTCTCGGTATGAAAACCGAAGAACGCTCTCCCATCCATAACGCTCAAGTCATGTAACTGAGTCTGATGTAAAATACAAAATACTAATCCGCTTTTAAAATGATGTAAACGAAACGGATACGTCATCTTGCAATTAACCTTGAACAGACCCTACCTAAATATAATAACATAGCAGGTGTGCCTACCCAATGATACGATCGGTAGAGCCGTTTTTGCAATGTAAAATCGATCAAAACGACAGCATCTGCGCTTAAGTACAGTGTTCAGTCCAAATACATTCTGGCCCTTAAATAAACTATGGCAATTTTAACTATTTTAGCATATAACTTACTAAAGCTCACAACCCGCAGCTCAATACAATAGCAATATAGCTACTTCAACTTCACCTTGAGGTATAGATACATACTTCTCTTACTACCCATCCGCTTTAGCGTGCACACTCCCTTGCGATCGTAAAAATGATGTATGTGACACGTAAGAATGAGCTGGCTTGAGTATAAATTCTAATCGATGACGCAACGATTCAAAAGCAAAGTTACGATTCTGGCATCATGCAGGAGCGTGGAAGCTCAAGGAGCAAGAGGCGGATAATGATTTTGATAAATCAAAATAAATTATAAAAATATCTGAAAAATCTGTTACATTGCCAGCATACGCGGTCATTAAAAAACGATACAAGTGCACGAAATTGAGGATTTCTCCATGAAAGAAATCGCACCTGGACAGTGATTCAAACACACACCCCGTAGATTTTTGGTAATTATTCAAAATTATTTCTTCTCAAATACCGCAAAACTTTATCCACGATGCACGTATCGTCAAACGGATTTATTCAAGTAAAATGAGTGTTTCCAATATTTATTTTCATAGGTTTGGTGAAAAAGATATTAAGCCCCACTCGTACCTCGTTTCCTTGAAGCATCTTCGGTTCCCACCTTACCTCTTACAGCCATCTCCCATTCCATTTTCTCAAGGCCTTTCACCATTTTCACCTTTGCCGACCCGAATCTCAGCGAGGACCCTCACCCACCTATATCTTGAGAAAAGGGAGCTATTTTTCGAGAGTGAATCTGTAGCCACCGCATCTTCCCTTTCACCCATGAAAAAAAATCCAACCAGCTGACAACTGCCAAAACCTTCAACCTTTACCCATCCTATTTCCCAGGTGTCTCTCCACAGACTCGGGAGGAGTGAGTCAAGTGAAAGCGTCACCAAAGCAAACCCTTCACCAACCTTCACAGAATCCACACCAACACCACCGTTTTGAAAACGATGCTGATTGACGCCGTAAAAGTATAATGAGTATAAAACCGATGTCCAACGGTCAAGTTTGGATACAAATTTTGTATGCATGTTTAACACAACAGATTATGGAGTCGTATCAAAATAACTATTGGTCCAAATATTTGGACACAATTCCTTTTGAACGAAACGAATTGCATATGCTCCAAATTTACATTCACAAGCATGAAACCAACCAATCAGAGACCTCCAAAAAAAAAGAAGCAACGCTATGCATCCATTGGCGTGCAGTGATTACGGGATTTGTTGAAACGTTTTTTGTGAATGCCTCAGACTCTTAACTGAGTAAAATGTAGAGCTTCTAGGCAGTTATTCCGCTTATTGAGTACATGAAAAAAATGAATTCATTTTTTTTCGTAGATTTTCGCAGTTCAATTTAATTTTGGTAAGTTTCTTTTGGTTTTCTGCGATTTAACTAAACTTTTTTAGCAACAGTTTCGCCGTTCTATTCTGCCTTGTTTCATGAGGAATTTTTTTCATTGTTGATTTAGAATGCCTGACGAAGCCGGCAGAATAGCACGGCGAAACTGTTGCTAAAAAGGTTTAGTTAAATCGCAGAAAACCAAAAGAAACTTACCAAAATTAAAATGAATTCATGTTTAACAAATAAAGGTATCATAACACCCTAAGGTCAAGTCCACCACTGCTTTCGCTTTCCAATAATCACATATTTCATATTTAAAAAAAACCTGCGCAGCCTACTCTCACCGCTAAAATTATCATAAACGCGGCATTAGCACAATCCGTAGTCACCATTTATATTCATTTTTATATCGCCCTTCATTTATTCCTCGTTTTGGGTAAAGTGTGCTGCAACGTGAGAAAATTCCAAATCGGTTCACACACAATTTGGAAAAAATGGGCACAAATGTAAAATTTGTCAGACGCAAACTATATACACAAATTTGACGGAAGGATACCGAATCAACAGTCCTTCGCGGATATCCATGGGAACCCTGGTTACGTGATGTGCCTTCAGCCTCCAAAAAGTGTCTCTCGGGCACGATCCCCTAAATAGTCAACGCGCTGCGAGACTCACTCCTTCTTTCGCACTTGATGCCCACGCGTGTTTTGAGCGGACTTCCGTTTCCGACCCAGACCATTCAACGCGTACTCGACTGTGGTTAAAGGTCACACACGCTCACATGGCGAAAAAAAGAAAAACATGAAAGAGAGAATGTATATACAGCGTGAAAACGAGGAAAAGTATTTGGGTATGAGTGGCGGAACTTCGCGGGAAGAACCAACCAAGCAGGCAAGCAGGTAGGCAGCCCACGGATTATATTTCTCTTCCCTTTTTTTTCTCGCATTTCCCCCTTTTGAAAATATACTTCCCGACGCGAGACGAACGCGAATCAGAGAGGCGAAATTCCTGTCAAATTCATTTTTTTTTCTTTTTTGAATAACGACTTTCTCCTCCTTTTCAAAATTGATGCTCAATGTCGAGAGCGAGGAACCCGCGGTGATGAAACGGAATGTTTTTCCAAACAAATTCGCAGAGTTAAAACACTATCAGTTTAGCAGTCACAAACTCAATAATAACCAAAGAAAAAACTATATTATCTATACGAAAATAATTGGAATATAGAGATACGCTCTATTATAAGAGCGCATGATCCACGAAGAGGGAGAGATTTATGGCATTCATTCGATATCATTTTATCATGAGACGAGGGTACAACTTAGAAATGTGTGTGTAGAAAAAGTCGCCAATATTTCCGCGACGAGGAAGTTCATGAATAATGGCAGAAATACCAGAAGAGAATATCGCAATGAAAACAAGAACTCTGGTGAGCGTAAAGAGAATCCCAACAGAGAATTTTGCATATTTGCGTAGTCATTATCTAAGAAAGAGGGCGTTTGGATTAAATGTAATAAATTAGAGAAATGGTACCATGATATTTGCGTATGAGCTAAGGGAAAAATCGTATAAGGGAAGCGTATCTAATTTGTTAAAAAAATGGGAAGAAAATTTGCATAGTATAAACTAACGATTAAAATATTTCATTTATCTAGAGCCGCAGAGTGACATTTACTATGAGGCAATTATAACTATTTTGATGATGGTACATACCCTGTAATCAAAGTGAAATTTATGTCACATGCCAGGTTATAACAATGATATGGCACACAATAGCATTTTTTCTAAAATTGATGAATGTTTAAGCGCTGGTTGCAAACTAATTCCATGTGCACTTTGTCATGAGAATATTTATGAACCTATTAAGCACAATTTTAGGATTTTCAGCCAAATCTTATTTTATATAATTTAAATACAAAGAACCAATATAAAAAAAAAAGATTAAAGTGATCGGAGTTGCTACGCTACTCTTATATTTCAGCATTAAGCATGACGCCACTCACGATATTCTCATCTACATCTACATACTACCCCACAAGTCGCCTCAATAGGCGTGTGGCGGGGGGTGTTAGGACACCAGCCGTTTACAAATAAAAAGGAAACGCACTAATGAAATTACGCCTAGCATTTAATGAAGTCCCTTATTGTTCGGGGAAAAAACGAATTCCCATAACTATCCGTTCGGCAAACTATCTCTCTTAATTTATCATTTCTGTCGGACCTGGAAATATAGTGGTGTTCTAATATGATGTTCTCCGTGTCGCTCTGAAAGATATCTATTCTCAATTGTTCAAGCAATCTAATCATGACGGAGACTATAATATAGAGCTCATTTAGTTCTATGGCCAACTTTTTAGAATAGTACAGGTAAAAGCTGACGCAAAGAAAACACTAACTAAGGCATTTCAGAACTTATTCACGCAAAGCATTTCAACTTTTTATGACTTTTAAACGATTAAAATAGCCCAGATACACCCAATACCTATTCCCATGAAGCATTCAGCGCATTTCTGAAAATAACCACTTTGCCAATGAAGGCCGTTTTTAATTGAAAACCTTTTCTCTTTATGGATACATGACTATAGTTCACTAAAGTGCACAGCAAAAGTTACATTTACCATTAGTCACCAACAGAACATCCACTCAACAACTATAAAACTTATTCTTCACTTTGAAACTAAACTTTTCTTCTTTCACAAGAAAAATATATATGTAGAAATCGCAAATAAAAAACACGGCAAAGTAAGAAAAAAGAGATCAAAGATGCAGATAGAGCTGAAAAATAATGCTCGATATACTCACAGATTATAAGCCACTCAGATAAAGGAAGTACTCAGTACTCACCTGAAAAATAGAAGAAAAAACAATTACGGACCACATAAATGTTCACGAGATAGAACTAATAGAGTTTACATTATTGAGGTTATTTATTGTAAGCAGTAAAAGTAAATATTAAAATGAAAAAGTCAAACGATATTGTTGAACACCTCTTGTATAAAGCATTTTCTTTTGATAAAAGGTGTTGATGTCTTCCTTTCTTCCAAAAAAATATATTTAAAAATAAAAAAAGAACAAGTAGAATGGTGACATAATTAATATTAATGTGAATTATTTTTAAAACGCTTGAATTAGTTTATTAATTATAATCTCGAAGATTAATAAATACTGACAGTTATTCAGCAACAAATGCTTATAATACCTAGAGCACAAAGTATAATAGATGAGAGCTTCCTGATAACTTATACACGTAGATATGATTCGTATGATAGCATATAAATCAAAGTAGTAACACCATATACACATACTAGCAATATAAATGGGAAGGAAAAATTTCACAATGTCCCAGAGTCGGAATCGCCTTTAAAATTGGATTACATGAAAGTGCACACTTTTAAAGACCATAGATTCATATTCCTCCCATTTTTCACGAGCTTATTCAGTTTACGGAGTTCAGATGATCACCAGATGGAAATGCATGAGCTTCTTGTGACGAAGTATACGCGTGAAACCTACAAGGAAGAAAAAGTGTATTCAAACACTGAAACTCGAGGGCTCTGCGATCGAAAACGTGAAAGATAAATTTACTCAAAGAGATGTGCGTCGAATGAAATGCAAGCATCATGTTCAACATATTGAGCGAAGCACATTAAAAGCTTGCGTTTGGGTAAAGATTATGCAAAGATTTTGTTGAATACCTATCTTCGATTTCAAATTAATTAAAATCGCAATTTCGATGGTTCGATTTCGATTAAAATCGCAAGCCAGAGGAATATAAAGCATTGGATCTCTCAATAGTGTATTCCAGATAGCTTCGAATAGATAAGGATTAAAAAGGTCAGGTAGGCGTTTGAGCCATGATGCACTCAAAAAATCTATGCTTACTAAAAAAAGAGAGATAACTTCAATAGATTGTACATTTTATATTTGATTTGAATGAGAAAATAATTGATTTGACAAAAATAAATATCTCTAGCCCGTGAAAATTAATTTTTTTGCAAGTAATAAACAATATCTATCAGTTAAAAGTTATTTGCACTACACTCCGGAGTTCACACGAGCGTAACAGAAATTGGCGATAAAAAAGTTATCGAAAGCCGTCTAATATATGAGAAACTGGAGGAGGATATTATCTTTGAAATAAATAGGTATTCAATTGTATTTTGAAGCCTTTATCCCATTTAATTATGAGTGGAAGATATGTCTTTGACAGCTAACGAAAAGATGCGTGGCCATGCAAAACATTTCCCGTATTCTGGGATAAAATATTGTTATTTAAACACTGATTATAAATGTGAAGGATATGACTGATTTTCATTATTTCTAAAAAATATTTCTTCATCCTCTCTCGGCTGAAAGATAGGTGGAATAGGGGATTAGGAAGTAATACGAACGTTCCACTACACTGCATTCGAGGCTTAAAATATGGATGGTAGACGGACAAACGACTTCATCCTCAGAAGGAAATGGAGAGAGGAGTGACGGAAATATGACAAAGAAATTAATTAATATTTGAATGAGCTCTTTGTGTGACACGAGAATCATCAATCTGAGTGCTGTGCTATCCTACTGAGAAAGAGCTGAATTGGAGCGCAAGATACTGGCAGGAATGGCTGAGAGACATTCGGATCAATGCCCGCTAAGAATTAGCTGAACCTTGAACTTTTAGCGTCGCCCCTTAATCTCGCATTTTAATAAAACTACGGAGGTAAATTCAATGAGCAGGGGTAATGGACCAGTACAGGTTTATAGGTTCATATGATCCATATCAAACCATAGCAAATCCTTGCTCCACGTGCATGAAGGGTTTTTTACTGCGTATTTCTAGGACGACTTCATCACCCGTTTCATATTACAGTTTTTTTCGGCTGCGGAGTTTTTTTTGTCGTTAAAAAGCTCCTAGGAAATTGCCCGACAGTGGACCAAAAAACATTAAAAGTTGGAATAATAAAAAATGTGGTAAAAAGTATCAAATCCGTAAATTGTTTCAAACAAGGAAAAATGGACCAAAATTTAGGAAAGGAGAGTAAGGTTCTTCGGCAACGTAATGAGGATGAGCAGAAGTAGACTTACTAAACGAATTTTTAACTCTGGTTTCGCAACCAGTGGGTCCAAGGGATAAAGACATGGAAAAGATGGGGACAGTGGAAGACAATATACAGAATAAAAATACATTTAGAAGATTAATACAAAACTTCAAGGGCTTACGGAAGAAGTAAAAGGAGAAAATAAATAACACTTGGGCGGAAGAGATGGCGAAAAGATTCCTACATATTGGAGAAAGTGAAAAGAACCTGTTGGAGAGCAAGAAAAGAAGCTGAAAATAAGAAACAAAAACTGCACTAGGTTATTACACGTGATCTTCATACGGCTAAAATCGAGATAAAGGAGTAGGTAAATCGATTTATAATACATTAAAAGACGGTTTTAACAAAATATGATAATATTTCGATATCGAGCGCAAAAGTGGCTATGTTGGTTGGCAAAAGAATGAGATAAAGTCGAAGATGCTCTGAAATTTACTCGGAAGAACGGAATAAGTTTGTAAAAGATCAGGGCGAACGGGATGGAACAGTGCATACCGGAAGAAGCGAGGAGGATCATTCCAGCTCCCAATTCTCACTCTTAACAACTCGCTAACCAACACTGAAAATTATCCAGCACTGGTACGTACACTAAATGATTATTTCCCTCTATATTCTTCAATGCCAATTGAATTGTGTAGCAGAACGGCCAACGATAAACCCTAGAAGCAGTCCAACTCAACCGGCCAAATTGATGAGCACTTCATAAAAGTCACACATTAGCCAGCACACGAGTGAATTTCGCTTACTGAATGAGACGATGATGTAACACATGGACAAACATAAATGATTGCCTTTAAAGATATCTTTTCATGCAAGATTAGGGTGCAACATACAATACATTGCACAGTATATTGTAGCACAGTATATTGTACTTGCACAGTATATTGTAGATATATAGATAGGGTAGAAAGAGGACGGCTCTAAATTCGCGGGAATGCGATTCATTGAGAAAATATCAGACAGGTATTCCGATGAGAAACTGTAAGAGGGATAAGTTCGATTGTGTTTGGCTTAACAATTTGAAAAAAATTTTTTTAAGTGAGAGATAAAAAACTTTTTTGCTTATTTTTTACTAGCGCAGTTACAATATAATACAGTGCACGTACCTAATATAATTAAATATCAGTGGAAAGATAACGTTTTTTTCTCTATAACTTATAAGAGAGATGTTTCTTTGCTATAGTTAGGCCACATCTTGAGTACGCCTCGAGCATTTGGGTCCCCGCCCAGTAGGAGTTAATTCAAGAAATAAAATACAGCGGAAAACAGTACATTTCGTTAAAATCTGCAATGAGAGAACTGAGTGTAACGCAACTGATGAGAGACCTATAGCATTCGACTCCTACAGATTGGATGTCGCTGGAGACTCGGGAGGCCACACGCTAGACAAAGTTACTTCAAAAATTTAGTACCAGGGAGCTTCAGGGTGACAAAGGAGATATAATTTCAATTCCTCACTATAGCTCTAGAGCTGATGGAAGTGGCAAAATATGAGGTATACAAGGATGAACTTATAGGAGCAAAAATTTCTTCTCACTCAGTATCAATGGTTACAGCCACAAAACAGAGCGAGACACTAATTGTCAGACACACCGTAAACCTTTAAGTTACCCCTTTCCATATACTAATCACCTTCTTCTATGCCTCCCCATTTCTTTGGCTGGTGTTAACATCACACGCCCCTCTCCTGGACAGCATAGGTATATATCAAGGACGTACTAAGGGAGGCAACCAACCAATAGTTGAGGATATTGGTGGTTCTTCAGGTTTCCGACTGGGTCAAACTCTCTATTTCTGCCGACGTTTCGATGAACGAGTCGTTCATCATCCTCAGGGCACGAGGATGATGCCCTAAGGATGATGAACAACTCGTTCATCGAAACGTCTGCAGAAATGAAGAGTTTGACCCGGTCGGAAACCCGAAGAACCACCAATAACGCTACACGCCGGGAAAGCCTTATATCTTTCATCAATAGTTGAGGACATTCGCGCCATTAAGGGGGTGGATACCACGCCTCAAAATCTATTTTTCTGCCGTTGGCTTTCATATCGCCATGCTGGCATGCTAATAAATAAAAAATTCTGTTTTGACCGTTCGACGCTTGAAAGATGTAGCTAGGACCAATTTGTTTTCACGTATGGTCACTGATAGCTATATCGAGTAAAAAATAGAAACCCTTTCTAAAACATGACCTTATTTGCTGGAATGGTACTCGGATATAAGAAGCGTTGCGATAATTAACTTTGGAATAAGCCCAAGCTGCATATTTCATCTATGAATCCAGAAATATTTCAAGCACGTAAGTTTCATACGATTTCTATAATTGTGTAAAGCGAGGAGTATGTCCAGCGTCGGCACCCCTCGCGCAATACGCACGTGGAAGGTGGCGTTACTGTCTCTTTAAGCGGGAAGCCCCCTGGATCGACGCCGCACATGACATGTAGCTACTAGCACTAGCGGACCAGAAAGCGACCGAAAAGAAATAGTTTCGCCTCTCAGCAGTAGCCGAGCATGCCTGGTCGGAGCCTGGTCACTCGTTCGAGGAGACCATGTTTCAAGGAGACCAAAGTTCTGAGCGGGGAGAGCCGATACTTCCCACGGCTGATACGGGAGGCGATCGAAATTGCCAAATGCCCCGAAAATATCTACAGGGATGATGGCTAGAACCTAGCTACCACTTAGAGGAGGGTTTTGGCGCGCAACAAAATGAGAAATGGCGCGAAAATTTGTTTTGCCGCCATAATTGACAACCAATCAGATGCGACCAGCTCCGGTATAAAGTCGGACCTAAATGCAGCGCAGATATCTTCGATATAAAGACGCCTCCAGTACGGGAGGAGAAACGTTGTCAGAAAAGCAACGACACGGCAGATACCCAGAATAAGAATGGAATATTCATCTAATCGTCGTGGAAAACTAAGAGAGAATTAAATGGGCTTCAATATTGTGCTTAGTTGGAAGCCTGAATCTCGGTTGAAGTTCCCTCTGTTGAGGCGGATCTCAATGGCCTCTTAGGTACGGCAATTCCAACACCATTTTGAGGGACAAAGCAAACGACCACTATCCCAGGTGAGGTCTACATCGGGGAGACGGGTCATATACTGCTGAAACTAGTCTTAAGGAGTATCGATAACACTTATCTATCGACAAGGAGGCCGAGGAAACTGGAGGAGTCGGCCATTGCTGAGCATAGTTTCAACATACAGAATAGTATAGGATTACAGAATTGACCTTTGGATCGTTTACCACACAGTTTTAACCAATGCGCAGGGATGCGCGATAATTTCCCAAATCCTCTATAAGCCAAATATTTGCAAAAATAATTCAGCAGTCATTTTAGTCGACGTTGGCGTTTTGGGGTAACAAACTACACAAAAATATTGACAACAGAGGATATTAATATCTTCAGCTTGCCCAAAATATGAAAAGCATGAAATCATCGAACCAACCGGTTCGTTAAAAAAAGACAATAAATAATTGCGCGGAGCTATCACTGAGTATTTACCTCATCCAAAATATAAAATTATCAGCGAGGAAGAGCTAATAACGTTCAATAGTTGTTGACGTTAGATATTTTTGAAGCGTTAATTGTAGGAAAAATTTATTTTTAATATTAATAATTACAATTAAAATGATCGTGGAAAATGTAATGTTGGAAGGAAGAATATTAGTGGGGGTTTAGGAATAAAAAGAAAATACATATCAAGGCTCGTGTGTACCAGCAAACAACACGTTTCGTGAACGAACGAGGGAGAAAATTATCAATAGCTTTCGTTTAGTTAGACGTCTATTTAGAGAGCCAGCCTATTGTGACGAAGAAGAATGGAACAAAAGTGATGGAGGAGGATAGCCTCATATACCGATGCACCTGCCGTTGAATGGCTTGACTATGGAACCAAACGAAAGCGAATGTTGGAGACTACCGGACAATGCGTCGGGGAGAAAACAATGGAGCATGGGAGTTGAGAGAGAAGAGTGTTTTCATGGACCTCACTGGGAAGAGAAAGAGAGAGAAGTGATACCAACGAGACCTTTTCAAATTTTGCCACGGGAAGTACAAAATAAACAGGAATAGATTTCTTTCTCGATAAATGAAATCTGAAACTTCAGAAGTGCTCCGGCAAACAAAAAAACCCAAAATGAGTAAATATGGCCTGATTCCAGCGCGCGTTTGCTGGCTCGGAGTTGCTCGGAGAAAAAAAATCAATTACACTGCTGCATTTCGTTATCAAATATTTTAGAACAGCCATAGTTTTGGCCTAATACAAACACTGCAAAAACTTTTTAAATGAGCATTGACTCGGTAAGAAAAAAATGATTGAATTGCACGAAAATAGTCTAACAGAATCAATTACGCGAAAAATATTTATCACAGGAGAGGACGACAAAGGTTTCTTAGGTTTAATCAATCCGTTGCAATTTCTCTCATAAACCAATAAGTAAAAACATTATATGCCATGAGGACACTAGGCATAAAATTTAGCTTTATCCCGTTATTTTTCACGATAGAAAGAAGGAGTATTGGCAGCGGAGTACGTAAAATATAAGTTGGATAGGAAATTTGATCCGAAAACAGGATGGAAAAGTTGATCAAAGGTAATACAAGGTAGGGGATATTGAAACCAACGGATAGCGGAGAAAACGTCATTCTCAGGAACATGAATTATTGGCTAATATACTATACAAGCTGACTTCGCCGTGCCAAATTCCTTAGAAAACACTCAAGATTACACTTGGATTGATATCAGTTCATAACAAACAATAAATTCTTATTACAAATCAACCCAATGGATCCTTCCCGATAACGACCATCCAGTAAAGTTGGATGCAGATTTTCGCAGTGGTGACACTTGGATTTTGACGCAAGAAGAGAGAACCGCTGTGGTAGACCAGAAAAACTGCTTCATAAAAACAAGGAAACAGAAGAGCTTAACAGGGCGTGAGCAGCGAAAAACAGCAATAAAAAGCTGAATTTATTGTAATGTGCAATCGATCTAACGATATTATGCATGATCAAACTGCGTTTAAGTAGCAACTTAGGTTTGAGGGGAGGAAATGTGAATGATCCACATCAAATGATTATTACGAAAACCTACAGTAGAATATCTTTAAATGAAAAAATATTAAATATTACAAAAGATTCCTAGATTCGGAACGACAACTCACCCAAAAATATGCATGAACATATTAAAATTATATGACCCATAGAAATTCTGTTTATTAGGGGGGGTCGCAGCGCATCAACAAAAAAGCAAGAGAGATTAACGATGCATACCTCTTTAGATGAGAACCAATCTGACTCATCTTATCTTATATTATCCTCCCCAAAAAACGATTTTTTAATCCCCACTCCCCTCAACTTTCCTGAATTATCGGGTTTTCCCTCAAAAACTATTTATATGACGCACTTTGAGTTCACGACCCCCGTTTTTCTGCGCTGGTATCTGGATATCCCAGCTGATTTTCCTTCAAAGAGTTTTTACAATAAGACTGAATTCACATAATACTGTATTTCTCATTTAAATTCGAAGAGAGCCAGTTGACTGTGCACTGCTTCCTCTAAATATTTCAAAGAACTAAAATTATGCCAGGGATCTTTTACTAATTACTTGCACTGGTATAAAATAACAAGAGCGAAGCTGTCGATTTTTATAATATCAACGGAGTATTGCAACCCTGAAGTCATTCAATACGCTTTGATTACCACTAGTTTGCACTTGAATCCTCGCTGTTTTAGTGGAGGGATTTCGTTTTGATTAGTTATATTTGTAGTATATTGCATCAGTGAATTTCATGGACACTTTAAGGAGCGCAGTGTCATCATAGGTACCGTGCATTCAGCGGGTGACTCCGTTAAAGTTACCTCGAGGCCAGTTCTGCAACAATTAAGTTTTCGTTATTTATGATAACAATGGAAAATTGCAACTGTGTAGTTATTTGATACGCTATACTTCCCATCATCTTGCACTTGTTTCTTCACTATTTTAGCGGAGGCAATTTTTTAAATTATTTATATTTGTAGAAAACTCCAACAGAGAATTTGTCGTTATTTGTGATGTCAACGGTAAATTGCAACAGTGTAGTTATTCAATGCGTTTTAAATATGTGAAGGGTGAGCTCTACGGCCTTTGTTGTATTGAAGCAAAGAAAAAACTCCAACGGCCGTAAAAGTTTTAGCACCACACGCCAGAAAAGACAGATGCTAAAAAACTAAAAATATACCCGGTTACCCTAGCTGTGATGGCTTACGGAAAGGTTAATTCCTCGTCAGTGACCAACCACAAGACACATGCAATCAACCCAACAATGAGATCCTTCTCTGGGCCGTAGGGGGCCCCATTTAGGACGCCTGGGCTATGACCACCATCCACACTCTCTGTAATTGTTTACAGGAATGGAATTCCGCACCAGGGAAAATTACATAGCAAATACACTTCACTGTGGCACTGTTGGAATTTACCTTTTCTGACGTGTGGTGCTAAAGCTTTTTACGGCTATCGGAGTGCTAAAGCTTTTGCTTTAATGCGCTTAGGTTACCACTATTTTACACCTGAATTCACACTTTTTAAGAGGAGGGAAATGTTTATTTTGGTACGGAGATAGGAGTGACGGGCAGAAAAACGCGTCAACTCACTAAAAAAAATGAAATCTCGATGTAAGCAGCTCCTCCTCGGTGTAAATATGCGGAACTCAAGACGCGCGGAAGTGTCTCGCAGGATTGTCAGGTTGCACACACTTCCTCTCCCCCCCCCTGGCCCTCGCCCTCCGTCTCACCGTCGTCCCAACACCTCATTTCCCACCGTATCTATCCATGGAGCTCTCTCATACATTACCGGCCTCGCACCGGTTCTACCGGAAGCTACGCCTCCCGTAATCCTCAACTACAGGCGTTCGAGAACACATTGGAAACGCAAAACACACACACAAAACCACGCCCCTTTTCCCGAGCCGCTTCCCTTGTAATTTCCGACGACGGGCGTCTTGGGACTTTATGCCGACAGCATTCTTCGTCTGCAATATCCCGGAGGAGTAATTTTTACCAAGTTTACGAGAGCGAAGATTTTTGTATTTTTTACTTCGGTGCGACCTATTCTTCATGTAAATCAGAGTGTGTACCTACTTTCTAAGTTATGCTTCGGAAAGACGTGGGAGGTACAGGTGTGAAAGTATTGGACGAGTTGAGTGAGTACGTACTTTGGAAGTTATGCTATTGGAGGACGTGGGAGGTACAGGTGCGAAGGTATTGGACTGGTGGAATCTGTGTGGAAACTGTTTTGTCCGATGACACACCGCTCATGTACGAAAAGTGTTACGATTTAAAAAAACAGAAGTTCGTATCAAACGAAACTTAAACATTTAATAGGATGCTTACATAAATCTTCAAACAACTAGAAAAATAGTTCTTTCAATAATATCTGACTTGCAATTGGAAGCATCCAGTACCAATATTTCCGCCGTTTAGCCCTCGCGAAAAGAAAAGCAGCTATCAAGCAAGGGTCATCAATGTTATCCATTGCCAAACTACTGTAGAATGGCCGAGTCATAAATCATCGTGTTTACAATATGAAAATTTTCAGCAACAGCGGTTCTTCACTGTCAAATCGACTAGGGTTATCAAGGGGAAGCCCTGCTTTATAACTGCAGTATGGAATACACTTAGTGAGAACTTCAGGAAAATTAGAACGTAAAAGCATATTTAAGGCTATTGGTAAGGCATCTACAAGTTTAACAAGTTTAACATCTTTAAATAACTCATCTACATACGCGAATTTAATTTTTGAAATTGCAATTATGAATTTGGAAATATTTGCCCAATATTTAAGTCAATATTTCATGGCCCGCCGTTTAAATAAAACAACTTGAAATGTGACACTTTGGATGACTTTTTGCGAATGAAATTAGAACCAAATCTTAATAAAACTAAATACATTCAGAATACGATTATCTCAATGGAAAGTAATTTTAAAGAACGTAACGAAATTCTAATTCTAAATTGTTGACAAAAGAAGCTGACTTCCTACTCCAACAGAGAGATGCTGATCACTGAACGTGCTTGGCGGACTTTCCCACGTGTCAACGAGGTAAACGCGGGGTGGAAAGGGTGATGCAATCACCGTTTGTGGAATTGCACTTAGGAAAAAATTCCCCACGAAAGCTTAGTAATATGGAATATTTGTACGCAACGAAACGGGTTTAAAAAAATTGACTCGAGGCGTTATCCTGGTGTACTATAAAAGATGTGCTTCGTCTCCAAGAGTCCCGAACGATTAATTTTTCCAAGCGTGCTTCCTCTTTATTGCTTCAGCGCCTATTTTTCATGCGAAGCAGAATATGAACTTTGAGAGTTGCTGCGTGGGAGTAGAGATAAACTGAGTTGGGAGGGAGGAAATAGGAGGCAGCGCAAAGAAGCTGATGGACAGTTGAGATCTTCGGAATAACTGCCTTGGTTGGTGACAAATCTCTCTCTTACCGTAGGAAAATAAAATAAAAAAGAGAATTGTACAAGTAAGCCAGTCAAAGTTTTCACCATATTATGGAATACAGTCTTGTTAGGTGCTTAAAAAAACCAAAACATAAGAAGTCTATAGGTACTTTTACTAAATGCTAATGCTTACTGGCCAAGGTTACAATTATATATCTCAGCATATTTGAAAAAAAAATAATTTGAGTATTGTCGCTCGCATTCAGTAAAAGATCACTCCCAATGTGAGACTTCGCAAATTAATTTCTTCCGAAATATTAACTGGCTCAAATAAATAAACTTCTAACTTAATCTTAGCCAGAAAAATGCCACCAATCGAAATATGAAACTAATGATAAATCAATCAGAATGCCACATAAATCCAAATAAAACACTTTCGCATATGGAAATTGATACAAAATATATATTGCGAGCTGAGACGGATTCCTTCACACGTGAACATGCGAAAGGGAAAAAGTCACATACTCTTGGCCGCTTTTAGAATAAAGCCTGTAAAGATTTTCTGCATAAAAATATAGCACCCAATGAATATTTTAATGCGATAAAACAAAAGTTGAAAACTTGGATTGAAAATGGATACATTTTTTAGTACACTATGAGCGATATTCTCTGCCCTCAAAATCTCGGTTGATTAATTTTACCTTATTTACGACGTTTTGCTTGTTTCTTGCTTCATCGCCATTTTTCACGACGATCAGCAAGTGCATAGAAAGTTGGCGAGTGGATGCAGAGGCATTTGAGCTCTACAGTGTAACCCGCCCGGAGTTGTCTGTCAATTACCACCCTTCCATCGTGAAATACACAATATAAACATCTAACCTATTTATACAGAACATGAAAATTAAGTTTAGGAGAAAATAATTCTTCTTCTTTTCTTTACAAAATAAAAATAAATTCAATGATCATTTTTCTCGCTTGCTTACAGCAGCACTATTAAAGATACCATCTATCACGATTGTTAGTTTAAGTGCTATAACCAGTATAAAAGATTTTTTTATCGGGATAGCCGTTGGTTTTACTCTTATTACTATTAACTTTATTGAAGTAATCTACCCGCGAAAGGTTTAAATGGAAATGACTAAAAATCTGTAAAATTTTAGCAAAGTTCAGACCTCTATCTAAAAAAATCTTTTCTTCGTTTATTTCAGCGTACGTCCTACCCATATGTCTTCTTTCCATCCATAAAAAATCCTATTCTCTTCCTTCCCTTCCCCACACACCCAACACACAGCCCTCTGTCAAGCCAACCCTTTGCCCCTCATTCTCTCTTCCAGCCACCTAATTTACCTCATATTATTACCATTGATACGTGTTTAAAATTGGCTTATTAATGCCAGAAATGCCGTTCCAAAAAGCGTGCCGCTCGAAGTGGACCGCCCCCTTCCTTCCTCCTCTCGTCACTGAGTGGATGGCGTGGTGAATGTGAGAAGAAAACGAACGGGGTAGGTACAGAGACTTCGCTTCGGCTGTTGGACAGGTGGGATTCTCGCGATGACCGTCTAGGCTGGAGACAGATGTAGCCGAGGAAAAATAAAGGATGGGTTGACCTGAAAGGACAACCGAGACTGGTAGTATGAGAGGAAGAAATGAACGCACTAAAGACAGGGAAGTGGGAGCAGAGGAGATAAAGAAATGAGAGAAATCTGCGAGGCAAAGAAGTTAGCATTCTCTAGAGCCAATTTGAAGAACGCCCAGGCGACTTTCTTCCTTCAAACAAAATAAAAATGAAATGACAGCACAGCGAAGCGTAAAATTTCACTCGGGAATAGAAGAATCGCAAGAAAAGCACTGCAAGAGAAAACTGGGACGGCGGCCATGTGAAATAACGGAGGAGATTTACGTTTCAACTTCCTCAGTACCGCTTGATTTAAATTTTAGTTCTTCGAATGTGAAACGAAGAAAAAGAATGAAGGGAGAAGTCAAGACAAACCAGAACGAGTCGCTCTGGGCAGGTAATCCCACTGTTTGAGAAAACAGGAAAGGAATTAGGAATTTTAAGAACATGCTGATTAATGGGCATCTAAAAATCACCCATGAATTAATAAAATAAAACAAAATTAACTGTGCACATAACAATGTTGAATTGCTTCATTAAGGAAGGAAATGAGCAACAACTTTGTAGGTTCCACAAAATTTATCTAATTTCCCTCCTCGTAAAATATTAATTTAGAAATCTCATTTCCCTTCTTAAAAAGTATAAATTTAAAAATATCGAAATAGTAAAAGAAATGTGTAAGAAAACAAAGAATTATAGCCTGCCTACACTGTGTTAAATGCCTACACTGTGTTAAAAAATGATAGACTACCTACAAGATAAATTATATATATATACATGCAATTCAAGAATTAAAAATAGTTTTAAAATTTTTAATAATGAAAAATTGTAATATAGAAAACAAATAAAATCTAGCAGATATTTTTAAAACCTAGAAACCAGCAAACAAGCCCTCGCTACGGGTCTTAACATGGTAATAATGAAAAAGAACAAAATGACTAACTGAAGCATCCTTCGAATGGTTCTACATTGAGCCACAATTAATTGACTGTAGAGTGGAGTTGTGTATGAATACAACGAGGTTACTGTGCAAATATTTGCATTGGTTACAATAAGCACAGTGGAAATATCTACAAGTGGAGAATTTTGTGACGATATTTCATCAAGAAAACAGCTGAGATGCTTCGATGCAAGTGGATACCACTGCATCAGGGGAGGGATGGTGGAGACAGGATGCTCAGAGATGAAATAGAACGAATACTTTGCACTGTCAACCTACACATTTTTCATTACTACCCGCGCAAACACATGATTCTAAGTCTTTAAGTAATATTCAGAGCATGATGCGACTTATTTATTCCACTTCATTCTTACAACCCGCCCTATTTTGTGACTAGAGCCATATAAAAGAAAATACACACTATCCTATTGAATTCGATACGCTGATCACCAATTCGATCATCGTTTATCAGCAAATTTCTGAGATCATTACTGAGATAAATGAAGTTGAAGTGAGAACATCAATTTAACAAAATATTTTATAGCACTATGATTTTACATTTCGATAACAGTAAAATGCTTTACAAAAATAATTTTCAAAATTATATTTGTCAATTTCCTTTCGGAGATTAATAGTTTATACAGGTATACTATTAATTTAATCAGAAGCTTATCGACTCTCACTTACACGACCTAGTGAAAAATACTTCAATAATAGTACACGTATCTTGCATTAAACATTGACTTTAATAAATAATAACAATACGACTGTTTGGGTGTAGAAAGGCACTGGAGGGAAATGCAAGAAAATATATAAAAAAACGAGGCCATTCAGTGGCAGAAATAATGTCCAAGTTTTTTCCGCGTGCTTTTCAGTTTTTGCAGGTAATTTCACCACCAGTTTGGGGCAATTTCAATGCGATAAATTGAGGAAAGCAGACAACCAAGTAATTAGCTACCATTCGGCACACCACTAGGAGGCAGTTATAATTTGTATTATGTACGTTGTTTTTCTGAAATGGATATTTTCGTATGTACATAAAATGGAAAGTTCCTCTGTATGTATATGGATGCACTTACAACTCGATAGCTCTAAATCTAGTTTCTTTTGGCCTTCATTTACAGGCTTTTAAGTACAAATTGGAGTTAGTATTCCGTTTTTGATTCATTAAAATTGGCTTAGATGGCCATTCGTCCCGATATCCCCTATTCAGAGCCTCATGCGTACGTTCAGTTTTCAGCCAAAAGTTTATTTTTCATTCAACAAATAGCAAAAGCCGCATGAATAGGTAGATGATTGAATGAAACTACCCGAAAGAACAGGCATAGGGATAGATGCAACATTTCGAGCTAATAAAGCTCCTATAAGATCAATAGTGACATATAAGGCGGCAAATCTGCCTGACACTGCATGGAAAAGAAGGCTACTGGAGACTGGTGAGATGAAAGTACAGCGGAAAATCACGGGATATAACAAACAAACCGGAAAGAGAACGAATCGGAAATATAAGAAATAACTGTAAAAAAGTAAGCATTAACTAGTGGACCTTAAAGAAAAGCGGGAATGGAATAATCACATAAAGCCCATGGGCAAAGAAAGAATACCAAAAGTATCACGTGATAAGTTACCGTTGGGAAGAAGAAGTAAAGGATGACCCCAAAAAGGTGGTGTGGTAAGCTTACCGTCCAAAAAAGGTGATAGGTGGAGGGACGAAGATGGAACAGTAAATCCGCTTACTATGTAGAAGGAAGAATAAGTTAATTTTTTATGCTCGTAGAAAGTTTTGACCATAAAATCTTCAAGTAACATAATGGTTTCTGGACATAAACTCCAACTGGAAAATTAAAAGATACCTTCTTATAAAGAAAATTAAAAGCATGATACTTCGAGTACTTTCAAGTTTAGTGTGCCATCATTTTTATCACCCAGTAGGAAGAGTGAAAGATAAAGACGATACCAAGGTGCACAGAACCGGAGAGTCAGGACGGGGTATGGGGTAGAGAAAACGTCAGGCAGTGAAAAAGGAGGCAGTGCTCCCTTTTCGTGCCGTCACGTACCCTGGAGTGGGACAGGTTCATGTTCCCTTTGCCATCTAACACACGGAAAGTACACCACCTCGGGCCATAAAGACGCTTGAACAGCTCACCGCGTCAGCGATCGGTTACCTAGATTCAAGGACGGTATATAAAAAATGCATTCATTGCTATTAATAATGCAGCTAGGTCCCGAAACAAATTACTACGAGATGTAGCAAAGAGCATAAACAGCCTAAAATATTGTCACCTTATTTTTCGCCAAGCTTGAAGCTTCAACTTTAGATCTCAATCGCAAGATTGCAAAAAGTAGGTGATACAATATTAAATACAATAGAACATACGGTAAGATAAGACGGAACATAGACCTCAAAGCAAAGTATCACCAGCTGACTTATTTCAAGATATGTAGGTAGCTACTCCACCTTCAAAGGATGACCAACCACTAGGTGCAGAAAAACCCACAAATGAAGAGGATCATACACGGATAAGGTATAGCTTTCACAAAATTCCTGCTGCAGCGCAGTGGACGATGTAAGAGTACGGGCAACGAAAATCTTACGAAAAAGGTGAGGAAGGTTGTTTAGCGTGGAGGGTCAGACAGAGACCCATTATAATTTCTCCCAACTCAACCGCTTCGAGAAAGGGAATGAATCACCACTACCTGCTGCCCAGGATCGACTAATCTCAAAGTGAGACATCAAGATACGATCCACGGTAAAGTAGTGGAAATGGGTGTTTTTAAACACTTTCCCCTCTAGCCTAGTTGCCCCAGAAGTAGTTGGGTTCCCCTCCCTCACTCTCCGTCGTAGTTTACCGTTCTTCCCTTCCGTCCTTTCCCTCCACCCCCGCCGCTTCTACCGCGCCTACTTGCCGCGCAGGTCTACGCCAGGAACTTTTGCGAGAGCTATAGGAAAAGTTGTTTTGTTCGCAGTTAAATTAACGTGATAAACAAGCCCAATTAGATAATTAAAAGAACATGAGAAAATGTTTCTTTTTTTTAAGCTGTGTACAGTGGCTGTTGTTCCAGCCCAAGTTGGTAGAATAAACAGGTTGCCTCTATCGGAGCTGTTTACAAATTATCTAAATTGAAGCTAGCGCGACCGCTGCTATCGTGACGTCAGTGACGTATTTCGAGACTAGCCCGTATAGAAGAGTTTTGAAGTACAGATATTAATAATATTGCGTTCTTAATCCGTTCAATTAATTAACTTTAGTAATACCATTATTTTAATAATGTCAACGCTTATTATGTCAACGCTTATTATAATGATAGCTACATGAACTCTCTCAAACAGAATCACGGAATAAAAAATGCAAAAATTGAGAGATTGCTATTAAATGCGGGGAAAAATATTTTCATTGCCTGGTGTGTTAGAGTGACGTAACGCAAAGAGATGGCCAATAGCGGCGGGGATCGGGTAAATGCATTGTTTAAATCTTTTGAGGCAACCTGTGTATTCCAAGAATCTTGGCTCCAGCACGGAAAATTGCAGCGCTTCGAAAACCTAGCAAGAAATTTCGATAAAACAGAAAAATGGCATCAATGACGATTTGCCAAAGGTTTCGCCAAGTAAATGCATTTAAATTCAGGTTTATATTCGTATGAGGAGGTAACGTGCACTTTGAATGACACGGATTAGCATCACAGATCCAACATATCAACAAGGAATTCAAAACAGCAATTCTTAGCTTATTTTAAAATAATATTTCATAATTTGGCATTGTATTTATTTACCATACACTGCACAGCAATAGCTAGCCGGAATCAATGATGAGAATGGAAGATGTTATGTTATTTTTTTCTCGTTCATCTCTCAATTCATTCACCCAATTTTTTCCCCTTTGATGATGTGATGTTAATCCATGTGGAAACCCGGGTCGACTTTCAATAAAAATTCCGTGGTATTAGTAAAATTTGTCTTTTCCTTCCCCTTTCGATAGCTTGAACCTCATACGCACTGCTTCGCTATCTTGAGGAGTGAAGTTCACCATTGAAGATAATTTTTAAGAACCTATCAGTAATCGTGCATATCCTCCAAAATCAATAATATATATTTGAACATCATGCAGATAAATAGCTAAAAAAGCAATTGAGTAGCCAAAATCTCGAGGTCATTGCCTTCATAATTGGTGTTTGATGATACGCCCGATAGTTCTTTTTAAAAAGAGAAATAGCTGTTAACCCAGGCCGATTTAAAAAAAATCTCTTGCGATGGATGGATGCTCACTCCTGAATGATGATGTCAGGAGCGATAGTCACCTCCCACTTCCCTCCAAACCACAGCACCCATGATTGCATCGGAGGGGACCCGCAGCAAGCACATGGGGCTATCGATTGACTCGGGCAAAAATAGCCCCGGTGGAGCGGGGTGCTGCTTCTATAACGCCGCCGCTTCCGTCCGCACCACCGTCCGTGCCGCTCTTGTCTCCTCCTCACGGCTGCGCGGGCAAAGGAATCGGATCCTCTGTCGCACGAGCAACACGGTTCACGAGTCGTCGTGCGGAAAGAGCCCTATAGGTTACGCGACCCGCGTTGCACGGCATGGAAAAAGAATTTCCACGCCTCCCCCAAAAGATAACTGGCATATCCACTCCAGCGAGTGAACGGCGGGTCCTTTGGCCAGTGTTTCCTGTAGGTTACTTCCTCAAGCGCAAACGGTCTCCTCCTACATTCACCGTGATCATCACTAGTCATTAATTCCTAAGACTTTCCAATCACTGCGAAACGCACAGATGATATGATAAGCAATCACGCGTACGTGTGCAAGATTATATATCTATACATATGTGGTACAATGTGGAATTGAGACTAGAACTAGTTCGCATAAAACCACCACTGAAATGCACCTCCAATTAAGGTGGCTTGTTGATGTATCTGGCTAACACACTTCTCCAGCAATTGGGAGATCCGGGTTGGAATTCCGGTCAAGTCAAATGATTTTTTCATGGCGAATTTAGCTCACTGGGAGTGAATTCTAAGGTCATTTGACTACAGCCTTCAATTCAATCCTTTCCGCTCCTATCTCCCAAATGTCCTCGTAGTGCGTTCATTTCATGCCCCGCTTTAGGTAAACTATGTTTTTGTCCCTTGGTCTTTCTTTCGGGGATTTTCTTTCCATTGCGTTCCCCACTAAGCTGTTTTGTCTTGAAGTGCGGCCTATTTATCTAAGCCTTGTCCTCCTGATAGTGCTTCATACGGTTTTCTCCTCTCCTAATGCAAGGATGCATCTTCTAGGGAGAATGATGAGGAGGTTCCCGTTGCCTTCCACATCGCAGGGTGGCGACCGTTTTTGTGAACTACACTCCCACCCGCAGGATCGGCAGTTGATCGTTTAACATCAGCAGTCATCAATCCACAGATTGGCTTGCTGCTGGCCACCACTCCATTCAGCTCTCAGCTAAACACATTCTCCCTAAAAATGCCTTTTTTGTCCCATTTCTCACAATGTGCCTCTGGTGTTATATCCTTGGACTCCCTTGGCAATCCATTTCACTCACTATTCGTTGCCGAAATTTATGGTTTTTATGAGGGTGTTTTTATCAGAGGTAGTTCTCAGAATGTTTTCACTTCGCCAAGTGTTCAATGAAGTTTGATGACATTTTCTCGGGTTTTCCACCGGGTCAGAAAGGCGGCTGTTACCATCGTTTCTCCCAAATGCTAAGGCCGGGGGTTCACACGGGGCCACTCGGCAGCGCTTCTAAGTGGTTGGTTAGCAGCGCTTCCACAGCTCCACTACCGAGTGTCGAACCGGCGTTTTCAGAAACGCGTACGCGCGTGCGTGGTGCTGCTAACGGGCGTGAGAAGCGCTCCTAACTAGCGTGGATCTGCAACCTTAGCTTTACTTGAAATTCGAACGCTCGTTAGCAGCGCTTCTGCAGGGCCGCGAACAGTGGTGTGGCAGCTACTCCGTAAGAACACCACCATTTAGCTAGGGCTAAACTCACTAGAAGCGCCGCTTTTCTACGCCCGCGTCTGCGGCGAAGGGAACCACTGACCACCGTCTGTGGCGCTTCCGGCCGGTGGCTGGGGCCCTGTGTGTACACTTCCATTCTACTCCATTATTAGCCAACGGCAGCGCTGCTGAGAAGTGTTGCTGTGTGGCTCCATGTGAACGGGCCCTAAAGATTGCCTCCCGTACGTCTCAACAATCGCCGGAAAAATATCACGGGTTCTCACATGATACAACAATAGGACGATATATAAACCACCGGGGAAACTACGAAGCCAATTGGCTTGAGTGACGGGCCATCTTGGAAAAATAACCTCCGGAGTATTCCCTGCGAATGCGGAGACGTTTATATCGGGGAGACCTGCCGTACAATAGAAACAAGAAAAGTGGAACACAAGCGCTGTATCAGACGGCTATCCGGAGAAATCGGCAGTCGCAAACCACAGTCTCAACATGGACCACGCCATTGCCTTCGACGAAGCAAAGCTAATCAGCAAGGCTGATGGTTACTGGGACCAAATATTTCATTGTTCATCGAAATAGTACTACGATTTTCGTTTAAAAATAATTATCAGTGGCTATAGATAATAAAAAATTAATATTCAGCTACTAATTTATCTTAAATATCATCGCAGTATTATTTTCAAACATGATTAATATTGGCCATAAAGGAACTAAGCTAGAGAACCATGGTAGATTTGACATTTAACTAACCAATGACACGGTAAATGAAAGGGAATTTGCGATGAAATCAACATTTTAAATCATAATTATGGATGAAAAATACAATAACTGAAACTTAGAAAAACACTGCTTTAAATATATTTATTTCAACTAGGGTCGCTACATTGTGGCATCTTCAGGATAACGTCAATTTAGGACTACCTTTAGTCAACATTAAATCTTAATGGACATATTCCTGAAGATGCGTCTGTGCAACGATACAGCCAAACACAGTTTACTGCAAAGTTTTGATTATCGTATTCCTCTTCGAAAATGACAATGAAATTCCAAAAGTATCGGCGGTATCCATCATCACAATGCAGAATTTATTAAGCGTACAAGTTTGTGAACTTATAAGGCATCTACATTTACGTGATGAAATGGTTGGATAAAAATTCATTAGTTTAAGAATAAATACTATGCCTAATACTATGACTTATAAGTCCTCCCTCTTACATTTCCAATGGGGAACGGAATGGGAGGCACACCAAGGTCAGAGAAGAACTTGAAAAGACAATCGCAGAAGGGATTTTCGTCTCAATATTCGTCCGGGAAAAAATTCATCACCTCGAGAAAGGAAGGCAATAAGCCGAGGGTGTTAAGTTACGGAATTGCCGTACTTACCCTGAAAGGATTATTGCCTCCTCACGAATTGAAGGTCCTCCCAACCCGCCCGTCCTTTGTCGCCGCCTCGCCCTTGGGATGACCACTTCCATTCCCACCGCCCGTTACCTCTCCTTTCTCCTCCTTCCTCCCCTTTTTATGGACTCGTTATCAACGCGACGGGTCGCGTAAGGGGTCATGGGGTTCCCTTCACCCCATTCACAGGACGGGAGGAAAAGTGGGGGCTGTGCTTCGTGGAAACGACCGGTCCTATCTCAAATTGAAGCGACGATGCCGTTCTTTTTAATCCGACGTTGCCCCAGCCAGAGACAACCTTGATACCCACCCACACGCGACAGCCTCGTCCCCCCCTCTCAAGGAATAAGAATACAAAATCTACGCACAAAAAATAATTCAAATTGAAAAGTCCAAGATGAAAAAGAAATGTTCACAATTCGAAATGAAAAATCAATCACCTGGAAGGATGCTTGGAATTCCCCCGATTTGCGCCGAGTGCTTAAACTCATTGAACTACTCCACCGTTCTCTCCCTCTGTGAATAGCATATTGAGCTCAAAGGAACGAAATGTTTTGAAGGAACGGGAAGCTACTTCAGCAGTATAGCAGGCAACAAGAATATATCATATACAGTCACGCCTATTCCAGGAAAATCATATTTTAAAAGACACTAGGTTCTCACCGAGATTCAAACCCGAATCTTCCGATTGCCGGTGAACTATGTAAGCCGAATTTCGAGGAAGTTAGCGCGAAATAGATGTCCTAACTACCAGTCTATATGGTGTGTGTAGTCAGGCTTATGAAGGAATGGCAACTGTAAGATAAATCTCCAGCTTTGTCACCATCTGAGCGATCAAATTATTTAACAATAATTCATTGCGAAATAGCAATTAAACTTTACGCAGTCAGATACGAGTACAGATACGAGTTATATATACATAAAAAAACTGGAAAAAAGAATTAAAATAATTCACTATGAAGCGATAAATATGAACTGTACGCAGTTACTATAAGCAAATGTGAGGAGTTTTACCAAGAAAATATCACTCATTTGTTTTACTTCTCTCTGCAATAACATGCCACAGTAACAGGAATGCACATTAAAGATACCGCAAAGGAAAATTAGTCTAAAAATATATTTATTAGCAATCAATTTTCGCATTCCAAAGCGCCAAATACATAGTCAGTTCTATTGACTTAAATCATTTCGCCTCCAATAATTGTGGAATGTGGTCATTAGCTCCTAAACTAAGATGATTGGTGCTTTCAACATCTTATCAATAATTTTACTTGAAAATATTTCTTTATTCTTTATTTATATACATTACACTAGGATTTCCCATTCTCTTTCCCCAGATATGAGGATATATGGCTTGAACATATGAGGAATTCTAATGAAACATTTCCATGAATTTCCATGAAACGTATAAGTGCTCCCTCAAATATTCTTCTGCTTTTATAGCATTGAAGAATAAGCATGGCCGTATGAAATTCTGGTTTTAAGATTTCCTTATGATAGAGGTAATTTCGCACCGTCAAAACAAAGAACTTGATCCTAAGACAGACACAACATCTATTTCCGGAGCGGTATTGGAGCCTGTAAACTTAGGAATGCCAAGTCAGAGTGTTACTATCCTCACTCCAGCTGCTGTATACTTTCTTGGCTTGAGGTATTCCCAGGTAATTGTCACTATTATTGTCTGACAGCCTCCACTATTAAAGACATATGCTTCATACAAAGAGAGGATGTTTGCGGGAAGATGAGGATGGTTGGCAGCCGCAATATCAGACGTAAAATACGACATTGTGTAATCGTTTCGCATTTATACCGAAGAGTGTGAAATTTGCCATGAAAAAATCATTTGAATTGACCGGGATTCGAACCCGGATCTCCCAATTGCCGGTCAGGTGTGTTAGCCAGCTACACACCTGACCGGCAATTGTGAGATCCAAGTTCGAATCCCGGTCAAGTCAAATGATTTTTTCACGGCAAATTTCACAGTTTTCGCTGTATAACTTCGGACCCGTGCGCGTGACTGCGTACCACATCATTTGTTTAAAGCAATGGTTGGATATTTTGCGTCTAGGACCAGGTAGCTAATTCATGTTCAGTTAGTGAGAAAAAAATAGTAGCAAACGCACGATTTTGTTGACCTCATCAACCACATAGATTGCTTTTCTATACGTTGCACGTAGAAAAAAGCTATGGAATTTTCATTCCATAATTTTCACTCTTCTAGGCCTCTAGCGTAACCGCATTTTCCCGTGCTGCCCACAAACCTTCAAATTGATATCGATCAATTTACGCTCGCTCGAGACTTAAAAGCGGCGCGGGGAGTTTCACAATTTCCCTTTCGCCAAATTCGCACGTTGCCCACCCACTGACGGCTGTTGCCGATTATTAAGAGACCACAAAAATATACAGTCTCCATGGAAACGAAATAAATTAGCGGTTAAGGGCGGCAATAGGAGGGAGAGGGGGAGAGAGAGAGAATGCCAGGTTGGATGAGAGGAGAAAATGAGAGAAAGGGCAAGATGAGGGGTGTCGTTTCTGGTCCATCATTTTCCATTTAAGGGTCTCTCCCAAACCATCTCCTTATAATCGAGGTGAAAATATTCCTCAAATTCCGAGAAGCTGTTCTCCTTAACAGGACCACAAAGAAAGACGCCATCTTTAACTGCGGTGACGCTCTAACCTTCGCAAACATTGAGAGGAAGGCATGATTGCCATCCATTCTTGTGAATTGGTTGTCGGGACGTTCAAAGAAGATGCAAAGTTTAACAGATTAACAGAGCGAAGATTTTCCAGCCCACGCACGGCGTTCCCTGCTACAGATTCCCATAACACTGACTAAATGACTAGGCTAGATATAATGTCCATCTAATGTATGCCTTGCTACAGAAAACCTGTGATGCTAACGACTTTTATATTTCATTTATGTATTCCAT
Source organism: Pyrrhosoma nymphula (assembly GCA_963573305.1). Lineage (NCBI taxonomy): Eukaryota > Metazoa > Arthropoda > Insecta > Odonata > Coenagrionidae > Pyrrhosoma > Pyrrhosoma nymphula. The sequence continues at coordinate 69,234,029 of OY754336.1, forward strand.
GTTCTAAGGGCATTTTAGTCCCAGAATATTAATACATTTCTATTCTATTCTAAGTTCTGATATAATTAGTCAAAGTTACTCCGTCAGGATATATGAGGTAGAGTGACGCATGAAAAATGCGTCGACTACCCTTGCAAAAATTAGACGTGAGGGATTATGAGGCACAAATGCGTTCCGAAAGTTTTAATTTAACGAGCAGTAAACGTTTCAAAGATCATTTAACTAAAGAGTGAAAACTAACCACACCTGGATGATTGGATTTTAAAGCGATTGTCTAAAAATTGTAGAATTATCAACGTCAAATAAATTCATAAAGAAAATCGGTTTAAATATCGGCAAAAATATAATCAGCTTCTGATACTTACGAAGAGATATGAGAACTAAAACGAACAGTACTGAAATAATATTTTTGTTGTCACTCAGCACCGCGCGTAAAAAGCTTCAAATTCAAGCATTGGGAAAAGATGAGGACACAAGCCTAGTGGTTATCGCAATGATGGTCAATCAAAGCTGAAATAGTTTCAGGAACAGACTCTGCAGCCATACCCATGAAGTGAATAAGAAGACTGCCTCTTCAAGGAAGGCAGTGCCCTCATGAAATATAGTGGTTTCCTGGCGTATGATGTCGGTGAAGTCTTCACGGGTTTTCCGCCAGGTCAAGTATCTGGCAGCAGACGTTTCGATAGCGGACTCAGCCGTAGTCCTCAGAAACTTGAGTCATCACACATCGACATCAGGGATTCGAGCCAGAGATTCAAATCCCTTAAGAAGAAGTCAGAGCTATCGAAACGTAGGGAGGCCTTGGCGAAAAACCTTGAATATTTCACTTACATCATACGCTAAGAAACCACTATCTTTCATGAGGACACGTTCTTCCTTGAAGAAGCCGACTTCATCTTCATTTCATGGGTAACACTGCAAAGGCTGTTCCTGAAACCATCTCAGCGTTGGACCACCTACATTTCGATAATCACCAAGCTTATATTTTAAGGCGATTCTTAGGAAACGGTTCTGTTTCTTTCCTCCTTTGTGGTTGCACTTTGGATTTGTATTTAGTAATTGTTTCTTCTTAATTATAAATATTAAAATGCTCTTATGGATGCATTTCTTATCCTATCCTTTCATGTCCAACTTTCTACCGTTCTTAGGAATTTCATTTCATCCGACGTGATATTCTTTCGGTCTCTCTTTGAGAGAACCCACGTCTCGCAAGCATAAAGAACTACCTGAACTGCCAATGTTTTGTAAAATTTTGTAATTTTCTTTACTTTTTGAGTTTTATGAATCTCCTCATGTATATGAACCGTTGAGAGCAGAAGTGGCGCGAGTCATTTTTTACTATGCTTTATTTAGGTGCGTAGAATCATTCCTCTACCTGTTTTATGTTTTTTTTGTGAGAGGTATGAGTCTATTTTCCGGGTTTCTCAACCAGTACGCATATCTTTTGGTAAAATATTTCATATGTTATATTTTAAGCCTCATTTTTTATACATATAATTTTCTCTTACGCCATTCTTGCTCCCAATATTTTTTTAAACATTTTGGTATGTTATAGCGACAGTAATCCCGCTATTTACGATTTCCGAGGCGAAGTTAGCAGAAACTTTAAAAGTTAACGAATTTTGCAAGAATGAATTAGGTAGTGGGTGCGGCAGAAGGTTCTACGGTAGAAAACCTGGCGGTCGTACTCACGGCGATGACCGGTGAAATGACGGAGTGGGCATTGAAAATCCCGATGCTTCGAATCCCACCCGATTCTCATGCCTTCTCGACCCCCCTCCTCTTCACCAGCCCGTTTCTTCCGCTTTGCCGCATCACGTCCTTCGTCAATCCCTTCCAACCTTCTACATCTCGGATTCTCCTCACACCCTTTGAGCACAAAGGACATGGGAATAAAGGTTTCCCGTTCACACATAAGGGAATGCCATTGCGCAGTTTAAGCTCAGGATGAAATCGACCGTGTTTCGAACCAACCTATGAAACCACTGCTTTCTCTCCATAAGGCAGTTTGAACGAGGTATCAGTTTCACTAGAGTTTGATGAATTTGACCTCATTTTAAAGAAAAAACTATCATATTTCAAATTATTTCAAAATACTAACCCCTTGCCGAACTACTTTTCGAGCAACTTACCCAAAAATATAAGCTGTTTTGCATGGGATATATCTCGGTTTTCCGCCCCAGAAGGTATTGAAAAAATAGGAATTTCTAGATCCTTGATTTCGTCAAAAAAACTAACGGTGAGTAGTTAGTATGTTTCCTCAACTATTAATAAAATATAATAAATTAATCACCGCAGTAACTCTTACAGAGTAGCAAAATAATTCTGTTGTGAAAGCATTTTCACAGTACGGCGTGAAAAAATGAGTCAAGTTAGAAACTTATATGGGTATATTTACGTAATTATTGGGAATGTTTTACATAAATAACTACATGTTTGTGCTTTTGATATTACAAAATTTACTTCATATTTCCTAAGACGCTGAAATAAAAAATAAAATTAAAATATGACCTCCATAATAACTAGGGAAATATCTCGCTCAAACAACCTTAAATACGATCGATGTAGTTTTTCCTTCAACAACGTCCAATGTCCGAAACAGGTTCAAATTTTATAAATTGCCAACCACAGTAGAGTAAAACAAGGTTGGCACCAATGTGGCTCACGAGCGGTCTCAATAATAAGTGACTCTTTCATTGACAATAATTTTCTCGTCACTTATAGCTCACGTTTGCCTACCATGATCCACCGTTTAATGGTTGCTTGAGCTTTGAAAATGGCAAGTCATTCTGTCGTGAAAACGTGATGAGTGCAAATGTGGCTCACGAATGGTCTCAATGATAAGCGACTCGAATTTAAATAGCTCGTCTTCACTTGGGAAATTCATTTTCTCGTCACTGTTAGAGCATGTTTACTCGACGTGTAGCCTCTGATTGGTCAACTGCAGGATTCAATCCTCTTCGTGATTGGTCAAATTAACGAAATAACTTAAGGGCCGTTTATAGAGGTATACTTACATGGCAATGGTCAAGCTTCATGACAATCCCCTGCGCGTAGGCTCATGTGGAAAGGAGAGAAGGGGAGAGGACGGCAGATTGTATGCTGCCAACATTACGGCATTTAACCGAGGACAGAAATGTGTCAGCAGCGCGTTTCGCGACAACACTTACGATTTAAATAAAGTCTGATCAAAATACGCTGACATTGCTATTCAGGCTTTTGGTTCTGCGATTAATTATTAATTAATTAAGCCTGAATAGCATGTACAATGAGCTGCGAAAATCTACGAAAAAAGTACGCTGACATTGTTTCCAACCGATCGGAGAAGCACTTATCAAAAATTGCATTCAGAGCAATAGAGAGATAGAAATTTTAAGTGAATAACAAATTGTGCATTTTCGTCTAGTTCTGCATAATACCCTGCAAGCCACCTCAGAGGTGAGTGGCAGGAGGAGGGTAAATTTTGAAGTTGGCACCGAAGATTTGCGACCTGGGGAACCTTGGTAGTCAAACTCGGAGACTACCTTACTCCACCGTTCGGGCCCGGTTCATTGGCAATCGACTCCTCCATTGAAAAGCGTCTTATGTCCACCTGTCTACATGTTTCGCCACCTCTATATACGGATCATAAGAGCAAAACCTAATAATCTATTCTAGGATAGTTGAACTTGAGCCTGTGTAAAATAAAGACAGTTAACACATTACTTAGTACAGTCTAACAAATCATTCTTAGAATTGCACGTCACATTTTTCACAGCATAATAACAGATTAAGACATCCACTTATTGATAACGTGTACGTCACTATTCTGACCGTATGGTGTCATATCTAAAATACAAACTCAAAGAGCACCAAACATTAACGATACGGGCTACATAAATCGCAACAACAACCGTCAACAGTCAAAGAGCCATTACGAGCTTTATAAAACGGGGCCAAAATATATCACTTCTACAAATAATGCCAAAAACTGGTGATTGAACATAAGTGGTTCTTAGCTGCAGCAAGTAAAATTCCTCACTGCGAATCCATCTATTGCGCATATAAAGCTACCGATACAGCTGGACAACCCACAGTAGCACCACAGTCTCCACCAGCACCAGAGACAACGCTCCCGGCCATACTTTGCCCCTTCCATCTCAAAATTCCACCCATCAAGCCTCATGAGAATTTCACCTTCCTGCTGAGGTGAGTGTGGACCGTCGGTCCCAGAAAGGGGTGGCCCCCGGAATGTAAGAACCGAGGTGTAGCCAACCGCTTGTCCCCGCTGGAGAGACAGGGATGACGGGGTCGGTTGGGGGATCTGAGTGTGGCAACTTTCAACCCCTCCCCAGGATCACACGTAACCTCCCCAGTTTGCCCAAAATACGTCGACCAGGCCCATCAGAAGGGGTAGATTCCCCCGCCCACGCAAAAACCACATCTGTCCAGTCACAGTGAGGAGGCGACGTTGCAGGACGAATAAGGGAGCCTAAAGCCGCGCGAGGGATGCGAGGAGTCTTAAAAGATAGGGCTTAAAAATCCGTGGAATGGAATGGTTGGCCCTATTTTAACGCACATAATCTTCGCGTCGTCGAGAAAACTAAAAAAAAGGGACGAGCCGAAGGAATAAAATTTCACGGACTGGATTTGCGAGGACCGGGAAACATACCGTGAAGGAGCGACATGCATTTTTGGCAAATCCCTAAATGGGAGATTATTATTATCATTTAGGTGATCTATCATTTCTGGTACGTTTAAATGTAAGAGAATAAAGTCCCTATAAATTGTTACAGGTTGCAAACCTCTATCTACCAAGAAAATTTACTTATTCATCTCAGCATACCTCCTATCGCTCTTTATGCCATCCATAAACCCTGTTCTCAATTTCCCCGCTCAACCAACATCCTCCCAACAACCACGCTCTTCAGCAGCCCTTCGCGTCTACATTATTATCCTGTTCTTATTATTATTACCTATATGGACAAAAAATATAGTTTAAGGTTGTATTTTGGTAGAACATACATTTATATATCTGATTCATTGAATTTCCATAAACTTTCTGAAGTTATGAAAGAATCTCCCGAAAAATATTGATTTTAACAGAGAGAAGTAGTGTATGTATTTCATAAATTATTATTTATATAATTATTTATATATTATAAATTATTATTAAAATAAATATATAAATTATTTCTTAATTATTATAGTATTTGTAACATAAATTTAAAAAAAAATAAAAAAATACAAAAAAATAAATAAAAAATTTGTATGTATTTCCCCTGTTTCATGGAGCTTTTCAAGGAAATGGTAAGGAGAGAAAAAATTACGTCAGCACATTAAAACCATACATAATTTTTATTCTCATTTTCAGAATATTTATTTACATGATTTGTTCAATTTCCGCAAATCTTTGAAGTTTTGATCAATATTTTCCATAAAATAATAACCCTAGTTGTGTAAACCGTATTTAATTTATCTACATTAATATGACTTAAGGAATAGGAGGATATGACTTAATAAGGTTTCTCTTTCATCGTAAGGCGATTCCCGCAAAATAGGAACCCATACGAGGTCACCTGATCACATTGAAGTTTATCGAGGCTTCAAGGGTTTAAATATGTTTCAAAATGCTCAAGACATAATATGGAAATTGAATAAAATATATTTAAATATTGATGTATCCAATTTCACGAATTTAATTGATATGTAAAATAAATTGAATAATCGCTCAGAGGTTTCAGACGTCACATGTGTGAAATTCACCTTGAAAAAAAAACATTGTTCTAGACTGGGAGTCCCAAGTGAATGTTTTTTTAAAGTGAATATTACTAATCCCTCCACTACGGGGAACGCCGGTTTAAAGATGAATAATTTAAAGTTGTTAGGCATGATCATTCAACAAATTACGCATTGTGCAATGCTGAGATTCTGTTTTATCCCAGGTTATTTCAAAGGATATAGTCAGTCAAATTATCGCTTTTACAAAGGAGCGGATGATAGGCTCTTTATTACATATTAAATGAAATCGAACTTCATTTCACACGTTTATAATATGAGATAAATGAGTTCTATGGCTTAAAAGGTAAGAAAGTACGTGATTGACCGAATTGAAATTATGAGCGCTACACGTCAGAGATCACGAGAAAACTAGCTCTTGGAGAGGAATCAGTTTTCCCGTAAACTACAACAGCGTGATTTATAAGGAATCATTTTAGCTTATGGTGGGTTTCTGTTTTGCTTTTCGGGCGATTTCCGACGTTTGGCGCTCAAAATCTACAAGTGGCCATCCGAGTACAATATTTATCGTGTTCTAATTTTACGCGTTGTTCGGACGATCCTTGCGCGATGCCGCATGGCAAATGGTAATTGTCGTAAATAAATCAAGTAAAACAGAAGTGCAGAGCACAGCGAAGGTAATAGACCTCGGTCCTACATAAAAACTTATAAGCGTGGGGGTATTAATTGGTTCATAACATTTTTCACCTTGACTAATTTAGTCATATCTTCGTACCTTTCTTTTCAATCTACATAAGTTGTGACTTTCACGCCAACTGATTGAGCTTTCGCATGAGCACAACGATGGTGGAGTATTAAAAATTGTCTGGGTCAAGAACGCAACCATAATTATCACTTCTAGCTAATAATATGCAATTATATATGCACCTTTGGCAATTATTATGTAAACCAGTTTCAAGATCCGATTAACGCTGGGATATTTTACTGCATCTAATTTGTGTTTGGAGCTACTCAAATTAAACTATTTATTTAAAATCACGGGATGATTAAACTATTGATCTTCGAATAGCAAAAAAGACATGCTAACATTTTATAGATAAATGCGAGAGATGCATTGGTTGGGTCAAAAAAGTAGTTAACGTACCACTTCCTTATGCACTTTTACGCTGTTTAATTGCAAAAGCGTTGGAAGTAAAAAAAATTAAACGATAAATATAATTTAGAATGCAATGTACAACTAATCTCAGAGCACGATCGGGATTAAAATTAGTATGACGATTCCAATATACGCATCAATATGGGTCAAATAGAAATTTTACCAATGTTGAGAAAAATCAATTAGATCTGCCAACTTAAATATTATTGAGCAATGCGTTTTCCTTGTTGTGCAGATAAGTGCAATGCGAATGCAATATCCAATTCATGTAAATTACTCAGAACAAAATTAACGACAAACTCCATCAGGGCATCGAATCACCATGTCATCTAAAACAACTTAAATACCAGAGAAACAGAATGATGATTTAAATTCAAGAACAGATGATTGAAACTACCCAGTTTCCGAATAATATATCGTAAACTTTAACTTTGACACCTAAAATAAATCAGAATCCCAGGATTAAGCCCCTAGCATTTTAAACGGTATGGAATAATAAATACTATATCTTTAAATACGAGGTTTGACTCAATTGTAAAAAATTTAAAAATATGACATTTTCTGATCAATCACCCTCAGACTTTACGTCAGGATGCAGATGTATAACAGACTGCGCGTATTTCCAAGTTGATTGCAACATTATTAAAGACCAATTTTTAAATAATTAACCAGCGAATATAGAGTATATTTCAATTATTGTTTCCATGCGCACAGAATAATGCAGTAATAATGATTGAATTTAGCAGTAAACAAACCCACCCAGCTACGACTTCAAAATCTATCAAGGTCCCTCTCACAACTTTTCAGAAGCAAGTATAAAAAATATGGGAATAATAACTATAACTAGAGCACTAGAATTCGGCTTCCATCACAAAGGAACAGTAAAAAGTGAACCAGGAGTGAACTATTATTGATTAAATTTTGTGAGGTCCAAGCAAACTGAACTATCCTCCCGAACAATTTCGTCATTTCCACACCAGATGCCATATCGACACACGTCAGGAAAACCGAACCGCACAGATGCCAACGAAGAGGAAAAAAATATACGTTTTGTGGGAGAAGTGCAAGGCAAGCAAGAAAGGTGACGGGAGCGGAAATTAAATAATAATTGACAGAAATCTCTTTCTCTGGAAAGGCCTCCAGTTTCTGATTATCGTCTCTCCAGACGACAGCCGCACAAAGGTGTAGACGAACGGGTAGGAAAAGATGGGGAAAAGACTGGACATAAAGAATGAAACGCCAGTAGGATAATGAAAACGAACGAAAAAGGAAAAAAAGAAACATTACAAGTGATTCGGTTCAATCGAGAGAACAGTAAGGATGGTTCTCAGAGAAAGAAGTGAAAAAGAGTAGTAACTTAATCCCTTTTAAGGGTCATCTTCAACACACTGCAAGCATTAGAACCCAGCTGAGAAAGACTTATCTTAAAGAAAGCTATTTAAAAAAGTCTTGTGAAGGAATTTGTATTTTGAAAACTCTAAGATACGGTACCACTCAGATGTCTTTTAACATGGCAATCCGATTTTTATACGTTAAATTATATGAAAACTTTTAATTTTTCTGCTGTTTAGGCATTTTTATTTGAGCTTTCAACCATTTTATTAGCGCTTAACTGAGTAATAATACGTTAAATATAAATTTAAATCTTCATTTTCCAGGATCGATAAACTATTCCTGATGATTCTAAAGCTAGGCACCTGCTGTGAAATGATACCTTTGGATACTTCTGCTTTGCAATATTTGGCTTTTTTGGTAATGATCAGCCGTTATTATGAAGACTTTATGAATTACATAAAGTGCTATAAGAATTTTTGGGCTTCACATAGACTCTCGTTCGCGGTACCTACCTTTCAATGGCTGAGTTAGCCATCGTCTTCAGGGTGATTTCAATTACAAATCGACCTTTTCTATTTCAATTGAGTCGCTTTACTTGTGTCCCTTTGACTTATTAATACTTCCAGTTGATAGCTTATTCAAACCACCCTAATTTATTTCCTCATTCAGGTTTGTTTATACTCCAAAATGATACATAAAGTTAAAAAATAACGCTATTCCGCATTAGTAAGAATTGCCATAAGGTGCCGTAAAAGTAGTATGTTTGAGTAAATCTTCATCCGGTGAAAATTTTAATGTGATATCAGATAATTTTCACAGATTTGTTTCTGATATCTTAAAAAACGGATGGATTTCCGGGTCACTACGAAAACCCTCCGCAAGATAATTACTTTAACCCTTATTGATGACGCTTGTCTTTTGAAATAAATGCCAGTGATCTTCCTTCTTCCTCATAGGTGTATTTTTGCCATTGATGAAAACGACACGCAATTAATGAGTGATATTTTTCTTCCTCTCTTCTCCGTTCATATTTCTCAATTTTCCTTTTGTTCGTTGCTCACCTGCCGTTCGCCCTGTGCCCTTTATGGGCTCTGTATTCTCCGTCCTCGTCGACATTGATACATATACATTTGCATAGTATTCTGTAAGCCTCCTCAAAGGTGTGTGGATGGGGGTGAGTTTTAACCGTAACGCAATACATTATATCGTACAAATGTTCCAATTGATTTAGTTCTCCGCATGAATTGGTATCACATGGTGTCCATGAAAAGGAATTATAATAACACTAACCAGCATTGACATTTTGACCCCAGTATTGTATGCAATCATAGTTTCTGGTTTAGCCGTGCATTATTCTCGTGACTGCCCATTGGTCCGCGCATAGCAGTCAGGGGAGCCAGCGAAGCATTGCATGCCTGACGTGGAGTCACCTCTGCCACACATTCTTGAGTTGGCAAGCACGGTACTTAGTAGATGTAATCTTTCATAATTGAATTCTCCTTGATTGCTCCTTGCATTCTCTCCAGGTATCACCCATGAAGGGATCGTGATTCCACTGGCAAAATTAGTCACTGCCGGGATATGAACCCGAACGTTTAGGAATGGGAAACCGTTAACAAAGTCACCACAGTGTCAGTGCCAAGCTTTGAGCTAAGGAAGCAGTCGCACGCTGTACAGGGATTACACGGAAGGGCGAGTTAAAGTGGAGAAGGGATAATAAAATGGGGAGAAGAGTCAACGATAGAGAATAGAAAGTGGGGAAACGAGGGTTGGAAGGGAGATGGGAGTGAGCTGTGGGAAGACTTTGGCCAATAACACATTTAACAGCGATTCTGGTGAGCCCTTCAACCTTTCAGGCGCTTCGCCGCGTCGCTCCGTCGCCTTTCATTCCTCCCTTGGAGAAGGGAAAAGAGAGGAGATAAGGAAGGGAAAGAGGAAGAGAGAGAGACGATGAAAAGGATAGAGAACGAAGGACGAAAAGGGGGATAGGACGACTCCCTCGCGGACCGAGAAGAAGGAATGAATAGGATACGGCCGGCGCGAGAGAAACGGAAGGCCTTTCAATGAAAGCGGCGCGGCCGTCTGACGCACGGAGGGAAACAGACACCACCCAAAGCCTCGCTTAGACTCCGAAGCGAATGACGGACCCGAGAAAGGAACAAGTCCCGCGTGAAACTAATGAAGCCGAATTTTTCAAGGGCTTGGCAGATACGACAGGCAGCTAAGGCATGTAACCCACACTGCGGTGCGACCATCCGGTCGTTCAAAGTTTAATTTGGATTTTAGCGGTTTTCGCGAGGATTTGTGAGAGCATTGCTTTTTAAACTGCACCCTCGTGGACCATCAATTCTGAAAGTTTATTTTACGAGAATTCTGAATTCTCATTGCACAGGCGCAATGTCGGCGACGCGACGACTAGCATCTTGACGAGGGTCCTAAATAGATTCCTAGTCAGCCTTTTATCCAGTTTGGAATACGTGAGGCAAGATATCGCCATGCATGAACTGTGGCGGGAGATATTAGTGTAGGGGTCAAGGAAGATATGGATCCTCCCCCGGATAAGCATAGTGTCTTGAAATTACTAAGTGTGAAGATAATATTATATTGACATTTGAGGATACCCACACTAGCCACGGTATTGCCTATTACGGAGTCACCCCAAAATGCACATTAGTGCGTACATTTCACAGAGAAAAATTATTCACCTCAACCAAACACGATATAGAACGATCCGGGAACGAGTTATAAAATAAGTAGGTAGTTATAAAGTTTATGGGCATTACAAAATTCGAACCCGTAGGTTGCAGAACCTCACCGGCCTCAAAAGACGAGATAATTTAAGGATTTTTTTTAAATTTCCGGTGGTTTTCAATCAGAATGCAAATGATTCTACCATTAATAAACCGTAAAAAGTCCAGTTGAGGTATCAAACCGCAACCACCCAGTTTAGATATCAACAAATTTTTCAGAACATGACATAGGAGTCCTGGACAAAAATTAAGGAAATGACAAGAGAAAGTTCCTGTACATTTTGTCTACCTGCACTACGTAAGCTTCCTTGAGCGACTAGGTTAGGCCATACCAGAACGGCCAGAATCGGGCCGGACGGAATCGGCCCCGCAAGGTAGTGGCCACACTACGATGGATTTTCTTGGAGATAAGCGCGCAGCATACAGAAACAAACTACTCCCCCATTGTGCTCACTTCCTCTTATATTTAATCACTCTTTTCTTACTACTTATATTTAATCACTATTATTTAATTCCTATCATGCACTTGGAGGTAGCGGTATTCTATTTAATTGGGGAATATTTTACAACTTTTTGCGCACTGAACAAGAAGGTATATTATTTGGCTTTAAATGAGATCTACTTTTCAGTAATTCTGCGAGTATCATCAAGTTTTTACTGAATTATTAAGAGATGAAAAGCAGGCTATGCAGTATTTTAGAATGACCCCAGAAAAGTTTCGACAGCTTCACCAGTTGTTGGTACCAGAAATTTCAAAACAAAATTCAAAGCATATTCACGAATTCTGACCGGCTCCAATGCAAGTGGCCACACTAAACCGTGTGGCCGGTTTCCGGCAGGTCTCGTGTGGCCTAACCTCAAGTGACCAAGAGCAGATGGTATGACAAAAGCAGCCCATCCTAGCACCGAAATAGGTAGATTTTTCCAGGTTTGGCCGGGACATTCCTGGTTTGGGTCTGTCCCGGTGTCCCACCCGATATTGGTCCCGTTTGACACTCTAAGTTCCCGGAAAAAGAAATCTGCCTACAGTCCACTGAACAGAGAAATGCGCAGCGTTAAATGGATGGCGAGCAATGTGTTAATCGAACGCTTCCAAATCGTATCCGTATCAAATCGTAACATATATCCTCGAATGGTCGAGTGAATATTGATTTTTTAACATTTGATTGAAGGAAAGAAACGCTACGATAGGAGCCGAGCATACGACAACGTTACACAAAAAACTAACAAAAGAAACAAAACAAAAAAATAAAAAGTTAAAAAATAACGTTGTTTGTAACTTTTTTCGGGGTTGAGAGGCTGAGGAATAAATTGGCGGGGGGAAAAAGGTTCACCTATTAGTAACGTGATTCGAGCACGGTATTAAAACAAGCCGCCCTATTTGCAAGTAATAATTTTATGCTGTGACTGCAATCAAAGAATAAACTACTTTACAGTTATTCAATCAGAACAGTATCAATGCAGTACACAATCAGCTTTACTTCATAAAAAACATTCCCATTTTGTTCAAGTTAATCTCTTCAAGCTAGATACTAGATAGCCTAGGTAGTCCCGGTTTTGGGAAATCACAATATGGCAACGTTAGCAATAGGGAATAATGCAGCGGTCCAAATGGTAAAAAGGAATGACTTCACGGGACTACGTGACTTCACGGGAAGCTGACTTTTCAGGGTAATAAAAACCAATAGGCACATGGACACGCAAACTTAACCGAGAGACAGGGAGAAAAGGAACATAGTATTTCTATTATTAAGGATGTACCAAATGTTATGTACCAAAACCTCTCCATTCCCCTTGCCTAATATGACGCTGAGTTCTATCAGGTTACAGAGCGTGAGAAGAGAAAGTGATATTTTGAAGCCGGAACGGCGGGTGACCATCACTCTAATTTGTTGGCGCAGTGCAGGCTTTCAATTACTCAGTTCATAAGATGAGTGTATTTTACTCTTCTGAGAATATTATCAATTTTTATCTCAGGGTTCTCTCAGCGTGATGTGACATGCTATTTACTCTTTCTCTAATAATTCGTAAATTCTAGCATTTTCGTCACTTCAAATTTCAAAGTCCACTGATTTCCGCTTTCCTTCGTATAATAGCGATATTTATAACAGAAATATCCTTATTAAGTCCATTGAATTTGATCTCTTCCAGTTGCGACAGCAGTTTCACGCGGTACAGTGATTACACGGAAGAGCGAGTTAAAGTGGAGAAGGGATAATAAAATTCTAGCATTTTCGTCACTTCAAATTTCAAAGTCCACTGATTTCGCGACACCTACGTTTTATCACCATGGGACGGAAAAATAAAATGAAATTTCGTGAATATTACTAAATTACCTCAATAAGACTAATAATGAGTATACTATCAGAATAATTACCATTGGTTTACATTCTCTAAATGAGCATCTGGATATGAGTACATATGTAACCAGAGATATTGAATAAAACGATTAAACGAAAAAGAACGAAAAAGACTAAATAAGACCAAAACTTAAGAGGATCAGCATGAATATCTGAAAGAAAATAGTTTTCTTCATTGCACACTAAACACAAACATACGTAGACTTGCTGTGAGAAGAGATTTATAAGTCAGTCTCATTGATCCAACTTTTCATAATTCCTCGAGAACCAAGTCTCAACATAAATTCGAAGTATACGCAATTTGAACGCAAAGCATCTTCTTTTTGCTTCGCATTCAGTACGCATCACGAATTTCTCACGAAGAGGGGCTTCGAAGGGGATTTCCTAGGCGAGGATCTCCGCCTAGAGGATAGCCATAAGCCGTCGTGTCGGCGCGAGCAGAACAGTAAACTCCACTTCAAACGAAACGGGAGGTCTCGCTTGAGCTCCTCCGGAAAAGACAATGGTGGTGAAAGAGACGACGCGGCCGTTTATCGTATAAAGCGTGGAGGGGCAAAAGTGAAGGGGAGCGGTTGGTAGAGGGATTTTCCCTCCAATGGGAGACAACAGTTCAACTGGAAAAGGGGGGATGCAGTGTAGGGATTTTTCCCAAAACGCCTCCAGTATTGGCGGGAGCGATTCTCGACCAGAAGGCAGGCGTACCAACATGGAACTACTCTTCAAGCGAGGCATAGTACTTGACAATCCGAACTCATTGACGTCCGGACAGATTATTCCAACCGCTCATTCCATTCGATCACAAATATTGAGAAATCGAAACATAAAGCAATGGAGTACAGCTTTTATCGGGCATAACACTCACTGCACTACACTTTTGTTTGAATATTAAGCACTTACACCAGTAAAGACAATATAGCTAACATCAATAGCATTCATTTTTTAACTAAAACCTAAACATTTCATTTTTAAATAAACCATATTCTTCTCAAGTAAAAATCAATATAAAATAATAACTTACAAAAATGGCTGAAATGATTCTCGGCACGAAGTAGGCGCGCCAACTGTTATGCCTTGCAAGACAATTGGCAAGTCGAACTCTAAGGAGTCTGACAATATTGCCACTACTACTTATTTTATCTGAACTTACAAACTTACCAATATTCAACCGGTTATAATAAATATTAAAAGTTAATCCAATTTGACTCCAAACAATTTATTCCATTTTTATTTAATTAACACGAGATTAATTACTGAACCTTAATAGCCGATATAAACCGATTATTTTTCAAAATAAATTCTGGGCATTGACATATTTATCAAAATAAATAAAAATTAAAGCATTGTAAATCGTAAGGGTAAAAATACCATTACAACAAGTACATCGACAGATAATGATAGGTCCAAATAAACCATATTCCAGATCAAAAAGAACTAGAAATAAAATTTCCCAAAGACTTTCTCTACTGAGAATCAAAGATGCCACATTAGAGCCATTCACTTAGGTATTACTGTACCACTACTCACATTTTACAGTCAATACAAGTTGAAAATACATCGATATACATCTCTTTACTTATACTATTTCTACTGCTTAAAAAAATACTTTCATCCCAGGTCTACTAACTCGACCAAATTACAAGTTAAAGTTAATTGAAACATGACACAGTGTATGAGGAACAAAGCCGTTTCCGCAAAAATTGAAAGTTTATCACGCAGGGGAGTGACTAGCTTAAATTTTTTCTGTGTAACAATTATTTTTGGATGGGATTAACGCAGTGATACAGAAAATGATAAATCAATTTTCCTACAACTAGTTAGTAAAAATAAAAACAATACGCCGGCATCAGCCAATATTGAGTGGACTTTTGGAGAATGGATACACAGAAAAAGAATTGCGAGTAGTAAATATTTAGCTAAATAACAACTTGGGCGAACATAAGGAAAATATGAAAAATTTGCAGGTGGTTTCATTCACTATTAAGAGTATATCAACTTTAGCATTGAGAAGTTAAATATGAATAGAAAATTATGTACCCACGCATGGAATTCAAAAATATTTTTCCTGCTATAAAACAACAAAATATTAGGCTTCCTCATGATTACACGAAGAAATGAATCACTTTGGATGAAGCAAAGGAAGTAATAGTAATAGTAAAGAATGTTAAAATTATCAAAGTCAGTGAATATTTGAAAACCAGGAAAAGTTTACCAGTATTTGGACAAAATTTTCACATATCTCGAAACGGAGAGTTTCGAGGGAGAGAGAAAAAATATGTTTCTGAACAGCGTCAATTCACAAGAGAAGGAAATAAATTGACGCTGACAAAAAGAAGATGGATGGGAAATATTTTCACAAAGGCTATAATGGCTCTCTGAATTAATTTTGACTGAAGAGAGAGAGAGAGAGTAGGTACCCGCGCACGATTTAATTATTATTTTCCAAAATGGGGAATGAGATGGAAATAGAGTTTCCAGAAATTTTTGGAGGCCCTTATCAAGATGCCGGCAGGGGACTCAAATGAAAATATGAACTCATACGGCCCATAACACAATGGAAGAGAGGGGAAGGGTGTGAATTGCTATTGTAGGTGTCACTGCCTGAAGCCTCCCCAAAACTCTCTTATCAACTCCATTCCGTCCAGTTTCTCGGGGATCTACATCAGCAAGTCACC
This sequence comes from Pyrrhosoma nymphula, assembly GCA_963573305.1. NCBI lineage: Eukaryota > Metazoa > Arthropoda > Insecta > Odonata > Coenagrionidae > Pyrrhosoma > Pyrrhosoma nymphula. The sequence continues at coordinate 69,250,020 of OY754336.1, forward strand.
CCAAGGGTGTGTGGCAAGAGTTGAGTTTTCACCAACATGTACTTACGTATAACCAACTAAATTCATGAGACGACTATTCATGCATCAGAAAAAAACTTATCAGGGGGTGACATTTGACCAACATGGACTACACTACAGGTATGCCTGCAATTTTACAGAAACTAAGATTATTAACGTATTTTGCAACTACATAAATGCAAAGATACACAAGAGATGTACAGGAAGCATGAGATACGAGCTATTAATTCTACGTTGCACAGAGCCGGACCAAGCAATTTTATAAGCGTAGAACAAACATTTATTTAGCCCAACCTTCAATTGGTGAAAATAACCTTTCAGACCGTAAAATCATTCTGATGATTTGCTCCAGACGTATCCGGCAGAGAGGTGGCGACGGAAAAAAATGAAGATGTCGAAGGTTAACTGCGAGATATGCTAGCAGTTTATAAAAGCTAATTGTTATTCCAGAAACATTGTTTTTAAGGTAGATACTTTGTTAAAATATACCTGTTTACACATTGTGAGAACAAGTACTAATTCAGCTAAAATGAATTATTCTTACTTTATTAAATGATTATTTACCAGTGGAGACCGTATTCGAGATTAATACGGCGTCTGGGCTGAAGGCTTTCGGTTAGACAGTGCAATATGAGCTTAGCAGTTTAAACACGTAAATCCCTAGTCTGCCATCGCATGACATTTCATGGTGTTCATTTTGATGGCCGAGGGTAAATGGAAATGGCAAATGATCTTTGTGTGCCCGCCCACGACATACAAGAGCCGAGAATTCACTTCCGTCCCCTCATGTTTCCAGTGAGATGCGATGTTTCGCCACGGATTCCTGTGGCATTGGCACGCCATTGTGTACATCCGAGGCATCCCCTCTCCATTCCGGTCGGATTCCGGGGAATTCTCAGTGAAAATCCAAGTCCTTGCTCAACCCGGCAACGCACTAATTGTCGCCTCAAGACGGTCTCTTGTGAATCGATCCTCTCTCTCACACCGTACTTACTCGAATACACCGAGCAGCGTTCCCTCCCTTTGTTCCCTTACCTTCCTACATACTCGCAACCTGCACCAGTCCCAAGAGTGCCTCTTAGGTGAAGCACGAAAATAGATTAGATTTTCTAAAGGCGCACGGTAGTTCAGCCCGTTTCATTACGAGGTTTGATACACTTCAAGCATTTATTCCGCTTGAGGTGGCTGGAGCGGTGATTGTGGGTCTTTGTGTGCAGATTTTAATAATACTTCAAAGAAGCCGGAAAAATTCAAGGATTTCATTTCATTTAGATACATTAGTTTTTGCGGTAGAACAAACCATGAATGCAGCAAAAGAAATTATGGAAGAATTATATTTTAATTTTTCGGGCATCATTAAAGCATGTTATGACTTGAGTTTTCGGCGCGGTATTTGAAATTAAGGAGAAAAGTATATGAAAATGTTTTTTTCAAATCTCTGACTCGGAGTGACACCTTCATATTTGTTATCAACCATTATTATAACATGCGATACATAATGTTTCGTTTCGAAAATAATTTGTATATGTAATCCAATTATTACGAAATACATCTCGTAATCCATAAAGCTACGTGTTAAAATAGCACTTAATTGCCAAAAAACAAAGTACTTCTTTATATATATATATAAAGGGGAAGGGGTCGGTAATAAGAATAGGGCACGTTTTGCATCTCGCGCGATGGCAGGGGTTGGGTGGGGTTTTAGAGCTAATATAGGGTTTAGTCAGCGGTTTGGTGGTTTTTAGGATGCTGGAGAGGTTAGGGGGACGCCTGAAGGTGAGAGAGGGACATATATATATATATATATATATATATATATATATATATATATATATATATATATATATATATATATATGTCCCTCTCTCACCTTCAGGCGTCCCCCTAACCTCTCCAGCATCCTAAAAACCACCAAACCGCTGACTAAACCCTATATTAGCTCTAAAACCCCACCCAACCCCTGCCATCGCGCGAGATGCAAAACGTGCCCTATTCTTATTACCGACCCCCTCCCCACTAAATTCCTCTCCCACCCACTTCCTTCCGTCCCCTCTCGGTCATGCACTTCCCACAACATTGTGTACATCCTCCTTTGCAACCTTTGCGATTCCTATTACATTGGTCTCACCACTAACGCCTTAAGTGTTAGATTGACCGGCCACCGAGCCAGTTGTAAGCCGTCCTCGCCCAATGCCTCCTTCCCCGTCCCGGTCCATGCTTCCTCCCACAATGTCAGTTTTGACAAATGTTTCCGAGCAGGCATATTGTCTTCCCTCCCTCCCTCTGCCTCTTCCCTTCAATTACGTACATTAGAATTGGCTTGTATCTGGCTTTATTCTGCCTATAATCCCCCCGGATTAAATCGGGCTCACTGACCCCTACCGCCCCTTCTCCTCTCCCCTTTCTCCTCCTTTTATCCCCTCCCGCCCCTCCCCTTTCCTCCCTCCCACATACCTTCCTTCTCCGACCCTCTCCCGCTTCTTCCCCTCTTCTCCCCCCCCTCACCCCGCTCTCCTCTTCTGACCCCCTCCCGCCCCCCCTCTTCTCCCCTTTCTTACCCCTTTCTCCTCCCTCTCCTCCTACCTCACTCTACCCCTTGTCCCATGCCTATCCATCATTCTGTATCCTTCCTTCTGTGAGAAAGACAGCTTTTCGGCTGTCGAAATATCAGAACGTATAGTGTGTGAGTGTTCTTCTTTTTGTGTTTCTATATTTATTTCCGCCCCACCTGTGGCAAAGTTTATTTTTATTTAAATTATCGCGTGTGTGATTTTCCACGAACTCATATATATATATATATATATATATATATATATATATATATATATATATATATATATATATAATGTCTTGGTAGAAAATCGCTCTCGGCGACGATGCACATGCATAAATAAAACAGTGATACACTAAACAAACACAGAAACACGCAAAAAGGACACTCACAAAAGAAAACTTGTACGTTTCGGCGTCAGGACGCCATCGTCAGCGGTAGAGGAATCAATCAATCAATCAAGAGGAGGAGATTCCTCTACCGCTGACGATGGCGTCCTGACGCCGAAACGTACAAGTTTTCTTTTGTGAGTGTCCTTTTTGCGTGTTTCTGTGTTTGTTTAGTGTATCACTGTTTTATTTATGCATGTATATATATATATATATATATATATATATATATATATATATATATATATATATATATATATATATATACATACATACATACATACATACATACATACATACATACATATATATTTATATTCACTAAACAGAACACAAATGCAGAGTTTCACGCAAATCGATATATGAATAAAAATTGCTCCAACCACCTTAGGCAATCCAATGATGTCCATTGTAATAACGAAACTATACTTTTCCACACGTGATTCTATCTGCGACTGGTTCCACTAGTTAAGGGATCTTTGGGTAGATTCTAAAGATTCAAACATTCTATATACACAGAGAGAAATATTTTCATAAGAGGGTGTGGTTTGAAGTGGGGGAAAAGGAGCAGGAGGATAAGGGCAACGTAGGGCGAGTTGCGGTCCCGATCAGGGTGGGGTAAACTGGAAGAGACGGAGTAATGTTTTAACAAAGTTATGATGGGAGAATATTTAGAGTTAGGGCAAAACTTAGATGTACTCATACCCGAGTCTTAAGTACAGGATGTGAGGGGGGCGATCTGGGGTATTTGGGAAAGAAAGGAGAGGGAATCGGGGATATGGACAGTTAAACGAGTTGAAGCTCAGGAAATTAAAATATTATTTTACAATTGAAATGGATCGCAATTGAAGAAAGGTTAAAAAAAAACCCGCCAAAGATTAAAAAACAAACATTTTCATCACTCATTTACGAGGCTCGAAAATACCGTGGTGCTCCTGAATACGACATCAGCTGTCCTAGCATTATCTCCGAGTGTAAAGAAGTGTACCCGCAGCTAAATAAAGAGAAAGATGGGAGTGATGGGAGATAAGTGTATAGGAAGGTGAAAGGTAAGCTCTTCACAGTTGATCCTATCATAGTATCCTCCTCCTCCCGCTCCCAACCGCTCTTCTTCCTTCGCCCACCCCACTCCCCCCATCTATTCCTCTTCTCTCCCCCTCAAAAGCCCTCCATCAGGCGCTCCCCGTCGCATTTCCCAATAGAAATACTTAACCCCCCACAGTTTACCGATTTGGAGAGAGGATGGCGAGAGGAAATGAAGAAAGAGGGAGGCTGGAAAAAATAGAAAGGGAGAGATGGACGAGAGTGGTGTGGTGGGGAGTGTGTGTTCGTGAAAGGGGCCTATGTGGAGGGGAGACAGGATGGCAAGGCGGTATCGTGACGCGGGAAATGCGAGAAAAAGAATTTTTTTTAAAGGGTCCGGGGGATCCTAGGAATCCCGATCGTCCCCTTATCAGTTTTTTGACCCCCTCACCCTCCTCCATTGACCCCTTTACAGTATACCGCACCTGAGTATTCCACCTCTCCCCACATAGTAAACTGAGAACATTTATCCATGATGAGAAAACCACCTTTGTTAATTCCACAAACTTTCTTACGCTGGCACGACGCGCGTTTCACCACACTGTGGCATAATCATGTGCCACAGATTATGCCACAGTGTGGTGAAACGCGCGTCGTGCCAGCGTAAGAAAGTTTGTGGACTTAACAAAGGTGGTTTTCTCATCATGGATATCCATAATTTCCACGAGGTCAGGCCTGAGATCATCAGTTTTATGAGAACATTTAGGCAACGGCCAGCCACAATGGAAACACCGGTTCACGATAAGCCACTGAAACTAAGCATCGTTGGGATCAGCTTAAATTTGTAGGGGCGATCCTCCTATTCGTCCGAGTGCTGTTTCCCCTGCCTGCAAGTGGGAGACAGTACGTGCAAAACGACTTTATCCGTCGAATCACGTTAAACTAAAATACTACAACTACGAAATTTTTGTTTCAATTGGATAGTTTGTTGTTTAAGGGAGGCGACAACTGAGGTCACATGCACCTTTGAGTACAGCAAAGGTCGTCAAACCGTCGATCGCGAGATACCGGTGGCTCGCGTGGATATTTTCGGTAGCTCGCAAACGCGACGATGAATTAATCAAATGAATGCATCGAACAACTTTCAATCTATCTTTGGTATCTTACCACATATTTGGAGATAAGTTCTTTGGTTTGGGGAGTTTTCTGACCCCTGGAGTATAGGGTGTTGATCTTTTAATCTCAGATCACAATTAAAGTTCATGATCATCTTCCATCAGTCTCCGATTTTTTTGGATCGCGACAATCGTTTCCTAGGCTCGAATGATTTCGTATAATTCCTCCGCAAGCTTTTCAGTCACCTTGATCATTAAATATTTTCGTTTGCTTCCATAAGAATTGCAGTAATATGGTCAAAAATACCATGAAAATGGCGCATGTCCATCAACAGTATGGAAATACAGACGTTATGTTAAAGAGCAAATATTTTCCAGAAGATCGATTAGAATTTCCAATTTTATTTTGGTTGAAGACGGCAATTTAAATACCTTATCACAGCATCAATGATAAGGATTTTGACCCAAAACCTCTCGGTAACCAGCCATGTACACAACCAAGGTGATAACAGCGGTCGGATGAAGCGGCAAGCTCAACAAAATAAATATATTAATAATTAAACAGAGCCTTCACTTTTACCTGTATTCGCAAATTAAATTCTTAGTGATTCTCTAATTATATTTAGTAACATGAAGAATTTACCTTTTCCGTCATTATCGATACTGAGCCGTTAGAAATTGATGAGCAGGATGTCTAATCTTAATTATAAACACTTCTGATGTTACAGATAAGACGTGTTTCATTAAACGCAACGCAATATGCCCACCAAAAATAAGAGGGGTTGAAGAATGTTGATAATTTGCATTATAGGGTAATTCTACACTGAAATTTGTCATTGGGTAGTAATTAAAATAAAATGTGGCATACTATTTCCCCATAACCATATTTTCCACAGCCGCCGAATGATATCAATATGATTTGGAAACAGCCATCACAACATTCATTTCAATGTGAATATAAGCATGAGGTTTAATCACAAAAATGAAAAAAGGCTAATTACGATTATAGTTGATGCACAATAAGATTTTATATAATAATGCAGTACAAAAGTACTTCATTCATGAATTTCAGCATCAATAACAGATAAGTGTCCAATGATCACGCACCATTCTTGTTCTAACTCTGATGGGGATTGAAATTACGCGAGGCAAAAAATCACATTCTTAAATAATAGGAATACGCGTTGCTGCAGTCATACTCCCAGAATGAAGAGATAGTTCGTGAAGCAAAAGGCAAAGGAAGAAAAAAAATTTTCACGGGGTAACTTTTCACGCCATTTAAGAGCATGAACAGCAAAACCGTCGCCGGATAGTAATAAAAAATAATGATACTTTTTGGAAACAAGCCATCCTAGCCGAAGATGGGAGTTCAGGCTTGTTCAACATCCACATATAACACATTTACGGTCTAGATAGATAATAAGTAAGGATTAGACCAAGATAACGGGCAATAGATTGCCATTTCTGCGCAACTTGGAAACGGTAGCTCAACATCCTTTTCCATTACACTCCTAGAAGCGCAAAAGAACGAAACACCTTCGGTCTAGTTCCCGTAAGATTAATGAATTCCTGGCATAGAATCCAGTCCCACAAAAATTGCTTACCGACTAATTCCTGCCGGTAACTCACAAGACTCATGAACAGTGAAGTTAAAATATTTGCGCCTCTAACATCAACTGACTATTTTAGAGTTTGGACTCGCAAATCAAATAGATTCTATTAACATTAAGCCCGAATAAAGAGAACAAAGTGGAAGTAACGGTGTTATCAAAGGATGAAGAAGATCAAATTAGTTGAGAGAATGATCGATGAAGTACAACGGAGAGCTGGGGAGAAAAGATGTTCGGTGAAAACTCTGCGAAACAGAAACTTATTGGACACATTAATAAGCGTTAAAGCGTTCCTAAAAATAGAAATGGAATAAGTAAAGGAAGGAAGGAATTACCGAAAAAGATCAAGGGCGGAATACAGAAAGCAAGTTATAAATTATATTTAAATTTAATAATTATTTATAATTTATATAAATTATAATTAATTAAGCGTTTAAATAAGGAAATTAGCAGTAATTAAATGTTTGACTTAACGGATATGAAAAGGAGAGCAGTAGTAAACCAATCATTCGACTGCTGATGGTGATGAATCAAGAGTCATACGTAGTCTGACTTTAGAATGATCTATTTGCAATGAAAAAAATTTCTTTTCCTTGCATTAAAATTCGTCCTTAATATAAACACAAATGAAGGCAACGGCCCACAACGATGGAAACATCGGTTCCCACTTGGCCACCAAATTTTATCTTCGTTTTTTATTAATGGTTAACATCATTATAATTTAGTAATTAATATTGGGGAGGGGGAATGATATTCTTTATTATGGTAAAGGGGCGGTTGAGCAAAAAATGGTTGAGACCCACTGCTGCAGAGTTACAGTGTGGGTTTAAAATAATATCTTGTTTGTTATCCCGGAACTAACGTGATCTAAATTTTTCAAGTAATCTTTTCCAAGCGTGTGGCCTCCATGTCTCCAGCGGCTCCCTACCTGTAGGAGTCTATAACTTCAGTCCTTTCATTAGCTGCGTTCATCTCTGCTCACCCGCAGCAGTTTTTAACAAAGCGTGTGGATTTGTATTTTAATTATTTCGCAAATCAAGTCTTTCTGTGGAGGGTCCCAAATGCACGCAGCGCAAGCAAGGTGTGATGTAAGATCTTGTGCAAGTGCAGACAAGATGTGGCCTAAACCGAGAGAATAAATGCAGCACCACAAATTTTACGTACGAGTTGTACTAAAATACTACTTCTTAGAAAATAATTCATTTTTTAAAGCTAATTATGATGAAGGATACAATTATTGCTTTTTTATTTATAATTGAATGAGGAAGTTCCACACGGTTCTCTTTGATGGAGTCATATGAGCAGAAATTGAACGACTTTTTAAATCAATGCAAATTGATTCTTTGGTTCGACATTCCCTTTCGCTTTTAAGCAATTTGTTAAGCTCTATAAGAACAGAGGGCTTATGTAAGGCTTTCATCTGGGGTAAAACAAGGCGGCGAAAGTATACTGGAAAACGATCTCAAAACTATTCCTTGTCATGTGCTGCGATGGGAAATAGCAGGAGAAAGCAGTCGGAGAGCAGGGAATCACCTTGCGTTCGATAAATAAAAGTGGAAGCAGAGTCGGGATGCTATTCCGTAGGCAGGAGGTGATGGGCAACGCCAAAACGAAGTAATCGGGGGACTCAGGGAGGAAAACTTCGCTATCATAAAAGCAATAAGAACTGCCTAATAGCATCATTCTCATTACGAAGGAAACGCAGGGGGCCGTGAAGAAGCAAATTCTGACGATCAAACGCTAAGACCAAAGGCACTGCACGCAGATACCCAAAATGTTAATCCCAAGCGTCACCGTCACAACATCGGATAAAGCTTTCAGAATGGACATTCTGTAGGGTAGTTTGAGCGAGATATCACTTCACGTAAATTTCAATTGATTTGGCACATTTTAATGGGATTAGCATATACATATATAAGCATATTTGCAATGGCGTGAATGATTTGCTTTGGAAACCGGGAATTTTAATCAGATTTCCTGAAGATGTTTAATCGTGCAAGTGATCGCATCGAGATGATCTGTCTTGCAAGTAGGCACATCATCACCGCATATTGTACGCATAAAAGGATTCATTGACTTTAACTCAAATCAAAGGTGGATTAAATATAGAAAACAGCGTCGTGATTAAAGATAACTAACTACAAGAAAACAGTTGCTTGATCCGATAGAATTATTATAGAAAAATGCAAACACACACAAGAAGTTTCGCAACCACACAACAACTTGACTTACCTTAAAAACCAAGGACTGAAATAAAATAAATATTAGACGAAAAATATCGCAAAAACTAGACATATTTCGACATTATTGGGCGTGTCTTGGTGGTTAAGAAATTTTCAAATAATGAAACAGACTTCGTACTGTCCACTTTAATTTAATTTCAAAACGTGTTTGAACACCTAAGCTCCATCTCCAAGGGCACTGTATAACGCAAAGCAATAACGTACCTACGTAAAGTAGAAGCTTAGACGGTGAAGCACGTGTTGCAATTATGTGGAGAGTACGAGTTCTATTTTCGCCATTTCACCAATAAGTCAGCTACACTCTACTATACTAAAAATAGCTTGGTTCTTATGGGTTAACCCGAGGTAGAAGATGAATCACTTGTCCCTTCGGTTTGTTGTTTCCGGAATCTGTCAAATGGCTACATCAAATGTATCCGTCACCATAAGGAAGAAAGAAGGTATAAAAACGCCGCTCGCATGAGGCGCACAAGTATTCCGAGGAGGCAGAAAAAAGACGATTCATCTTACATCATTAGATCTGATCTTTTGAGGAATGATACAAAGGGCGTAACATCAGAACGCCATGGTAATAAATAATCCATTACTTACGTGGCGAGCTTAGGGGACGCCAAGAAGCCCAGCATTCTATCTTTATTTATGTGTCCTCCTTCGGAAAAGAAGGAAATTATTTCTTCTCCCCAGACCAAGGGCGATGAGAAAATGGTGGGTGTAGGCAGTGTTGCCAAGGTAGCGGCTTTAACAACTCTTTGGCGGCAAAATATCAATTTTAGCGTCTAGAGACAAACCTAACTATTTTTCAGGAAAACGTTTTTGAAGACAAAGATAGTGACTTAAAGCCTTTTTTCGTTTAAAAATTGTTTACACAACAATATCGTTAATTCTAACATAATACTGATTTTTTGTTCGTCTGTTGAGGCATTGCTACCATGACTCAATAAAGGGATCCCCCATTTCTGTCCACACTTGTGATACGGCGAGAGGAAGTGGGAGTGATAGGTAATCCCCTTTTTTTCAACTTTTTGGATTTTTCTAGAATCTGAAAACTTTTTAAAATACTCGAAAAATATCGGGAATACTAATTTCTTATTTTTTATTGGTAAGGAAGAAAATATATCATTAAAATATATTTGAAAATCAATAAAATACTAACATAAACTCGCATACCTTTCAATAATCGCGAAAGAAACTTGCACCAGCTCATTTCTAATGCTAGCAGCAGGTTAGTTCAAGATAAAATTAATTATTTATGTGTAAAATATATATTTAGTGTATTCCCATGTAGGGAAAAAATAAGTGACCTATTAATTTTTAATCTGGCAACAAACTAGCGACTGAATCCGATCCGGAGTTGGCACAATGGCTCTAGGTGGTAGGGAGCAAGCAAAACTCAACCGAGAGAGGTGCGATCAAGTTAAGGGAAAAGGGGTGCCCGGACGATAATTTTCGAGCTCAAAAATAGAGGTCAGCACGTGCGGACGCATTGCGCGCCATTTTTCGCCATCGTCCCCTCCTCTTCTCCTTCACCCGCGCCTCCCCCTCGGCCCTTTCCATTCTTATTTCCGCCCGGACGTTTCCGCAAGTTGCCGCTGCGGGAAGAAACGCTGCGGTCAGATTGGAGATCGGTGGAGGAGGGAGGGGGACAGGACGGGACGAGTGACGGAAAAGGTTGGGAGAGGCGGAAGGACTTCTCGGGGGACGTGCGTGACCCGCGTGCAGAATTGCCCAACGGAAAAGATTAACGAAGGGAACGGGAAGGAGGAGTCAATTGGCCGGACTGAGGGCATAAAGAAGCGAAAAAGGAGGAGGAAATGGGGGCTGGACAAAGGTTTGGACGTGGATGCAGAATTATGAGTCGTTTCAACCCTTCATAACAATCATAAAAGATTTATAATCCTCTGCACGGCTGAAAAAAAATCGCAGACTCTGGACCGAAAAAGTTGTCGGGCTTGAAGCAAAATAAATTGGACGGTTTTAGGCGTGACTTCGCGGAAGTGACTCATATCCATTGCAATGACCCAACTTCGTACTGTTCCAAACTTGACTGATATCTGCAACCGATTTATCCTTGGTAAGTCATATTCAGGCAGATTTTATTGTTTCAACCAGTCTATACCTACCGAAAAAACTTATTTTTCTTGTTTCTGCGCTATCTACCAATTTGTTTCATTTTATTTTCAAACATCATCGCGTTTGGTTGCTTTATGTGCAACGTACATCGTCTCATCAAGAAGGCGTCTTCAGGTAGAATCTTCCTGAATGTGAGGTGAAACTTAGAGAACGAGGTGAAACACCCACGTGAAGCAAGCAAACGCGATGAAACCCGATAGTAAAATGAAATAGAAAAAAATATACAGAAGTAGGGGTAGTATGAGTAGAGAGCGTTGGGGAATGGTAGGGAGTGCTTTTGTCGCATTCAGAGTGGGTTACAGAAATAAAGGGAGAATGTTTTAACAAACCGCAGGGTTGTGGTGGGGGAAAGTTTTGGACCACAACCGTGCTGCTTGTTAAAAAGTGCGTCATCTCTCCTAGTTTCCCCCCACCCTGAATATGACAAACTCTCTCTACTATTCCCTTCTGTCTCTGCTACCTATCTCCTCAACGAAAAACCACATCCCCACTTTTAAACATATTTATTTCCATATATACAGAATGAATGAAGAATGAGAATCCGCAAAAAGATGCCGTTTCAAAGTGAAACCAGGATTCGATATTTAAAAAAATGTGGAAAATTCAAAAGAAGTGTTATCACAATGAATAGAACCCTAGTGGCTACACTAGGATTCCAAGCCATTTATTATATTTAAATTTCATTAATAAGAATCAAATAGGTCATTACTAAAGGAATTAGCCGACATGATTATTAAGCGGAGGAGATATTGGAGATAGGAGACTGTGGCAGATATTCGGTCTAGTTGATGAACGAGACATTACTGGGAATGATAAGTGCAACACTGCAAGGGACATAAGCTTAGGTCATTTCATAGTAATCATAAAAAATGAACGATTCCGGTCACGAATGCAATAGTTCGCACAGCTTCGGGAAACTAGTAATTAAGTTAGCAGTTAAATGATTGGGAAGACTAAAATGGATTTTCCAGCTATTTATTGCACAGGATTCGATTGGGTTTAAAACAATTCGTATTTCCGACGAAGCACAACTCTGGAGTTAATAAGTATTAACCCAGCAGATGGAAGGGGGGATTGAAACAGTGGAAGTGGTCCAGTAAAGTAAAGACCTGCAGCAGACATTAAATGATTTGATGGCCACCGATATCAATTACTTTATAGCGCCCTTGGCCAAGATGGCACCTCTTTTCTAATAATAAAACGGGATAAGATTAATGACTGATGAATCTGAAAATTAATTAAATGGAATAGAGTGGTTAACTGGCTTATTTCATTAAATGACACTTTCATTTCAACGGGGATCAATACTAAGGCGTTCCGGGATTAGGGACTGAACTCATGCCTCCCACGGATGACTTCAAGCTGATCGGATGCAAAAGGGATGCTAATTGAGAGAAGTTAATTTAAACACGTTATATCGATAGTCAAGAGTCTAATAGCATTTAAATTCCACACCAAGAGCTTCCGTATTATAACTTCAAAATTTTAATGCCTTTCTCCGTCCATTAAATTACTCCCTGCTCAACCTTAGGCTTACTTATCTCTTTCAATCTCCTCCATCTGTTGGTCCTCATCAACAATTTCTTTTAGATCTTCATTTATTTCCTGACCAGTTACTTCTGATTCAGAATCATAGAACACTAAGCTCTAAGATAATGACTTAGATTAAACGCATCTATCACTGCAACTATTCTCCAAATACCTTTATTACCATACAAAAGTTAAACAAAACATTTTGAAAAAGTTATGCACTTGTCTGAATGCTCCCCAGAATGAGGCAGCAGCACTCACCCTATTACATTAAGTCCTTATTGACCTAGTTTATTGGTGGTTTACTTTTCATACCGCGCTTCCCACGCTGATTATGAAAATCTGAAAGGCGTTCAGCAACATTGCAGTTATGCAGCTGTTAACATTACTTAAGTTCATTATTCGTGAGTGTATAAATAGCTTTATCACTTTACCAAAGTTTTCATTCTGAATCCCAGCCATTACTAAACCTTTTTCATCAAAACTTCGGTGCTTATTTGAAAAGCATGAAAATGGTGAAACCCACGCTACCTCACTACCTATCTATCATCATAGTTATTCTAAAAGTTTTGATACGCAGATGTCCCATAACACATTCCATATTTTTTAGCTCTTTCAAGAAATTGACCTAATTTACCCTGAAGGCCATCCACTTGAAATCCAAGCAGGGCAAAAAAATTAAGGTCATATAAAATATTCCTTTCTATTATTCACGGGACAGTTACTGGGATGCGAGAAGAGAGAAAGTGGACCTGATAAAGAGTCAATCATATCCTGTGACTCGCTTTCACTGAGCGAAATGGAAGATTACGGCGAGGCATTCACAGGCACTTCACGACATAAAGCTGAGAGGGTTAAGGGTTTTAAAGGAGGCCCTTCGGGCACAATAAGAGTGAGGCAGCCGTGAATTAGGGAGTATGATGTGAGAGACAACCGAATGGGCTCCTTCGATTCACCAGATTACACTTAATTTGTGGCGAGGACTGATGTGGCGGGAAGAAGACCGACTGTTTCGCACCCTTTTCTCACTTGCAGTCAACGGAGCGAGAACTCCGCCGAGAGATGGGAACGTATCACGCCAAGGAGGAAGATTCAGGGTGCCGGAGATAAAACGGATGATATAGGTTGCTTCTGATGGCAGTTCGCTCAACACCGCCAAGTAACACCTCTAAAGAGAAGTTGTATTGCAGAATATATTTCGGTTACACCAGAATTTCTCAATCAATGGGGGACTCCCCTCCACCCGGGGGAAAATTTAAGGGAGTTTAGGGTGGAAATGGGAAAACTATTCAGCAACATGCAATTTTCTGTAGATTATGCAAAATATGTAAAGGTGTTGTTCGCTTAATTTAATGCTGTAGCGTTCAATAAGGTTTGCCACATATAAAAATCAATTCTTAGAAATGTACACTGTTTTCATTCGTGGAATTAAATTATCATTTAATAATGTATATTAGGAAGGGGAATGATTGTATAAACTATGGTGATAGGGGAAATTGAGCGAAAATGTTTTGAGAACCCTATTTTTGGACGCATTGTACAACTGAGCCAGAAAAAGCAGTTAAGTGGTAGCGAAACATTATGACAGTTGCGTAGAGGACCCTTTCCATTGGCGACAAACTAGCCCCACAAGGAGCTGTTAAAGCAGTTTCGTGTTTGACTGTCTACGTTTAGTTAGCAGAATGAGCTCTAATGGAGAATCCGTAGGTGCGATGTTGCCAATAGCACCCGGAAAATCAGCATATTGCTATGCAGTATACTAACTATAAACATATAATGTCTTTCAAAATGCAAATATTATCCTCTAGAATCATCAATTTAGCGTGATGTCGAAAATGGATTCTTATGTGGCCTGGAGGTGAGCACACGTAATGTAGGTTTGGCAACAGTGTTCTCCATAAGTTCCATACTGTCAAATAAAGATAGAATTCTTTATATTCCAGCAAGGGTTCCCAAGTTCGCAACAAGTCATTGCCAAAGTCAAAATAATTATTCTGTCAGCCACCTAAAATCCTCTCAACGGCTCTCAATCCAACTAAATATTTAGATGGGTTTCTCCGATCGGTTGAGAATATTTAATAGCGTATTATGGTCCAACTTTGATTGTACCGTACCGATTGTACCGTGTCGTGTAAATCGCTGTTGACACTTTTCCACCCTCTCAGATTAAGAAAAATGATGTTGGCAGCGTAGCCTGCCATGTACTCTCCTAAACGCTTCGGGAAACGTTACATTACATTTTTACGTTAAAATGCTCGTGAAACACTGGTAATTCTGTTACAATTTTTATTCATTATCTTTGCATCAGTACATTTTGAAACTGGAGAAATTGAATACATATGCGCACAATCACGGTAAAAAAATTGATCTGACGAATATTGTCAACAACTATGTCTTCCATCCCATAGTGAAAGTGAAAAACTACCGATTAATCTGAAATGTTTAACACTTTATTGAATTAACTTAAATGAATGGTCCAAACCATTATTTTAATGCGCTTAGTACATTATATTTATTTTCCGGGTTTAAGAAAAAGGGCTTTTCGATAATGTATGATAATTGTGACAAGATAGATCAACATATTATAGTTTCAAAAATCAAATATTATTAAATAAAACGGTTTACAAGGTAAAAGTATAATATAGTCAAAATTGAGTTTCATGTTGAGTCCATAATGCTGAATGACTGTAAATATCCCGATTCATAACCACTAATTGAAATGAGCAGAAAACTCAGTGCATTAGAATGTGATTAAATTCGAAAAAATGTAGCATCTCGAAGGACTTATACATCAAGAAGGAGAGAAAGGGCAGGCAATTTGACAAAAACAGTTTCTGAAAGCGAACTTTTTCAATGACTGCTACATAAATCGCGGATTTACAATGGATAAAATTAAGTAAAAATGCGGATTTGATAAAAGAACAAATGTATGCACCCGTTAGGAAAAATGGCGGAGAAATAGGTCAATGATCCCACAAATCGAACATTAACCTATCCGTATAAATGGTATCTGAAATAAGGTAATAACTAGGAATAAGTAGTCGGCAGATGACTGAAAATATGTCAACTTCAAGGAGAGAAGTTTTATTGAACAAAAATAAAACTAACTTTGAAATATCACTCTGAAGCAATACACATTGGAAAGTACTTAGGCATAGTAGAAGTAGTCCTACTTCGAAATTAAAAAAAGAAATTCATTCAAAATAGCGGCTGTCACCTTCTGACGACGCACACGTTATGCGAAATCATTAGTCAGGATATCGACCCCAGTCTAACCGTACAATTGTTCACTATCATTGCCATACATTCGTCGTTCCACATACATTTATATGGCTAATGACCACAAGTTATTACGAGTAGGTACATGGAGAAATATTCCGAAATCAATGAACAAGTAACAATTAAAATTAAATGAAACACATGATAACCAATGCCTTCAAATATTTAGCTGGGTTAAGACTCCAAAGCGTGGTGCACAAGCAACGTTGATGGACAAAAGAGCTTACAAATTAGTAAATTAGGAATATTATGCCAACAGCAGTCCCCAGGTTGGGAACATACTGGCTTGAAAACCTAAAGGTGGTGAGTTCGAATCCTGTCCCGGACAGAAATGTAATTTTGGTCAGAGGATTAAGGTCGTATACTACTCATAGTAATGAGACCTAAGTACCTGGAGAAGTAAAACCTAGAGTCAAAAGGCAGTAATTAGAATTTTAATTCCAAAATAAAACTACAAACGCAGGCCGACATGAATATTACGAATTCAGTAAGCAAAATAATTACCCTACGCAAGCGGTAAACATTGGGACTAAGAGCAGGGTAATGAGATGGAAACGCCTTCACCTAGCGTGGAAAAGCAACAGCTGCCAGCATGTCTAATGAAATCGACGGTAGCACAACATGCCGTTAACGTAACGGTGTAGGAATATAAAGCTTGCACGACTGTCAGAAAGGCAATTCCAGGTGTCGAGTACGAGCAACATATCTCAAGAGGTTATGCAGGTATTACCTCTTCGTGGCGAATTTGATTCGTGAAAGGCCTTCATCTCGGCCAGGTTTCTAATGGATGGCCACGCTCATTTCACGCTCGGGGCCCGCAATACCCCCGGCACGCCTCACCTTGACGGCATGCCAACATATTTCCACCTATTTCACGCCGCAAAGCTGTTATGGGAATACTCAAGGTGAAAGGAAGGGAATAGTAGGTATACACGCGCCGTTTTCACAGAAGGATTCCTTTCATTTTGGGCCGACGAAAGATCTTGAATATTATAGGACTATGATTCTGCGTAAAAGCTCCATAGAAAAGTATTATTTTCAAACTTCACGATACACTTGAGTGTAATACCCGGTTTGATGAAAGTTTCGTCAACCAAGCGAAGCTATTTCGCTCCCGCTACCAACCCTTGGTAAGTAACTTGATGGACTAAATGTAAGTGCAAATAGTTAATTGACGAGTAATAACTTTAAATAGGGCTGGGCACCAATAAATCATCTATGCTCCTCCACAGGACTGCATCACAGATCTATTCGAGGACGCTGTGAATACCTGCTACAATCAATCCAATTTGTTGAATTATGTAGGCTAAGAACTTTCTTCTATTTGGTATTCAATGATGTCTTAGTTTACGCCCATGTCATTGCTTACCTTCCATGTCACTTCAAGTGCACTTATACTCTAAGGTACCCATCCATCGTGCACGTACTTGCAATCCCTCTTCAAAACAGGAGTATTTTGAGTGAAAAAAGTTCAGTATATGAGCTTCAAAAGGTAATAGGTTTACGTTTATCCATCGTTTACTACCGCCACTCCCGTAATTCGAAGGTGTAATACTCAAGGAACATATTTTCTGTATCGCTGAAAAGTCTCTGTTAAGAGTCATCAGCTATTTTAGTTACCTTAACATGTGGCATAAAGATCTGGCGGCGAGACAAAGTATGCTATTGAAATCATTAGGTACTAAAAAGCGTACATGGTTCATAGCATTTTTTCTACAAATTATGTAGCTGTTTTTATCTCGAAGATTGGGAGACACTGGAAACTCGGGAGGATAGATGCAAGGCTTAGATTACTTTAAACATTCAGATAAGCCAAGTTTCAGAATGATACGGAGGATATTATTTAACTCCACACTATATCTATAGAACTGATAGATGCGACAAAATAAGCTAATCTTGCGCATAAATGGTAAGTTATAAACATTCCGTCTTCCCGCACTCCGGTTCGCGACTATAGCAAAGACAGAGCAAGATCTGCGTTAAAATGCACCTCACTTTCATCCACCTATTCCTTTTCCCTTTCGTCTAGTGTACTGTTACCCCTACCATACAACCTTGCGACGGATCGAAGGATATAATGTAGAAGTAGATTTGTAATAAATTGGCACAAAAGTATCGCATTCTATACGTTACCTTACATCATAAATATTAGTTTAGCCAAGGGTTTTCTCCGCTACAAAGCACAATGAAGATCTCGAGGCAGAGGCGGACACCCCGTCCTGGGTAAAATGATCAACGTACAGGTTCAGACCCAGAGGAAAGAAAACAAAGAGTGGATGGAGGATGTGCGGGGAGAGACATGAGCAAGGGCGAGCGGGGGGGTTGGTTCGACCCTGCCGTCAATATCCCAAGGGTCAACGAGGTCGCTGATCGAAACATACGACACACCACGAACATCAATTGGCGCTGGGCAAGGAGAAAGCATACTCCACTCAATTCGGTGAGAGGGATCGTTTCAACGCTTTCTATTGGGTTGGGGGAGTGGGGAGAGGGCAGGAAAACCCCTCATCGGGTGACAATGAAACCAAGACAACATCAAAGTGATATACAGTAACCGCTACCGAAAGTCAAAAGTATGCCTACTCTTTGACATGTGACAGCACGCGATGAGTCTTAAGCCGATGCCCCGAGGTCAAATTCCTCCACAAAAATATTCGACCAAAAGGGTTAGGAAAATCGTGTGACAGACAGGATATTTTTTGAAGAAAATGAAATTTGATCAAAATTCCTTTTCGGGCACGTAAATAATAGAGATCCATGCGATGTATTTCTTTAGGTAGTCTGAGCTTTCGAAATTTGTTTCCTTCACTTAAAATTCAATGAATTTAGCCTCATTATAAGAAAAATATCTCACTTTTTCAATTATAACAAAATATTACCGGCCTACTTTTCATGATGTATGCAAAAAAATACAATCTGTTGGTTCTTCGGTTTCCGCAGCGTTGATTAGTAGACCTTTAAATATTTCGGTATTCATCGCATGCTTTGATTAGTAGCCAATAGTTTCTAGCAATGCTAATGAGACCCTACTAAAGGTGCCTGGTTATTAACACTACCACACACACACGCACACTCACAAGCACTCTAAATCACTCAATCACACACACAATGGGCCCAAGTTCTGGGAGAAACTGCTCCAAAAGAGCGCGGTAAAAATCTTGCAGACAAGAACGGACGAGGGTGAGGGTCGAATACGCGTATTTTGGCTACCAAGTAGCCCTCTTCAGCGATCCGAAGGAAAAGCGTCACAACAACGCAAGGTTGAAGTGAGGAAGGGTAATGACATACGAGATGATATGAAGGTAAATGAGGAGGGGGGGAAAGTGGGGGGGGGGACATTACGTCAGCAAAAGCGGGGGAAGGGAGATCGGCGTAAACAAAATGCGAAAAGGAGCAACAAAAAAGGGGGGGTCAGTAACGGACATAAAGGAAGGACGTTGGGAGGGGGGGAGGCTGAGGGGTGGAGGGGAAGAGGAGGAAGAGAAAGTTAGCGCGTGACTACGTCCGTTAAAACAAGTGACGAATTACTCACAGTTCAAAACCGAGAAGAGGGAAGAATGAGGAATGGGTCCAGAGTCACTGTTTAGGAGATTCCCTGGGTTTAAAAAAATAAAAATGCTTACGTAACGTAAGCGTCTAATAGGTTATTGCCCGTGTCCTTCAAAAGTTTCAAATTAATCATCTACATCTACGAAGTACCGTGCAAGGTACCACTAGGGTGTGTGGCACGGAGTGATTCCACACCAGGCATGCAGCACTCGTCCCAGCACAAATCAGAACCTCGCACGCTCCCCCTGCCGCTAGACGCAGGCCAAAAAGAAGTCAGGAGAACAGTGCGCAGTCCAACCGGAAACTGGGAGAGTGATACGTAAATGAACATGCAAAAATGCAGAACAATGCTATAGACACATCTAGTGGTTAATATTACTAATGCTGTTAATTTATGAATGCTACGAGATGCTACTTCATGCAGAGAGCAAAAGAAAATAATGCCGGACAAATCGACCGGCACGGCGTGAAGTGTTAGTAATGGTGTTTTGTATTAAGCACAAGTGAAAATTCTCCTCCACCTATTGAAGGCGGGAGTTTCATATGATTGATCTATCACAACTATTATGATCTCTTATTGTGCGTGGGAAAAATTACATTTTAAATCTATCGGTTCTGCAGTCAATTTCCTTTATTTTATTCCTGTGATCGCCTCTACCGTAGTACGTAGGCTCTAGCAGTATATGTTGAACGTCCGGCAAAAAACTGTCTGCTCCGAACTTGCGCAAAAGATTTAACCTGTATTGCTCCCTTCGATCAGTTAGAGATTCCCACCCCAATTCCTTCAACAATTCGGTAACACTGCTAAGTTTATCGTAACAACTTTTCACAAATCTTGTTGCTCTCCGCTGTATTCGATCGATTTCATAGATTAGTCCTACTTCGTAAGGGTCCCATATGCTAGCGGCAAACTCCAAGTGAGGTCACACGAGTGAAAAATAACATCGCTCTTTAACCTTTTCGTCGCATTTTCCTAATACTCTTTTGATAAATCCCAATTTGCGACTAGCCTGTCCGAAGATTTCCCGGACGTGTTTCCCCCAAGACAGGTCCTGAGTAAGGGTCACACCTAAGTATTTAACTGACCCTACATTTGATAAGTCTGTTTGATTAATTGTGTACGTTTCGTTGACCGAGTTATTATTTTTCCAAAAATTCATCATTATCTTTTGTTACGATGTGCACGGTATGGATTAAATGCTGTGCCACGCTAGACTTTTCGGGATTATTATTTCTGTAGTGAGAATAGTGTTCTTTGAATCACATACGTCGTGTCTGTCATATGTAAGCTAAATGGCAAGCGTTGCAGTTGATTTAATAGATGCCTGATTTTTCCATTGCCGGAATTTTATCTTTAGCGTTTCCCTAGAGGTTTTTAAGATTATATTGGTTAGAATAGGAGATTTTAGTTTTGACAGATTTGAATATTTTATCGATCCCTTTCGTTAAACGGGGATACTAAGGTAATTTCATGTATTTCTCGGTTTCATCTTTCTTGTGTGTGTAGGAGTTAGAAATCAGATGCTTGTATTTGTACTTCTTCACTATGTTATCAACTATTGACTCCCGAAAGCCGTTCCGTTTGGCAATATCTTTTATAATATTCAATTCCTTATTAATAAAATGCCGCTTTACAGTACAGAATTTATTTGCTAATGGAAAAGGAGTAGGGCAGGGCTAATGGAAAGAAATAGGGTTTCGTTTCATTACCAAGTATTAGAGAGTCGTGCTTACGATTATGATTATTTATTTTATCCTCTCGTACACTCGTACTGTGATGCTTATAAAATAGCTGGGGAAGCATAACATTTCAGCCAAGAAATGACACTTGAATGGATACTTTTTGGGCCACATCGACTGACGGCATGCACCTCACAGTTGCTATGAGACTTATTTCTCCACCGAGAACATATCATGTCTAAGTATGATTTTAGAACATTCCATAAAAAAATTCGCGCGAACAAAGTTTGATCAAAGTGGAAGGTGGTGCTTCTGATTTCATGTTCAATAAACCAATCACAGAGAAGATAGCTTCAATGAGCCGCTCTCCGCTCTAATTAGTAAACATTGGAGTCGGCTGACGCAGAGGAGATTTGGTTTCAGCTTTGACTGTTTACCTATTCATCATTGGTCATTCAATCCTATTATTCGTTGACCGAAGCCCTCCATCCTTACCTATGTAATGCCAGTTCCCTTTCTCCCTGGTAGTTGTCCATACGTACTTTCTCCTTTATTTGGTCAATGTATTTATTCCTTGGTCTTCCTATTAAAAGCAGTTAACGTTTAAACGTTTACAAACCACTTTTAAAAATATGGCTTGGCAGTGGAACAGAGACGACATGGTTGTGGAAATAGAAGCTGTGTGCTGTGTACAAGAATGAATATCTGAACTTCTCGAAATATCACAAGAGGCATGCCAGAAGGAATTCTTGAAATAAAGCTGAGGAAGATATTAAAATACTTCTTAGGCTGATTTCGTTATAAAGTGTTGGTATTTGAAGTTTGCTATTCCTTAAGACAGAAATTGAATGCAAATTATAGCGACAGCAGGCGGATGACTTAAACAGTAAGTGTAATGTACTCGATTATTTACGAAAGTGAACGGAAAGTTACGGAAATAATTGGATTATAATTTTAATTTGAAGCCTGCCAAAACTAAATGAAAATACATTTTTTTTATTTAATTTTATCGAATTATTTATGATTTCATAAATTTATCCGGTAGAAGTGAAAGAGTTGAAGCAATAACATTAAATTTGACAGGAGCATGCCATCATTAATGATTAATTCTTTGTTTTCCATTTTGAGTTGTGGTATTCTCGCGAAACATAAGATTATATAGAACTGCAGATCCCATGAAAAACTAGTAGAATGAATCATATCACAATAGCCTGATTAAACATGGCGCTAGCAAAGGATATTAGTAAAACAAGTGAATTCAAAAGATCAGTTCCCTCAGAATTAATTTTCAACGATACATGCCTGCACTTCCCATTCCATCAGATATAAGTGACTTTTTTTTTAGTTCGGACATTCTCAAGAATGCGAGAAGTAATACATCCCTCTGAAGTAGCGATGAAAATGACGATGAGCATGAAGTCATACGCTACCCCATTCATTCGACATCATGGCGAGTTAATTGAAAAAATAATTTTCATGCACACATTAAAACATTTATATTTAAGAAACTAATTTTAAACAGTGCAAAGATACCAGTGCGATATCTGTAGCCCAGATTTTATTAAAAAATAACGATTTAACTGTACACATAATTTTTTTCTAAGCTTGGAAATATTCCGTTACTATGATACGAAAAATATCAATAACCCAATGAAGCCAAAACTGGTTAATTTATAGTTAAAAGAGGCTTGAATGGTTATTAATAACAGAATTATCGAATTTTAATATCGTACTAATAATTGACATTTGGTGAAAAAATGATTTCACGGAGAAAAGTAAGTGAAAAAAGTCAAGACCATCAGAGCAATGTTGTTGTTGCTTCAGCATCTTGTTTCAGAGGCTCACATGTTTCAATTGTACTGTTTCTAACGTATACCACCAGCTGAGAGTACCGCGACAACTGCGGTGTAAAGCTCAGAAGCCCGGAAGCTTTTGGACTTTAATGATGAAGCCGAGATGTCACCTCGCGACAATCTGTGTGCACAAGTGCTCCCACAATATGTCAAAAGATTGAGGCCACACGGAACGAAAACCTCGGGCAAAGAAGAGCAGACAACATCGATTGAGTTACTATCCGGGAAACCATATGCCGGCTTTTATGGTGACTCGCCGTCAATATTTTTTTGTGGAGGGATAACGAGCCTTGTGAAATGACATGCCAAGAAATTGGGTGTTAGTCAAGCTACCAGGTCCAACAGCTCTTGCCAGACGTAAGGGTAACAAGCCAAGAGTTGTCGAGGGGACGAGATGAGAGGTTTTTCGTAGGGCACATGAGTAGGGACAAGGCGTGAGAGAGGGAAACAGGAGAAGCATGAAGAAAACGTGAAGCGAGGCCGAAGTGTATTTTTGTCATTTTTTTCACTAACTATGAAAAACTCATAAGGATGAAATTTTATCAAAGAGGAACTCTGATGCAATATAAATTTTCTTTCCCTCTTAAAGGTGATACCAGGTAATATTCCGCGCAACCTTATGACCCTCTCTGAGGAGATTGGTTATTCCAAAAATAAAACCTGCATCATGCTGCTCAATGTATTCCTATGCTTACAGATAATAGGAAAGCTAAGGCTGGTATTGCAATATAAGGTGCTTGAGATGAAATACAAATTTTATGTTCCGAATTTTCGGGTTGTAAAAAAGGTTCCTTCTAATTTTTCTAAGAAATCTTGAACAGTTCTCATACTCTTCCCTTTCTCGGTTAGCACGAGTTATTTTTTACCGTAGCAAAAAACGTGATTTCCTGATCCTACGTTTGCTAACTTTTTACAGCTCATTTTTCCTCCTCGTCGAGTCTGATTTGGAATCATCTTGCAATGAGTACCCAAAGCGCATGGCCAACTACATGAGCTACTCCGCAATTTTATTTGCATCGTATTATGATAGGAATAGAATATATGTCGGAAAAGAACGGTTTCTGTCTGCGAATCCGATTTCGGGATCGGTTGCATTTTGATCCTAAGAATATTTAATGCAAAAAAATTAGAGACACGGAAGGAGACTCAAAGTCACCCGTGGGAAGTCTTCGATACAAACGACAACAGCAATCCACCATTTCCATCAAATTGTAATTTTTTAATTTTAATTCGATAAAATTTCGTTACAATTAGGAAAATAGCCGGGTGGCAGGAATGAAAAATCAATAAAAAATTATGAACACTATTTCTTAACATTTTTACATTACAGAAAAAATCTTAAAAGTATCTTCATATTCTTCATTTCATTTTTTCAATTCCTCTACTTTAGAAGTGAGAGTACCACTTTAGAAGTGAGAGTACAACTTTAGAAGTGAGAGAAGAAACCAAATAAGAGTGATCCTTTGGCGAACTGATTCCTTCTTTCCACGCACCATCAGAAACTAACATAAACAGAGGCTTTATCTAAGACACATTTCACCTTTGTCATCTCCCCTCTTCCTTTTCTCTTCGTGCCTCTTAGGGTAGGGACGTATATATGTATTACTCACTCCTATCTCGAACTTTTGTGCGGAGTATGCAAAGCCATTTTTTCGCAGCTGACGGAAGAAGAAGAAGGAAAATATCGTAAATGACGGGAGTTTTGTTAAGAGTACAAATTATAGTTTTGGCACAAAACAGCCCTCCTCCATATCCCCGACCCCAGTATGGAATAGGAGTGGTGAGGGTAAAGATTGTTATGATGCTTTTTTCCAACGCGGGAAAGGAGCGTATGAAAGTAAAAATATGGCTAGCGTAGCCGTAAACGCAAAATACCAGCACCTCCTCCAATCCTGTGGAGGAATAAACTTGGGAGTTACGGTTCTCTAGCAAATCGCAAGGCTAGACCTTGAATACGCGGGGAGGTTGGTAGAAGGCGAAGGATTGGGGGGGGGAGGTTTTGAAGAAGTGTTCACGGTGTTCACACGCGCTGGAATATCGCAGCGGAGAAAGGTCTCACCCTGTGGATGACAACTGCTGGAGGGATGAACAGAGTTCGAGAGCCCTACGAGGTAGTGCAACGCAGCAATTCGATGCTTTGGATCGGGCGTGGGGTTTCACGGCTTTGGTTGAAGGCGATTATTTACACTACTGCACGCCGCACGAATGCATCACCACGTGGGACTTGCTGAGCCAGCGCACAGAGTAAGGGTCGCCATTATAGCCACCGACGCGATGGAGGTAAACCAGGGTTCACCGTGCTTCGGCCTAGGGGGGAAAACAAGTTTCAAGTTAGAGGGATTGCGGGGACGTTCAGTTGGAATTCACAGCGAAAACCTCCAGTGTTGCCAAATTGTTCCGTCATCATTTAGCACTACGAGATCTTGAGTATACTAGAGTGCATGGCGTCACGCTCACGTGGCGAACATGAGTTCGGCTCTTGTCACTTGATCAGGGTCCGAAATTACGGTGAATGGGTGCTGTGCTTTATGTTGTAAGGAATGATTTGAGAAAGGGAGCTCTATTTCTTTTTTCCGGTAAATAGTTGCTGTACTTTGGTATGGCGTATATTTGCTGTGTGTTTTAACCTCGTAAGAGCATCGTTTCAAAGTATTGATCAAGGAACTACTCACAAACCTAGAATATTGCTAAACTCCGCGTCCAGCTTTCAACCATTTGTAAGTGATTTCACTATTATTTGTAATCTCTATAGCAAATTTAAAGAATAGATGTTTTCGAGACCTCGAGACTTCGAGATGGGATACAGCGAAATGGAGGGCTGCAGTATACCAATCCTAGGATTGTAATACTATGATGATGATAGCAAATTTTATCGTAATTTTATTTAACCACCCATCGTACGACGTTTTACGACGAATGAGGAAATGGGAAAATATGGAAGATTGCCTTGTGGAAGCGACGTTTTGTGCCAACGGTGCACACGACGACGATATGATTAAAATATTTATTGATGGACTGTTTCGATACCGAAAAAATTGGTGGTAGTTGGCTTAAACCAAAGGCAGAGTCAATTAAAAAACCAGGGCTAAAATCAATGGCAGATCCAAAGTCAATGCGAAAAAAGCAATTTTTGACATTCCTTCAAATTTATTATTATTAATTTTCCATGGATCAATTACGCAGGACTTGGAAGTGCTTGCCAATTTTATCTGAAGTTATGTGTCAGGCACCAGTAGCATATCTACCTTATACCTGATCCAGGACAACGACGAGGTGAAGTCATCAAAGAATCGGACGAGGATTTTTTTAAAACATCCCGCCTCGTGCATTGAAGTTTTTTCCTTCCATTTTAAGTTGAAAATGTTATAAAATAATCATCGCATGATCAACGTTTGCTATGATTACTTCAGACCTAACTAAAAGTAATGAACTTTGGGGAAGAAGAGATGATTCCGATTTATAGATAATACCAGAGTATCTGCAAAAAAAGTCAATTTTCAATATTGAAGCATACTTTTCTTGTTTACGTCTTTTTTACGTAGGGAAAACATGAAGAAAGGAAGAATTGTACAACTATTTAATCAGTTTATACTATAACACCTATTCAAACACCAAGCATATTTTTCCTTCACAAAACTTGAGTCCATAATTTTGGATAATACAAAAACATTAGATGTGTAGCTCACTTTGGACTTTACTTCCTACTTCCTAGTATTCTCTTTTTAAAATTCTCACTGATTGCCACACATTAGCAAGACAAAGGCCGGGATGAAACTGGCCGAGTACACGGTGGAATGCGGAAAATATTATGGTAACCATCGTCCCTTTTGGCCTCTCTGTACCTACTCTGTGGTACAGCGTAGAGGTAAGATGTATAGGCAGGGAAATTTGGCCTGAAAAGTGGTCGTTATGACGGGTGGTCGTAGAATAGGGGGATAAGATCCTGGGTGGACCACTCTGAGAAATGCGAAGCAAACTAGAATGATTCAAACTAAGCCGATTGCTTGTATAATAAAAAAGTAACAAACTCGTTGAACAATGTTTGCTATAAATATCGCGAGTGTCTCTCCATTGTTTATTTCACACTGGAAATATCTGAGTAATTAAGAGAATTAAAAAAAAATTTAATATAAGTGAATCACGAATTTTGAAAAGGGCTCATCTCGGATTTTTGGAAATTTTAAGGAGACAAAAACACTGACTTTCTGCAAACCATTCGAAGTATGAGCGCAGTTTTTTCTTTGAAACTTGTGCTGAAAGCTTAATGAGAAGCATATATGAGCTCTTCTTGCTCATAAAACATCTGTCTACATGTATAGGAACATGAAAAAGAGGGAAAAAGCCCATTTTCAAAAATTTCCGAAGTGAGCCCTTTTCGAAATTCGTGATTCAAGTGTACACTTTACTTGAAGCGCAATATCACCAGGGTCGCCTCCTATTCTTCATCAGCGCTAGCACACACAGGCATAGCCAAATACTCCTTGGCCATTTTCCCGCCTTTAAAGCAGTCATCCCTCAGCGTCAGGAATTCAGATGGCAGAGCAGGAAAAAATAGACCAATTTCATGAATGCTAAAAACGCGTGTTCTTTTAACAGTTTTTCATATTTATCGGAATTCTACCCTTCTACGCTTTGCCACTAATGTTACTAGTTTCACTTCAGGGCTCGATCCATGGAGGTGGATACTCACGCGTCGGTCGCTCGTAGATCCTCAGGGCGCAGTCCTTTCACGCAAAGTTAGAAAAAACGATTCGAAAATTCGCGCCAGTGATTTCGAAGAATTGACCAGCCCGCACGCAGAGCACGATTACCGACAACGCAAGCCTCCGGCGCGAGGATTCGAATGAGAACTGAATAAACAGTTTTTTTAACCCGTAGTCCACCTATGTTTCAGGTGTTACAACTGGTACGGAGCAAAGAATTCTGAGCTTGGACCCACGGAAATCTGCCAGTTCGAGCGTAAAAACCTGATTCAAACAAGTCCAATTTTAGCAGGAAAAAACGAACGGGATAGGAAGAAATACAAATTTCGCCTGGCATGCAATTCTGAACGGCAACTTTTTTTAAAGAAAATTTAAGAATTTCTGATAGTTCCAGCGTGAAAAACCAATTCTGTTAACAGAGAGAAATTTCAAGTTTAAAAAAACGAACGGAATATGGACGAATACACAGCTGCCAAAAAATATTGAACATTTACTTTCCCAAAACTGTGAATATTTTACACGGTTTAACATAAACTTCATACAAGTTTACATGGGCTGACTGCGTTGAGGGGAATTTAAACCTAACGTACAATTAATATCTGCACCTTGCAATTTTTGAACCCATATCTCACTTTAAAAATAATCGCTTTCGCAAAGAAGGTTCCAGTTATGAAAGTACGAGGCGCGAAGCACCCTGAGAATTTATCAAGAACGAGAAGTGTGGCGTCTAAAATAAATAATAAAATAGGTATCAATTGGCATAAAATTATTGATGAGAAAATTACGAAAATTATGGAACAATTAAATATGGATGCATAATAAAACCTTCGCAAAAGAACTCTCCACTTAAGAAAAAAATTCTCCTGATTCATTTGCAATCAACTCGTTCCGAGAAAAGCATTTTGAATAGAGCTTTTCCCTATGGAAAATAATGTAAGCGATTGTTGTCGTCCTAGCGACTTTCTCAGTTGACACATTTTCAGTTCTGCATAAATGCACGGAAGGAAATCAGAAATGGTGATAAAGAAACAATCACGGAAAAACTAGTAATCAGCTCCTCAGGCTGATATTTTGTTTACATTTAAAATTAAAAATTAGATACAAGTAGCTATACAGTATTTGTAAGTTCTCATTTAAGCTATACGTCAATAACAGCAAAAAGCATAAACCACGCGAATTCTTCAATAAGGGATTTCGTGATCAAATAATACATTCTAAGAGGGATAAAAAACGGAAGGTATTTTTGGCATAAAAATAACGTACGCTTTACAATGACAGCACGAACTACCAGCACTAATTTTTTTCTTCTTTATCTTACAGGTTAGTTGAGAGACAGCAGTCTGGCAGATAAGAAGGTAAGTCGAGCCCAAAGAAAGCGAAAAAGGTCATGTGAGTAAATAAATTAAACACGGAAAAACGGATCTGGTCTTTCACGAAACATAACGCAAGAGGTGAAAGATGGTTTCTAAAAGGTTATGCTGAAATGTGCAGGCGGCTTAATATTCTACCACCTAAAACAAGACAACGAAACGCAAAGGCTGGAGATTAGAAAAAGGGCGAAAACGGGAAAGATAGAGAGAGAGGGAAAGAGATAAAAAAAGGTGAGAAAGAGGTGAAGACCACGCAAAAGGAATGGTTCCGATGAAAGATAAAGGGAAATGGAGAGTAACACGTCAGCGAAGTTATTTAATTCATGGCCACACCCCCTCAACTTGTGATTCGTTTCTCACGTGCAGGGGGGACCCATCCCACTTGCACCACCGCTCCCATCTCCCCTACTCATTCTTTGATACCACCATGCGCGGCTCTTTGTAAAGAAGATCCCCTCTCAGAATCTCCGTTCTTTTATGCCATCGCGTGGCTGATCACTGACGTTTGTTACTCCTCTTTCGCTTTCAACCACCCCATTCTCGTTTCATGTTCACCACAAGCTTAAACTGCGGATGAAGCATTCTCCCCGAAGATTTTTGGTCGGAAAAGCGGTGCTTGAACGGAAGAAGAGAGATTCAACGGCTTTGCAGAGGAAATACTTTTACATTTTTCTACAAAATTGGCAGTTAAACGAAGAATGCTGGATCGACTATTAAATCAATACAATGGATACATATACATCTACATGATACCCTGCAAGCCTCCTCAAGAGTGTGTGGCAGGGGGTGAGCTGTCACCAAGGTGCATTACACTATACCCTATTAAGTTAATATAATTACGACTATACAAGTACTGGCATAAATCAATAATTCTTGTAAGGAGGCGAAGCCTCACAAGCAGGCACTAAACTATACGCATGCTACCAATATTAGAGAAACTATTTGTATTAATGTATTTAGCAACTACATAAAAATGAGTTATACTGTAAACATGCAAGGTGTGCTGCTAGTACTAGGTAGCAGATACGGACACAAGCATTAGGGATTAATTCAACTAACTAGCTACACAATCGACCAACCTAGTTAAAAGTCTTACCGGCAGCTGTTATGGTCTCATATCATTCGCGGGAAAATTACATTTTAAATTTATCCACTCCTGGTTCCCTAATTTTATTCTCGTGAACTGATCTCCCGTAGTATGTCGGATTTTGTAAAATGTTATTGACGTCGTCATAAAATAAATTGGTTTGGAAGAAGAGATACGTGTAGTGTTTTAAGACTGACGTCCAATTTTGTCAAATTATGAAAAGCAAATAGGTGCTACTTTAAAAGCCACACCAATCTAGGCAGATGAGAAGAAGAAAATTTGGGAAATATAATTATATTCAAGGCACATTAAATTTTGTACTAGTATGGGGTATATTCATCAACCCTCGTATATTTAATTACCAAATAAAATTCATAAAACTAATGTAATATAACGTACACTGTGTCTCAAAACTTTATCCTCTGTATTGCTTTTTATTGATTCCATATAAATGTTGTATGTTTTGTTGGCAGTGGATTGAAAATTTCTTGTATTCATTCGTCTTAGAATTGTGATAAGGACGGCAACCTTATTTATATTACTATTATGTGCTTACATTAACGATTATGATTATATTTTGCACGAAGATGTAATTTAACCCTCTCGTTGCGAAAGACTCACACTCGTGAGTCATGGATGTATGCCTCCAAGGGGCAGAAGACTCACAGCATGAGTCAAGCTTGTAATGCTAAATTATGCTTTTTGCATTATTCCGCCCACAGAAACGCTCTTGGAAAATTAATTCCACACTGAGGAGACCTGACGGGAAGATTCCCATTTGCACCTAATAACGGACGGAAGATTCATGTAATGCATCATTACAAAGTAAAGGAAGCGAGGTTAAAGCATTGGTACATTTGGAAAAGCCGACTTTAGGGCTGTCAACAGCAAAATGTTACCGTAAGCTTGACTAAAAATATACTAAGGGTATTTCACTGCAATAAAAGTTTCTTTCAAACTGACAACAGCTAATAACGGACGGAAGATTCATGTAATGCATCATTACTAAGTAAAGGAAGCGAGGTTAAAGCATTGGGACATTTAGAAAAGCCGACTTTAGGGCTGTCAACAGCAAAATTTTACCGTAAGCTTGACTAAAAATATATTTAGGGTTTTTCACTGCAATAAAAGTTTCTTTCAAACTGAAAACAGCTATGATTGGTAATTTTAATAAACAGAGAAACGATGATCATTGTTTTTGGACGGTGAGAGGAGTTATGCCACTGCATCAAATGTTTACTTTAATGCGGTCATGATTACATAACTCCTTCACATTGACGTACATTTATTTGCACAAAAGGAGTGGAAAGTGCAAGGAAAGTTCAACATCTGCATTGCTTCACCTGAATGTTTTAAATTATTCAAGTTCAAATAAATATTCTGAGGCACAAAACGTGCGGGACATTCCCAAAAAATCTTCTCAAATCAAATCTCGTATTTCTGAGGCATTTTCGAAGGTCTCATGAAAGAATAATATCTTTCAAGAATCGTCGAAAACCTACCTTAATACAGCAGACTGCATGAAATATAAAAAAAAAACCATCTCAGTGTGACAAGTATCGGAAGCTGCACGCCTTGCGAGGGATCAGCGAGATTGAGGTTCTAGGCGATGAACCTGGCCGCCTTAGTCGAGTCATAACCTAAACAATCTGACACACACAAACCTATATGGTTAATTTTAATGTACTGAGAGATTATCATTTCTGTAAAAAAATAAAACGATATTATCGTGAACACTTACTTGTAAGTAAAATTTAACCTGTACAGTAAATGATTTTGAGTCAGCGCATCACTACTACTACAAAAAATACGATCCTTTGAGAAAATTACGACTGCAATAGCACTCTAAATGCTCTCAACATTCAATCTCATTTTTATGCATACTCTCTGCCAAACACTCGTAGCGGCAAGATGCATAGCACAGACGTAACATCACGGTACAATATACGTCCAAGCTAAAAAGAGGATTTAAACGTCATTGTCGCCCAAGAGACTTGGCTACATCTACATAATACCGAGCAAGCCACCTCCAGGGTGCATGGCATGGGGTGATTCCACACTGGGCAGGGAACTCCCATCCAAGTTTAAGGTCTAACCTCGCACGCTGCCTTGGCTACTAGGCGAGAACCAAAAGCAGTCAAGAGATGAATGCAGGGCCAATTCAGAAACTAGGAAAGTATTACGTTAGCGGCCATGCTGACACGCCATGCACGGGTTAAGATACTACTACTGATTAGTATCACTAATACTAATATTAATTCATGGATACTGCAAGATGCAAATTCAAGCAGAAAACAAAATCGTGCGGGGCATTTCAAGAGAGATAAGGTGTTAGTTATAAAGGTAAGTTATCAAACATAAATACATAGCCTAGTCCGCCATGTAACGTTCAGTCTCGTTTTCATACCACGACAGTCATGCTCAAATGTCAACCTTATTACAAAATTTCAGGCAAAGAAAACTAAATTAATCATCATCCCATCGAAAAATGAAAAAAAGGCCGTTTCCCCAGACCATTCCGATGCGTTTTTACGATAGCTGGAAGTCGACTTAGCCTTTACGTTAACTGGATATTAAATGAGAGTTTGGATTTTGTACATTATATCCGAATTTCGGTTAGTTGAGAAGTCATTAACGAATGGAGAATGCATAAACTTTGGTTTTCATACAGAAAAAATAAATGACACACAATATAACCGGGCCAAAATCTCATTCGTTCTCTTAGTGATTCATAAGATTCCATCCTAAGTTTAAGAAGTAGCTTGTCCAAGCAGCAATGTTTGAGCAGAAAAATCGTGTCTACAGAAGATATTCGGCCGTACATTTTACAGAAATCCGTGGATATCTTTAAGTGCATGGGGTAGTTACATGCACTCGTCTGACGAGTTTACTGCTGTACAGGAACGACAGGCGAAGCAAAGTAGACGAGAAGCGACGTTTCAATTAGGAAGGCTCCGGTTAAACAACATCTCGGATACGTCACAGGCGTTCGGGACCCTGCTCAGAAAGTGTAATTCGCAAATAAAATAAAATCGAAAATTATAAGGTAAGCCATACGCTTCGCTTGAAACTCCAACAAGCGAATAGAAAGTGTAATAATGTTACACAGCTTATGAAAGGGCTAGGTTGGGATTCGTTCGAGACTAGGCTTAGACTATGTACTATAAATATTAAGATCTGACGAATTTCAATGAGACACGGAGGATATTATTGAGACACCGCGCTATATCTCTTTTCTATCTTCTGTCTATACATCTGTTTCATTCATATATTTGTTTTCCTTGCTTTAAATGTAAGTAAATGTGTACGTATGTTTGTATGTGAAATATGACTTATTATGTGAAAATTTAAATTGTATGGCATGAAAAATGGAAACCCCAGCACAGGTCAGCCTTATGGATTCTCAAAATTTACGTTATGATGTTTAGATATTATGTTGTATTTCATAAATAAATGATCCATCTAGCTGCATTGTAGGCTTTCGCAGCAGTTGATAGATGCTGATGTGGCTTTCGAGTTCAGCAGCGAGTGGAGCATTTCTGCTTCAACGTTTCCCTCGTGTTGCAGCGAGGGACTTCAGAAGCAAATGGTCGAGGAGAAGCATCCTCAAGGCGCTCGCTGCAACGCGAGGGAAACATTGAGCCAAACATGCTGCAATCGCAGCAAAACTCGAAAGGCACATCAGAGTCTATCTAGCTATCTAGACTGATAGAAGCGATAAAATAACAGGGATACACTGCCTAACTGATGGGTATAATAAATTTCTTCTTTAAACGCACCATTAGCGACAATAACATAAAGAGACGGCACACTAGCATGACACAAGTCATTTCCATAAAATTCACCTTTGTCCTCTTCAAACCTCCTTTTCCCTATTCCGTCCCCTTTCGTGGCTGGTGTCCTACCACCCCTTGCCACACGCCTCTGCGGCGGCTGGCACGGTAGTATGTAGGTGTAGAAAGAACTGCGCTTTAAGCCGGTGTCCCACGGTAAGTTTTTTCGTGAATTTATTCATGAATAATTCATAAATACTCTCAGAGTTCCACTGCGCATGCGCAAGCCAATATTCGGTAAATTTCTGTAAATAAGAAAACTCTGTAAATTCTTCATGAAACTCGGTCATTGATCGGCTTTTATGACACGATTTTCAGGCGCGACATCAAGATATTTAGTCGGGCGCGATTACGTGATATTATCGAGCGCAATTTCATGATAATTATCGTGATATTTTATCGGGCACGATTATTTTATCGAGCGCAATATCATGATATATTATCGTGATATTTATCGTTATATTTATCGTGATATTTTATCGAGCGCGATTGCTTTGTTGAGCGCAATATCATGATATTTAATTGTGATAGTTATCGTGATATTTTATCGGGGCGCGATATCTTGATAATTATCGTGATATTTTATCGGGTGTGATTATTTATCGAGAGTAATATCATGATAATTGATCGTGATATTGTATCTGGACGCGATACCGTGATATTTATTCGTGATATTTTATCGTGATATTTTATCGGGCGAGATTATTTTATCGACCGAAATATCATTATATTTTATCGTGATATTTATCGTGTTTTTTATCGGGGCGTGATACCGTGATATTTTATCGGGACGCGATATTGCGATTTATTATCGCGTGATATAGCACGATATTTTATTGAGGTGCGATAAGATGATAATTATTTTCACGATATGAGTTATCGTTTGAGGCGCGATAAGACGACATTTATTTTCACGATATGAGTTATCGTTGTCGCCAATATTCTAAAATATTATTATCGTATCACGATATTGAATTACCAATACCGCCCAGGCCTAGTCTCGAAGTTCACTTAACGGCCGTCAGCCGATCAGCGCCCAATTCATGAATATTTCCTGCTCGTGTGACATAGGGTCCAACATTTCACGAATCTCAATTCATGAATATGGAATTCATGAATAAATTAACAAAAAAAATTACCGTGGGACACCGGCTTTACAGTCGCTTCACGGGGAAACTTTACGGACCAGGCTGGTCCACGCGCTCTTTCCGCGCATCCCCGCTTTCTTTTTCCTTGCGCGACGACTCTTGGTTTCCGCGAATCCCATTCCTCAACCCCTAAACGCCTCCCCTTCTCCCGGAATCAAATCTTGGAGAACGAAATCCGTTCAGTCTCCTCCTCTCCCCCTACTAATCTCCTCCTTTCCCTTTTTCGCTCGCCCATTTCCGTTTCCCTCGATTCCTTTCCCATTTACCCTAATACCCTACCTTGCCACTATACCATCACTTCACAGTCCCTCTCCCCTAGTCGAACACAGACTTTCTCTTTCTTACAAATCAGCCCTTTCTTTCACAAATTCTCGATCTCACCATTTCCAACCACCAAGCAAATCTACTATCGGATAACAGGCGAGAGGCGTGACTAGCATCTAATTGTTATCAACTGATTATTTCGCATTATGCTCATCGTGTCCTGCAAATTTCAGCAACATTCGTTATAGGACGTTATGGTAATTTAATTACCATCCAGAAGCCTCTTACTACAACTCTGATGGGTGTCAGTACCTTCGTTTAAGGCAAGAGACAACTAGCTTCGATCTTTTTAAAAATTATTATACCGCATTTTGTTTATCGTATCTTGCAAAATTCAGCCAGATTCTTAGTAGTAGTATCGTAGTGTAACGTGCTTCAACGGATAAGGTCATTTCACATAAACATTCTGCCACTTGCAGACAGTAACAACAGCACTTGGGCGAATCGGAGGATCACCCCTCCAAATTTGAGCCGAACTCAGCAATACTTAACTTCGGTGACTGATCGGGAATCGGTTTTTCCAGCATGGTAGGCCGTAGCCCGCAAGATTCGTTATGGGACTTTAAGCTAATTTAATTAGCTCCTACAAGCCTGCTACTATGAATTAAGTGAATAATGTATGGCAAAATATGATCTAAACCTTCTTATTATAGTAGGTGATGCAGAACTTGGTGGCATACGTCAGCAGAGAGTTGGAGGTCGCAGGAAGGAAAGATTTAGAGTGGATGGTGGACAGCATGACTCAGGTCTACCGGGAGGGCCTCTGCAAGGGCATCCGGTTCCTTTTGTCCTACATTTTCTGGACGTTTTCATCTTATTAAAGTCAGGCTTTTCGCAGGCGAGTGTCACAAAGTTTTGCTACTCCCATTAATTTAGTTCCGATCTTTTTTTTCTGACAACTTTAAGAAAACTGAAAAGCACGACATAAAACGGTCGACTATATCATAAATTTGGGAGTTGTGAATTAGAATTCCAAAGATACAAGTTAAAAATGTAATATTCCGCGAATTTTAAGGGATCACAAAAGCTGTCATTAGATATGGATAAATAGTCCGTTGGGTCAAAAGCTGGGTTAGTTGCGTCTCTGTTAAAAGCTTTTTATTACTGTAAGCCAGTGTTAGTAGAAGATCTCGCAGGAATAATTTACTTTTGGAAACACTGAAATGTACAATGTAAATACTAAGTACGAATTACCAAATATATAGTCTTTCATAAAGACGTTGTAGGCGATGTTTAGTGAAAATGATTACCCTACCTCGGAAGACTTTCTTTCATTAGAAGAATTACAACTTTCGGTCGAATGGACTTTCGACTGATAGCTGGTATTCTTATATTTTAAAATATCATCGAATATTTAAATTCGATTTTTAATAAAAGTTTAATTGTATAAATTTTAGAATATTTATTTTTCACTAATAGTCTTTTCACGCCGGGAGTATGTGTGTGTGTCGTTAGCACGGAAGGTACGAAAGACTCCGGGTGTATATCCAATATACACCCGTAGCAGCGAAACGGTTAAATATTTTCCTTTTAACACAAGAAAATTGAGCATCATCGTTTTCTTAAAGAAATACTCCGCATTAAATTACACTACGCGATTTAATTACTCCTTCGTTAACAGTTTCGAATCAAATTGCAGCTCTTTCCTTTTCCTTCTAAATCTCATCCTTTCATTGTCCCCTCCCCGACATCAATCACCGCCCAAAAACTACACAGTTCTTTCCTGGACCCCAACAGTACGATAGTCCTCCACACACAATCCTCACCAGCCACATACTACAGATCACCCTTCTATCCCCAAGTCTCGAACCCTCCCTTGGCTACTTCCGTCACCTCCTACAAATGCATTGTTCTCTTTTCCCATCACCAGCACACACACATACACACGGTGCGTTAAAAGGGTGTTTCCTTTCGTCCCAACCCCACAGCAGAATGGGGTTCTTTGCCACACACCCCCTATCCTCTTCTTGTCGTCCTCCGCCTTAAACCTCAAAAAAGAAACTTTCCCGAAACTCTCCATGCCCAAGACTACCATCAACCCTTCCGCAGAGAGGACCAAGTGGTACAAGATTGTCCTGTCCCATTAGGAGACTGGTTAGGGCAACGGATGCTTCGAGATAACAGCACTGGAGTTGGTCAAAGGTGCAGAAGATGGGAAGGCGGAGAATACTGTTGAGGCTGGCTGGAATTTTCTCTCTCTTAGTCTCATTTTTCCTGGGAATGCTTTTCTTTATCTTTAAGTAACTAAGGAAATAGAAGAAAGGCCGCAATTCAGGAGTTGAATGACCCCAAAAAAATAAGGAATCTCTTTTCGTAAACACACATTCGAACGTTCTCCGAGTAGGTTTTTGATTGTCCCATAGAGAGAAGAAAACTTATTCAGAAAATACTACACGCTCCAAGAAAAACTACGGGAACTATTAGATAAAAGCTAATTAGTGACAAGCTACAGGACATTGTCTACTAATTAGGTTAATTACATAAGTGTTACTAAATGTTCCCCTCCTCTGTTCCTTTGATTTGGCTTAAGACATGCGCCGGTATGTACTGTGTAGAAATTATGTGCTGTGTGCTGGCTAATAAATTATTTATAAATAGATGAAGAAACATAAAATTTCACGGATGCGAGATTTTTTCTGCAAATAAAAAATTCGCTCTTTCGTTAAATGAAAAATAATGTAGCACAAATCCAGACACTAAGCAAAAATAAAAAAACAGAATCCAAAAATCCAACATCAATTTACTCGCCACGCGCTAAACACAAATAACGAAAGCAATTCGAAATTTTAATGAAGTTTTAATAAGAAACGTGAGGCTCGATAGCAATACAATTAATACAAGGTGTCTTGCCGTTTTCAAAACGTTTTACTAGGAATTACTGAACAACATATGAAATATACACGAAAACGTGATGCAATTAGATACGTATTTGTGCCCATGACCATAAGTCCATTATTTGTCAGAAAAAAAATAACAAGAACTGTAGAATTATCAGGAAATGCAGCTTGTTTCGGCAAACTTCATCATAAACTAACTGCTTCAAATCGTAAAAAATAATTAATGTTTTAAATGAATCACAAAAACTCTTCCAGCGGCGCGATTTTGTTTCCACATTCGTGATAGATAGCTAGCACAGATAGCTGATCTAAACAAAATAAATGCTCACCTTCTTCATATAATTCCTTTCACATTAGTTGAGGTACAAGTAACACATTTTAAATCAAAACCAATGAAATAATAATGAGAATCGAAGCACACAACAATAACACAAGCAATACAAACGTATGGCCAGAGACCAAATAATTTTAGGGTTGTATACTTTAAAATTCACATATCAAATGAATCCTACTGTTATAAAATGACAATTTACTTGAAACTGACTAGAATAAACTTTGCTTCCACATACGCATAACGCAAGGACTATAAAAACAAATAATTATATCGTCATTAGTAGGATCATAATACATTCTATATTTGTTCGTGTAACAACATGTAGTATTTTTGCTACATGCTGTACACACTATTGTTTGGAGAGGAATTCCAAGTCATTAAAAATCGTATTTCACTTAAGGGTCTTCGGGTAAGAAAAAACTAATCTAACTTATCTTTGTTTAAAGTAATCTATAAAACTTTCGCGTATTCACAAACGATATAAAGAAATACCGTATCACACATCATGAGGAAAAGTTTTGTCATTTGAAAATAGGCGATGACCTTAGTAAAAGTCAGCTTTTGAAGGTGAATGCTCTGCTTCTAATCATATTATGCATAAAAATTCAGCCTGCGTATGTTAGTGACCGCAAAACTCGAAAAGTAGTCGGTTGATTGACTTGAAACTTTGGGGAGTTGTTGTGCGCGCGTCCTAAAAGGTTTATAAATTATAAAAATGGCCAAATTTGGGGTTGTTTTTACCCCAATATTGTAAAATAAGAAAAGCATTGAATTCAGTGCACATGTTTCTTTATTTGCTTGTTAAAATTACTTGGACTCAAGATATTGGATGGAAATCTTTATCATAGAACGCATAAAAGAATGAAGTATTTAATTATTTCATTAAAATTTCTTATACATTTCGTTTTTGTCCAAGTATTGCTGTGTTAACTCTAAATTCATCAATTTTTCTTCCTTTTCAACAATAGAAATTTCCGTGATAACCAAGCGTGAATATCCATTTAATAGCGATTTCATGAATGACAATTCACGCCTGCAGCATTTAAAGGCCAGGTTCAATGGCTAATTTGATAGTTGTAGTCAAACGACTAGAGTTCCCCTTTCGCCTTGCCTTCTCAAACCAGGTCAATCGCTTCAAGTGTGTGGATTACATCAGGAAAATCCATTAATTTCACATGTTTTGCACGGTTTGGATTTCACAGAAGAAATATACAATGAATCACTAATCTTCATTGAGGATCTTTGTCTTGCTATGTGCGGCTTGTTGTTGGCAAAATTGGGAATAGCAGCACCAAATCAGTCCATCAATACAATATTCGACAGAAAACTGCTCAGAGAGCAATCATACAAAAGAAATGTCTTACAGCTGTTTGTCCAAGAAAATGCACCGAAATTCCTTCCAGAACAAAAGATAGCAATTGATACTATCATACAAGCTGTGGCCAACCAATCCGGGGGATTGCACTTTGTGGACGCTCAACTTGGAACTGGAGAAACGTTCTTAGTTTCCTTGATCCTGGCTAAAATTCGTTCAAACAGCCATTTTGCGTTAGCTCTTGCTTCTTCAGACATTGCTGCCACGTTAATTGAAGTCGGGAGAACAGCGCATTCAGCTCTAAAACTGTCGCTAAACATGCAATTCACAGAAAACCCAACATTTAACATTTCAAAAATATCAGGAATGAGAAAGGCTCTTCAGGTGTGCAAAATTATTGTATAGGATGAGTGTACCATGGCTCACAAGAAGTCATTTGAAGCATTAGACCATACATTGAAAGACTTGGAAATAATCAAGTTCCACTTGGTGGAGCATTGGTCTCATTATCCGGTGAATTCAGGCAAACGCTTCCAGTTATACCTTGCTCAAAACCAGCTGATGAATTGCATGTCTGCTTGAAATATTCATCTTTTTGGAGCATAGTCAAAAAAATGCATCTAACAACAAATATGAGAGTTTAGCTTCCAACCGATCCAACAGCTGGCATATTTTCAAGACAATTAATCAAGGTTGGTATTGTACCTACAAATTCATAAAAAGGAAAAATCACCTTCCCATCTATTTAATTCAGAAGGAGAATTAGTAGGCAAGGTTTTCCAAAGCATCGAAAAAAATTATCGAAATCACGCATGGCTGAGTGGAAGAGCCATACTAGCAGCTAAAAATGTTGACGTATACGATATGAGCAACATCATTCTAAACAGAATCGCAATTCTGAACCAAAGTATGGTAGTAAATTTTCCAACGGAATTTATTAATTCTCTCGATGTTCCCGGATTATCGTCACACATTCTAAATTTGAAAATTGGAGGTCCAATTATATTACTCCGAAACATCAATCAGCCAATGTTATGCAATGGCACACGATTAGTAGTTAAATAATCTATGAACAATCTCATTGAAGCAACAATTCTGATTGGACTTCATAAAGGTGAAGACGTACTACTTCCATGAATACCACTCATTCCGACCGACATGGCGCTCGAGTTCCATCGACTTCCATTTCCAAAACGACTTGCGTTCCCTATGACTATCAATAAAGCGCAAGGGCAATCTTTGCAAGTGGGTTTGAATTTCGAAAAAAAATCTTCTTTTATGGGTAATTATACGTCGCATGCTCCAGAGTCGGTAGACTGTCTGATCATTATGTTTATGCAGTAAACGGACAAAAAAATGCAGTCAATCCACTAGCTTAACAATAAAAAATTATTTTCTGTAAAATATCTTTTTCTTCCTTTCCTTTCATTCCACAGCTTAGACACAGCAACGCAAGGCAGGGTCTTGAATTGAATGAAGTGTTTTCTGGGTGTATCTATGTTCGCTAAAATATTATCATTTACTTTCCCATTCATTTCATATCAGACAGCCACAGCGAAGCGTGGCCAGGTTTAGCAAGTAGATTATAGTTATAAAAACTGACACCGTACGTAACTTACTATATGCTGCAATAGGTAATCAGATTTAAAAAGTTTTAACTCGTTAGAATAGGTAAATAAACGGTCTTTGGGATAAACTAAAATCGAAGTTGTCAAGTATTTTCAACGCTGATGTTATTTCCGCTTCTGTCCGAAGGAACTATATGGCAAACATTAACGCTAGAACTGCACTTCACATCCGAAATGTTTATGCCTTTAACTAACAGCACTAACAGGTGATACAGGATGATTCCTCCTTCAGTACACGGACCACACGGACTGAGACAGGACAATAACAGTCATATTCGCTGTACTAACGCCACCTCTGAAATTTCTTTACGGTGAAACGTTAAATTACCGCGGCTCACGTAATGATACCGCGCAATTCAATAAACAGGATCGCGCGAGCGATAAGTTACACACTATTTTACCGTATCATACGGCGTTATGTCGCTATGAAGAAACAGAATCGCGCTCCAGCCAGAGGGTTTACTACACATTCTCCAGTGATAGGTATCAAATTGACAATCGCTGCGCTGGACTTTCGCGAATAATTGGCTCCCTGTGCGTAAAACAAAAACAACATGAAATAGCATAAGGTAACCTGAGTTAGCCATCTTGTTTTGAGTTCACAAAAAGCTACTTGCTGTAAATATAAATTCTGGTCTACTCAAACTATAGGGTAAGGATTAGTGCGAAGCAAATGGGCACCAATATTAACGAAGACTATCATTAGCCTATTAGAAATGAGAGTGTTTCATACAAAAATAGTGAAATTGTTCTTGCTGGCAAAACGATCGAAAGTTTAAATGAAAAATACGGGCAGTTTTTTATTAAAATTAATTTTCTACCAGATATTAGAAAGAGAACTTCTGCATATAACTTATTCATGAAATATTATATGAAGTCTGACTAGTTTTAAAATCCAAAAGATAGCCTCATAAGAAAAAGCTCTTTAATCTCAAGACGAAATAAGCATAAAAGAAAAACATAAACGATAAAAAGCCAAATATGGCAGAGTAGAAAAAGATAAATGTGATCATGATTAATCTGTATCATTTATTCAAGAATGAGTAGAAGAAAATTCATATCAAAACTAAAAAAATAGGAACATACTGCGTCACGTAAAAACATTGAAGATTTTTCCCAGACAAAATAAAGAATTTTTACTTGAAGCAAATAATTATTTTCAGCACGAAAACATGACATTTTAACTCGATAAGTGAGTTTATCCTTCGCATTCACATAATAGGCTATAAAGCGAACTGCCTATTTCTGAAGCACTCACTGGAACCCAGGAAACGGAAATCCCCGGAAGTGGACTTCAGCTGCAGAAGAGAAACAAGACAAAGAATGTTCACTCACCACTAAAGGCGGTAATAAACGCCCAGATCAAATGAGTAATGCGATTTCATCCACAAGAGCTAATAAAGGAGTCGAATATGTCATACTGAACGGGAAATGGGAACCATAAAAGGGGCCCTAGAACTTTGGGTCATTCGTTTTGTATATTCGCATCGCCGAGGCGCCCTCACGCCGAGTCGTCAATCAAAAGAGTAAGGAGGGCAAAGGGAGACAGAGGGGGCTGGATAACAACGGGAAGCGATAAACGAGGTTTTTTTTACTGGAACAGGGATTTGAAGGCTTATTCAGGGATTCCGACCGCGAACAGGCTCTTGTGAGATTGACGGCGTCTTGCGGGGGAGAAGAACCTACACGATTATTGTCGCTGAAACGATGATATTCAAGCCGAATGGGGTTCAAAGGTTGATGAGCCAACAACCGAAATGAGTTCACCCGGAAAGTGTTTCAGCGTCATTCTCAACGGCAAATAATGCTACGAGAAATACGGTAGACTTAAAAGTAAGCTGCAAGGAATTTACTACGGCGCGGCAGTTTAAGCAAACATTGAGCAGGAGAGCAAATGATTTCACATAATAGTGTGTCATTGCACAACTTATTTTTTTCACATTCACTTGGAAAAACTGTATAGGATATTTTAAAACCTTAATTATAACTAAATATATCTTTTCCATTAAAATCACTAGGCTACACCTATGACTGATGATGACATTGACCAAGCCGAGAATAAAATAGTTATTTAATAGCTTAATTTATTCATATAAATTTTAATATATATTTACACATCAAAAGCACAAATTCGTCTCTTTATCTCCTCTCATTACGTGATGCCTTCGTTTACCATTAAGTTAAAACGTAGGGGTCGTAAAATTGTTAAAATATCTCGATTAAATTGAAGAATGAAACTAGTTCATGACTTCAATGTATTAATTATACGACTCGAAATAGAGTCGACTTTTGGCTTATTCTTCATGCTATACACTTCTTTTGAGTATTAACGTTGGTAATGCAACAAGGGAAACACGAATATTATATTTGCAACACTGAAAATATAATCCCAGGCTTTGACTAGGACCACATGAGGGCT
Source organism: Pyrrhosoma nymphula (assembly GCA_963573305.1). NCBI lineage: Eukaryota > Metazoa > Arthropoda > Insecta > Odonata > Coenagrionidae > Pyrrhosoma > Pyrrhosoma nymphula. Next base: position 69,293,988 of record OY754336.1, read on the forward strand.
TTCTTGAAGCATTAAAAGCCTAATTAGCACAAGCTACGTTTAGAAGCAATATTATTACGCATCAAAAGGAGGAAATGCTCAATATTAGGGAAATGACTACGGGAAAATAAAGCGGTGGCAAGCCGGAATTTTCTACCATTCTGCAGTATTAACTTTTTTAGGAATGCCTAAGTCGTTAAGGATAACGTCTGGAGCAAACGCAAACAGCCAGCGTCTTCCATTTATTTTCGAAGAAAACGTGAAAAAGAAACGACCTGAATAGTTTCTTGATCTTGTTGGGTCTCATATTTAGTTTGGAAGTTTCGCACACTTGGAAATTATACGCGGCAACATGAAATGAAGAGACAAACGCCACGTTCCAATGGAGGAAAAAGATCGAATTAATTTCATCCACAGCATCCTCGCAGCCAGCTACCTCAATTACTAAAAAAGCGAATGCGCGTCGGTTGGGTACAAAAAACATTCGGAAATTAAATTCCTAGGATGCGGACGAGTGCGAAGAACGGCCCCATCCGGCACTCCGGGGAAGGGCAAACGACGTGAACGAAAAAAACAAACAGCGTTAAGCAGCGGCAGCATTAAGCCGCTAGAGATGGTTCGCGACGCCGAACGGCAAGTTACCGAAAACAAACACGAGACACAAGGCGAAAGGCTATATACCGCGCCCTCCCTTCCAAATACTAATCCTCTCACATCTCCTCAAGGGCTCCATCCCGGAACGCAACACCCATTCGGCACAGCGGTCTCTGACGCGAGGGAGGAACGAGTACAAGCTGATGTATACGCAAATATCAACGCCAAATTCACGCTTGCCTAGAATCAGCCTGAGGTTCTATTCCCTTTTCACGATTTTGCGACGGTCACAGAGCAGAGCAGAAGTGAAGCCCAGTTGTAAGTTATACAAAAAAAAATAAGTCGAATTTTGTAGTACTCGAATAAGTGTAAAATTAAACACAGAGCGCAATTTGAAGCCGTTTTTAGACACATAAAAAGATTCTTCTGGTACTTTGCGGCGTTCTATAATTTAACTCACTTGAAATGGATACTTATCACAAGCTAATGCAGTGAAAAACATGCACAACCCGAGTTTAAATCATTTCGCATTATTATTAAAGGGTGATACGCCTCACGAATTTTTCCAGAGTTTTAGCCCAGTGATTTTCTAAATATTCGTGTGCATTATGGGAGTAATATATTGAGTGAGAAAAGCAGGAATTGCACTTCCAGTCATATCATGCAACGAGAAAAAATTATAAAAACAACAAGGACGACACACACGTAGCATTCGTCATTGTCCGTTATTCGGACAGGTTGCCTCCAGCCCGCGCTAATTTGTTTCTCGAAAGTTCTTTTTAGTCATCAAGTTAATTTCACGTTAAAGCGGACATGTCAATGGCATTTACAATAGATAGATTAATAATGTTTCCACACATTTCACCCATTCTCGAATAAAACACCATGTAATTTGGAGTTAAATTTTTTCACGATTCAAAAAAATTCACGATTTTGAGGTTAAAGGAGGACACGTTTTTCTCCAAGCAGCCAGAATATGGCATAAGTGACATATGGCAATAATAATGCCATGATAATAACATTAAAAAATTATTTTACGGTGAAGCAACCTTTCCTTTAATTGCAATGGAGAAATCAACTAGCATTAGTTTGAAAATACCAAATCAATCACAATGTAGACAGTTAAACTCAAATTAAGCTATAGGTAAAAATATTTTGTAAAATTCCCATAGAATAATTCCTAAAAGCTTCGTTAGCAAAGTCAAATGAATAATATGGCAATGCATAAATTAAAATGGATTAAGTATTTGTCATTCTTTATGCTTTGAACTCAGCTGACCTTTCCGTTTTACGCGCTCTAGGTAAGCCAGTGTCAATTCCTTCAGGAAACCGACATGTGTGCACATCGGAGAAAACTGCAGTCGCATCAACAGAGGCGTGTAGGGCAAAAGGAGGAAAAGAATTGAGAGTCGTATGCCTGGAGAGGAAATTACGACACGGAAGAGGAATGGAAGCGAGTCGCTTAAAGGATTGAGGAGAAGGAACGAACGGAGGGAAAAAAAGACTGGATCCCCCAAGGGGCCAGCGGCCTCCCAGAATGCACCGCTCGCAAAAATCTTTTCACTCCCACTCCTTCAGGCTACTCTCCCCCATATTCCAACTCCGCGATCTCCACTGACCCACCGAGTGTCTCGGCCGCGGAGTTGCTGGTGAGGAAATGTTCTCTAACGGCGAGAGGAACGCGGGGGTCGCTGGGAAACTTGAGGAATAGGCATGCAATCGGATTTACTGCTGGTAAGCGCGAGCAGAAAGGGCACATTACTGCTGACGATTGCGAGAATATAGTCTTTCCCCTCAGCCTAATCGTCTTAAAAACTCGCAAGAAAAGAATGATGGCGGTACCAGCGCCAGTCCTAAAGACTATAAAATCTGCGGACTTCTTTCTATATTCTAGCGTTATGCACGATAAATTTAAAATATGACCATTCTTCATCATTTTAGCTTCACTGTGGTTTATTCTACCGTAGACCGCGGGAAATAATTGAATTACCAATTTATTTTTCTCTTTTCAATCCATTATCTCTTCATTACTTCAGTGTGGTTCCTCTTTTCTTCTTACCAGGTTATTTTTTGGCCTTTTTACTTGACCCTCCCGGGAAACGCCTTAATTCATCAACCTTCCTTCGAAAACATCTCTTTATTCCATGTATCTTCTATATCGATGCTAACTTCCTCCATACATATTTTGTCTGCTCAACCCATTTGTTTGTCGTCTATAATTTATTTAGCCATGTAGCTGAATATGATCATTTTATACAAGTGTCACAAATATTGCTACTTCTCCACCACTTCCAATTCTTACTCACTCGCTAATGACCATCACTCATAGTGTGTAATTTCGTGGCATACATGAGCTACATTTACCCACCAACCCCTGCTCCACGACATAAATGATAATCACCGCTAGAAAAATTAATTTCACATTACCTAAAAAAAAGGAGGATAAAGATCAATAGAAGAGGCAAGTTTGTCTTAAGCGGATAAGCATGGAAAATTCTAGTGGTATATTGCGGGATGAGCGGGAAACAGTATTTAAAGTGGCAGATAACAGAACATGCTGAACCTTGACCTAGGACCAGCCTTTTTTTCGATATGTTCACCGAACTGAACCTTAAAGAATAGACCAACACGAACTATCGTAAACAGCACAACATAGCTTTCGGGAACAAAGCATATTTGTATAGAACAGAAGGTGGAAAGGATGGTCACAGGCAAGAGATAATTTTCCTCGAGTCTTAAAAGAAAGCTACCATCCAAAACCCGCCACTTTTGGTCAGGGTCGTTACCATGGAGACCAAGCCAAGGCATCACAACTGATGCCCTCTGAGCGGGATGAAAACTCAAGAAGAGGATTTCGTCATTTTCGTACGGAGGAGGGAAAAATAAGGTGGGATGGTAGGTTCCTTCGATCGCAAGGAGGAAAAGGTCGCATGCCTTTTAACCCGAGGCCCACAATGACGCGAAAGGCAAAAGACATCCGAGATGTTTGCCTCAGTCTCCTTTGGACTGAGAATAATGCTGGGCGACCCGACTCTCTGACCTCTCAACTTGGACCTCCCGTCTTTCCTCTTCCACGTGGAAAACCATCCACGGATTCAAAATGCAATTTTCATCCCATGTTCCTCCACTGAGCGTGAAATTGCAACTCCTTGCCTCGAGATCTCAACGAATCTATTTCCTCCGGGGCATTTAGGGGCCTTGGATACGGAGACACGAGGAAAACAAATTTGTTTTGATTCACTGTCTCGTTCTTTTCTTCCTGACAGTTCACCCCCTTACTCTATCCCAAATAAAGATTAAATGCCCTTGTAAATGGTACTAAGGGATGACAGGACTATCCTAAACTTCCTCGAAGATCCACTATATACGCCAATATTATCGAATTCTTACCGCTGCTGAAGACATGGCTGCCTATGTAGAGTGACCAGGTTCAAATATCGGCAAGGGCGGAGATTTTTCCGTGGAATTCCCTTTCCTGTTGATAAGTGCCGAGAGGAGAGTACCCACAGAGCAGGATTTTGACTGTGGGATAGTGCGTGAAAATGTGCAGCCCTTTGAGGCATTTGTTTCGAACAAGCTAAGGCCGATGCCGAACCCTTCCTCCATTTCACAAACATTCTAACAAATACCGACTGACCTCCGTAACCTTAAGGACACAATTGACCACAGCTTTCGGTTGCTCATACAAATTACTGCAATTTGAGATTAAATAAAGGAAGAAAACCGGAGTTTCAAGACCATCAGGTTTAATCCATTTTCAATAATATTATATGTATATATAAATTTAAATATAATATATTTTAATAATTTATTCTTCCAAACACAAAAGAAACCTCATATAATGTTTTACAGTCTGGAAGTTATGTACTCTACAAAGCCATTCGCCTGATTTAAGGGAACACTTAATTGATTAATATACATTTCAAGGATACAAGTATGTATACCTACATGAAAAACATCTGATGGATATTTTCACGAAAAAAGTGGCACGTAAAGCAAAAATAGCCATGAGGTTGGTAACATTGATACATTAGAAAAAACTGACTGTAATCTATAATAAAAATCCTCATAATAAATGACGTATTATATTGTGGACAGAGTAGCTTTAGATACTAATTAAATTAGAATAAAAAGGTTGAGAAAACTATTGCACAAAAAATACAAGTATATCGTTTGAAAAAAAAAACAATTCGAGAACTGTGGTTCTCAGCCAAAACGAAAAGGAGCGGGGACACAATGAACACCAAGTTTCACCCAGCAAGGGGTTAGAAAAACTAAGAGAGCTTTTTCCTTCATGCTCACGACTAAAATTAAGCCAAAAATCATAGAAAGTAAGGCATAATAGAAAAGATACATAACTTAACCAATTTTTAAGCAACTGTCTTGATTGTCTAATAAATACAGCTAGGAAATCAAAATAGACACGAACCGAGGAGACCACCCAAAAGGATTCCGAACCCATAATAACGAATTTATCACTCAGCAAATTGAAAACAAAATCATGAGAACACATTCAAATGATAATAGGAATAAATTTCAGTTAGCCATGAAGGTTAGCCATTTTAAATACTTTCACCTCATGCAGCTAAGGCTTTTCATAATAATAAAAATGCCATAATTATGTAAAATTACTATTTTCACATTTTTAAAGGAAACCGGTTCACACAATACGAGATACATATGTTTGGAACAGCAGAAATTCTTTAAAATCATCCTGAACGTTTTTTCAGTGAAAAAGTATGGATGGTGTTTTCGTATTCGAACAGCACAGTTTAATGTGAAACACTGACGTGAGTAATCTCAGTCATTCTTCTCTCGATTTTGGCCGCCTTATAACCAAAACGTAAAATAACCTGACTTTTTCATTTACGCATTTCTTTTCTTGCTCCCAAACAGTTCTAATTCATACACTGCTTTCTCCACCTCTCTTCAGTCCAGATGTTATTTCTTTTCTTCTATTCCAACTTCCGGAAACCCTCAGACCCACTGGCTGCCATTCTTATTCTCACAAACATGATGTAAAATTTGTTTTGCGAGTCTATTGTTGCCCATCCTCACTATGAGCCTCGCTCTCCTTTTCCTTATCGCATCTGACATTTTTCCGCTTTCTTCATTCTTGTAGAGGTCTGTCTTTCTTCATTCTTGTAGAGGTTTATTATCCCTCTGTCTAAACTGGCCTTCCTCTGTTTTCAGTGATGTTTCTACCCCTCTTCCCAATCTCTTCTATTTCTCCTTATTTCATTGAGAGACAAATTCCGTGGCAAAGAGACATTCTGACTTGATTACTGTATCGTATTCTATGCTATCATTTAGCTGAAACAAAAATGTACAGTAATTACAAAAACAAAACACTCCTAACTTGCTATTAATTTATGGAAATTAATCCAATTAATTAGTGGTAAACTGTAAGTGTTTTTCCAATCATTGCATTTACAAAAATGATGTGGTATAGGTGTAGCAAAACTTGGTGGAACTCGCTTGTGAAGATCATGACGCAAAGGAGAGGAAAGCATGCATGAGGGTTGAAGCGGTCGAGCCTCTTTCTTGAGGACTCTGTGGGAGTCCTTCGATAACTTTGCCCGCTTATCAACGCTTGGTTTACGGTCTGTGTCCTCTAATCCTCCGCTGGTGAGTGCCACCAAGTTTTGATAGAGCTATACGCAGTCACACGCACGGAAGCGAATAATATGTCCAGGTAGGCATTGCAAAGCGACAATGTTGGGTTTATTCTCCGCGACTGTGGCTTATAATGCACGACCACGTCTCCTGTGCTACAATGTACACTGGGGACGAGAACATCTTGTTTGTATAAACCCCCAGCTGAAATTCACTGCAGTTGAATTAAGATGGCTTGGTGGTGTAACTAGCTAACACACCTGACCGGCAATTGGGAGATCCGGGTTCGAATCCCGGTAAAATCAAATGATTTTTTCATTGCGAATATCACCGTATTAGGTGTATGCAAGTGTTTTGTTTCTCTAATTATGGAACGGTTCAACCACATCACACCTGAATCAGTATTTTATAAATACGTAAAGCTAATAATACCAAAAGTTTCAACACAAGTTCAAATAATGATAAGTTCTGCGAGAAGAGGAAGGAAGGAGACATGAGAGGTGCAGACAGACTGGGACTCAAACGGCATAGGTCAGATCTCGGACACCGATGGAAGTACTACTCGCGTCGAATCCTAGTAAATATTCAATTCTGATTCGCATTCAGTTCCGGACCCGAGGACAGAAGAATGCGCAGGTAGTAGAGGGGGGAACACAAGATTAACTTTTGCGTTGGAGTGAGAGAGAGAGACAAAAGGAGAGAGCGAAGGAGAATGCAAGAGGCGACAAGGCAGACGTCACTCGCCTCCAGCGACTTATTAATAATGCATCGAAATGTGCGAGGACACAAAAGGACGGAGAAAGGGGGAAGGAAGATGCTCTCGGATGAGAGGACGGGAAACTCTGGGGCTCGTTTCCCCGAGACACCCCTTGCGCCCCATGTGGAGTGAGACACAAGAAGACGGGGCCGGGAGGGAGTTGAGGGTGGATGCTCTCGAGGAAGAACACCCAGGGATAGGATAGCAGTGGGCGGCGACGTTACTTTATGACCCTGTGACGGAGAGGATGCGGTGGGGAGGGGGTGGGAGACTTGAAGAAGCTAAAGAAACGAGGCGGTGACCACCCAAGACTTTTGAAGACGGTTCGATCAGAAGAAGCACAACGGGGCATGCAAACGAATATGCAAATCTCGAATAAAGGCATGAGAGACCACCATTTTTGGGAAAAGAAACCCTTTTAAGACACTGATTCGCAGTAAATGAAAAGGATTGAAATACTCTATGTTGAAGCTAATTTTCCTGCATTTTTGAGCGTTCATCACGCAGTTAATACGGGCGACACTGCTATCTACAAAAACACCCGAAAATGCACGAACAAAAATAACATTAGTTAACAGTCTCAGGCGTAACTATGTGGTAACCTTTCATCTTTGGAAGAAATGGAAAACTTTAAAACACGACAATTTCCACTATTCAACCATGGTTTTATTCCAAAGAAACGTTATAAGACCAGATGATATTGATTTGCAACGAAACCATGGCTGTGAGCAATAAAACAGTAAAAGGAAATAGAAGTTTTCCTTAAATTTCACTTTTCCATTCAGCAAATACTAACATTTTGGAATACAAACATGTATACATATTTGCCATTTATATCATTAGGACAAGTCACTCTATCCTAGATTGGTTGACTGCAGCCCCAAATTTTACCAAGACCCCTACTAAGTCCTTTGCTCGCATGTGTTCCGTTTTATCTGGGTAACGTTATCTGGTTAACGTAGTCGACTCTTTGTCTTTCTCGTAGGAATTTCCCTTATATCATGCTCCTAACGACATGGTATATGCTACTGTTGGGAAACTTATTGAATTTAGCGTCAAATGCGATGTCGGTGGATGGATAAACCTGGTGATCCTGGAATTGCATGAGACTATTTGACACGGCGGAACTGATATCACAAGCATGCTCGAGTCGGACTTTCATGCTGGTTCATGGACCCTGTCCTGGTCAAGAGCAAGGCCAAGCCTTTATTCTGTTTTTCTCTATTGAACATAATTGAGTCTTCTAGATGCCAAGTGGTTTTAATTCTCTCCTCATCGTTAAATATCTGTATTTGAATTCCTTTGAATTCAATCATTATTCCTCAAATGATTTTATTTAATCCAGCAGCCGGTATTCTTTCACCTAATCTAAAACTATGCACTGGGACGAAAATCCATGTCTGTGACTCAGTCAAAACGAACTGAAGCTATTCTTTCTGACAGAAACAGAAAGACAACCCAAGTTCGCGAACTTTACGCTGAGAACTAAACATTTTACCCACAAACAGGTTAAGGAAAAGAAAAGATGGATAGATATCCATTCACGGAGAAATATCGCCATAAGACTGAAGGAAGAGCAGTTTTAAGCGACGCAAAGAAAAGTTTTTTTCCCGAGACAGCAATTTACTTTCGACGGGCACTGAGTACTTCATCTTAGTTCTTAAAGTCAATATTTCTTTGCGGATTGTTCATCACGAGATATGCCTCTCTTACGGTTCTGGGCTTGAATTTATCGTAAAATCTACGTAAGAGTGAACTGCCTCATTTTTGGCTTCACTCGGAGTTTTGCTTGGTTCCCTTTTATTTTAAAAATTGACAAATCCATACGCAGCGGGGAAAAAACATCACTCCTCAAAAATTAAAAAAATTGCAATCATAAAAAAATGCGATACAAATGCGGTGTGCCATATTCAATGAAAATGTAGCGAAAAGACGAAGTAAAACTAATTAACGTAATTGTGACGCCCTTGAGAGAGGGTTAGACGAGGGTCTCCAAGCTTTATTTCCAAAAATCTCCCAAAAATGACCAAAGATCATTACTATCCAATTTAAAGGTACATAAGGCGAATCGAATACCTATAATTTGAAATATTTTTATAGACAATCATCTCACATTATTTTACAAAATAATAATTTCCGTAATGAAATCCACCGGATAGCAAAAATACATTTACATAGTACCACAGAGATGATTAATCTATGATAGTACTTACCCTGCAAGCCACTATAGGGGTGTGAGGCCGGATGTGAGTTTTCACTAACATACACTACACTTCATCCTACTGAAGTTAATGAAGCTACGATAATTGATGTATTAGCAAAAATCAGCAAGTACCAAACATTCTCGTATATTTTAAACTGTGTGTATAATGAAGTACTACTTGACTACCTGCGTTCCGATCATAGGCGATCCAAACTAGAAAGCTTGAAAAGAAAATCTTGTCACCGTCACCCATCGAAATTACGTCACACGGAGAGTGCTGACTTACGATAAAGGCACGATAATTGGGAGGATAGTCCAAACACAATACTTGAGGTATTTAGTCTAAATTCCATCTTGATTTCCGACCGAAATATAATGCGATCTCTAAGAGCTGACTAAAGGGAGATTGACATCAAACTTACAAGGCGACGTTCGAATATCGACCAACTCGCAATCACGAGGATTGAGTGAACCGCGTATCTTGATGATATCTTGAGGATTTTGCGGTGAATTCGGTGCCACGCTTTTAAGACATAAGGCTCCTCCATCACGATGGAAAAGGGATGGATGCTGGGTTGGAAAATTACGAGTGATGTAGTGTGAGGGAGTTGGGTGGGTGTTGGGAGGTACAAACATTTCGCGGATATTCGGTGATTAACGTGAGAGCTGTTGGCAGAGGGGGCAGAGGAGGAGAGAGCGGAGTGATGTCTCGTCTTCTTATCTCCCATTGGCTCGGGGGCACGGGAGGGGAGGGAGGTGCTGGGTGGGTGAAGGAAAGCATCCCTCCCTCCCACCTCTCTCGACTGCGGAGGGGTGTTTTAATAAGAGGCCAGGTGGGGGGGGGAAGGGGTACAGTGGGGAAAGGAGTTATGGTGGGTGAAGGTTTCCTGGGAAGATTCCTTCCCTTTGACGTTTGTCGTCTCCTTAACCAATCCACTCCCCCATTATTGTGGAGGGGACCCTCTTGATTCCACCACCAACTAGATAGGCCCTCATCATATTTTGATAAATCAACCCCGATATTTGCGACATATCGTCTTGAGATGTTTGGCAGGGGCAACCGGAATATGAGATCGAATCGCATCGATTGTGCATAATTCATCAACAGACATACATCACGACATTCCCATTCGGGGTTGGTCAGAAAAAATAATTTAGTTATTGCTGTCAGGCCTAGAAAGAATAGCTCTCTCTCTCTTATAATTTCCTTCATACTACCTAATCCTTACATACCCCCCAGCAGTAGCTGCATCTACGAATCCTTACATACGTCTTTCGCTCCTATTACATTTACGCGCACATATATCATTCCTCTTTCCTATTCACTCCATCAAACATACTCTCCTATTCTTGCGACTTTCATTATTCCTCCTTTTAGGATTTTACTCCACAACATCCACCCGTGACCTTATCGGTCTGTCCCGTGCCCTCACACCACTCACTCCACACTTATAAAACTGATTCGTTATTCAACTCCCATTTATTCTCAATACGGCCAAAAATAACGAAGCACGCTCCTGCCATACGTGGTCATTACTTGAGCATCCAGCCCATATTATTTCAGGACTCACTCCCTCCGAACACTTTTACACGGTAATTTTACCTTCCCTACACACTCATTTCTTGACTGGCTCATCATTGTATCATCATCTGATCAACATCTACATCTACACATTAACAGCGAGTTGGTACAGCAGCATGTAGCTGGCGGCGTTAGGACAGCAGCCATAAAAGAGGGAGGGGAACGGGTTGGTGAGGTGGCTAGTGTACTGGCTTCCCATTCTGTGGGTTCAGGTTCAAATACCATTGAGTTTTTTATTGGAATCTCGGTCCCTGCTTGGATGAGAGCAATTAAAGTACGTCCGTCGGATGGCACTACGGTCCACTTGGCATCTTTCATTATTGCGAACGATGGGCTTCTCTCCACCCTCCCTGCACTACTCAAATACTTGATCCTTTTCTTACCAACCGACCCATCAGTCCTTAACGGCGCAAACAACCGCAGCTGTGGACAACCTCCCCCAAATAACCAGCCAAACACTCCGAAAGATGAAAAGATTAGGGAATAGGGAAGATGAATAGGACGAGGGAAAGAACGAAAGTGAATTGTATGTTAACGGAGCGCTTTAGTGTTTCGTATTCCTATGGCTGTTGTCTCTATGCTGCGAGGGAAGGAGTAATTTTTGTGCCGATCAGTTCGGCTTTGTATCTCTCATTTTCCTGCCACTATCAGTTCTAGAAGTAGAGAACGACATTAAAATAATATCTCCGTATCACCTAGAAAGTAGCGTGTCTGATTTTAAAAAAATAATAGGATATCATCGGGAAATGCGTATCATTTGATATTGCAAGGTAATAGCATGCGATTTGCAATATCCGACGAGAATACGACATGCCCTGTAATTAGTAATATGCCCACGTAAGCGAGTTCAATACTTTGAAATTTGATGAATGTGTTTTACATTCCATTTGTTGCCACAGCAACAGAAATAACGAAAATATTCCTGACGACATACACTGGTTGCAAAGTGACATTTCATGCATAAAGGTGTAAATGGAAAAATATAACTTTTTCGGCTGTTTATTTAAATATTTATTCCTCTGTTTCTAAATGCTTTTTTTCGTTTTTCACTCCCAATTTGCCCATCTTGATGCCCCTCTTCAAGATAAAGCTGCCTGCTCTTGTTTTAGGACTTACCGATTACGATACGTAACATAAATTTCATCGCTAAATGTGACATCATGGCATGCGCGATATTTGGCTTCTTCCGCGATGCCTAAGACATTCATGTCACAATGCGATACTGCGAACATTGAACATCGTGCACTTCTCAACACTCCCTTTTTCCACCCTATCCCTCCCCCGTTTCGCGGAACGAAAGCGAAATTTCACCCCAAGGAATCCTCCTTGGTCCCTCAAGGTTCTCGGCTCGATGGGATGATGAAATGACGAGGTGCTGTAAGATGGGAGTTGTTGAAGGGGTTTCGGAAGAAGAGAAAGGAGTGTAGGGGAGGAGAGGGTGATGAGGGTGGAGTTGGGGAGTTGGTTTGTCAAATTTCGACAGGATTAAGGACACCCACCGCCAGCCCCTTTGCCTCTTGTCGAGCGAAAGTTGTCTTGATTGCCCCGCGAGGGGAGAAGATACGTTGGCTTGGGGAACCCACCGCCAACGAAGACGACCCTCCTCAACCCCGCCCCAAAGCATTTCTCATCTTTCCCGACGGTTAACCAGGGCGGCGGTTGAGAGGAGGAATTTTGCTAACGGTTTCCAAGCCGCTAAAGGAAGTGTCTCTAGACACTCTTGGAGACAATCAACGCAGAGTTACACATAGTCCCTCGAACATTTGACATTCCCACATTAATCTACCATTTTCCTAAGGTCACCTCGTGGAATGCATAGTGGTAGCGAAACATGGCGGCAGTATTCTTCCCGAAGGGTAAAGTTAAGGAGAGAAAGACTCGCCTCGAAAGGGGCCAGCAAAGGAGCGGAAGGGAGAGGAAGGCACATGATCTGCTACGCTGCCAGCATAACTGTATTTAACTTTAGAATATTCCTCTTTATGACCTCTTATTAAGTTATCGCTTGTTTCTTCTTTCAGGAAATATAGGTCTATAAATTTGTGAATTATTTATTTCTCTTTACCGTCAGTTCGCATTTTCATTCATGCATCTCCAGGGCTACGATGAAAATTATTGGGCGTATTTTAAAAATCTCCAAATTAAGTAAAATTTATTATAATTTGATATACGTTATTACAACACTAACTGTATTTTGATATTTGAAATCACCTAAATCAACAACAACTCACAAACAAAGCATACATAGCAACGAAGGTATCATCAAACAATAAATTCAGAAGGAATTCTTTCTGAAGTAACTTGTAAATCCTATGTATATATACTATTGAACATAACTATGTACCAAAACTGTAAACCATATTCAATTGATGTACAATACGCCCAATAATTGTCATTTTAGCCCTGAAAAAGCATATATTAAAGTGCGAAACGCCGGTAAAGAGATATAAACAATTTACAAATTAATAGACCTATACCTCCTTAAATAAGAACAAAATAATAGCATTTAGCTTGAGAGGGCGGTAAAAGTGTGGCCATTACGTTTTTCAACAGTGAAGGATATGACTCTTTCTCGGCGAATTGTGTAAGTAGGTTCTTCACGGGTTTCGAACCGGTTCAGGAGTTCAGGTACCGCCGTATCGATGACTATAAAATAAAAATATGGCGGAGTTAGTCATCGAAACGTCGGTAACTTAACTCTTGACCCGGTTCGAAACCCGTAAAGAATTTACGTTTCACGACAATGCTTACGATCCAAACAAAGTTGGATATAAATACGCTGATATTGATCATGGCCAACTGAGGAAGACCATCTAAAAATTGGATTAAGAGCCATAGAAAGCTAGAAAGTTGATGTGAATACCAGACTAAGGTTTTTGATATATGCAGAGAAGGTTTGTGGCCTTGGGTATCTGTTGGTCAAATGTGGAAAACACCTCAATCCCCCGTGCGGAGCAAGTTCGTAAGCAATCAACTCTGAAAACTTTGAAAAGGGCCATTGCTTAAATCCGCTGTTTCGCTACCACAACACTACTTTTCTGGACATGAAATTTGGAAATATTTCTATGTTTACAATGGTTAGTTCTTAGAAGACCGGTTTCATTGCTTGATCGACACTACCAGGTACATTTTTCATTCAATCTTACAGTACTTACATGTATATACTTGCATCTTCCCCCACCCTCAACTCACCTTACCATCCCTCATAACCACTGCCTCCCCGCACTTCCATTCCCCATTACAATTCCCAGCCAAGGATATGAACACTCCGAGATTGTATCCAAAATGTACCTGATGAAGTCACCTAAGCGATGAAACTGTTAGGATTAAAATAAATATGTGGAAAAAATTACAGTTTTATTCATTCAGTGATCATGAATGTTCGCTAATAAAGACCTGAAACAGAATTATTCATAGGTAGTCGTTTCAAACATTCACTAGGTGGTGTTGTCATGATCAGAAACATTCCGAGTAGAATATACATAAGAATAAACACATTTACGGAAAAGGAAACGGACGATCAGTGTAAATGAATGAGAGGTAGAGCAATAGAACTTATTCTGTGTTTTGGCTACAGTATTATAATCGATATAGTTAATCGATATAGTTAGTATTGGTTGTTTTTGTTTTAAATAGTTTTGTTTACTTAAAATGCAACTGTATCTCTGCGTACATCACGTTCGCGTTTTATTCCAGAAAATAAGTATTAGAAGTAGTTACGCCTCATTGACGAGGATATGCTTTAAAGACCGGGCCCGTCTGGCCTGCGTGCACCTTTACCCGCCTTAAGAAGGGGAGAAGTTATATATGAGAGAGACTTTGCTACTGACGGCCAATCAATTTTTTAAAAAGTTAAAAATTTCTTTAAAGTTGGGCACCTACTACCCGCGTCCAAGACGGTAGCTAGGCCCTCCAACGGACCCCAGAACCAATACAATGTACTGCTCCATGCGTAGAAAGAAACAGATGTGGTCTCCTTCATAGTTATTCGCTTCAATATCGTATTTCAACCTCTCTCGCTTCACATACAAGCATAATGCGCGGGAAAATGTTTTCCGCGATTTACTTATCGAAAATTACATTGAACGTCATGCAGGAGTAAATACGATACACGTTTTACCGAACGACAACATGAATAGAAGAACTGCACTAAAATAATCCATCTTTTTACAAATCTCATCCGTGTATCTGGGACAAAGGCATGCCGCGATGAAAAGGTCGGTTCCCGAGCGATTATCCAAGTTAAGCATTATTGGGCTCACCTCGAATACGACTGGGTGTTTGTCAAAATCATCCTAAGGGCGGTTGCTCCGGCCTGCGAGTGGCAGACGGCAAGCGCGAAATACGTAACCTTTCCTGTCGAAACACGTTACAACGAAGTAAAACTACCAGTGACTTAGCTACAGTTTGAGCCGCCCGGGGAGGTCTGTCAATCGCCGCCCTTCATTTGCGGAACATGTACGTGGCACACATCAAACCCATTTAGACACAGTTTAAAAAAATTAGGTCTACGAAACAATAATTTAATTTCTTTCTCTTATAAATGGAAATACAAAATTAAAAATGTATTATCCCGTAGTTTTTAATAGAAAAATCATTTGTTGTACTACTAAAACATATTTCCTCTGTAAGTTAATGTCCTAGAGATAATAGGGAAATATCCCTTAATCGATATTTGTAATTGATAGTGTTTTTAATCCCTCGGGAAAGTTGATAGTCCCATCCCACCTCTAGTGCACCACTGAAAACTACGAAAGTTCTAAATCAACATCTACATAATACCCTGCATGCCCTCTCATAGGTGTGAGGCAGGGGGTGAATTTACACCAACATTCGCCATACTATATCCTACTAAGGTTTATGAGACGACGATTATTTATGCATTACCAAAACCTGCAAATACCTATCAGGAAATGAAATATCAAATCATGAACTACACTATAGGTATGCTACCAATTTTATAGAAGATATAAGAACTAATGTACTTTTGAAGTAAATAAATGCACAGAAATACAAGGACAATACAAAAAGCATTATAATAAGTAGCAGATAAAGAAACAAGCATTAGGGAGCAAATAAATTAATTAGCTACAATGCCAATCTAAAAAAAAACTAATGATAAATTCTGAGGTAGCTCTTTTGGTCTCTTACCGTTTGCGGGAAAAATTACATTTAAAACTGTGCGATCCACAGTCTATTTCCCCAATTCTATTCTCAAGATCAAATCTACTCATTATATCAGTAAGGTACAATATGCAAAACTTTGCGTCTTACGGAAAAAAACTTGAAATGCTTTATCATATGCGCTGAGAGAATATTTATACTGCATCTGACTTCGTTGCTACTGCTGGTGCGCCAAAATATTTCCACTCATTTCCCTTTAGCATGAATTCCAACGTCTAAACTGCTGCTACGAGCAAAGCTACGCAAGAGGAAAGAAAGCTTTAAAAATATACCCTAGCATAAAATACGGAAGCTAACAGAATCTGTCAACAAGAGAGTCTTGTTGATAGAATGTCGAGATAAACGAAAGTACTCATTTTATCTGTCTTCGGGTGATTTCTGGGAAAGTGTTTACGCCATCAGATAGAGAAGGATTGAAAACATTTATGTGAAACAATGCCGAAAAGAGGGCCGTATGTTTTGTCTCCCCGAGTGTCCCATAAAACACTGGACGGAGAAAGAGAATGCAAAGGATGACCTCTAAAATTAGGTGGGATGCCAGAATTGGAGTTTTTTTCGAGACCGGAGATGCCCACCGAAAACATAAACCTTTAGGCGACAGTGGGGATGAACCACTGGGGAAAAATATCACTCTGTTTGCTCAACGACTGCAGGCATGGAATCAGCTTTGGCCATCTCTCAAGCAAGAAGCTCGGTCACGCCTCTCAAATGTCCTCACTTTAATTTTGTCACTTACACACCTACCTGACGATTTACTCACGTTTTGTCTGAAAATATAAGCTTCACTTCTCCATGAGGTTTCCTCATGAATTAGTCAGCCATAACATTTAAGTAGAAATGGCGATTTTTCGCATTTAAAAATGTATGATTTAGGAACAATAATTTCAAGTTTAGCAACCTCTAGTATGCATACAAATTATTAATGTAGAGTTTTATGGAATATAGGTAGAAACTGGAAAATTACGCCACGAATAATTCTCAACAATAAATTAACATGTTAAAAAGTAGATCATCTACTACAACTGAGTTAATGCGGTATTGGATCTCGGCTTTTGCCATACGTGGTTTGAATTTCTATCTTCCTTCTGATCTTTGTGCTCTCATTCGGAGTTCCTAGATTGATAGTAGATTTAATGAAGCATATAATTTATTTCGCAAAAATCGGCTGCTATGCATTTATTTCGCGTTCATCACTATTGCTAAAAATCCAAAACCCTAGACACAAGGAATCTCACTTTGTAGCGTTGTTCAAAACATTAGTTTACAGTCATGATCCGCTGATACCACGTCTTATTTACTGGAATGGAAAAGTACGGTAACAAATTCGCTGAGATAACAACGAACGTATTTTTAACATTTTTACAACCCGTCTAGCCAATTGGATAACCAATTCTTTTGAAATAACGCATTATGAATTTGATAACTGCCGACGTTAGCTTAAAACACAAAAACTAAGACTGGGAGGTGTCTATATTTCACTACCATTTAATTTCCAGGAAATAATAAATCCTTTTATCAGTTTCTTGCAAAAATGTTCCATGTATATCACTGGAAAAAGATACTTTTTCATATGTTTTACCCATCCCCACCTGTAAGGCGTCTAACTTAAAGAGTAATTGGTAAAAATAATTATCCGGGTAGATGAAACATTTTGGGAGTTAAAAGATCGCTTTTCCTAAACAAGATCACGAAGAAAATGGTAATAAAAACACTTTAAGGTGAAAACTCCTTCAGAGTTCCCCGACGGGTAGCTTTGCATTCCACAGATAACTTTGAAATGCCAGTTTCCTAACCTTTAAATATCAATTTTATTTATGCTTGTATAATTCACTTCGGGATAAAAAGAATTAAGTGACCCGTACACATAAAATATAATCCTGGAATAAAATCCATTAAGGGGGAGGTTCATAGGTAAGAGATTCGTCGTAAGGCACTTTAACGACAAGAAAAATAAGTTGCATCAACTCTAATTAACAGCCAACGGCTCCATGTTTTAAAAACGTTTTTCTATTCGGTTTATTAAATTCGACACTAGTGAAATTAAATGGGAAAATGCCGGAGGACTTTTGACCGCGTAACCAGTTCCAGTAAAACTAGCCTTAGAAGACTATTACCACTCGAGAAAATAGTTTCACGAATAAACGTGAAGAGCAATAATTTGACAGCGTTGGCCCAGTTTCAATGGAATGAGATAACATCGTTCATCGAAGGCCATGTGCCTTGGGGCCTGGATGGAGGGAGGAACGTGGATTTATCGGATTTGTATAGTCGCTATCCCGAAATGAACGAGACGACGGATCCCTGACGATGGATTTATGGGCGACATTGGCTGGGTTTGAGGAAAAAAACGTAACCCACACATCACTACAATTTGGAATAAAAAGGTTGAGTCCGGGTAAATTAATTTCATCAATGGCTTAGCATGAGCCAGATCTGATAGATAGCATTTTAGTAGTAATTTTCAATAACCATTTCCAGCAAGGTTCTAGCTGATCTTCTGACAGAAAACATGATTTATTATGAATAAAAATACCTGCAGTTTAGGCATTCAGTAAATGTTTACCTTAAGAGTATTCATTCGGACCGTCGGATTTCATTACTTCCGACGTTAACGCCACAGAAGCTCACATGACCCTAGCGATGCTATTAAAAAGAACTGTAGCAGAGGGATTACGAAAAAAGGTGTCGTAAAATTTTCATTTCGGAAGTCTGTTTTCATTTCCCTCGCTTCAAAAGCATCACGCTCCAAGCGCTGCGAACCTGAATAGATCAACGAATTCACGCCTTAGACATGGTAGATTAACGTGGAACCATTCGACAGAGACGAAAACGTACCATACTTGGGAACCCTACGAGATTTGTGAGCAAGTAACCGAAATTAAAATTTTCATGCACGCACATCTACATACTATCCCGCGAACTGCCATAGGGGCGTGTGGCTGAGGGGGATGTTAAATCACCAGTCATGCAAAGGGAAGAGAAAAAGAAGGGGGATAGGACAAATGAGAATTCCATGTTAACGAAGTGTCTTAGTGCCACGTATTGTTTTTGATATAGTCACTATTGGCCCGTGTAGTGAAGGAATTTTTATACTTACTACGTTTTGTCGCCTATCAGTTCTAGAGATATAGCTCGGAGTCAAAATATTATCCTTCATGTTAAGTTTAGTCACCTGATCTGAAATTTTCAACTAAGTTATGCATAGTTGGTATCTTCTTGAGTCTCATATCGGATCTTAATCTAGTCCATTCAGCAACAATGTTACTCCTCTCTATTCTTATTCGAGGAAGTTTTTAACGAAGGGTGTGGCTTTCCTTTGTATTTTATTTCAACATTTACATCTTTCTGTACAGGGTTCCAAATGCTCGCGGCGTAATCTAGATGTGGTCTAACCAGAGCGAAAATCCATTTCTCTTTAACTTTTTCACCCAATGACCTTCGCACTATTCGTTTGATTAAGTTGAACTGAAACATCTCAAGAAATCTAAGGCTACTCGTCTCAAGCAGCTCCAAACCTAGTCCTACCATCGGCCGTTACACTCTCTCGTTAGCTCTTAGTGGTTTTTCACGAAGCGTGTAGGCTTTCCTCTTTTCATTTTATTTACTTCGCGAATTAAATATCTCCGTTCAGGGCCTCGTATGCTCCCGGCATATTCAGAGATGTGGCCAAACCAGAGCGAAATGTTATCGCAACACTCGAAATAAAACGAGTATAGGTACCAATCGTAATAACCAACTTTGCGAGCTGCCATTCGATGGGATAATCAATGGCTCGTGCGCGGGCACCTAAAGAGGATCGTCGGCACCAAAAATTATATCGATTGGAAGCAGCAAGGGGAGAGAGTTGGAGAGGGAGAGATGGGAAGGAATAAAAATATACACCTACAGAGAGAGGGAGCGTGGGCGCTCTGAGGTTGCAAAAGCGAAACATGACATCCCCCTCGACTTTTGACGACAAAAGCCGTTTGCAAGACCACCCTGGCCGACGAGGGACAGAGAGACAAGCGTGCAGGTGTGCTGAATGCCCGGATGGGAGTTTGGGACAGGAAGAGGATAGAAAGGTGGACGATGGGATTGGACACCCGGCGCCAGGACTTACGGTGGTGCCACCGTAAAATGACTCAAATATCATTTTATATATTCCGGCTACTTATAGAAAATGTCCTATACTTGATATGGACAACTCAAGAAAGGTAGAAAAACCCTTTTAGTATTAGTTTTTTCACCATCATAAACAGGATCAGCAGACAGCGAAGGCCTCACTTTATGTAAAACTTTTATCTTCTAAACCAAGAATAAAAACACTGAGTGTATGCACAATGTGTCGAAATTATGGTCGGTTTTCTGTCATAGAATAGTGTAAATTATATGCTCTGTGAGATTTTATTCTTTATTACGGAGATTTTTAGCACGAGACCAGAGACAAAAGTCATCTGAGAGAATTCTTAAGGTAGTTCCAAAGTAAATGACTTAAGTCTAATTTGATTAATATTCTGGCTACTCAAGCAAAACGTGTACTCTGGTCGATATGAACCACTAAGTCCAGCTTTTCCATGCTTCTCTTATAACAAACTGCGGCTATAAACTTCATATTACATGGTGTTAAATGCGAACATGGGTGAAATATGTGGAATAACGGTATTTCTATACCTAATACAAATGCCATTAAAGCGAAATATTGTTAAGGAGAAGCAACTTCTCCAATGAATTGTGCGGTAATAAAACTAAAGAACCAATAAATGTTATTTTTTTAGTTATTGGGAGATTTCCGTCCAATGTGTTGAAGTTAGCACAGAGTCGAACAAAACAGCTCACTTCAGCGCATACGAACGACGATTAATTGAAGGATGTGTTCGGTTACCTGCCGAAATCTAGCATTTCGTAGGTTGCAAATTCAAAAATTTGGCCTCTTTTTAAAATGATCAACAAAATCCTATCACGCTTTTCGCATATTTAAGTAAAATAAGCATACCTATATGGTGTCTCGCGAGAATGCGTGAAACAGGTAGAAAATATTATTTCTCTATCTAATATAAAAGACATTTTCGCAAAAAAACTGTTAATAAGAGGCAAATACTGCCAGAGAATTAAGTGGTATAGGCGCCAATTCATCTTAGTTTTTGAGCTATTAGTAAAAAACTCAATATGATCTGAAGCCAAAATACGTGTGTTCAAAAAAAGAAATAGGCTTGTATGGCCGGAAAAAAGTGTTCATTGAAAATGTAATCGTCCAAAAATATGCGTGTTTTGTATCTTAAACTCGTATTCAATTAGGAAAGGGCTGAGGGCATCTGTGGAAGCAACATTCTTTTTAGACAGCAAAAGCGAAAAGGTGAAATTCAGTATTTGCTTAAACCCAAACAGTCACTGCAGAAACTTCTTAAGGCTCGATATCATACGTCGCAAGCTATACTTGGCGTCTTATGCGAATAATTTGCATCGCAACACGAAATTGAAATTTTAACAAGGCTCAGTCATAAAGACCAATGCGCATGGAGCAAAGGAACATAGCATAAGAACTTAACGTAAGTTTAAGCTGCAATCACCCATTCATCAAGCCAACTGGTGAAAATTCTTTCATTTTCATTATCCCATTCTGGACAAAATGTTTTTAAAATAATGTTTTCGTCATTATCATTGTATAATGAAGGACGCACAAAAACCTTTAAACTGCAAAAATAATTTATTTTCAAATATTTAAATAATTTTTGATTTTTCCGCATTCGGCACAAAGGGCATTGTTAATGAGCTGTAATGACTCCAGAGGTATTTGCCAAATTCAAAACACCTTGCATTAAAAAGGTGAAGTTGATCAATTATAGATCTTATTTCATTTCATATGTTCAATATTCAACAGCATACGATTTCTCAATTGATAAGTGTTACCGTGATTGCCGAGCGTTCTTATAAAATACTTGAGGAGAGGATATATAAAGCAATAAAGCAAGATATCACCGAACCCATTTAAATGTGCAATGTGCCATAGTGATAGCATCAGTTGGGTAGTTGATATACCGTTAAAAGACACCGGAATAATATATTTTTTTAAATATAACGTGGCAAGGACAAGGTCTAAATTATTTTGTGAATGCCCACAACTAAGGCCTAAAGATACCAAGTTTAATCAAGTACCAAGTAGGTACCAAAAACAAGGACCAACTGAAACGTCCATGACAGCTGTTCTCGATGATTCATCGCTTGGATTTCGTGTTATCAGTTAGGTTTTTGGTTTTTTCCTTGCCACAGTATGCTATTATTGCGATGAAAGGTAAATAATTTTATTTTAATCACTGAAACATTTGATAATAAGTCCTCTCCCGCCTTTCTTATATCACACTTTTGGATGCCGCTCCTGTTATTCTCTCTCAACCTCTCAAATTATATTCCACTCATAGCATCTCACCCTTGACGTTTTTACATGATATGTCTATATTAAAAACTTGATGAAAATGAGATTAGCAGGCAATGGTGGGCGAAAAATGGGACTATTCCTAAGTTACATGATAGAAATCACGGTATTTTTGGTAAAGAGTTGACGTTATCTTTAAACTAAGTATAAGCACTAATTATTTCTCTTCTCATTTATCTTGCAGGTGGGTTGAGAGACAGCGTTTACGTGGAGAAAATGGAGTACCGAAGCCAGAAAAATGAAAAGGTCACGTGAGTAAATTATTTCAACACGCAAAGACGGATGTAGAATTTGGTGAGGTAGAACACAAGTGATGAAAGACGTTTTCATGCTAAAATGTGCGGGTGGTTTCATATTCCGACAACCCAGCGAGACAACGAAACGCGAGGATAAATATAGAAAAAGGGATGGAAACAGAAAAGATAGAAAGAGATAAAACGTTGCGAAGAGGTAAAAACCACGCAAAAGGAATGGAACCGACGATAGATAAAGGGATACGGAAAGTAACAAGTCAGGGAACTTATTAAATTCGCGATCATACTCCGGAAATTGTGATACCTAGAAAAGAGCGTAGAGAAGTTTAAGTAACAGATAGTAAGATTATATAAAAGTTTTATCGTTTACAGCTCCTTTCGCGAACCGAAAAACATTACAAAATCGGATAGGAGTAAGAGGAAATCTCGGGCAAACTTTTGCCGTAGCACATGAGCTCTAAATACCTACACAAAACGAATGTAGGAATCCAGTAAAGAATTCGATACCACAACATTCTAAACCCTATCTGAAAAACATATTTCATGTAAAATGCAATTTAATATGGCTATAAAGTTCCTCCCACTTAAAGATTCATCGTTATAAGTTTTTCAAGAATAGTGAAAAAATTGAAAAAAAAATCGGGCTTTAGCGTACGAAAAATAATGCGTTTCCTCAGCCACGCAATATAATATTTAGCAGTGTAAGAGAAAATATAATTTTTCCATCGGATATGAGCTTTAGAAGATAATTAAATTGAAGATGATTCTCTCATATACGCCACAAGGAAGAAAATTGAAGCGCAAAAATTCAGGATTTTCTCCCAGAAGAGATCACACTCCTCCGAGTTTCAACCCGAAGGTTGGTTTTGATATGTGAGAGTAGATCCCGTACTAAGCCATCGGCGTGTGAAATTCACACATTCAGGGTAGGGGGCCTATTCCTTTCTCTGGGCCGCCTACTATTTTACACGAAGTTCTGAAAATCACAGTCACACCGCGAGGATTATCGGAGGGGGTGTCCAGACTGAGGCCATCGGACTTCACGCGGATTTGATCCCGGGACCCTCCGGTTGGCCCATCGCTCTTCCAACTAGGCCACCACGACCCCCAGGAGAGGTAATTCATACGATTTGCATACGGTTGGATGAGGTTTTGTATACGATTACTCTTTAAATTCTGTTCCCCAGGAAATATCTCATCTCATCCTCGAGTTTATCATTTCCACAGAAAAACTGAAAAAATCGGACTCGCAGACCATGGTGTATGGGAAATCGTCCTATTGATACACACGCCGCTTTGGGCCGTAGTGCAAAGGGAAATCTCTGAGACTGGGAGAAACCTTGAGCCGTGGTACATACATGTGCTTTATCGGGGCGTAACGGCGGAGTAAATTCACCGGGACTTGTTTGGTGAAGAGTTGAGCGAGGCAAGGCGAGAGAAATGAGGAAAAGGCCCACGCATCGGAGACGGGTGAATAGGTCGCGGTTAGGGAGGCGAACGAAAATAGAAGGGAGATAGGGAGGAAGACATGGGGGACGAGGAAAGCAAGCGACAGCCCGGGAGGAGGATTGGTCGGGAAGAGACGAACGAGGTGTTGGGAAGTACGGAGGATGAGTGTCGGGAAATTGAGGTGGATCCTGAGGAAGGATGAGGCCCTGATAAGAGGACGCGTCTCCCTTAATCCATTGAAAGATGCTGAGATGTTGGACCCATGGGTACACCCGTCCCCACTGAAGTGAGGGGAGACGACAGCTACAAGTAGTACCAACATCCACGCGAGGCCCATATTTCACTGGCTATACTGAACTTCACAATACTTAAAGGGTGTTTTTTTCTGTAAGTGGGACGCAAATTGCGAAATTTATCACCTGATACACACATAAAACCCCTGGATTAGAGAATTAAAAATTAGCACCACTCCATATGTAATAGATTCAAGGTCAACCTGTAGGAATCTCATGTTAAATGATACGAAAATTTTCTAAATTTAAGAGACTTTCCTAAAAAATAAAGATCGGTTTCGCCGACATCATCAGCTGATGAATGCGACTTTTTTAGTTTTAGACTTTATGCAAGTACGCAGCATATTATTAGATATCATGCTAATTAATATGCTAAAACAATGCAAGATAAAGCTAAAATACTTTTCAAGTATTGCCTAAAAAGGCCATTCTATGTTTATTTGATAGTACCAACAAAAGTTAGTACCTCACGAGTAACATTTTTTCAAATCACAATTCTATATTTACTTTACTACAACATCAAAGTATATTTAATGAATAGTCAAATTCATAGTAAACTCATATAAATATTGTTTAAATATATATATATATATATATATATATATATATATATATATATATATATATATATATATATACTATTACATTAAAAAATTTACAACTATAATCGCGGTTATGTTGCCACTTCTGTCCCGCGTTCTTATTTCATCTCTCTTTTGTCCTGATTCTCGTCCTCTTCCGTTTCTACATCCTCTCCTTCTTTGATTATCAGCTTCCTCTGGCAGTCGTGCATTCTCCTCATGGAGCTGTCAATTCATTTAGTTCCATTATTTGGCCTTCAAGCAAAATAGTATCACCTCTTCCATTGAACCATTCCTATTCCCATTTCGTGTGCCAAGTGTAGCCCCAATGCCTCACTTTGAAGGCAATGAATTAATTACTAAACGAAAGACGGAGTCGTTGACTGAATTCATCGCATAGTCCCTCCTCTATATTCTCATTTCTCTGTAGATATCCTTCTTCAGACATTCAAAATTATGACAATGAAAAATGTGGCGACTTTTTGACAAAACCGGTCGATTCTAATAAAAGGTTTGTGAAAACCATAAAGGAAGAATAAATTAAACAAATTCACCAGTTATCTGCTCCAAACGAGAAACGGTTTTGTTGGTATGGGAAGAATTTATTTATTAGATTGATGAGGTTTTCACAAAGGTAACAGTTGTAGGCGTAATTTGGTGGAATTTGTCCATTTCGGAATAATTAAAATAACTTAGTTAACTCCACAAGTATTGAAGTAATAATACTAGTGGAGTAAACTAAGTTATTTTAATTTTTCCGAAATGGACAAATTCCACCAAATTACGACTACAGCCGTCTCCTTCGAAAAAACCATAAAGTTTATACTTATTCCTTTCTGTACACCACATAGAGAGCCAAATAATATTTTTCAATGACTTAACGGCAATAAATTACATAAAAGCAAATTAATTAATTAAATATGCAGCGCTATTTCTACACAAATATTGTTCGCACAAAGCTATGCACACATACGATAGAAGTCTTCACAAAGGTTTTCTTCAAGCCGATCTAATGCTGCTTTGTCATTCAATGCAATATTTGTAAGTTGTATGTTGGAGTAATAAAAATTATCATTACATCTACGCATTGCCCAAAGAGCCCTTCCGTGCTGGGCAGGGGGTAGAGGTCATTTTGTAATACTACTTAAACTTGAGAACTCTCGCCACGGAATCCGTTATGAAGGTAAGTTATCTAACTAAAAAAACGCCTATGAGGCATATTTTCTGAGGATCTAAGTCAATACTATTTGACTTTTGACGATAATATTTGGCACATTTATTTATCTACATATACGCAATTTCCTGTGTGTTGCTGCAAGGGCATGTGGCAAGGGGAATTAGGACATAATCCATGACCAGGATATATCGTATAAGAAAAAGAATGGCGAGAGAGAAAAGGGACGAAGACAAAGTGGTGTTTTGCTCCATTAGAGTATCGATCTATTTTCGCTGAAGCCGTGAATAGTACGCTGGGAGAATGAATTCTACAACGAATCTGTCCGAAAAAGAATATAAAAAAACTTTGTCGCTTCCTTATTTGTCAAAACATATTCCGTAGTAATGTAGGTATATTGAATGCATGGAGTTAAACAATATCCTCTAAATCAGACAAATACGTACCATCTCAACTTCAAGAGTATCATTTGTCTTACGTATAATTAGCTTGTAATTTGCTTGTAACTTGCACGTAACTTAGTGCAACTTGCGCACAACTTACGCGGAACATGCAAGTAACTTGTGAGCACCGATTCCTCCAGAGTTCCAAACTCTAGGGCTTCAAACGCAGTCGTGCCAAAACTTAGGCACATTTTCTGTTAGCTCGAAGAGGTTTTTAGCAAAACAAACGGCTCTCCTTAGTATTTGGAAAAAAATATTTATTCTCGGGAAATTGAGGTGGATTTTGAGGAGCAGTGGGTAGGTAAGGTCGGAACGAAGTGGGAAGGGATGCGATAAGATGAAGGGTCCCACCTTAATTCATCGAAAGATGCTGAGATGTTGGTCCCATGGGTGACCTGTCCTCACTCAAGTGAGGGCGGGGGTGGGGAGAGACAGCAAGGGGAAGGTGCTGAGGGATGGCTGGAGGTTACGTGGAGTATATAGAATTTAAGCAGAAGGGATGAGGGAACCTTAAAGGGATAAGCAACAGGGATATGGGATATATATCCGTTTTTAGCGAGGCGGAGTCAAGGGTTTCGGGAGAGCATTAAATATCCAATAACCTGAGGCTTATCAAAAATCCCATCTAGAATGTACATATCCAGAGCGGATTTGTATTTAAATCTTGTAATTAAAACCATACAAAATTAAAAGGACGATTTTTCCATCATAGACGAGGGGAAAATAATTTATATTTAATAGCATCCACTATCAATTTAACAGGTATGATTTTGCAAGTGATTCAATTTCATAAATTTGACAGTGACTGAACACAACTCCCAAACAGTTTTTTTTTTTAACAACAACCCTGGCTGAGGAATAAAGCATTTTGTAAATAAACAGTCACCAAATGTAATGTGAATTCCACCGATAACTAATAACGCATACCGTATCTATGCAGTTAACTGAAATATATAATGGATTAAATGAATATATATTTGCAGAAATACAAATGCTAAGGCTGAGATATACTTGAATCAACGCCGGTAGAGTTTTTAGGAAATTCATACTCTGTTTAAAACCTGATATATTTAGGCAATTCCAGGTGATTTAATTCACAAACGTTCGCATTATACATTATGATACAAAAAGCATCGAAATTAGTTAGAACACTCCACTAATTATACATGAAATCATCCCTGAATATCAGCGTAGAGGAAATCAGAGGAGATAAAACTCTGACGCGAATGTAACAATGCCGTAGTTTTAAACATATATTTTGGATTATCAAAAAAACACGAAATTTGAATAGGCACAGGCTCTTGACACAATTTTAAAGAACTCCACCCCAAGCGCGATTGACAAAGACAAAGGGAAAATCCGCTGTCCAAAGTTAAGCCAGTCAAATGAATTTGGGATAGCTACTATTCTCCAATCTGATTGGCGATTCAAGTTATTTCACTCAATTCCTAGATCAGTCGTTAAACCATTTCGAGGTTAGTTTAAAAGATTCTAGCAAAGATTTATAAATATTAAATTAAATATTAACACACTGTTTAAACATTCACTCCAGCAACAGGGGTCGCAATATTTACTTTCACCAGTATAACCGAACTAAAAATCCACTTCTCCTTCCCCTTCCAATTTAAATTTTAACTTATCACACGATGTGATCATACCAAAGGGAAAATATTGGTTACAATTTTAACAACTCGCAAAAGAACGCCGATTGATAAGCTACCCGTTTACGATGATTTAAATAAAACTTGTGGACCGCATAGCATAAAAAATAGTAATGGGTCGGTTGTGATTGATCGAATCCAGAGGTCAAGTTCTCTTAAAAGATTGATCGATGAACTGGATCTCTCCAATGACCGAGGAGTTCATCTTTACCGATCACGATAGGAATGATTGTATGACATCATGTTTCGACTATGAGACGTGAGACCGGCCAAACAATAATGAGATAAAATATAGAGATGACTCTAAGTTGGCAAAATTTATTGAATGAAGTGTAATAAAAACTATGCACTAATATCTATCTATAATACCTACATTTCTGAAGTACTCAAATCAATCATTTTCCTTTCACTGAGGATGTAAACTGCCAAACTTAAAATTCAAGAGCACCCATGTAGTCAATAACTTAATTTCAATTCACATTGATTCAAAATTTTATATGATAGTTGAAACAACGAACTAATTTCAGTCATCAGTCTTATCCGACTCTTGCGAAGATTATGCAACACTTTCAACTCATTTCCTTTCATAACACATTCATTAGGAGCGGAAGTCTACCTAATACAAATTACCTTTAAATGTGAAAATATCACCACAAGAACACACGCAATACATAACAGTACATATAGTACATATAAAATTTGTAATCACTGAATTTCCAATCTTGCATTGTCACTTAAACACACGATAAACCTTCGTTTCAATATTCTCGTCAAATATTACGTATTTTTCACGAGTGAAACTTACTGATACCGACTGTAATTGAAAATTGAATTTAAGTGCTACAATCAGATATTATGCTTTAAATTCTTAAAGCCAAACGAAAACGTTGATCGGTTCAAACTATATTCCAAAATAAACTTTCGCAGCGTTCTATGGTACTATTTATCATTGGTTTTTATAACGAGTTTTGAATAATTAGTGGTCCATAAAATATGTCACTCTTCAATAGTTTTGTAATCGTGAAGGATATTTAGAATATTCTTCTTAATTATGCTTAAAATCACAAACCAAAAACACTGTGTAAGAACAAAAAAACCTGCGAACATATTGCACAATTGTGCCTGCAATTATTTTCAAAGAATTACCAACAACTCCACGGAAACCGGCACTAAACGAGGTAACTGTACACATCGGTCATGATTACTGTATATACTCGCGTTGCTCAACCTAGAACCCCTGCGGCGGCTCGCTTTGCTCGCAGTTGCCATTTGGGGGCTTCGCCCCCAACGTTTGTGTGTGTTCAAAAGACGTTGACTTAGGCACCATGTTGCCAGCGAACTTTAAGTGATAGAGAGTACGGATAAGCATAAAGTTGTAGGCTATGAGATCCAAAAAAAATACCCAACTAATTTGCGACCCCACTGCTAGTTTAGAAACTACAGTGGAAAAACAGGAAAATCCAAATTTGGCGCCATGTTTCCAGCGAACTATGAGTGCTGGAGAAAAATGATTGGTATAAAAGTTAGGACTTGATGAGATCTAAAAAAGTCACCTTAGCAGCTATGAGACGTTAGGGAAAGAAACATTCGAAAATATCACGTTGGCACCATGTTGCCATAGAACTACGAGGGAATCCGTGTTTTTGCTAATTATTCGATTACGCGGATAATTATCCGTAATTATCCGCGCGTACCCCTGCCGACTTTCAAGATCATACCTACCCTCGTGAAGGCGTGAGGGAAAGAAACATTAGAGTGTTTCATGAATTAGCCGATTTTGGCACCATGTTCCTACGAGGAATGAAAAAAAACGGATAGCAGAGAATCGTAGGCCTGCATGAGATCTAATAAAACCGCCAAACAGATTCGAGTTATAGTTTAGAAGCTACAGTTGAAAAACCACGAGTTTCACGAAAAGCCGACTTTGACAGCATGTTACCAGATAACTAAAAAGAATGGAAAAGAACGAATCAAATAAAGTTGTAGGCCTGAATGAGATCTAAAAGAACCGCCCAACAGATTCGAGATCCGACTTCTAGTTTAGAAGCAACAGTCGAAAAACAGCAAAAACATCCCAATTTGGCGCCATGTTACCAGTCAACTATTGGTAAAGTCCAGGGTTTTACTAACTACTTGCAAAGGGCATGTAAAGGTGCATGACCATGTCAAGTTTCAGAAACCTTTGACAGTTTTACCAAACTTCGATTTAGGCACCATGCTACCAGAGTACTACAAGAGTTAAAAAAACAAAAAGCATGAAGTTGTTGGTCACGATGAGATCTAAATCCCTGACAAAAATAGATTTCAAATCAGAATCCTAGTTTAGGAGCTATAGTAAAAAAACCCGCAAAAAATGGAAACTCTTCACTAAATGTTGTGCCTGGTGAGAAAACTACGAAGCGTAGAACACCAATTTTTTTTCTACCGATGGATTTTTCCTCCGATGGGATTTTTCATCCGATGAATTCATTCAAGGAATGCCCGTGAAAAATTTCAGGCTCCTAGCTCGTCTGGAAGTGGTCGGGAATTTGTATACGTAAGTGAGTGAGGCACACATGCGGCTGTATAATATTAGGAATCACGAATGGCAAGCGAGAGCAGCGTTCGTTACGATTTTGTATCAATCACGGCTTTCCTAAGAGATCATTGAACGTAGGCAACTTGAACAGATCACTAGCTGGAACATCAATCAATCATGACCTAAAACTCACGATCGAATCACAAGTGGGAGTGATATGCGTTACCGAGATCTCTCAAAAGACCGACTTTGTCCATCACTTATAGAAAATGAGATAGGCTTTTATCAGGCCGAGAAATTATCAATAAATGTCCATAAAAGGAATTCCATTGACGTTTAAAGCTTGATGTCTATGGAAATCCGAATACGGTGAAATCGTGGCTTACCAATACTCGTCGGTGAAAACATAAAATGAGTGGAGCAAATGGATGTGAGAGACTCGAGCGAATACCATTCCCTCAATCCCTCTTTTAAGTAAATAAAAGGCTACAGTGGATCAGGGAAAACATATCACAATACCAGGGTTTCTCGACTATTTTTAACTATCAATCTTCTTAAGACACATTTTTCTTAATTGCCTCCATAACATTTTTAATACTTTATATTTACTCTCTTTATTCAATGGGAGCCGTGAGCCTGACGTTTCTTACTATAAACTAGAAGTTCAATTTTCGGTTCATATGTTAGTTAATGTCAACTCTTCATAGCCCTTGAGCACCCAGTTCTGAGGGAACCCATTATTGTAATCCCTAGATTTTTTCGCCATATAAAATCTAAGTTTTTCCACAAAGGGGGCGATTTTGCCCATGCTGAGAATGCCTGCTATACAGTTATTAAAAAAGGGTGACATGAATAATTATATGCGCTAGCTCACCTACATCGTAAATTTCAACGCTTAGCATACGACAGCACGCAAACAAAGCTCTCTGATTTACAATCGACGCACCTACATGATCTCCAAGACATTTTATTGAGAGATGAAAGACGGATGGTGAGAGATTGGTGGGTAAGAAGTGAAAGGTTGGTTCCATAGAGTCCCGTGGGGCGCGGGAGTGGAGCGAGCCCGGGAGATATTTCACGTCCCAAAACCCGAATATATTTCAAAAAGCGATAAATCACGACTCGCGTGTATCCTTCGGCGGCTTACGCGAGCGGGGTATAGCATAGGAGAGGGTGCTAGGGGTTGTTGCGGCGGGGGAGGGTGGGTGAGAATAAAATGATTAAGGCAAGAGGAGGGTGTTACAGGCTTCTCATTCGGGGGAGGCACCCGTAGAATTCAAAGGGATTTTTCAAAAGTTGGGGGGGAGGTAGAAGGGGTGGTTGATAAGTCCCGCTTCGCTCAAGAGAGAAGTTCGTGCCAGAAGGGGGTTAAAGGGTAAAATAAAAAATTAATTCGAGAGTTTTATGCGCGTGCTCCAGCCCTCTTGCCAGAGGGAGTTACTATGAAAAGGGGGCGTGCCCAGGGGGGGGGGAGGGGAATGGGGGTAAGGCAACAGTTGAGGAGCCCTGGTGAAAGGTGAGAGCGAAAGTGTTGAAAAGGGAGGGGTAAGGGTTGCGGACGTAGGGGGAGACTTTCTCTTAGAGGCGCCATTCTAGCGGCGCTGTCTCGAGAATGCTTTTGTCAAGCCGCCCGCTCGCCAGCACCCGAGTTTACCAAGCGGCTGTGGAATAAAAGGCATTCAAAGCCTTGGGATCCGCGCTATTGGCTTCCCTCCCTCTCTCTCGCTGAGCACACAATATATATGCACACAATGTGGAAAATTAAACCGATAAACAATGAAACGTTGAGTGAGACAATATTTAGATGTCTTTTGTAGGTAACCGTAGTAGGAGTGAAATGTCACTTCACATGAATTTCAACAAATTTGGCCTCTTTATATATAAAAAATATATCACCTATCCAACGATACCAAAATATCAGCCACTTACCATTCTCCTTTTCGAGGTATTTGCAAAAAAATACAAGCAATTTTCCATGGAGTATCGTTCGGCATTACGCTAAGAGAATTTATTGAAAAAAATGAGTCCTGACGCATAGATCCAGTCAGAAATTTAAAAGTGTGGTAAATATAACTTGTCAACTCTTTAAAAAAATATAATTGTTACTCACGGGATACATTTTTAAAAATTGCAACAAAAAAACCTTCGGTTTTGAAGGCGTTTTCAGCGTACGGCGTGGAATAAAAGAATAAATTTAAAGCCTAACTAAAATATGCAAGTCATAAATTAATAGCGTTAGTAATAATATATAAAATTCACAAATTAATAGTATAAGTAATATTAACCAGTCTCTTAACGAGAGTACTGCATGTTTACATGCTTGACTAGGTAGCACTATCCCAGTTTCTGGTTTGACTGCGCACTATTCTCCTGATAGCTGTTTGGTCTGCGTCTAGCGGCCGGGGTAACGTGCGAGGTCCTGATTCAAACTGGGACGAGCGCTGCATTCCTGGTGTGGAATCATTCCGTGCCACACTCCATAGTGGTAGCTTGCACTGTACTTAGTAGATGTAGATGCATATTTTCCTAGTTAATTAAGCATAGTTTCCAAAGTACAAAACACAGCTTTTTCGCCACTAATATTTTAAAAATTACTTGCTTAATTTTGAGGATACCGGGACTAGCCACGGTAGTTACATTTACGGAGTCACCCGCAAGTGCACATAGTGCGATATTCCACAGAGGAAAAATCATTCGCCTTGACCGGGAACCCGGTCAAGGCGAATGATTTTTCCTCTGTGGAATATCGCAATTACTTGCTTCTTACAGCTATTTAAATTGAAAAATAACGTTCGAATATCGTCTCTATTGCAACTAGGAAAACATCTTGCTGATACTAGCTTGAACCCAACTGTGACGGCGGAAATGAACACTCGAAAATCATGAGTTAATAGAAACGGAAATAAAATTACGTAGATAGAAAATAGTGGGCCTCACTAGACTATTATTAAAAATCTTAATATTCTTAAGACATCACTAACATGTGTTGTCTTAAGAAAGTCAGCGGGAAAGTGCAACGTGCAAGTTTATAATAACACAGAGACATGAATGAGCGAGAAATAAAGATCATGGAAATTTTAGGGCAACATTGAAGGTATTAAAAGAAACAAAAGAGAAAATGGGGACTATTTTTAATATGAGCAAGTTCACAGTCGGAAGTCAGGATTACACATTTTTAGAGAAAAAGGATACCTACTTAATTATTCACTTCCGGCAAGATAGTAATCTACAAAGCTCACGACTTTAGCAAAAGCTAAGCAAAAACAATAAGAGCGACTACAGTCATTGCTTCAAAGGCTAAGACAACGAGGTGGAACCCAACAGCTCGAAATTATAGTCGAAATTCCGTAAAAAAAGTCACAACCATCGAATTAAATTCCACGACACTGGGTGATCGAGCTGGGGTGGCGGCTGGAGTACTGGCTTTGCACGTCGTGGGTCTGGGTTCAAATCCCGTCCGCGGCAGAAATGTTTTATTGAAATCTCGATCCCTTGAGCACCAAGCTCGAGCTCTCCCTTGAGCACCAAGGGAGAGCTCTGTCACTGCAACACTCCGTCCGTCAGATGGAACGTTAATCTATGGTTCCCCTTGGAGCCTATCGTTGGGATCAGGTTAATGACGACGCTTGATTTCTCTCCACCTTTCCTCTACTCCACCTGCCCTTGCCAACCTACCTACCTGTCCTCAGTGGCGCAAATTATCTCAGTATTCGGCACAAATATCCAAACAACCCGAGTTTTTTCCTTGTATTTTGACTCAATTCAAGTATGCAATAAATGTTGTAACGTCAACGTGCAGACAACGGATTATACAACACGCATTTATAATTGAGTGTGATCATGATTAGGTTAATTCGAGGAATACTTGATATGTTGGATGAAGGAAAATGCATCTATGCCTATACATCGGGTGGGGGTGTGAACGGGAATAAGTCTTGCGTGGGTGATGAGTTACCTACTATCTATAGTATGAATTTATGAGCCGGGACTTAAAGAAGACACCCGTTCGCAATGGCGCAGACCTGCCAAGGAATACTAGAAAGCTGCCTATGGCCTCTCTTGAAGGTGGCCCCGGCTAGGGGACGAAATAGTACGAACAGAAGACACAGGACACGGGAAATAATGTAAATATTTCCGGATGAAATGAAAAATAATAGACAATAATTAATTTTCCGACAGATTGAGAAGCAACACTAGGTCTGTGTTCTTTGTTTTTGCTGGTAAAGTTTTTTAGTTAGTCATTGTTTATTTTGTTTTGAAGTTAGGCTGTCTATTGCATAAATTCAAATCACGTTAAATAATAACAAAAATAAAGTTTTAAATAGGGCTCAAACTAAATGCATAGCGGCTCTGGGCCTTCAAGAATGACCGGGTCAGCACGTTCCGATTCACCCTCTTAAGGATTCCCATTCGGAGCCCTAGGAAGAGGACTTTTTTCATCCAGCACCGACAAATGCTGGCCATTCCAGCGTTTTAGTCTACCCATGTACACACGTGTCGGCAAAGAGACCAGTTGCATTTTGTGTTCGCCGGAATGTCAAGTTCGGTCAAGGTTACAGCTTCGGCGGAGCTACCCTCAAAGCTCAATAGAACGGCTTACACGTAGGTGGAATCCCAGGGTTTTCGAGACACAAGCTATTAGAGGTAAAACAGTTAAGTCCTCTTAATCCGACCCAACAAACTCCAGTGGCGGAATGACTTGGAGGCGGGGTGGAAGCTCTTTTCTTTCTCTGAATACTCCAGGTCGCCAAGGCTTTGGTGTTCCACGAGGGTAAATCCAGACCACAGCGAGCCATTGGGAGAGATTTCCGAGGCAGGAAATAAAGGTTTCCCAAAGGTTTTCAAGGTTTTTGCGCTCCGATGGATTAAAATCATTCGCATTTGCCATCATTCAATCATTCGGAACAAGAAAATATTACCAGATTCGTGACTATGCAGTTCGTAAGTCTCCGTTAGTTCGCAGGAAACAGGAAAGTTCATTTCTCCAATGCTATGAAAGCTCTTTGTTGGCTCACTCATTCACCTACGCCTATCCCGATCAATTTAGGTAGGTATTCAACGCGAAAATTTGATGACTTATTCCTTTTATGATGTTAAGCATTCAACAAGAGAGGATTTTATTTTCTGAAATATTCGAGTCCAGAGGGTCAAAACGTAATTTTACACTTTTCAGCGTAGGTAACTTTTGAAAAAAATTGCGATACATGATTTTTTCACTTATTTTTCATACGCTATAGTAGATTTTGATAAATACACCAATATCGTTTACACAGTTACATTTCGAAGAATTTAACGAATAAGGTAAATTTTTTCCCAATTGCAAAGGGTCTGGGTCCAAATATCCCTCCTTCTCGATTCCACGATTACCTGATGCAGTATTTTTTAATCAACCTTGTCAATTAATACGATAAAAAACATTCAATAATCTCATATGAGGAGGGCAGATGTGAGTAAAAAATTATAAATCTACTATTGAAAATAACGTGAGCTAAATCCGTCCTATAAATTTACAAAAAAATAGATTGACTTTCAAGGTGCGTCCAGCGCTGAGGCTACCTCAGAACTCATCAAAGTTACTCAGAGCGCACCAAAGCCGGAAAATGCGTTTCTCGGCGTTAAAAAGGTTTGTTTAAGTCTTTTACAAGAACACATTTCATTCACAATCATATCGATTCGACAAAATGGAGAGCGGCTTTAATACATTGCCGACTGCGATTCTTTCAATTACGGACGTAAAAATCCTCGATACATAGCACACTGATTAATGATCTTATGTGGAATCCCACATAAAATATCCCCTTCTCCAGATCTCATCGACAGCACTCACGAATAATTTCGTTTGCACATGAAGTGTAGTTGTTAGCTTTTGAAAATGGTTTTCCAGGCCAGTGATAGACACCTGGCGATATTGCGATTGCTTAACGAAAGATTACATCATCCGAATTGAATTCAAGAAATGATCACAATTTCAAGAGGTTATACTGTTTCGCACATTTAAACCGTTCCGCTGTAAAAAGCAAAACCGGTCGTGCAATAAATGTTGTACCTGTGGAAATTGCTCATTTTCATAAATTGCAGGAGGTCTAGGAGATGCAGTTTTCCATATAACCTGATAACAATACATCCAACAAAACAAAATGTAGGAGACGGAAGTGACTATGTTATTGACTACTTATGACACTTAAGAGTGATCGTTTAATATCTTATTACAGTTTATGAAGACCTTATCCCATACTAGCAAGAAATGTTAAGCTAATCGAGCATTTTTAGTACAGTTAAAACTTTATTTTCCGAAAAACAACGCCAAAAAATATTTTAACAAGATAGCTTCGAAGCAAGGAATCAAATTAAGTTAGGAACAAATATATTGAAAGGATCGAATACTCCGGGAAAATCACTAAACTAAGCACTCACATTTTTCATGACACATTTTCCTAATTAACGACCAAACCAGAAAACCATATCAGAATAGTTAATTTAGGTTAACGCTGGAATGAACAAGTACATATGTCACATAATAAATGTACTTACTACGTTTATCTTCAATTATAAGAGCAGATGATTAGGTAAGTAAGCATAAAATAGCCCATTAATACCAAGTCTATTTTCTAAGCACGTGTCAATCACATTTATCCCCAGAGAACATCGACAGCTGAGCACATCATCTTAGGAAATTAATTTTCTAGGTATAATCGATGTGCCACTATATATGTGCCACTACATATGTGCCACTATATAGGTTACTTTCGCAAAACCACTCGGAAACTACAAGGAAAGGGCACAGGAAGCCAGAAACTTTGCAGGGGCTGGAGCACCGCATCTTTCTCAAAAGTGACCCCAAGGTCACGGGCTTCCTTCTCCTCTCCTTAATTATCCAAAGCCGTTCCATTAATCTTTTCGGTGGACGATGGAGGTTGGCGCAGGGTTAGCTGCCTCTCCACCATCGCCACAGATTAAGGGCTTTAAGAGGAACCCTCAGCCCATCTAATTTTTTTATGAGGAGCGCAAGCGGTTTGGTAAATAAAATACTGGAACAAGCTAATCAATACTGATAACCTATACCTTTATCTGGGTCAAAGAATACCCGAGATTAGTAGTGGGAGTTTGGTCCTTCTTCAGAAACCGGTATAGAGGAAGAATGACGGACATTCGCGACCACTCAAACAAACTAAACTTTGCATCGTATAAATCGGCAGGGAAAATATAATCTGGAGGTTTTGGGTTAGCGAGGAGCCTTTAGTAATGGCTTCCCATGTCCAGGAACTAGGTTCGAATCCCGGCGGTGGCAGAGATTTTTCACTCGTATCCCGATCACTTCTTGAGTTTCTTGTGGAGGGTACTTCAAGTACAGTACTCCGTCTGCTGATCAGTCTTTAAATTGTGGTCCTTTTGGAACCATTTGCTTAGAGCAGGCTAATAGCGACGTTAGTTTTAACGCCACCCTTCCCCCGGTCCCTGAAAAAAACCCTTCATGGATTCCCATTATTATTTTAAAATATTTCACCCGAGACCTCGAAAGGAATTTTGTGGAAGCCAAACTAATTCGGTTTCTTGAAGTATGACGTTTCAATTTATAATAATACCCAGGAGATTAGATTTTAGCGTAAACAAATAGTAAATATTTCGGAGAATCAACACGTAGATAACCAATGATCATATTCTTAACAGATAAAGTCGACTGGAGCAAATCGATATGAAATCGTGAAGAGAAGAAAGAGCATTACACCTGATGTTGAAATTAATACCTTCAATATTGAACACCAACGGAACGCGCATATAAGTTAACCTACAATCTTATTTTCTAACCTCCAGACATAATATGATTACTCGTGGGAAAGTAATAAAAATCCATACGAAAAGGAAAGCATGAGACAAAAATTGATTTCGAGATATGTAGTGAATATAACTTATACACACAGAGTGAATAACCTTATGTGTAGTATTGGACGTAGGGATACAAAGCACAAGATGCCTTAGCGTATCAGTTAAATTCATCTAAGGTGAAGAGAACTCCCTCAACATGCCTTAACTACTCGTGCGTCTGCATACATCTTGTTTTCAGCAATGCTTTCTGGACCAAAAATAAATTACACCTTTTACTCAGTTTAAGGCTGAGAACCTCAATTTACAACGAGCTGTCGCAATTAAAGTCGGATTTAGCCAACGGAATTGACGCTAAAACTAACGATGACATGCGAGCAGGAATACCAAATGAAACCAGAGATGCAAACACTAATGGTAAGAAAACCCAATAGAGTTAACGCTAATACTTTCGTCACCAATTCTAAAGTACCGAGGTGATTTATACCCATTCCCGATCGAGTGGACCGTGTGATCGCATATGAGACTAAAAAATGACTGCCGGAAATGATTTTTAAATCCAATCTCACCTTCATTAAATTCCACATAATAAAATGAGCCCACGTACTTCAACCTTGGCCTTCACACAGCGATCATGGCCAGAGCATCAGCCGTGGGCGGGACTCATTGGGGAGCGCCCGGCCAGTGAACTACAGAATATTCTCTCCCGATAGCTTTAAACACTCCGAGCGAAAGTAATGGAGATAAATTATTAAAAAGGTTTCACCTGTCGATAACGCTGAATGATTCATGGAATTCGAAGGAAAGAACTTGATGTATAAATTAGAGGAAGTCCATTTCCGCATGACTAGAAGTTCAAGGACAGATCATACTGTCTACATCCACGTAGCACCCGCGAGCCACCGATTAGACGAGTAGCAGGGGGTGCTAGCGCACCACCGATAAGAAGAAGTAAGGTTACTAGGAAGGACATTGGGAGAGGGAAAGGAAGGAAAGTGAGTTGCATTTTGACGGACTGGTTTCCCGCTCTGTTATAATTGAAATCACTAATGTCGCACAGTAACAATGAACTATTACTTCTATAATTTGCACAACGGGTAACTTGAGAGAAAATTCTGCAGAGAAAAAAATCATTTGCCTTTATCGAGACTCGAACCCGAATCCCTCGATACTACGCCGTGTGCTTTAGCCAGTTAAATTGCCAGGGTGTCCTTCTCCCCTGTGTATTTTTTTTATTTTAAAGAAACAAGATGCTTCCGTGGCACTATTTGTCTGACAGCCGCGACCATCAATTTCCTTCCTCTAAAGCCTTCAACGATTCACAGGGGGAGAAGGACGCTTCGGTTGCTTAACTGGTAAAAGCACTCGGCGCAATATCGAGGCATGCGCGTTTGAGTCCTGGTCAAGGGGAATGACTTTTTCACGGTGAAATTTTCGCACATGCGTGCACTTGCGGGTGACTCCGTAAAGTTAATACAATGACAAGTCCCGGTGTCATAAACATTTGTCGAATTCCCTCTTTTTTTAGGTAGATCGGTTTAGGTGTGAGTGCGTACACTGCTATAGATCATTTTACATGGTGTGCAACGTGTTGTTTTCAGAAGATGTGTAACTCAACACCATCAGCAGTCATTATTTCGAAGACTGGTTATCTACAGCTCCTCTCTCTTCTCCGCCAACCGCTTAGTTCCAACATAATTCTTCATTTTGACGTCCTTCATAAATTGTCCTATATATTCGATTCTTGGTTTTCCCCTGAATTACTTTCCACTCATTTCTCCTTCCATTATTGTTTTCAACAGGCAACAGGCACTATCGCAAAATGGGCAAAAAGTTTGTCTCTTCTTCTTCTCAGAGTTTTCATTACACTAATGCATGTTATCCCTATCCAACTCTTCGCAGGACTTCTTCATCGGTGATTCTCTCCATCCTTTTGATTTGCATCATTATTCGGTTTCACCACAACTCCAATGCTCCCAATCTATTTTGCTTCGCAACTGTCACTGTCCAGGATTTACTGCCATATAAGATCATGCTCTAAATATATGCATTTTCACAAATTATTGCTCAAGCACAAAATCGGGTGGAGTACGTATTATAACGAATCGTTTCCGGCAGAGTCGGACGTCGAAACGTTGGCCAACAGTTCCGGCATGTACTTCAAGTGCTCTCCACACAGTACCCAAGTAGGGATCGGGATTGCACTTACAAACCTCGACTGGCGGAATTCGAAACCGGACCCTCGAGATGGGAAGCCAAGTATAGTATCCTATACGCAACGCTTACCCGAATCCCTTAGCGAAAGGATGGAGCGATGATAGGAAGATGGGAAGGGTCTTTCGGGGGGATGGAGAAGTATGGGGCACTGGCTTTGAGATTAAGGGCTAAGTGCAGACAAGGGCGAGAAGGGATGGGATGGAAATTACCAAAGGAGGAGGGTACAAGGGGCAGCGTCGTCGGTGACTGGGATGACATGGGTTCTACAAAATTGGCGTTGAGTATAAATTGGACGAAGGTAGACAAATGAACGGCGGAGGGCGCGTTGCCAAATGGAAATGGGATGGGGAGAGAGGTCTTTATAGGGCCGCGGTCATTTCAGGACGATGAGATCGCAATTACCACCGTAATTGCCTTTTAACGGAACTGGAGACAAATATGATAAAAGTACAGGAGGGTAAAAATAAACCCGACAACTAGGTATCTAGGCGCTGCGTGCTGTAAACCAAGCAGAAAAGACTGAAAATGCTAGTACAGTGATTACTTTCAAGGAACCAAGTCTTACTTCGACGAGTGTTGAACCAAAGTGAAAGAGAAATCAAATTATGACGACCAAATATTATTAGTGCATACACGGAACTGAAATTACATGAATCATTAATATAATATAATAAAGGTAATTAACGTAAAGTAAAGATAGGTTTTAATGAAATGAGTTAAAGTCCACTGGATGTGCAGGGCTTTATCTACCAATAATATTTCTTTCTCCATCTCAGCGTAGGTACGTCCCGTCCATAAAACCTATTCTCTTTCTTATGACAAGGACAGTAAAAGAAATATTAAATTAAGCTAAAGAAAGTTCATCACATTATATGGTACGTACCACCAGTTTTAAATTGTAATCCAGATTTTTTTAATAGATTACAGATTCATAGCATGCATTAATTTAGCAAATTGGAAAAAAATATTGCAGACGGTAGTTATTTGTGTGTTATTTGCTTTGGCGCGACGCCGTACACACTGCCGTAATACCGTATTTCCCGGGCAACAGATGCACTCTTTTGTAACTAAATAATTAATTCTAAACTATGCCTGTGTCTCGTTGGCCAAGGATAAAGGCGCGTTTTAATGCAGCCGTTTTGGCTTCGTTTTGCCGCTGCGTCACGCAGAACATACTCCATTTACATGGCAGCAGCATCGGATAAAAACTATAGATGGTGGAAATCTGTGACGTGTGCAGTCTGTCAAATACACCAATATTGTTTACACAGTTATATTTCGAAGAATTTAACGAATAAGATAAATGTTTTCGCAATTGCAAATGGTCTGGGTCCAAATATACCTCCTTCCCGATTCCATGATTACCTGATGCAGTATTTTTACAATAATTCCCATTGTGGAGATAAATTCTTTAAATTTCGGAGATTCTGAGGAATAATGGATGCTCAGGAGGAGTAATTGGCAATGGGCTGCACCGCCTTAGTTCAGTAATCTGAAGATGACCCACAATTTCTACTGAAGTAATTATTTACATTCATTGGTAGTTAAACCTATGATTGGTCAGCATCAGCCCTCTATACTTCCCTATCTAATACTGGTTCCCTTATTCCCTGGTAGTTATTCTTATGTATGTTCTTTCCTCTCTATTTAATCCATGAATTTATTCTTCGAATATTAAAATAAGTAACTTGGTATGAATGCACATTTCATTGCTCTAACCGACCCAGGTTTCAGCCATTTTCATGGCATTAAATGCCGAAAGGCAAAAATGGCATGATATGCCAAAGCCTGGGTCAGTTAGAGCAATTAAGTGCTGAATCATACCGAGTTACTTATTTCAATATGAATAATATCAATGATTCCCACAGGGTAACGTCGGAGACAGTGTCATATAACCTATATGAATTTATACCTTTGCATTTCTCTTGGGACTTTTCCCTCTATTTTTCCTCCAGTTATGTTCTTCACAAATCCATTGTTCCTCAGGATGTGGCCAATCCATCTGTTTCTTCTCTTCTGCATAGTGTCCAATGTGGTCCTGTCCTTTTATACTCTTCTGTGTGCTTATTCATTTATTATATTATCCGCCCTCCTCCAACACCAAGTTTCAAATAAGTTTCTAAACTCCTAATCTATTCTGATCTACTTTTCCAATGGTTCATGTTTTACAATGGTCCATAGAATGCCACGCTCCACACGAATTTTTTCACATAGTTTCCTCGTTCGTAGTCCTACTTTCTTAAACACAGTAGGTAGTTTTTAGCCTTTTCATCATGAACGCTTTCTTAGATTGGGCTAATCTACAGTTGATGTCCGTTGTTCTTCTTCCGTCCCACGTGATGGTACTTCCAGGGTAGGTGAATGAATCCACCTGCCCAAATTTCTCTCCTCTAAGTGTGGCCTCAGTATTCAACTTCTATCATACGCATACAGATATTAGACCTGCTTATTATTAATTTTCACGATATGTTATTCAAGAAATTGGTCCATTCTGTTATGTGATTTTTTAAGATCATCACAAATTTCTGCTATGATTGCGATGTCATCTGCGAAGCGGAGCATGTTTATTTCTTCTCCGTTGACCTTCATTCCGTTCAATCCCATTTCTTGTGCTTCTCTGAATCACGTGACCGAAAATGACAGGGAGAAAGCGTCCATCCACACTCCCTGCCGCAGTTCTGGCGACGCAAGCTGCGACAAAAGATGGAAGATGGACAACTCCGAAGCATTGAAGATCTTCCTTCTGAGTAATGCCCGCCAGCACAAAAACAGCTGCATCAAAACGTAGCTTCAAGGTTTGGTTTCATCCACAAGATTTTGCGGT
This sequence comes from Pyrrhosoma nymphula, assembly GCA_963573305.1. Taxonomy (NCBI): domain Eukaryota; kingdom Metazoa; phylum Arthropoda; class Insecta; order Odonata; family Coenagrionidae; genus Pyrrhosoma; species Pyrrhosoma nymphula. Next base: position 69,337,544 of record OY754336.1, read on the forward strand.
GCCATCAGAGGTGCCCATCTCTCTACTTACACCGCAAGCGTCTATGCAGCATTGAGCTAAAGTTGAGCTCTCCATCAACTGTTTGTTTATGGGATTCTACGACGATTAACTTTACTATAGTTGCCATTTCTGCAAATTGAAGATTCCATTTTCTTTCTATAAAGTGTTAACATCAGGGGAGCCCGGTCTAAAAGGGAGACCAATCGACACGACGGTAGCGCCGCCCCCGTGGTGTGAGGCAAAGTTAAACGGTGACGATTTTACGTCTAATGCTCCGCTCCAGACCGGGAGAAGCGGTCCGGAAGTATTAACGTCTATATAGGAATACCGGGCCTAGCCACGGTATTACCTTTACGGAGTCAACTGCAAGTGCAAAGAAGTGCGAAATCCCACAGAGGATTCCTGATGATGATTTTCCTCAGTGAAATTTCGCTTTTTACGTCTGAGTTCCAAGATTCGTCCTTCCAACGGTCGTCTCTCGTACATGGCCGATCACACCAGGATTACATTCAATTTTTAATGATTAGTTACCCTGCACTAGTTACACGCTAGTTACATCGGCACAGGGGGGGATTTGGCAGTGAAGGAGTAGTCTCGTTCCTACGTGTGAGTTCTTGTTTTATTTAGTAAGCAATTAAGCTATATAGTAGAAGTTCCCTGAGAACATATGCAAGCGTGCTAACACAGGGTTCTTCTTCGGCGGGTTAGTATAAACAGATGTTGATAATTAATTATTTCTTGTGACTTGAAGCTCCAGAAGTTACGCATATTCATCCTGAAATACCCTATATCCAAGCACCATGGGGTTATTTCCGATCAAAATTTGAATTCCGTTTATGAGATACGGTCAGTTAAGATTAACAATGGAGAAAATAATTTTATGAGAAGCTACGGCATAAAATAGCTACTCATACAATGAAAAGCATCACCAATTAGAGCTCTGAGAATTCTAAATACCTTGATGACTCAAAAGAGAATCACCCAGAATTTAGGAAATCCGCTGGAGGTACATCATTACTTAGAGGGTGGAGGTCCACGAAAACGTTTTAGGGACAGAAAATTGCTGACTGAGATGATAAAAAATTAAGAGACTAATTGGAGGAGGACGTGAAAAGGAAAAAGATTAAATTGGGGGAATGACGAAGAAAGGGCAAATATTCTAATTGCCCGGATTTACGCTTTGAAATTTTAAACGGGAAAACGATGGAGACAACCGAAAAAAAAATCGGTCGAGAACTAAAGAGAAAATAGCACAGTAATTAATTAGTATAGGAGGAAGAGTTGGCGTTCAAGGGTTTGGTAGAGGGAGGGGAAGTGATAAGAGGCAGGGGTTTTAGGGGAAAGCGGGGGAAGGGGGTAAAGCCGGAGGATGCGCGGAAAAACAAGGACGGAACGGGGCCTGCAACTGCGGCGCGATGACGGACATGGTCGACTTTTAATCAGAAGACGTGAAAATACCACTCCAAGGTGGGTAGTCCACGTAACTCATCAACGCGCAGCGGCACATGAACATTTTGATTAAGCGTGGCGGGATATGAGAAGACGCCTGGGCTTAAGTCATTTCCCAAATATCTCTTGGTTTACCAAACAGAAGCTACTAATCCCATACAAACTTAAAGGTACCAAAAGTGCACGACGAACTGCTTTTCCCGCAGTTTGTAATCATGGAATTACGTGAGCGACGTGTTTAGACCATATTTAGCATCAGCTCTTGCTCCATTTTCAGCAGTATCTTTGGAAATTTTTTTACCCAAGATTAAAGCCAACAGCTGAGAAAAAACACCGTTATTTGTCCATCCAGCAGAAAATAAATACCACAAATCGATAAAACTAACGCAGACTACGTCAATAAATTAAAAGATTGTCAATACTAGGAAAAAAAATTCCCCCCTTCAATACCAGCTGCTTCTTCTACGGCGAAGAAAAATTAATTGAGGGGAAACGTCGACTTGTAAATATTTACACGGAAAATAAACACATAAAGGAGTATTTTACAAGAAATTAATGGCTATTCATTCTTACCGAGGGAGTAATACAATCAAATGCAATTCATTAACCGTTGAGTAAAAGAATCCTGAGTAATATTAACCTCAACAAATGAATGACATCGGAAGCACTATAGCGATGGAAGCTAAGTAGAAATCGGCATACTGAATTTTCAATAAAAGGTAAAAGCATACATTATGCAATAAAAAGAAAATTTCAGACAAACAAAGTTTGCAGAATTACAGAAAATTCCACCCACTCCGCTCAACGCTCAACGCTCAACGTTCCGCTCAACGCTCAATAAGATACGAAGAAATATAAGATGAGTGCCAAAGAGAAAAATATTAACTTTGAGTTAACAAATAAAAAAAAATCTCACATTTTTTTACTGCTTCACTTAAGAACGAAATACATTTCAAACGATAAGATTATGCCCTGATTTACAGGTAAAAAGAAGCATGAGTACATTGAGTCTTTCGCACGATAGACGAAGTGTCGACTAAAAGTAGGCGGGATCCATCAAACTTTTGAACTCCTCATGCCATTTAATGATCTATAAAATTATATTAACGATGTAATATGGAGCCAATTATTAATAACGGACGAGACAAAGCGTTTCCGGGCCTCTTCTATGGGGTAAAGGCCGACACAATTTAGGAACTTGTTCACACAGGCACATAAAACATCCTGTATACTTGATACTCCTATGAAAGAGCTGAAACATTATCACTGCCGCCTTATTACGGCAGAACTGTTTGACGCGCCCGAGTTTGGGCAAGGCTGTTAACAGAGCGAGGAAGCGAGAGAGGGATACTCTCCAGCATCCCAAAATAGAAGCTTTTACAGCATCCCCCCTCGCTTGGTAAAGTTTACCGTCACTTTCTCCCGCTCGGCATGAACATATCCGCAGAGCGAACACCCACGCGCTTTTGACAGGAATGAGAGGGTGAATCGTTACGTTTTGAGGTAATGACGGGGGCTTAATGTCGTCTTCAAACGGCCATCATAGTGCTTTTGAGGTTTTTTTTGACGCAAGCTAATTACTAAAAGAGATGGAGAGACGGGAAATGAAGGGAGGACGATTGAGAACGGGACGGCGATGTTAGCAGAGGATGTACGATACGCCAGAAACTTTGTCGTGAAATGAGGTCTTCCACACCATCAACCCTTTTCTGTATTCGTACCATTCGGGGCAAAATTAGGACAGCAATTATTTTCTGCTCCGCATAACCAGTTCCAGAGTAGAATTCGCGATGTGTCGTTCTCAATCACAGCTAAGGCCCGTACCCACGGCGACATTCCTGGCACCAGAGCTGGCACGGGTATTGACGGTAAACGGTAAGTATCTTCGAGTGAGCAACCAAATCGCATGCCATATCCTCCCATGCAATAGAATCTCTTGAGATTGCCTAGCTCTGGTGAGGATTAGAACACGTCGAATTTTTCTAGCAAACTGGCAGCAAAATAGTGCGCATTTCTGCCATCACTTATTCGTAATTAGAGAAATAAAATTTGCATGAATAGGAAGATTTTAATATGGAAGTGCTGAATATAGAACCGACTAATCAGGCAGTATTAAAATCAATATTTTAAAAAATGTGTGCTTATTTATTTTCTCGGTATTTCTCCACAGATATATGATCAACGAGAATGCATCCCGTTAAAAAGCATTATAAATACAATTACTATGATGAATTAACTGTAGTCAAATGAAAAATGTATTGTTCCTGTACTATGGCTAATTGTTGCCAATACTATTTGAACATCCATCTGTTATACTAAGCAGTCACCCACGTTAAATTGTTTCAACGACTCGGAGACTGCCTGTGGCTTCGTGTGTACATAGCGGTGAAATGTTGCTAACCATCCGTTGCCACCATCCCATCGGACATGGTCGGGCGAAGAATTGAACGCCAATCCTTGCACAATAAATGTTATCGTGTGTACAGGGATTTGTGGAAAGAGAATCCACTTGCTTAAGTTTTCACGCCGCAGACGAAAGAGCGATCACCGATGAAATATTTGGCGGACTACGCATAATCGGCTGTCGACCTGCTGAAAGGCATCTACATCCACATTCACATACTACCAACCTTGACATCTGCAAACGGTTGTGGCTGGGGGTGTTACGACACCAGTCACGATTGGGAAAGGAATAATAAAAAGGTGCTGGCCAAGGAAAGGACCAACGATGCGTGTTATATTAAAACTTTAATAGTTTCTCGACCTGATCTGTCGCGACCGAGAATGGTGGGTGAGAGGAAACATTTCTTATACCTACCGATTTTGTTTGTGAATAAAAAAATAAAATTGTATGAAGAGGAAGAATTTAATAAAGAAGTGTTTAATACCGATCCAACTAATCAGTGAGTATTAATATAAAATATTTTTATTAAATCACCTTGACTTCAGAATTAACGCGAAAAAACACATGCGAATAATATGCGTCGTTACATTAAAGAAATGAGGATTTATCAAGCGATAAGTAGGAATGTTCTCTGATGAAAAATAGAATGAGAGACTACATTGTTCTGGTAAGGACACATCTCGAATATACAGTGAGCATTTGGGACCCTGATCCGAAAGATTTAATTCTCGAAGTAAATAAAATACAAAGGAAAACCGCACGCATCGTTAGAAACTGCCACGAGGGAACAGTATATGTTAAACAGTTGATGGAAAAACTAGATTGGGAGCCGATAGAGACTCGGAGGCAACATGCTAGGCTTACTTTAGTTGAATAATTCAGATCAGACGAGGGTACAAAAATACCTTTTTTCCACGCACCATTAGTGATCATAACAAAAATAGCGTGAAACTCACATAACCACGTCGTTCACATACAATTCACCTCTACCCTCTCTACCATACTTTCACCTATTCTCACCTTTTCATGGCTGGCGTCTTAAGACCCCCTGCCACACTCTTTAGCGGCGAATCGCAGGGAAGTACGTAGATGTAGATTAGTGATTCTCAACCGGTGTGCTGCGACACACTGGTGTGCCGCAACGCTCATAAAAAATCATATAAGATCAAACAATAATAACTAACTAGATGGATTGGACACACCCTGAGGCACAATGGGTTTGTTAATTATGTAATTGAAGGCAAAATAGACGGAAAAGTCCCATGAGGAAGGCCAAGGGATAAATACATTGACCAAATAAGGAAGATAGTACATAAGGAGAACTAACACAGAGTAAGAGAACTAGCATTACATAGGAATAGGATGGAGGACTGAAATCAACCAATATAAGGATTGAAAGACCAATGCCGAGGCCATGCGACGAAGAAGACTGGCGGAGGCGGGGAGTGGAAAACGCGGTCGGGGCCCGCAATGCAGCGCAGCGGAGCCCACCGCTACGCAGACGTTTCTCTGGCATAATGAAAATATTCCCGACAAAATGACCTCTTGATCTCGTTCCCGAATGATAGAGGGATATCACTAAGCCGATTAAAAATTACGAAGACGCACATCGGCGGGTAGAAGACCCCTGGATCCCATCTCTCAGGCCACTCAGTTGAGAGATGTAGGTTGAAACAAGGTTCTTTTATCTTTTATTTTTCCAATTATAAAAAAGCGTCGCATGGCGATATTGAAAGGCGCGTGGAATGACTTTTCGACGACATTCAAGAATGATGGTCCCGGAAAGGATTTTTCATTCTTTTATTTTAGGCCCGTACCCTGTCATAAGACGTGAAACCCGCATTTGATTAAGTTTGTATGGGGTAGGGAGGAAAAATGGCATTTGAAACTTAAAACCTCCTCGTCATCCGACAAGGAAGTGGGTAAATACATCGTGAGCCACGCTCCCGTTCTTGATAACAGGAAGATGTTCGTGAAACGAGGACAAATGACAACAAAGGAGGAAATTCTCGTTAGGTTGGATTTAGGCTATTGGTACGCCATGCAAGTGATCTTACGCCGATGCCGCGGTTTAGCACTCTCGCTACCTAGCCCGAATCCCATTATTTCCTTAGTGTTGAGCACTTTTGGCGTATTTCTTGATCTAAAAAATAAGGTAGTCAATCATATCAACAAAAACCATATCTAAATGCTCCCAAAAAAATAAATTATTCATTTACAATTGCTAAATAAGTTAAGAAAAAAATTAATGGAAAATGAAACATTAAAGTAGATGCTTCTACTAAATATTGCTGCAAAATTTCGTAAACATCATTTTTTAAATGCGTCAATTGACGTCATCCGCATTCTTCGGGTGTGTCATTCACAGCGAGTGTGTTAAGGTGACAGGAGGGGCAGTAGTGGGTAACTGAGTTCACATTGTTGAGTCGAAAAAGTTTCCTTGGACCAATTTTCATTTAAAAACACCTATTTATGTGGTGGAAGTCACCATACATACAATAGTGTAAAATAATACAAGAACTATATTTTGTTTTAATTAAAACATTTTATGGCTCGAGTCTCCTGCGCTGTATCCTAAATGTAGGAGCAAATTACATTTAAATATTTTTCGCATCATTGACCCGGCGAGACATTTTTATATTTCTTAGCAACCATTAAAATAATATGAAATATACTATTTCGCTTTTAGAAGAAAACCTGCACACATGTAATCGAAGTAATACGAAATATATCTCATGTGTCATAAGGCTACGTGTTAAAATAGCGTCGAATTGCCAAAATACCTGATCACTAAAGTGAAATTAATTCACTTTTTCCGATAGATATCACTAATAAAAACACCTGTGCAAAGTTTCACGAAAATTATGCATAGAAAAAAATCACTTCAGCCAACATAACGGGATCGCTGACTCTGAGGATTGTAAAGAGTTTTAAAAATTGTTTGGAAAAGAGAAACAAGAAAGCTTGTTTCTCTTTTCCAAACACCCCCGTCAGTGTTTCCTTTTAGGGGACAAGGGATGATAGGAAACAGGGAAAGAGGATTTGATCACCTTGTTTGATGTTTTCTTCACAGCTCGCCCGGTCTGTTATTTGATTAACGAGCTCCTTACGGGCGACCGAAGACCCCCTATTATGCCCAAGAAACATCCTTTCACACCCCTTTTCTACTAGGAGGGCTACTTCGTCTCAACCTCCTTTGTCATTCCACTTCAAAAACCGCTCGTTCAAGAGTGTCAATGATACACAGGCCAGCGAAAAATGGCAAACACGAGGTATTCCATAGAATCTCCCTAAAATAGTTTCTCCCCATCAAAACACCACAACTTTGGAAGCTCTGCAAGCCAAGGAATTTGGGTAAATTTGCAGATTAAACGGAAAAACAACAGTTTATTTTAATGAGCGGATTACATATCTCACCAGATTACTAGTCAAAGGTAATCTTCAAACAAATTTTGGAGTATAATTCAAACCAGAACAAGCCACAAGAAATACTCATCACCGGTAGTCATCAATCCGAAGATTTCTTTCTTGAAGCTCTCCACTCCACAACTCCTCTCAGCCAACCTTCTTCATCCCTACATAACTATTCAGTTTGGCGTCCTTCATGATTTCCTGATGTATTCCGTTCTAAGTCTTACTCTGTAATTATTCCAATTAATTTCTTCTTCCAATTCTGTTTTCAGTATGCTACGGTGTCGAAAAATGTGACCAATTAGTTTGTTTCTCCTTCTTCGCAGAGTTTTCATTACATAACAATAAATATTAAAAAAATGAAAAAAGAACAGAAATGACTCCCGACAGAAATTCTGCGTGATTATTGGGAGAATGATTCTCTAACTCGAGTTTCTCTGAGACTGATCTGGAGAAGTAAAAGATAGTAAAAATGCGCGGTAAACAATAAAAAACTTTTCAAAATTTCAATGACTTCTATTAAGACGACCGATTTCATCCAACAGAAGACATCCTCAGGCGTGCGTCCGTCGTCTTAATAAGAGTAGGTACGTGAAATTTTACAATTTTTTTCTCTCTAATAACATTAAGATTCACGAGATGAGAAAACACTGTGGAATCACCATTAACGTATTTCATTTTCACGATGATATTACTCAAATTAAGCCGAACTCTATCGCATTAAAAATTCATGAGTTTTACGATGCATGAAGGTCAAAAATCAAATTGTTTTACCCTCCTACCCTCTTATACATGCTGATTTCATGTAAAAATTGTTACATTAAATAAGTAACTTTGTTTTTTTTAACAAAGGTAAATTTCATTGACTAATTCATAATTTTACTAATGATTATTTATGACCCACTACAAATTTCAATTGCTACCAAAACTTTACTCAACCGAATTAAGCCAACACATTTTCCCACGGGAATTATTTGCATGCTGAACAGGAACCATTAATGAAAAACCACTTTTGATACAAATTTAAGTGGAGAAATAAAAAATAGCTTCCTGGATAACCAAGAGTTGCGTTCAGGAATATAAATGATCGCAGAGGAGAACGAGAGCGTTCATAACACTGAGTACGTTGCGATCATATGACCTCCCTTGCATACATCTCTGAGATTAAATACCTCATGACGCAGCTCGAAAGTCGAATTATCAGGCACAAATGAAATCGGCGTCATGCACCAAAAATAAAAAACATGCGTGGAGCGGTTTGTTTTTTAAAAACCTCCACCGAGGTTGGATGTGGGATACAATTTCCCACATCCAGGATCTCACTCCTACCGGGGTAATCTCGGTATTCATGTCGAAAGACGAATTCTCTCTCAAATAAAACATTTCATTTTCACGCTGTCGATAGAAATACGCGATTGTATTGCTGCGCTGATAATGGAACTAATTATTGTCTGTACTCCTGCAGTGGCCATTATATATATATATATATATACATGCATAAATAAAACAGTGATACACTAAACAAACACAGAAACACGCAAAAAGGACACTCACAAAAGAAAACTTGTACGTTTCGGCGTCAGGACGCCATCGTCAGCGGTAGAGGAATGATGAGTCCGCTCTGTTCCCTTGGGAAGGAAAGGGCAGAGAGGAAGGAAAGGGGGGGTAAGTGCGAATGGATAGTGGTGGGGAGAGAGAGGTGGCTATTGGGCTTTTAATTCAATGGGCTAGGTTTAGCCCGGGCTTTTCGAATTCTCTTGTCACCCAAATATGGGCGTATTCACGACTTTTCACGTCAACATTACCGGCGGATTCAGGAAGGGCTTCTATGATCTCTAGGGAGAAACAATCGTCAAAATTTTGAGAGTGGGAGGCGGTATGTTTGGGAATGGGATCAAGAAAAGGTGGAATTTTGGTGGCATGGCGGTGATTGTTCACACGGATATTGAGAGGGGTGGTACATTTTCCCACATAGAAGGCAGGGCAGAAATTGCAGGAAAGGCGGTAGATGATGTTGCTGGTGGTACAATTGGCCGTAGAGGAAGATCTTTTGAGGGAGGGGGTGGCGGAGGGGCGGAGGAGAGAGCAGCATTTGCACCTCGGGCGTCTGCATGCGGACATCATCTACCGCCTTTCCTGCAATTTCTGCCCTGCCTTCTATGTGGGAAAATGTACCACCCCTCTCAATATCCGTGTGAACAATCACCGCCATGCCACCAAAACTCCACCTTTTCTTGATCCCATTCCCAAACATACCGCCTCCCACTCTCAAAATTTTGACGATTGTTTCTCCCTAGAGATCATAGAAGCCCTTCCTGAATCCGCCGGTAATGTTGACGTGAAAAGTCGTGAATACGCCCATATTTGGGTGACAAGAGAATTCGAAAAGCCCGGGCTAAACCTAGCCCATTGAATTAAAAGCCCAATAGCCACCTTTCTCTCCCCACCACTATCCATTCGCACTTACCCCCCCTTTCCTTCCTCTCTGCCCTTTCCTTCCCAAGGGAACAGAGCGGACTCATCATTCCTCTACCGCTGACGATGGCGTCCTGACGCCGAAACGTACAAGTTTTCTTTTGTGAGTGTCCTTTTTGCGTGTTTCTGTGTTTGTTTAGTGTATCACTGTTTTATTTATGCATGTGCATCGTCGCCGAGAGCGATTTTCTACCAAGACATTATATATATATATATATATATATATAACCATTCATTCATTCACTCAAACCGCTCACAGGCGTAAATAATAAATATTTCGTTCAAACAGGTGGTGAAAGAAAGAGTATAGGAAACACATAAAATGTGATGACACAATGGTGATGTGAAGATGGAATGATGGCCGATTCCAAATGAAAAAAATTCGTCTAGACCGGGAATTAAACCACGGACCTTCCGATTTCGCGCCGGATGCTCTGACCACTAAGCTATCTAGACTACTAAGGAAACACTGGAATCGGCGGGGGGTTTATAAGAATCAAACACCCCCAAGATTACGGACTAATCTTGGGGGTGTTTGATTCATATAAACCCCCCGCCGATTCCAGTGTTTCCTTAGTAGTCTAGATAGCTTAGTGGTCAGAGCATCCGGCGCGAAATCTTGAAAATACGGACTAATCTTGGGGGTGTTTGATTCATATAAACCCTCCGCCGATTCCAGTGTTTCCTTAGTAGTCTAGATAGCTTAGTGGTCAGAGCATCCGGCGCGAAATCTTGAAAATACGGACTAATCTTGGGGGTGTTTGATTCATATAAACCCCCCGCCGATTCCAGTGTTTCCTTAGTAGTCTAGATAGCTTAGTGGTCAGAGCATCCGGCGCGAAATCTTGAAAATACGGACTAATCTTGGGGGTGTTTGATTCATATAAACCCCCCGCCGATTCCAGTGTTTCCTTAGTAGTCTAGATAGCTTAGTGGTCAGAGCATCCGGCGCGAAATCGGAAGGTCCGTGGTTCATTTCCCGGTCTAGACGATTTTTTTTCATTTGGAATCGGCCATCATTCCATCTTCACATCACCATTGTGTCATCACATTTTATATATATATATATATATAAACACACACTTTTTTTGTTTTTGACCCAACCTGTACTGATGGACACGCTCACGAACGAATTCTACGAAATTATTCGAACCGAAGAAACAATTGTCGCGCTCCTAAAAAAAAAGAAATTGATAAAAGATTATCTCGAACTTTCACTATGTAATGTATATGTGGGAGAAAACACAATACTTAATTTTCTACAATAAGAGATTGAGGAAATGAATGCATTGCAGCAGAGTATGTGGAACTTGTTGGCCAAAAGGGCAAGAGCTACTAGCTAAGAGTTATCTAATCGATCATTTTTTGTAAATGAGTAGTGAGATTATAAAACTTTTCTATTTGGCTAAAATATGCATGGTAAAAAATATCGTCTTAATTATGGTATTAATTCAGTTAAAATATTCTTCTCCTTTTATCAAATTGTTATATGCTATGGTAGACCGCAAATAATCAGTAGACTGCACAAGACATGAATTTCGGAATCTCTCCGCATCGTTGGCTAAGCGTCAGTCTTATCTCCTGAAAAAAACAATAGTGCGATCGCTTTGGTCAGCTTAGCGATGAACAGGGAACAGCAAAGAGTAAAGGCCAAACATGAGAACATAACTTACGAATAAAAGGTACCTACTTAAGTTTGATTAAAGATCCGTTCACATTGAAAGTAAGAACATTACGTAGGGATATAACATAAAGTTAGAAAATCACAATCTTCCACAATGCCGTATTTCAACTATGTTTAAGCGAAAGGAAAACGACTTTAATTGCTTAACTTAACCAATGAAGACTTTCCTGCTCCTTTATGTGCATTATATTGAAATGAGGAATGAAATAGTGAAAGTCACAGCCAACTTCTTTCCCTCACCAAATATATAAGTTTCAAATGTTTTCGTTCAGCAAGACTTTAAGTTATGATCTCATGTTCGTTTTAAACTGGCCGTAAATAACATTGTGTAATTAATTTACTTGGCTAGGTATGATTCTGTATTAAATGTAAACTTGTCTTAATTTGTGTTCTCAAGTTACATTCTTGCGATCAAAGAGATCCTGTCTTTACCTAGCAAGAACTTGAGTTATGATCTCGTTTTCGCTGAGAACTAGCCTTAAGTTGCTGTCCTCAAGTTACGTTCTTGCGTCCAGAGAGAAACGGATCTAACATACATCCCTCCGCATCATCGGCAACGCATCAGTTGCGGCTCTGGGGAGCAAAAAAAAACAGTAAAACGATCGCTTTGTAGATCCTCGCGGGGCAAAACAAAGAACAAGGCCCCACGAAGCGCTCGCGGCCACGCGCTTTATCACGAGCCTTCACTCGTCACTCCGTCCGCGGCTTATTAATTCAAGCGGCGAAGGAGGAAGCCGCTTTATGAATTCATGGCGCGAGGCCACAGCGCAGGGGAGGGGAAAATGGGACTCTCATCAGGGCCGATGGTGGGGCGTGGGGATGGGGAAAGGGTTACCAGGACACGCGCTCGTACTATTCGGAACGGAGTGGGAGTGAGGAAAGAAAGAAGAAAAAAAAAACAACTATGGAAATAAAATTTGAAAAGGATCACGCGAGACGCATCCTCAGCTGTATACGTGCCAACGACGGAGGATATGAGAGGGCGTATAAAAGGAATGGGGATCAGCTTAACGGCGTGAAATGGTTCCATCTGATAGGAAAGGAACGCTACAAAATAAAAAGTCATTCCACAGTTGAAATTACTGCAAGACATTAGTATTCAAGAACACCTAGTAAAAGAATGGTTCTCATCTCGACATCACGGTTTGCAAATAACATATGATTAAACAAGAGATTATAGAGCGCGTTGACGCACAATCACCAACCCTGTACTTTATTGTGAAAAGTGATCCACTTAACATGGCTCTCGCTCACAATTAGCCATTTATATTACGGACAATGCAGTATTTTTTTAAATTATATACATTTACTATTTTTTTATTAACTGCACAACTGATTCATTCACCATGGCCGATTGCTCATTTTAATGGCATCAGTATTACCCTGAGCTATGGTTACAAATAGTTCCCTTTATTAAATCCTTTAGTCTATGGCAAAGGAAACCCACTGGAACTGTAGCGGTTATTCATGGCTGCAAGGAAGTTATTTAATCGGAAATAATGCGGCGACATGGAGGCAATCTCAAGTACTGATACATAAGCCTAAGCTATACAATTAGGTCATTACTTGGTTACGTTTACGTTACGATTATTTTGTTCACTCTGACTTAAGTTCCCCTCCCAATATTCTCCACCCGTAGATCTGGGACCATTTTACTGGGGGACCATTTTACCTCCGGGATATTTTACCGGGAGGAATACCATCATGTCATATATTGATGAATACAAGACTGCATCTTCTAGGAAGACTGATTTGGTGGTTTCCCGATGCCTTCCAAAACGCAGTACTCCGGCCGACTCCGCAAATTTTACTCTCACATCAATCTGTGGCTGTTGATACCTATAGCTGTTGTTGATCTGCACCATCAGTGCCTCTGCTGAGACAGCTGCCTCTCAGCAATGGAGCCGGGTATTTATTGGAGTGGGTAGCATGTAGGGCTCAGAAAATTCTCGTTGTCTTGTTCCAGATGTATTTAAGATGCATTGATATACCATTCTTAAATCTGGAACATATTTTCCTAAACTTGTCCGCAAACCTACAACCCTCAAATTGAGCGTCGAACATGCTACCCCTGAGCCAATCCTGCCCCCTTAGTTATTTATACTAACATGCAAAAATGTAGTGGTGTCTGTCGTTCGTTACTCTTCACCTCGAAAACTCCGGAACCGATTAACCTGATATTTTGCACGATTCTAGCGCACATACTAAGGAGTGATATATGCTATGTAAAAAAGGCCTCAGGGCCACACAGCCCCCATGGCCCAAAAACGGGCCCCTATTTTTTAATCTCAGAATAAAAGCATTGAAATCAGTGCAGAGTTTTTTCTTGGCTTTTGTAATTATTCGTGCTCAAGATTTCTATAGGGTTAACATTTTCACTATCGGATTTCATAACAAATGAAATATTCAATTCTTGCAATCGATTTTGTTATGCACTTTGAATTTACTTCAAAATTAATTTCAATTCTAAGTTTATCAATTTTTCACCGATTTCAACAATGGCATATTTCCTAGGCAATATGAGCAATAGCTATGAAAGGGAAATTTCGTCGGGGCCTTTCATGGCATACATTAGATTAAATGATCAATATTAGCAATTCAGTACGATTTCAGGAGGAGTATTTTGTATCCCAACTTTTCCATATGTGCTTAACGGCTTTTACATAGTATCTGCATTTAGCAAGTCATATTGATTCATTGGAATGCGTAGTATATCGGTTACTACGTAGAATTTTGCACACTGCTAGACAGCTGCGTATTACGCCTATTAAGCCATAATAGAATTCTAAAGCTCAAGTGCTTGAGCTTGGGCTTTAATGTTGGGGTTCCAGTGGGCTTCTAAGTTCCCAAATCATTACTTTCTAATTAGCCTTAGAGTAAATGAGGTAACGAGCCGTTAATCTTGAAATTTAGACCGTAGGTACATTAAAGTGATGTACATACATGATAGTTATTTCAAATAAAAATTTGAATATGGTCTCCAATGGCACTGGAAAAAAAATATCGCTAAAACTCACAAAAGGGAAAATATTCTCGAAGTGTATGGTGATCTTACCCACGCCCCCCTCGCGAAACTTGAATACTTTTATAGTTTTACTGCTTTAAAAATAAACAACTTCAGTAAAATAGTTTAATAATATGCATCATTAAGCTACGAAACGGGAAATTTCCACTTAGTAAAAAAACTAAGAGAAATGAGACATCAGAGTGTCTTCTGTATAAATAGAACTACCATATTGTTTCTTAATTTTATGTTTCGCGTTTATAATCAACGGGCAGTTCTGCTATTGATAAATAAAGACATGATTTCCACAGTTTATTATAATATCTACATACAGTTTCAACGGCTATGTAGTCTTCAGGTACACATTTATCATTACGCCATCACATCACACCCTTTTTCCAGTACACGTAATAGATGTGTTTCTGAAGATAGTCTAACAGCCGAAGTCAGTAGTAGCTCTAATAATAAACTGCGACAGTCATAAAGTTGGCTTTAATAGTTCATAATACATCACCTGTTGGTTAACTTTTTTGTGATTGATTCCAACCTGAGGATATGCTACCGCACAACGGAAAGTAATATGCCGTTATAAGTACACAAAATTTGTGAAACGACGACCTTTTATCAAAAGCGACTTTCGGTGTGAAAACAAATTTTATAAGGATTAAGAGAAACAGAAAGTTGCCCTAAGCACAAGAAAGATTAAACACGAAGAAAATAGGGGGTGTATCACTTGAAAATGTGCCATTAATTATGAAATTGAGGAAATGTTGCGCCGCTAAATGTCATTATCGGTTTAAAAAAACTAAAAAGCAAAAATCTCTCAAACATTCCCAAATGGCGAAATGACATTACAACACCATTTATTCTGAAATTGCTTTTCAAACCTAATGGATTTTCAAATAAAAAAAATTAAAATGAAAACGGGAAAAAGCGAAAAATAAATATACAGTCCGAGGTAACGTGGACTACAGCCATCTCAGATAATACGAAAGGTTCACGTACGAGAATAAATTGAGAGAAATATGAGATACTTGGATTATTTGCGGTTATTTCTGTGAATCGCTATTTTAAAATAGGTAATCGAACCGACTTCCAGATTCATACGTTCGCTTGCACGAGCTAAACTGGCTCGTTACAACCGCAAAATGGATATCAGTGAGCATCTACCTCGGATAATACGGAAACTCGGTAAATCGGGACTCGGATAATCGAGACTCTTCTATACTTCCTTTCAACAATATGAACGTTTCATCCCATTTAGTGAATCATACGGTGTTATGGAAAATCACTATGGAGGAGGAGGGCTTGCTGAGCAGCGTGGGATGAAGGCTCACTGATGCCATAGAGAGGGAAATGAGCGGGATAAAAGGAGATAATGGATGACTTTCGATCCCCAACGAAAAGGGTACGTCGTGGGCGGGAGGGGGGTGGGTGGAGGGGGAAGCAAGGCTTTCGGCCGGAGAACAGCAACAGGGGGAAACCCGTACCGCAAAATTGCCACCCAGCCAATAGCTAGTCCAAGCTCATACCGTCCTCGTTCGAAAGCCTCCAAAAAGCCACCACCTCTCTTCCTATCTCCGCACTTAAAATCTCTTCTGTCCCTTCTATCAAGGCCTTGCTTTTTACTTCTTTCTGTCTCACCACACTTCTCTACCCGCTGCCCTGTGGCCCTGCGCTTAAACCTCATGATGTGATTTCCCCCACGGTTACCCGTACGTCCTAATACCTTTCTTCGTCCGTTCTCTTCATTTGCAAAAATATAACCTCTCCTATATAAAACCTAACCATGCAAGTATAGAGGTAGAAAAACATGGTGATCAAAACATGGAGGAGTAGACAGCGCTCGATCTAATCCTTATTTAAGAGTACCAATTTCGTATGCGTCTCTTTTCACTCGCAGTGATCTCGTAGGGGATCGGGTCGGTGTGATGATTTACGTATAGAGGTGGCGAAATCTGGTGGCAGTAGCTTACACGTGTGCGTGACGTCAATGAGGGGAAGGCGAGTGCGGAAGGGGTCGGCTAAGGAGCGGAAGGGATACGATAATACATGGTAGGCATCGCTACTAGCATGACTAAATTTTACTTGAGAGGGTGGAAACGTGTTAGCAACGCGAGTCACACTAATGTTTACAATCCAAACGAAGCTGCAGCAGAAGTACGCACATGTTGCTCGCAACCCATCAGAGAAGCCCATAAAAACAATTAATTAAAGAGCCATAGAGAGCTAGAAAGTTGATGTGAATAACAGACTGAGCATTTTGAAGTAGGTCACGAAGGTTTGCGAACTCGGGAACCCTGATAGTAAAATGCTAATACTACCTTACTCCCCCGTGCCGAGCCAGTTCGTAGGCAATGAGCTTTTACACTGAATAGGAGTCTCTGCCCAACTGCCACAATGTTTCGCTACTACTGCAGATGAGTGAGCGTTAGAGACACTTTGGTTCATTGGTTGGTTGGTCATACTAGGAGGAGACAGTTTTCCTCAAGCAAACACTGAAACTTAATCACATGATCATTGTGCTGCATTCGTCTCTATCCATTATTATATACCAAATTTAATTACTTCCTAACCAGGCCTTTTCTTAACTCATTTTGTACTCTTCTTCATCAGTTCGATTTCCCATTTAAGTCCAGCCTTAGGAGTACTTTCTTCCCTCATCATTTAAACATTCCCAAATTATCGTAAACTTCTCTCTTCTCTCTAGTTTCCATTGTATACTTCTTTACTTCCATGATTTCTCTTATCATTGTGTTCATGGTTATTTCTCTGTAATGTATAAAAGAAAAACTAATTATGTATCAATTTTCTATGATGTTAAATAAACCGAGGCACTGATGGATAACACAATTAAATTACAATTTTAACTAATCAATTGCTATTTATGAAGCTAATGAAATTTTGAGTTCTAAGTTTACATTAGTCATACAATTATTCTCACGATAGCTGAAATAATATGACTATTATCAGCAGAAACATTGAAAGATCAGCTTCTATATGCCATAAAATGATCCATTAAAAAGGTAAAATAATGCAACTAGAACTGGCGCGGAAATAGTTAGAATGTATGGCCAAAAGAAACCGTACTTGTTCACCTATCATGATGAGAAGTAAGACGTGAGGTAGCTTTATATCCAAATAAAGCACACCACCGAGTTATTTCTCTTTGCGGAGGCCCGCGCTCTCAATGCAGGGAGGAAATCATACGATTATCCCGAGACCTCCACTAGACCAACTACCAATATTCCCCAATTCTCTACCCGCAACTCGAGGCTCGGAGTGGCGTGGCTCTTCCGTTTCGTATTTCTTCAGCAAAGAGCATTCTCAACCCTCCCTCAACACCAACGAAGCGAAGACCAACACACTTGAAGCGGGAAATGAAATGCTCCACCGATTATGGAAACGAAAACAAGAGCACTCTCGTACAGGCCGAGTGAGAAAGTATGGCGAACCTGAGAAAACAAAAGCAATGATAAAACATTAGAGAAAGAAAGGAAATTGGTGATCGCCGACGTCGTGGATGAAGACGAATATAAAAATCGAATGTATAATGCGGCCGCGAATCGACGTGGAGACATTTTTTATTGACTTTATCGGTTGGTTTATCGATGGGTTCGAGCCGGAGAAAATATATTTTATGGAGTGCTCTCCTCTGCTGTCAAGCGCAGGAAATTCCTCCTTCATTTATTTTTTTCCTTGTACTTCCTTCTTCTGTAAGCATCGCCGCCACCCCAAGGGGATCCTCCTCAACATCTCGACTTGAAATCTTCTCGGATGGTAAAAACACGACTTTACTGCCTGACCATTATCTTCCATCCCTTGACTCGTGACGGTTCTTCTATAGCCATTGAGATCCGGCACGGCGGAAGTTGGGAGTAAATACCACACAGTCACGGCCGCACTACCACGAATTTATGTCGGCAGAGGGGAAAAAATGTTTTTCACCTACCACTACCGATTACAAAGGATATGCGGCCCCTTTAAGTGTACACAAATCACAGCTTTCATAGAAAACATTACTAAAATTTAGCATATTCTAGTTCTAAAAAATATTTACAGGCTAAAAAAAGAGCCGATGTAAATTTACAAAAATTAGAGATTTCAGCCTCGATGATCCCAGTCTATTTTCCATTTTATTCAGTTTCACGTTTAAGGAGCCAATCATATTTAATAGAAAGTATAGTCCTTAAAATGTTCATAACTTCTTTTTATCGCGGAATTTCGACGTAAGACAATTCAATCGTACCTGTGATCCATTTTTGGTCTGAAGAAGTGTAATTTCCGATCAGTGGTAAGCGTAATACAATTTTAAGACATCGCATTCAGCTGGATTCAAGCGAGTAAACTATATCATTACCGAAAGGATAAAACATCTAAAAATTAGTACGAAAATGTTTTTTAGACACGGGATGCAGTTCGCTTCACGTTGGAGAACGCAGAAAACTTATGTTTTACGGAAATAGGCTGCTTCGTTAAGTAAACTCAAACGAAAATATTAACCTATCTTTATGAAAGGATATAAAAAATTATCGTACTAGCAATAAGATAGAAGGTGCTGGAGAGTAAAGTTTTATTTTACAATGGAGGGGCAAGAAAGGCGACTTTATAGAGTTAATAAGTGGCCTACCTTCAAACCGCAAAGCGCACACCGTAATGCAGGACGCGAATGGTTCCTGTCTTATCTTGCAAGGTTACGTAGTGGAGGGAAAAAATGATCAAACTATAGAAGTGAATGGGATATGGGAGATTTACTGAAATTTTATGAAACTATTAACCAATAATCGGTTAACGCCCTAAGATGACCATTCCTATTCTGCCCACTGCGAGGGGCTGGGAGCTTCCATGTAGTTTAGCATCATTATTTCATCATTATTAATAGTTACCACCTCGAAACTGGTTTACTGCACCTCTCCACTTCACTCTTGACCCAGATAACCTCTTTCAACCTTCATAACTCATTTTAACACACTTCATAATTTCCTTCATATATTCCACAATAGGTTTTCTAGAAATATTTCTTCCCTTTTTTCTCCTTCCAGTATTGTAACAAGGGGTTAAAAAAATAAATAATTGAAAAACATAATTAAAAATGTAAAAGAGAAAATATTGCATTATACCGATATGGTTTTTCAGCAATTCAATGCTACTTTAACGCGTAGCCTTATGGCACATGATATATATTTCGTAATAATTCGCTTGCATATGTACAGATTTTCTTCTAAACGCGGAATGCTACATTTCATACTATTATATAGTTGCTATCAAATATCAAGGTGCCCGCCGAGTCAAAGATTCGAAAAAAACGCATTTAAATATAATTTGCGCCAAAAGTTCGAATACAGCGCCAAAACCCGTCATAAAGATGCTTTAATCACGACAAATATGTAAAATATGCTGCTTGTATCATTTCCATTACTCCAAGCATGGTGAGTTCTACTGTATAAGCAGATGTGCTCCAGTAAAATGTTGTCTTAGGATTTATTTCAACTTAATCAAAAAATATTAAAATGAGCAAAAAAGAGAGGACTGCAAAGACCTAAATTCGCTCGTAATAAAGACAAATGATTAAGGTGGCTGGAATGACCTTTCGGCGTTTTTATTACTAGCAGATTTAGGACAGTGAAGTCCTCTCTTACAATCCACACATACACCCATGCCCTGGGTAGGAGAAAACAACCCACTCGAACGCGCCGACACCGAACGCCGGCAGGACCTGAACCCGCGACCCTCAGATTAGAAAGAGAGAACTATAACCCGCCACCACCGAGGCTGACAAGATAAATAGCCGAATTGTTTCATTTGGTTCTCTGCACCAAAATAAGGTCCATTGCTATTTACATCGAAAGTCAAACGGTGGGTGTTTTTCGACGTGTAGTTATGTACATTGCTACCATGTTCCGAGATGTATGTAAAAAGCATTAACAAAACCCTGACGTTATTTCCACACGCAGTCGGTGAGCAACCGAAAGAGGAAATATTTCATAGAAGGAAACCAGAGAGCGGAGAACTTTTACAGAGCCTCTGCATCGCGGCTGGATTACGGATTTCGCTGCCGAAGTGGGCGTATAAAGAAAATAAATTATTTTCAAAACCTAGGTTGGGGGAGTTGTGCGCGGTCTGCATAACGCGGCGTATATTTGAATTCCCCCCCCCCTGGTGTTTATGTTCTGCGGACGTGGTCGAAATATCTCACCCGGGGGGTGGCAGATGACTCCCGCATCCACTCCCTCTAGCCCATGGTCGCCTACACCTCACGTAAAGGCATTATCCGAACCTTCCCCCCCCCCCTCAAACTCCCCACAGCCACAGCTTATCCCCATTAGCTGTGCTCCTTTTCTGAGATTATCGCGACTAAATTAATGAGCGCGTGGGAGATTCACTACTACTCGAGTGCTGTGTCGTATTCCTCGCTCCCCACTGAGGAGTGAGGTACCAGTTGTTCCCACTCGCTCGTCCGGAATGGTTGCTCCCCCGTTCGGACCAACAGTCGTTCCCTCAGATGCGGAGACCTCCACCGCACATTTTATTTGCCATTTTTCAGGAAACGTTGTTTCTTTCTGTTATGGTTCAACGCTGGATTACAATACACGCGTCCGTTTTAGAGGGAGATGGTGAGCGAGTTCACAACTCAAGCCAAAGAAGCGTACTTGCATTAGAAAATGTCTCATGAGTCACTTGGCGGAAATGTTTTGTATCCAACATGCTAATTGAGAGAATACTTGAATAACACGATGAGGATCTGACACAGTGGAATATCTCCAACTTTGCGTTTTCCACTGTTTCATTTTTCCCAAGACAAACGGTTTCGCCTGTTACGACATCATCAGGTAATGACGGCGAAACAGCCAAAATATGTAGTATCATTTGCCTGATGATAACGAAACAGTCGATACCGGCAGTCTTAGGAAAAATGAAACAGTGGAAAAAACAAATTTGACTTCATTTAATTAAAAGAAGGCAAGTTTGTTTCCACAATTATACATTTTTAATAACCGATCTTTGTTATGGCACTATGAATAATTTTCAAGGTGTTTTTTGGCTGAATTAGCAGGCCTATAATTACGAGTTTGAAAGGTAAGGGGGTGTTTAACAGCGTGGTTATGGAAGGAAACGAATGTTGGGGAAATGGGAAGAATTTTACTCTACTTGAGGTATGATGAGAGTTTTACAAATAAATACAAATTCCAACATTTTATCGCATCGTCTACCCTACGACCTTGATTGCAACAAAAGCACAAAACTTAGCCCGAAGCATTTTTCCACCCCGCCGTCTTTAGGCTACTAGACCAGCAAGTTAAATACATGGTTACCTTAGCCGACTATCAAGGCGAATTTTTCAAACATCCTAATTCATTTTGCCAAGCTGTTCAACATAATAAACACGGACGGGTAGCGTAGAAAAAGATTTGTAAGTTTTTTATCCCCCAATTAAGGGGGCCAAAGCATATTAAATATACTTCTATGTACATACATAGGCACCCATCACGCCCTTCCCTTTCGGGATAAGCACAATTAAATCACTTGTATATTACTGTCAAGTCTAGGAAATTGGCTCTCTTTTCATAATATCCTCCACAATGCATTGTATATGAAATTCTTGCATACCTATTTTGCTTCATTTACTCTCATATATTGCTTCATACACGTCATCCAGGTTTTAAGACTCCTAATATTCATTCTCTTAAGAGTATCTTCCACCATATTTGTCCATGTCTTTCACGATCTACCCGTTCCTTACTCACCATTATTTTCTCTATCAAATACCTGCTTCGTAATACACTCTCATCCATCCTGCTTTCGCCTCAAACGCTCCTCAGGTACCCTGAGCACACTGCATTTAGCCTACTCATATGCTTGCTTGTCCTGTCATACTAGGTGGTGCTGCCATAAAAAGAGGTCGGGAGGAGACAACTTTTGTAGACTACGACTTTTGGTTTCTTAGAAAAGGACTCATTCCTTGGTATGCTAAAAAAACTGGTAGATAAAGATATATGAAGGGTTTTTATCTGACCTTCTGATCTCTCTCGTTCAATATAAGATGCGCCTTTAGACGCCCATCATGGATGCTGGTTACTAAGTAGGAATAGACAAACAGCAGTAACTGTCCAGCAAAGCAAGAAAATTATATCGCATAAAAGTTTACGTCTAGACCATTCCATTCATGCCTGCGCGTATCTTGAGATATATATTTCCAATTCTTGCTATAAAAACCCTCTTTTCCACGATATGATTCCTCGATCCTTCAATATCGCTCGCATTTCCCACCACAATGCAATTGCGTTAGCTTTCGGCGCCGGCACGTAAATTTTGATGACCAAACTCGTCTCACCTCATTACTTTTTCCACCGCCTCGCCATTAATTCTTCCATGACCCAAGGTCATTGCGGTCGCTCGTGCAGTTTTTTTCGGCGCGTTGGCCATTGCCTCCCGGCACAACAACCTCACAGCCTCGTTGCCCTTCGCCTCTATTCAACGACGTCACGGATATGAATTTTTTAGCCATTTCCCCTGAGGGCCATTTCACTGTAACAGTTAATCCACTCGGCTCGCATATACGACTAGCCGGTACGCCTCATAATCAGGCCACGAAATGCGCCTAAGAAATACGGCCGCGGAGAAGCAGCGTATTTTTGATAAGTTTAAAACATTGATTTGGAAGTGTGCACGATACCATCGCTTCTGGAACTTTCTCGCCGCGGGAAGAAATTTGTTTCGTTTCCCGAGAGGCCAGAAGCCGGGGGAAAATTGATATAAGGATAGAAAATGAGTGAAAAAGGAATGAGAGAAAACGTTGAAAGCTCTCACGAGATATAATTTTACTATGTTGATTCACTCAAAGCTACCGTTCCGCGGTCCGTCGGACCGTAATACTGCATGAAAAAAGAGTTCAGAAAGATATTTTTGCCATCAACATCATGAATGATTCAGTCCTATGATTGGTTGACTGCAAACCTCCAATTATCTTTGCCCCAGGCTAATATAAATGTCTGGACATCTCGTCTGTTTTATTCCCCGTGTTATCTGGCTTACAAATGTATCCATTGGTTTTTCCTTAGGGGACTTTACCTTCTACTTTCCCTTCTACCATCATTTTCGCACAAATAATTCATAGGCTATTAGATCGAAGGGATATTTATTATCACCAGTAGTCATCAATACGAGAATTGGTTTGCTATAGCTCTACAACCTTACTCTCCGCCAAACCGCTTCATTCCTACATTATTCTTCACTTAGACGTCCTTTACAATTTTCATAACGTAGACATTCTTGGCCTTTCTCTGTAATGCTTCCTATTCATTTCTCTTTCCATTATTGTTTTAAATAGGTTGTTGCAACATATGAGTGTAGTAAAAGTGTCCAATAGGTTGGTCCCTCCTCCTTCACAAAGATTTCATAATACTTCTTTTCTTTTCAACACTTAGTAGTACTTCATCGCTTGTGATTCTCTTCGTCCATCTGATCTTCACCATTCTTCGTAAGCACCATATCCCCATTGCTTCCAATCTCTTATGCTCTGCATCTGATGTTGTCCATTATTCACAGTCATATATGAGCATGATCCATATATATGTTTTGATAGAGTGCCTCAAACAGGCTTGAGATAATAGCTCTCAGCACACTATTCTTCTTTTAGGATTCGAAAATAGGATTTTTAAGTCCTAGAGCCTAAAGGAAACGAGTGAAACACAAGCTAATTATCTACACTGAATTTCCAGATCATTTATACTGCTAACGTTGCCACCGATTCTCTTTTTTTCTGTTTGGAGAACCAGTTATACCCTGCGGCGAATTTATTTACCGCCTTCATTTCATTTATTTACAAACTTGCGTTCTCCGTCACACGAAACTGAGAGAATGAATAATATAACGAGGGAGGGATTGCGTGCCTATCCGCCACACGCTTCATCGTCGACCAAATTCAACGTACTTTAGTAGAGACGCTGAGCATAATAAAACACCGTCGAAAAGGAATCTTAAATCCCAAAAAGAATACAGTGAGATTGCGTGGAGCGGAGTTTTTCACGGTAAAAAATATTTGAATGCTGATGAAAAATGCGAAAGAATAGAGATAAATGAATGAGATTTGTTGCGTGACAGCTTTGTTCTCCATCAATTAAAAAAAGCTGTCTCTATCTCGCTCTTTATCACACGCAACGCGCTGCAAAAATTCAACTTCGTTCTTTTTTTTCAACTGGGATTCTCTACTTAGACGAATTTGTACACAAATCTTCTGCATGAAACAGAACCACGTTTTTAAGTTACTGACTTTCATCGCTTCATAAATCTGGCTCATAATTTTCATGACGTACAACACTTACTCGGTGGCAGACATATTGTCGAATATGCGGCGATTTTTAGGCGGTTGTGGAGAGGTCATCAATCATTGAAATGCGGAGGGGTTTCTGGTAACATGGGGTCATTAATTAAAATGCACCTAAACTGACGGGTTGTCACAATAACCTAATTTAATTAATTATTAAATAATGAATTAAAAATGCAAAACAGGGATAAAATAAATGGAGGCGATGAGAAACACAGAGGACTACAATCAGATCAACCAAAAAGGTGTACATTTTTAACAATAGCTTTTCGCCTATCGGATACGTCAGTATTTTCATACACATACGTACTTAATCATTGGATATAGTTAAGTTTCCAAAAAATCATTTAATTCGCGAAAAATGGGGCGTATACTGGACGGAAACACACAGTCTGCCATTAACTCGTAGGCTAACACAGTTGCATATTAGCAAATTGTGCAAAAAGCAAACATGGTAAGAGATTTGATTTTTATTATTTCACATATCATTTTCTGTAGAAAACGAACCCAAGCAGTATCCAACGAGCATTCGAAGAACTCTTTCATGGTGGTAAAATTCAATTATCAAGTGCCAGGTAACAAAAATTAGCATAGTACTCAGTGAATTCTAAAATACGCACCTTAATGAAGGAAAAAAACGGAGTAAAGAGCAAACCATGAGTTTATCTTAGTCTTCCCCGCTACTTGAAAATCTCAATTTTTACAAAGAAATGAAACAATTTTGCCCAACTACCATTCTCTAAAACACTAATAGCATCAAAAAACGCTCCAAGCTATACGAGGGACGTACAATAAATAACCCAATGCATTTTCTCCGAAAGCAGGGTTGTTTTCCTTTGGTTTTAATTAAAACATCTTGTTTACCAATTCTTTAGCTACAAATCCTATTTTAAAAACTTTGTTTTATTACATAGGCTTTATAACACACAGATAAAAGAGCCTATATATTTTAATTATACCATTCTACTCTGATTATAAGCCACCTGACTTCATCAACAATCTCCTTATCGTTGCCGCACCTTAATCCACTGCTATATGACATCCACACTAATATCTGTGTAGATATAAAGCAAGCGGGTTTGAGTATTAGTGATTGATTTGCTTTTCACCGAACGATATTCATTACCGCTCTTCGCTTTAAAGGTATCTCAATCACAGACGCTCTTTCGAAAGCAAATATTTCACTGCCATTTATCGGAAATGAATTAATATATACGCGATTCTAAAATATTTAAAGGGCGATCCACGAAAAATTCCAATGTTTTGAACGGGAGTTGGATAAGAAAAAAAAGACGTTGCATAATTTGCCGAAAACCCCTCCTCCCCCCTGGTAGCTAGGATGACTAGCTAGGAGAAAAATGTTTCCACTGTGAGAAAATGTATCAATATTGCCAAAAAAGTACGTGAAAGGAGAATTCATATGAGGTCTGCATTTCGCGAAAGCATGCAAAATGATGACTCTCTTTTCCGGAAAATACCAATAACATTTTCACGGAAAGGGTACCGTAAACCATGACAGTACTTTTTTTACAATTAAGCGATATAAAAGAGCAGCCGCAAAATTCTCCGAAGCGTGCCGAAAGCCTTCACGGACGGGCATTGGTATCTGATTCCTCCTGTTCAAACCCCAATCCTGGTCCAACCCCAACCCCTAAAATAAAATCTCTACTACCCTCGACTCCCACGTTCCGTGAATTGTCACTCAGATCAAACAAATGTGTGGCTCAGTTAAACACATTCGGTCCGCGCAACGTGGGGGCGCTACATTTGAGGCCAATGTAAAACGACGGCATCCGTTGAAAAAAATAAACCGGCACACGGCGGAGCAATTACTAACGCCAGAAATTCCACGAGGAGGCGTGTCCAAAATTATTCCCACTCGAGAGAAAAATAAGAATTGAATTACCGAGGAGAAATTCTAAACGCAAAATGTATAAGTAAATACGCAAGTAGAGATGATTAAAAAAAATCATACTCGTTACTTCAAAGATTCTTGTTAAACGACTGCACGCAGAAAGATCATATATTTTTCGCTGAGCTTGAAGAGCAGCATCCAATTGAAATGACAGCCGTGGAATTAACGCTGGTCGCGTGTGATTCACTTGTTTCTTCATCAAAATAATATAGTATTTATATAAATTATATTTTTATATGCTGAGACAAAGAGAGAAAACAGCGCTTTCCATGAGAAAATAGAACGTTGGGTGAGATGATAAATGCATTTTACGCAGCGTATCGTCGAGTTCAAAAAGCATAAAATATATGTCAGCCATTGTCACTCTATGGTTGCTCCGTTCGACGCTCCATTGCTCCATTCAATGCTCCATTCTACGAGTGATGAATGCAATATGCTGTCAAGCCATTAAGTTAAGCAAGATAGAGTAAATGGAAGGAGTGAAAAGCTAAGAAAAAGAGGAAAAATTCATAGATATTCCAATTAAAATAACGATTGAGCGACTTTTTACATTATTTATTAATCATTTCCATTGTCCACAATATTATCAACTTACTAATGCTTGTTCAGGATTGATTTTCTCTTAGCGTAAAACTGTCGATGTGATTACCACATTAATAAAAAGCAAGTTAATAGATGAATGGATTATATAAAAAAGAATATTATTAAAAAAGCTCGATTTAATTTCAGCCTTTTTACTGACTTAAATAGTGAAGACACAACTGAAACGTCTTGTTTACCTTAATGAATGAACTAATTTAAAACTGCAAACATATCATTCTTTCAACAGGTAAAAATAGAAACACGATTTTTCACAGTTGATACTGATTTTGTGAATGGCTAATTATGTTTAACGCAATTACAAATTATCCCAATTACCGATCAACAGGCCTTGCATTCAGCTTTAACGCAACGAGACATATGTAAATGAAAAGCAGCCTCATTGGGATTATTAATGAAACACCTTTCTATGCTAGCTTTAAAATTATATTAGCTTATTACAAAGTCATAATTTTGGCTTCAATACCAAACATGGAGAACAATAGTATAGATCGTAGAATAAAATGGTATGGGCAACCGGGGTTAGTAGGGGAAATTTTTATCTTTTTGAATTTTGCAATTTTTTTATTTAGTATTTCTATAAAACTTTAAAAATAACAGTTTCCAGGAATGTGTGTAGTAAACCCACCCAGTAATCGCAAGGTTATATCATTTCATCTATGTTAGCCTCATAGTTAAAAGATAACAAAGAGAGCTGGCCAACCCAATTGCGAGGTATGTTGCTTATGTCCACAGGGTGAGTTTGCGCACGCCATAAAAACGAAAAATGTGCCCCAATAAGGTATTAATAGGCTCCAATATTTAACAGTAATATTTTTTATTAAGCTGCCAAGAATGTAATGACGACATTCAAAACTTAAACCTACGTGAATCGACTAAAAGAGCACCCTCGGATGTTCTCATAGAATCCCTCAGAGTTTTTCAGTTCAGTCTTTCTTTGGAGACTTTTCTTGATATATGTCGTAAATCAACTAATTCACAATAGTTCAAAAAAGGGGATAGTACTACAATAAAAAATGGCCGTGGTTAGGCGAAGCTATTAGCGAGCTCGTACCGCTATCAGGGCTTTATTTGTCCCCCACAGACATCTTTAATTAGGGAACTAGATTGTAGAACGGACAGGTTAAAAATTGCAATAGGTGCCAATGTAACTTTTAACTAGGTTTATCGATAAATTGTGTAAGTAATTAGTTTATTTGGTCATTAATACCTGTTCCTAAATCTTCAATGTAGTGTTAACAGAACCTTTGGCATGTTTCCTGTATAACTCTTGTATTTATATAGTTCCTAAATACATAAATTCAAATAGTTTATTTAACATTGGTAGCATATCTATAGTGTAGTGCATGTTCCTTATTAGGGTAAGGTGTTGTGCATGTTGGTGATAACTCACTCCCTGCCACACACCCTTTAAGTGGCTTGCAGGGTATTATAAAGAGAGAAAAACATCTGATCCCAAAATGGTAGATCGAAGGAGGAGGAAAGGAGGAGGAAGAACGATGAGGAAATAATATAAAACCGAATTTACTTATACCTACTATTAAAACTAGTCAGTGAAGATTGGAAATAGAATGGACCCCTAAAAATTACTGACTAATAAAAAATAAAAAATCACTGAAATTATTTTGTGCTCCTGAGGAGTGCAGAGGAATGCCAGTCGCAGAGACATAGGAAGTAGAAAGGAAATAAAAATGCAATTGATTGTTCTACCGCTCCGTAAACTCCAACATTGAATTTACTGCGATCACTTACCATATTAGCACATAACATACAGGAAGGGAAACTAAGATATTGCTTAAGGACATTGAGTAAACAAGATAAAAGATGGAGGTAGGAACACTGGATGGACATAGGGGAGGTCTAAGTGAAAATTTACAGCGCTGAGTCAATAAAAAAAGCAAAAGAATAAAAAAGGAGTCAAATGAAAACAAGGGGAAAAGCCAATTAGAGAAAAGTTGAAGAATACGATGATTTCAGCGGACTCACTGAAAGTTAAAAAAAAGGCAATTGCTGACAATTGATTCCACACAAGTGTAAAAGGTAAATTTCGTGGCAGAAAAATATCATCAAACATTCACCAAAACTGCCGAGAACCGGAAAATTGTTTTTTTCCCAGTGCGGCATTAAATGATGCGTTCTCTTTGTCAAATGTATTTTCATACTTTCGGAGAATTATCCATCATGGGGAAAAATAAAACAATCGACTAATGTAGGGCAACCAAGCAGATAGATGATTTGATGTCCGATGATTTTTATGTCACTCCGAAACAAAAAGGGAGCAACATAAAAAAATGGGAAAGAGAATTTGAGAAATAAAAAAAACGTGAATCTTGACCTTTTAATGGGAAAAAAATTAAGCTTTGGCTTCTAAAAAAATTTAATGGTCGCAATTGCAGGCTGAACTAACTTCGTAAAATGTGGTAATTTATTCAGCTAAGTTATTACGGGCAAGAATTTAATTTAATCGGAAATTCCTATAATATTCCCCCACATTGGGTCCTTAAAACTTTAAGGGTGAGCCTTCATTATCTTCACAGCATGAATGGTACTAAAGCTCATGGTAATTTACAAATATGTGTGAAATGAGAAGCAAGGAAGAGATATTAACAACTAACTGGGGCTAAATAGCAGGCCATTTATCACGTATTGAGGAAAGAACACGTTTTGTCTATTATAATGGGTAGAGGGGACGCTCCTTCAATTAATACGGCAAAGCATACCTTCATACGTTTTCCCTTCTGGCTACTGTTGCAAGTGCACCGTCAGGGCACCCGACCTCTTAAGGTGTACAACCAAGGTTACGCTGGAGAGGAGATTATGGCGAGAAGGCGCCGCATTGAATTACCGGCCTCAGCAAATCCTATTGCCGCTTGTATGCGCATTGTATTACCGGTGATAATTATAGAATCGAATCTTAAGCTCCCCCTGCGAGCTCCGAGCGATTACGGCGAACGCCAAGACAAGGTTATAGAAGGTTTTCCCAGAACGTCGTCATTTGCTGCATCATCACGATTGCTTCCGTCCGGGCAGCGGGAAATGCAGGATAGGCAAAGCGGTTACTACACCCATACCAGCCATGAAAACCATATTAGTGGCCTATAACGTTTGCCTTCAACAGGAGGCACAAATGATATAATATATTCATTCTATGAGGAGTGGAGGCCGATGATCGTACTTATAGACCTCACAGTGAATCATCATGAATGAAAAATAGTCGAGTTATCAGCATTTATTATAAAATTTACCATATAAAAGAGGTATGAGGAATGGGGATATATGGTTCTTTTCTTTAGTGTCGTGTACTACTCTCCCACAAACTTCAATTGCAAAAAATCGATTACATGTAGGATAGCCGTCTAAGGTTTTTTTTCCCAGCGAGACGTTTCGACAGGCGCACGTCGGCCCTCGATTTTCCGAACAAGCAAGGATATTCCCGTATGCGCGAAAGGTCACTGGGTCATTGTTACGGCACATCCAATCACCCAACATGCACTCCGTGACCTGTGCTCCAGATAATATTTCATTTTGCCTTTAGGAGACCGCGCACTTTGACATTCCTCAGCCCAGGGTTCGTCAGTGGCGTATGGGCTCATCTCAGCGAAAGCTCATGTAACCCCTATTATGTAATGGGAAACATGATAATAATGCATTCCTCATATTTGAGTCACGCTCGTAACAACAAATCTTCCAGCGACCTCAATGCATACGCCAACCACATGCATTAAAATGCCTTAAAAAGTGCATAGGAAGTTGATAAAGTTATACAAACGTGGGCATACGTATGCAAGTCACGCCGCACAGTGGGCTGAAATCGAAAAAAGCTGGCCAAAACCTCTAAAACGTTATTTTTGAGTCTGGAAGTTGAAACTTCGCATAAAAATTCTCAAATATTTTTTGCATGACATGCTGTATTTATTTTTTCCCTGTACCTGCACATAAAAAATATATATGGGATCAAAGTTGAACAAATTTCGCAAACAACGCCCGCATTCGATTTTCTCTGTGAATTACCAAACTTCACCTCTTGCTGTACTTCAATGGATTAACTTATGGAAATAACTGTTATACCATTTTAGTATACAGTGGCGTATGGGCTCATCTCAGCGAAAGTTCTTTATCTTTCATTTGATGGCTTTCTTCAGATTTTATTTTATTATTAACCATAGATACACAACAAATGGCGGGGCCTATTTTCAGTCAATACTTATACATATTTGTTGAGAAAAAGTAATTGGTGCCGCCTGGTTACGCTAAGAATCTCATACCACGCCACTCTACAAAACATCCACACTTTGAATCTAAAGAAAAATCTTGTATATATTTGCGGCCCCGAAATTAACATAATTTTTTCGAGCGCGCGGTCAAGTATGGTTCCGCCCGCCGGCGGCAGGGAGTACGGTGACGCAGCAAGTGTGTGTATGCGATATGGCCACATATATACTTTTCTATAGTGATCGTCGAAAGATAGAGATTAAAAAGAGCCACCATTAATTTTTTTTAATAAACCATACAAGAAATGATACTCATAATCATATCGCGGGACACCGAAAGAGGTATACTGAAAGACTTCTTTCTTTGAATGCACCGGGTTTTCACATATATCCTGCACTTCGCCTACGGAGGGAAATGTGCATCTCTCGTTGACAGCCATTTAATTAAGAAAGCCATCAAATGAAATACAAAGAACTGTATACTAAAATGGTGTAACAGTTTTTTCCATAAGTTAATCCATTAAAGTACAGCAAGACGTTAAGTTTTGTAATTCACAGAGAAAATCGAAGGCGGGCGTTGTTTGCGAAATTTGTTCAACTTTGACCCCATATATATTGTTTATGTGCAGGTACAGGGAAAAAATAAATACGGCATGTCATGCACAAAATATTTGAGAATATTGATACGAAGTTTCAACTTCCAGACTCAAAAATAACGTTTTAGAGGTTTTGGCCAGTTTTTTTTCGATTTCAGCCCACTGTGCGCCGTTCCCTTTCGGGGTAAGCAGGGTCAAAAACGATTAATTTACAGTGATAGGCCTGTAAAGCTGACTGCTAAATAATTTCCTCCACACTGCTCTATCCTTGCATCCCTCCTCTGCTTCAGTTACACTCATGCATTGCTTTGTACACGCCTTCTCGATAATAAGCTCCTAATGCTTCTCTTTAAAATGTCATTCACCGAATTCGCCCATTACTTTCACGGTCTACTCCTTTCTCTCACACCGTTCACTCCTATATCATAAATCTGCTTTCCTAATCAACTCCCATCCACTCTCTCCGCAGGGCCAAACCAATGTTCATAGGGCTAGGGGGGTATTGGGAGGTTAGCGAGTGTTTGAGTTTCCTATTTTTGGTTCGAAGGGATTCATCGTAGCCAGTTTTCTGCGGTTGACTCGAAAAATCACCAACACCCGATACGTTTCGCTGTGGCTTTGGCTCACATCTCCGAAGGCAGTTTCACCTCCGAAAATTCATTTGTGAAATAAACGTTAACTGGCATCCCAAATCTTGGCTGTTCGCATTGACTGAGCAGAGGACTGAAACTTAAACATGGGAAGCGCCAAAGATATCCTAAATTGAAAAGGTACATCAATGAATACATACATACTCTCCATGCATTCTCCTTTCGGGGTAGTCAAGAGTCAACAGCGCATAATTAGAGATTGTAGAAGTAGATACTGGCTTTTCTCCGCTGATGTCTTCTAAAATGCATGTTACCCTTCCAATTCATATTACACCTATGAAAAATCCATGCATTATCTCTAATTCCCTTTATCACAACAATAATTGCAGTATAAGGGATATTTTCTCTGTTTCTGAAATATCAGCTGTGATTTTATTAACCAAAAAGTTCTTTTTAGACAGGAGATCTAAAGAGACACGAGCTTGCATGTCTTCTTGGTCTAAGTCATGCCATACTTATGCACACTAAAAGGGTGAAATGCGGAAAAACACGACTGTACCAGTGTCGTCCGATCAACTGTTGGATAAAATTACTCATTTAGCTGAGAAAACTAAATAGCTATAGTGAGACGATCAAGGGCTGTTAAATATGTGAAAGTAGATGCAACAAATTTCTCAATTTATAATATTTCATATTATCACGAGTTATGGCAAAAGACTAAAAAAATCTTCTCAGGTATTCTTACTCTTATGGCATCAAATTATTATTATTATTTCATTTTAACCATCAAACCAGGCCATACAAATTTATTAAAGCAGTTTTCATTACGCATTACAGACATCCAAAGCTGAAAAGTATCTTGGATAGATATAAAATATTTTCAACATCATGTTAGCATACTAATTGGGAAATGTTACAACGGGAAAACCTCAGACGGAAAACAAAAATTTTAGTCGTAATGATCAATAGTATCATCAGAATTTTAAGAAATCCGTCCCGCGATAGACACCTTGAAAATTACCTAATATATTGGAGAAGGCGACGGACTTTCACCTCATTGAAAAAAGAGGTGTTAAAAAAATGGAGACGAGAAGGAGACAGAACGGTAAAAAAACTCTGCGCTATTTTTGGAATCAATGGCGAAATGGGACTGGCTATAAAATCTCCTCGGTAAAATGGAAAACAGAGAGGGTAAAATAAAAGAGAAAAACTGAAATATCGGAGGGAGGCTATGAAAAGTTCGCCAGCCAATGAGATGTTTGTAGTGAGAGGAGCGGAAGATTGGGAAGGGAAAATAACGTTT
Organism: Pyrrhosoma nymphula; assembly: GCA_963573305.1. Classification (NCBI taxonomy): domain Eukaryota; kingdom Metazoa; phylum Arthropoda; class Insecta; order Odonata; family Coenagrionidae; genus Pyrrhosoma; species Pyrrhosoma nymphula. The sequence continues at coordinate 69,371,510 of OY754336.1, forward strand.
TTACGAGAGAAGTGAAGGAGGGAGCCCAGAGCTTTAAGTGGAGAGAGAGGCCATATTCGAATGGGGGAAAGGAGAGGAAAGTTCAGGGTGTAAGTAAGGGCTGGGGGTGGTGACCAAGGGGGGGAGGGTTTGGAAACTCAAGGGAAAAATAATCGGTAAGAGCCAAGGGATGGAAACGAAGAAAAATAAATATAAAGGCTCCCTCCCCCCTTACACGGTTACCCCCGAAAATTAGCACTTCCCGTTTATTAATTTCAAGGGATCGATCTCGCATACCGAACCGGCCAGCCAATTAAATGAAGGACTTGTGGCCTCCGCAAGAGTTCTCCACAGGCCTCTGTTCTCACCTGCACCCTTTCCCCCAGGGAATGGAGCAGATGGCATATCAATGGGCGGAGGAGTAAATGGATCTTTCCTGATTGCATCGAAATTCAAAGAGCTCGCGATAACCGTTCTCCCGTTTCTTCAAAAGCGTATTTTTCCAAAGATACCAATCCGACGCCTAAATTTACATCCGCCGAACGTGAATGTGAACAAGTGGCGTCTTAAGTTAGAAGGAAATCACCACAACAATGTTTTTATTTGAAAATCGTTTATCACTTGTACTCATTACACTACACTAATACTCTAAATGGATGTAACTCGTCATGAAAAATATTTTTTTTCCTTGACTGGAATTTGAACCCATATCTCCCAAGATCCGGTCAGGCGGGTTAACCAATTACACCACCAAGCAATCTTAGTTCAACGCGAATTTTAGCGGCAGTTTATACGAGCAGGATGTTCGTATAAGCCCCCGCTGAAATTTTCAGGAAGTTGTACATTTCTACTAAAGGATTGAGTCCTTTAGTAGCAATTACATATAAGAAACATATAAGAAACCATAATTACATCCTAACTTATATTAAACACAAAACAATGAGCAATTTGTCAGCATGAAAAATATAATAATGCTACTTACGAAGGCATACACGCTACCTAACGCAGACTTATCAAGCGAGGTACACTGAATAAGGATATATATGCTCCATAGAATAAGCTGATTTAGAATAAATAATATGGCACTAATTACAACCTGGGATGAAATAGATACACATATGCTATAACAGCAGTCGTATCATTCCTCATTCGCTAATTCTAAACGTAATGTTCTCTTAATAATATTACTTAAAATTAATCAAATGATAGATAATACCACATGTGACGGAAATACACGAATAAGTCAAGATAAATAACAAGATGGTTTCAAGTGAAGATTCAAAGGCCTGTGAGGTGATCGCTTTTATTTGATTATTTTCCTTCGTTTCTTTCTAGCACATAAACTAACTTTAAGACTTTTGCCATGGCGATTTTCTCAATGCTCTTCAAGGTGTTTAAAAGGCATCTGAATGTGTTCATAAGGCGTTTCTAGGCGTTCTCACGCAACTTGAAAGTTGCTCTGTTATACTGTCCAGCGGACAGCGCTTCCTAGTACCCCCGAAGAACCTTGTAAACACCCTTGGCCAGACATTTCCAAGGTGGTCGTAAGGTGTTGATTCACACTTTCGGGCGGAGGCGCTCCGAGCCACCCCCGAAGCGCCTTGACATCACCGTTCTCAAGACGCTTCGCTTCGCCTACAAGGTGATGCGGTGCACTGTGAGCAGAGGCGTTCCGGAGCGCTATTGCAGCGCCTTTGGACTACACCTTAGGAGGTGTTGTGCTTCAGATCTTAGGCGCTTCAGATCGCCCTCACGAAGAGAACGATTCAAAGCGCCATCGAAGTATTTTTGGATTTCCTTTGAGGGCGTGGTCACAATGTTCGAATGCGTTGTTACACGCTCTGTAAGAGGGGCACTTCAAAACGCTACAGCGCAGAGATAGGCGCTAAAGCTCCTTAATTTCTTGTTTTATGAATCCAGTGGGAAAATAAAGAAAAATTTGTCTAAATCCAACACATCAGTCGGTCCAAGAGATTTCTTTGCAACCAGACATGGGTTTTGGCACTGTTTTTATTCAATCAATCGGAAGACTTTCACCAAAAATAATACAAGTGGTAAATTTCTAATGACCATTGCACCGTTGAGATATTATACTCAGAAACGTGCCTGTAGTTGTGTCCATCAAAATACACTGCCCGCGTATGACTTCAGGATGCATAAATTCTAAGCCCTCGATATTTTCTACTTTTTTAATGTGTTGAATGATAACATATTTAGTTGAAAGAACGGCATTATCTGATAGCATAATATTTTCAACCAGCAATTGCACACTGGGCTGCAGACAAACAAATAGAGAATAGCAGCACTATTTTACCAAAATCAGAGTACACAATTGAATCATAATTTCTCTTGCCCGAAGAATACTGAGAAGTTGTTATTATTATACCCTTGAATAGCATACGGTGATAAAAAAGACAACTTGATGGTTGAAGGCCATTTATCTCAAGAAACTGTCTCTCATTCGGACTTAGTTCACAAATCTGACTTGCACCTAGCAAAAGACAGTTATCACAGCGCTTAAATGTAATAAGTCTTTGGTCCAAAACATCTTGGAATTGGAAAAATCATGTTTATTCTCAGTAGTATTGCATTTATATTAATACTATGTGGCAATATAGGTTTCAATCAATTTATGCCAAATAGCTGTTATCGCGATGTGTTGGTATTTCTTCAAACTATCACCGAATAGCCATTTAATAATTAGTTCTCGAAGTCACATTAATGCACGGAAGTGGCAGTATATATGGCTTTCTAGACAGATTTCAATGTCGGGTGTGAGAATATGTGTGTAGAGCCGTAATATGTAGTTACACTAACTCTAGGGTATAGTGTAATGCATGTTGGTGATTACTCACCCCCTGCCACACACCCCTGAGGTGGCTTGCAGGGTATTTTGTAGATGTAGATGTTTGTAGATGTATGTAGTTAGGTCGAAATTAGGGGGGATATCTTAATAAATTATAGTATGGTATCGCGTAATAGTAAATTCATAATAAGTAACTGTACATTATCGTTTTTTTTTATTTTGAGAGAGCAGGGAACCGTGCACGGCGCTCCAAGGTGTTGCGGACAGCGCTGTAGGCATCCGTTCAAGGTCAGCGCGGCGCCTTCAGGAGCGCTGCGCAACGCTATGGACGGTGCTTTTCAGCACACTCAGAGCGCCATACAACGCCTCGTAAGGCACTTCCTAAAACACCTTTAGCGTTCACAACTTCACCATCGAAGCGCCTTCACAGGCGTTACAAGGGAGTTCGCGAGACGCTCCAAAACGCTTTACGACGGTGTTTTGAAGGCGTGACAAAGGAGTGGAAAAAAACGCCAGGGTGGCCCAAAATACTTGAGAACAGATTATTAAAAACCAGTCAGAGGAAAATATAAACGAAACATTACAAGAAAATATCCTCAGAAAAGTTCATAGTTATCATCAAATAGGGCTACACCTCTTTAGAAGATTTTCTATGACCTTTGCCTTAAATAAACGCGGGATGGAATGGATGGAAAGCTAGAAAAAAAACTTAACTTTGCGGCAAAACTACGCGCATACAATAAATAATGCCACCACCAGGTGCTGTAACAGACTGCAAAGGAAAATACTCCGTGCATTTATTTACTAGTTGATGACAAAATCATTCCTCATCGCATCGAACATTACAAAATTAAACGAGTCCAGCTTAAAAAACGATATGTAAAATGGTTCAGCTGCTTAGCAATCAATAAAAGGCCTGACTTTTATTGCATAGGTTAGGGCGATTGACATAATAAGGTTTCTGAAGGTGCTTTTCGCGAAAAAAAAGTTTTACCTCGCACGTCAAATTCGATCGCGATGCCTTTGGAGGAAATTTTTCAGAATGTGAACCGGGGACACTTTTTCGACCGACAACGTGACACGTAACCCTAAGCCAACCTCACAAAGATCTGAGCTGTGGAGAACTTGACGTGAAAATAAATCACTACAGGCCACCGGATGATAGGAAAAAGCGATACTGACAACAAAGTTAATCGCCTGACGCCTGAGTTAGAGGAATTCCCACCCGTATCCATTACAATGACGAAGTAAAGCATAGGTACGAGAGATTTATGCGAAAATCTCAGGTTACGCCAGAAGAACTCTACCCATTTTTTTATATTTTTTCTGGCCACAAGGACGAGGATATTAAAGATGATATGAAATTCAATTCTTTGACGTTCCACACCTGCGAGTCATATGACGGTAAGGCAAGGACGATGCGTGCTGAGTGAAGAGGCCCTGGAAGCATGAAACCAATTTCAGGAGATACCGGGAGAAAAGGCGCAGGTAAACCTCTCGTTATGACACCAGCAATGATCTGCTAAATATTATTACGAGACCTTTTGATTCCCTTACTTCACCTATAAGGCCATTACCTACCAGAAAGAATAGAAATTTCAAACTGGCCGAAAGTGTTCTTCTGGGGAATAGAAGTATGTGAAATAAAAATACTTTCCTTCTACGTGCATTATTCCTTTCATATTCGATTTGCATTTTTAATTGATCTAAATAAAGTAGTAGTAAAATCTATATTCTTCTAGAGCCCAATGTTATGATAAATGTATTTAAGATTACATCCAGAAATTCTAAAAACCCTTATTTATAACATTCCACGAATTTATTCGGGTTAATTTTAGCAATAAAATTATGAATATTTCCGCCAATTTGGATTCGCCATATCGTTACGAGAAATTTCCTTCAAAACTGCATTCAGAAGTTCTAACAAAACTAAATACACCTGCTTCATTGCGAATTTAATGAAGCGTTTCCACATACGTCCGCCATAGATAATTTAATATCTCTTAGATATATTCTTCTTGAGCTCTATTTTATGAGAAATGTATTTCAGATTACATTAAAAAATACAAAAAACCCCTATTTATTACGTTCCACGAATTTCTTCGGGTCAAGTTCAATAATATAATTATGAATATTCCCGCCATTTTGGATCCGCCATATCGTTATGAGAATTTCCTAAAAAACTGCATTCAGCAGTTCTAACTAATCTTAATCCACTTAAGTCATTGCGAATTGACAGAATAATTTACCATATACGTCCGCCAATTCGTTTTTGGAAATTATATTTAAAATTCATAATGGCCGCCTCGCAAAATCTTAACTAACGAATTTTCATGGCAACTGGAAATGTTTTAGATATTTTGCCAAGTTTTTCAGTACTTATTTGGGACCACTTTCCGACGCGGACAAGAGCCGGAGATCAGAGCTTCCGTGCCGCGCTGTTGGCGAAATGGCAAACTATGTGGATTCCACACACTGTGTTCACGAATAGAGATCCTCTGGCCAAACAACAAAGGGGACTGTTTCCACAATATAGCCAGAAGGAATGGAGTAGTGTTTGTTTAGAAGGGTACGTGAGAGCTTGCTCAGGAGCGTCGGCACTGTTACGTGCCGGGCAATGGAGATGCATTCGTGTGGGAATCACAACGGGTGAAAATTCGAAGGAATAAAGTCACACTGGATGTAACACACGCCCTACCGACGCAATGAGATTTTCACGTACGTGCGTCTCTTTGTAAGTCAGCCGTAGCACTCGCTACATCTCCACAAGCTTAATTAAAGAAATTCTATCCCTCTTCCCTTCTTGAAATAACCAACCTCAGTTTACAACATTGCAGGCACGAAAAATAATAAGGAAATAGTACACACGGAGAATCCGAAAATGGCAGCCGGGTTGACTTGGATTAATATTATGAAGTTTCATAGAGCTGGCGTATAATAAAAGAAGAGACAAACTATCGTAGGATTTTCATTTTTTTTTCACCTTTGGGAGATGCACAAATGATTTTAATGACCCCAGTTAAGACGGGTCCAGCAGCCTTTCTTTGCAAGAAGTGTGGTGGCGCATAGACATGTCCCTTATTCGATACACAAATACTTGTTTTACACAAAATATAATCACCCAAAAGGGAATCATTAAACCGACAACGAATAAATTGTGAAAAAGAAAAAAATTCTTGAATGTAAAATTGGCATGAATTAGTATCGCGAAAAAAAATTCCGTACGTGCCATACATTCCTTATTCCAAATTAATTTAGTAGGTTTTTCAGGGTTAGAAGTGACTGACGACTATTAACTTGGCATAGTACATTTGACCTCCAGTTCGCAATTAATTAACCAGGTACCCAAGGCAGTAGGTTCACTTAAGTTTAGGCATGCATAAATAAGCAGCTTGGAAATTGAATGAGGAGAGGAACGAAGTAAATCTTCGAGATCACCAGACCTATATAGACTTTTATGGTTCAAGGGATCGCAATTCATATTTTGCGCTTTTGCATTGATCGAGAACATTTTAGGAATTATTATTATCATGAAAAAATATGCAAGTAAACATACGTGATTTCCTTATTAGCGCTCCGGTATTGCCATTAATTTGAGGATTAACATCACCTTACATGCAAAGTCATGGGAACAAATATTTTGCTCCTTCTACGAAAGCAGTCCGTCTCCCAAATATCCAACAAACTGTCCATTATTCTATTAATATATTCAATGATGTACATATACCATTTGTTACGAGGAAACTTTCACAGCCCTACTCCCCTAGTCTTGACGGTGAACAACACTCCTCTCAATCCAGGAATGATTAAATGCTAGTATATTTATTTAAGTACACATGATGTTTAAAAACGTCTCGAACGCAGTGCTCCAGATTCCTCCAAGCGATGATAATAACATAGCTAGGGCCGAAAACCCAGCACCGTCCTCGAATGAAACAGGTGTTGGGCTCAAAGAGAACTTTAATATAGCAAAGGGGAGATGGGCGAAAAAAGGCTGTCTCGACTGATATAATATTTTCTTAAAATTCCGGACATTTTGGGATCAAAGCAAATATTTCGATTTGGTTCTCTCTTTCCGCCACCATGGCGTTCCAAATCGATTGGGTGCGATAACGCGGGCGTGAGCAAACAGCCGCGACTCAGAGAGGTGACGAGGTGCTATGAGGGAGTGGGGAGAGAGAAAGAAGAGAAAGAGAGGCGTGGCCGAAGGCGGACTGGTTGGGAGCGAATTGGTAATAGACCAAGGAAAAATGTTTTTTATTTTTTTTCGACGCATTATTTAAAACATCATTTATCATACGAATTGAACCTGATAAATGGTGGGGCTCAGGTAGAGGAGAATGGCCTATGTGAAGTGTGTATTTTTATTGCAGCAACTTTGCATTTATTATTGCAAATTATTACGAGTGGGTTACATTATACTGCGCGGGCTATACTGCACAAGTCCATTAGGGTTATATTTTTGGGTTCGTTGGAAAACCTGCTATCGTGTGAGACATTCACATATGAGAGGTAAATTTAATTCATGCTACCCATTGTTCTTTTGAACGAAAAGAATTTGTCTTTAATGTTTCCTCACAAAAGATTTATCTCCCTGAATGCATAAAAGCGTTTAAAAAACGTTTCAAATATTACCTGCAGCCCCTATCTAGTTTTAAAGGAGTATACAACAATCTAGAGGACGTGGGACTTGAGGAGGACGCTGATCAGTGAGGAGTGTGCTGGCGTGGGACGCGGATTAGGATGCTGAGACAGAAGTGGAAGGGGTTGGTTGGGTGGGAGCGAGGAATAGATGGGGAGGGGACACGTACCAGCGCTCGCGGATTGTGAAATCCACGAAAGCGTGGGAAGGAAGGCGAGAGAGGAAGAGAAAGATGTCGAGGGAGGTATTCGGCGTGGGATGGACGGAGCGAAGAGAAGGAAGAGCCCGGATTCTTCCGCCCTCCTTACCCCCGAAGACAAAGCGTTCGCGGGGCTAAAAAAATACAGAAAAGTGAATGAGGACATCCATAACACGAGACTGAGAGAAGAGAGCCCATTCGCATGACGAACGGGAGCTGTAGCGCTCGGAATCATGACTGGAAAACTCAAATGCAACGGATCCCTTAAGTTAGCGAGTTCACACCCCAAGCGTACAGAGAGCATTGAAGAATTTTAAGGAGTCTCCCAGGATCGATGGTTTTTACTTTCATTATCACCCGCATTAATGCTTGCTCTAATTTTCATTGGATCAAGTAAAATAAAAATAATGATGGTACAATTAGTGACACCAGATTATGGCTCAATTTGTATTTCAAATTTTCCTTTTGTTTTCGTGACACTTGTAGTGACATCCTATTGCACATACCTACATATGATATCTGACCTATTTATATTCAAATAGCAAGTTGAATTACCTAATATGGTCACGATATCAAGAGATTACTAACCTCTTTTATAATTAACTTGGATCCTCAGGTTGGTCAGAATGAGGATCCAAGTTCGAATGTCAACTCCGGCCAGGATACTGGATTTAGGATTCATATCTTCGGGTGTGTGGTATGGAACAAGTTCAGCAGGTAGAGCACCAAAAGGTAGAGTCCATGTTTACATGTTATGAAGAGTCATGAGCTCTGAAATCATTCCGAATGAAGTCGGCGCAGATGACATTAACTCGAGAAATTCCATTCCAGAAGCACAAAAAATTACATGAGGACTAAAATTTAAAATCAGCTCTGGCATTAAAATAAGTGTGAATTTAGAGCTAATAAGTAATGAATTTTACTGTGAGCATGAGAATGATACGCGCAAAATACATTTTTAATCAGAACAGCGCAGAAAGGTTAACTTTAACATAAAATTGTCAATAAAACGATAAAAGCTTCCATTTTATTTGTAAAAAAATCAGGCCAACGAATCCGTTCATGGCGACCCGAATCACTATTCCAATACCAAGTTTTCTAATACCAATCGGCAATGTACAGTAACTGATATGGTTTGAGAAGAACAAATAAGGAAAAATCGGGTACGGAGGTAACCGGATGAATGAGCATAAAAAGAAGATGGAATAGTAAAAAATATAATCAGAGGGAAACTTAAAGGGGCATACGTATGAAGTAGTTAGAAGACGTGTTGAAAGGCAGTTGGGTGTTTGAAGAGGGCAACGAGAGCTGGTTATGAGAAGAAGAATGAATGAAAGGACGGTGATTTTTAGTGACGCGAGAGGGGGCAGAAGATACAAAGATTTTATATCCATAAAGCATGTTTAACTCAGTGAAGAAATACCTTAGGACGAACCGATAAAATGGAGGTTTAGCATTGAAAAGGCTCAATTCTTGAGTCCAATGCTATTGATAGAAAACGTCTACCAATGATAATGATTATCACAGAAATTTTGCACTTTTAATTCCGCTAATGAACAAAATTAATTAAATTAACAGCGACTGAAATGATAGGACGAATAATATCAAATCATCATCATTCATACTCATTAGTAATTTGAGCCGCCGAAGAGAGGTGTGGCAAGGAGTGTTAGGGGTTAAGCCTTAAAAAGGAGAGGGAATAAGGAGAAGGAATAGAAAAGAGGAAAATAATGAAAGTGGATTGTATGTTAACGGAATGTCTTAACTGTCTCGCTCTGTTTTTCTCGCATTCATTAATGATTAAATGAGAACAAGGAATTTTGTGTACATATCAGTTCAACAGAGTATCTCTCTTATTTTGTCTCCTCTGTAAGACATAGTGTGTGGTTAAAATAATATCCTCCGGGTCATCACGAACACGCCTGAATTGAATTTTTCAAGTAATTTACACCTAGCGTGTAGCCTTTGAGTCTCTTCCATCTAATCCTTCGATTAGTATTCACACACTCTCTGTTCACTCGCAGCAGTTTTCAACGAAGCTTGTGGCTTCCCTCAGTATTTTAATTTATTTCGCGAATCAAATCTTTCTGAGCAGGATCCCAATTCCTCGCGGCTTTTCGAGATGTGGCCTCTCTAATATCCTCTACGTCATTCCGAAACTCTCCTGGTCTGAATTTTTCAAGCATTCTTAGCCCAGGGTGTAGCCCCCTGAGTCTCTGGCAAAACATCTCGCTGGATATTCGAAAGAGCACGATCCTTCAAGTGAGATCGGCGATATCCACAACTTCGGATAATGGCAGAACGCGAGTCGGCCAGAGAGGAGAGAGATACGATGCTTCTTCCACCAATCGTCCTCGATAAGACGACGCTGCCACTTGTGTGTAGTCGACTCCCGGATACCACAATCCCAGCAGCGGCCTGCCTCATTGTTACACAGCACGCTAAGCCGGCGAGAGTTTGACATCTTTCCCGCGACCGTAAAAACGGAGAAAGTGAGAACCCGCCAAGCGTGCAGCATGGGATTAGGGCAGGAAGGAAGGAAAGTAAGCAAGCGAGAGACGAAGGGCAAGAAGAGGTTGTGTGTAATATTATTACACACAACCTCTTCTTGCACTGTGTATGCACTGTAGCACTCCTCCACTCAACTCGTCTCCTCCACTCTTGCTTTCCCTTTCAGGGGACTCAAATGTGGCGGCTTCGATTCGAGGGAGGGAGGAGATAAAGAGAGGTAGGGTGGTATAAAATGGCGGACGTGACGTCACATTTAAGCGGGAGAGGGGAGGGTTGAGTGGATGAGTACGGGGAGCGGGGGAGGGAGGAGTGGAAAGAGAGAGGGGTGACGGAGAGGGAGACCTTGGTGGAGGCGGTAGATTGAAGTGTGTGCCTCAAGACGCGAGGCGGGGGTGTGAGGGATAAGAAGGCAGGAGGGGGATTTAGAGGAAATGAACGGGGAGTAGAAGGAGAAGTTGTACAGATACGGGATGAGGGAGATTTTTGCGTACGGGATAAGTGCTGCATGAAGGAGAAGGGGTGCTAAGCTAAGGGGAGAGAGAATTAAAAATGGAATTTTTTAAATAATTTTTGTTCACTGAATATATCTGATGCCACGTTTTCAGTAAGATCAACCCAAGGCTTTTTATGTCTCATATAAAAGAAAGTCTTAAGCCGACGTCTCACGGTCAACACGGTCATATGAGGAAATTTAATTTCATTCCAAGACATCCAATAATCAAATTCTTGTAATCGAATTACATTTTATTAAAATTCTGTCCGTGAAACCTATAAATCAAACCTATTTGGCCAAATTTGTAGCAAAAAATGAGGAACATCGGCTTTATAAAATTTTTAAACAAAATTAAGTACAGAAAACGTTATGCTAAAGTCTAGGCATAGGCCGCGGGCCGCATCCGGCTTGCTTGATATTTTGAGGCAGCCCAAGGACTGTTTCCAAGTTGTCGTAAACATAATCATATACGGTATCTGGCCCATAGACCAAAACTGATTGCCCAATCCGGCCAGCTCACCAAAGAAGGCTGCTCATGCCTGCTATAAACGAAAGATGGAGATGAAATGGACGGAGAGAACCACCGATGAAGGCTTACGAAAGGTCGGAGTGAAAAACTGCGAAATGAGAACACGAAGTAGGAGAGATACATTTATTATTCACAATTTAATTGTAAGACATGACAGTTTATAGAAAATGATAAAGGAACGCGATTATGAATGGAGAAGATCCCGAGAAAAACCAAGGAAGGAGTACACCAGGTAAATCACTATGGACTTAAAAATGAAGAGATGAAGGATTAGGGCTTTAGCTGAAAGGAGAATGGAGTATATAGCTCCGGAAAACTAGCCTTCGGATTGATGACTGCTGATGATCATGACGAAAAAATATTAACATTTTATACCCACACGACTTTCTCACTGGTATGCAAATTACTCTCTCTTTAAGGTTTCAGTGCACAGGTAAAGATGTAAAAAAAATGCTTTTCTGTTAAAAAAATTGATTTTATTTCCTCATATGCGCTCATTTATCATGATTGTCAATGTATATATCATAACTCTTCATGCTTACACAGCAATGCATGTAAAATCTGAACTGAAGGTACCCTAAAAACGGTACCCTATATCCTATTAGGGTACCTAACTTCCCATTTGTAAAATAATGTTGTAATCTATTTGTTTATGGTAAAATAAACTATATTATTATTATAAAACCGATTAGCAGTAATTTTAAATGAAAAAATATTTTGATTCAACCAGAATATGAGCTTAAATCTCCCATTTCCAGTCAGGTACGGCTGAAAAGTGTCATTGTCAAGCGCACCCGACCAGCATATAGAATATCCGGGTTCGAATTACGTTCACGTTAAATGATTTTTTATTATTTACTTGGTTCTTTTTCTTTCAGGAGATATAGGTCAAATAAGTTGGAAATTTTATTATTTATTATTCTTTGCCGACGTTGCGCATTTTTATCTATGCTTCATCAAGGCTATAACGAAAATATTGGGCGTTTTTACATCAATGGAATATAGTTTACAGTGTTTAGTGTTGCTTAATTTGGCGATGCCTGTTTTTAAATCTTTTAAGCAAAATTTATTATAATCTTATATTTTTTAACAACACTTAATTATATTTAGATTTTTGAAACAACCTAAATATACAGAAAATGAAACAAACAATAAATAGCAACGAAAATATAATCAAGCAATTCATTTGGAAGGAACTCTCTCTGAGAAAAATTGAAAAATGAAATGTTTATAAACTTTTTAACATAAATATGTAATAAAAACTGTAAACTATATTCCATTGATGTAAAAACGCCCCATATTTTCTGTGTAGCCCTAATGAAGCATAGATAAAAATGCGAAACGTCGGCAAAGAATAATAAATAATCAAAAATTCCAACTTATGTGACCTATATCTCCTGAAAGAAGAAGAAGGAAATAAATAATAATAAAAAAAGGTCATGAAAAGGAATCATCTAGATGATTTTTTATGAAATACTCATCGGTACAATTTCCCATTGTTTTGCAACTCGTATTGGTAATGTACTTTATGTGGTACTAGTTTAAAGATGTAAATTCTATACCTTCTTTATCGAGTACATGAGATTCTCATACATGGGAATCTCATTCACTCGATATTGACGATTAATGCGAGCTCGTACCTACCCCGCAAAAAAGCACGCACTCACGACGCATTCAGCATTTATTTAGACCATAACTTTCAGGGATAGGTAAAGGATTAGCAATGATGGGGATCCTTACCCCTTTTTCCAGTAACACGTACGTGAATCAAACTGCAGCCAATAAAAGTTACACGGCAACGAAGAGGGAAGGTGACAAGACACGTGAGATTTAATCAAATAAGTACTACAAATAATAACATTACGGAAATTATGCTTTCAGTTATGGCAAAAATGACCGTATCGATATCCAAAACTTGAACGTCCATTGTTGCGAACTGTTCGCAGTCACAGTTCTTGCAACTTGGAGAGAACAGTGATTTTTAAAGAACAGGTAAAGTTTAAAGTGAGTTTTAAAGAACAGGGAATGTGACAAGACACGTGAGATTTAATCAAATAAGGATTGTAAACATTACGGAAATTATGCTTTCAGTTATGGCAAAAATGACCGTATCGATATCCAAAACTCGAACGTCCATTGTTGCGAACTGTTCGCAGTCACAGTTCTTGCAACTTGCAGAAACAGTGATTTTTAAAGAACAGATAAAGTTTGAAGAGCTTTCAGCGCATTTTTCTCATTCGTTAGAGCTGCAATTAAATTAATTAACTAAATCACGCCAGCGCACACAATTATCAAGATCCGCAATTACACCCCACGACTTGTAAGTGAAAAATTAAAGAGTGATTCAGGCTTTGCACATAGGTACGTTTTTATTCTTCGAACAACCATCACAGGTTCAGAGCAGAGATTGGAGGAGGAGGAAATGAAGAGGTTGTGACGCGGAAAAGGAGCCACAGGTATTACGGGAGAGAGGGTTCGATGGGATGTTGATGAGACGAGGGGGGAGGAGGCGGACGTTGGGAGGGAAAACGGATACGAGAGATGGATAAGGACGACTGCCATCCACCCCTATCGACCGAGAAATGTTTCGGCGGAGAAGAAAAAAAGGAAACCGCACGTTCAGCTTTAAGATCCCCCGTCCGAGCCAAAAATAACTTCATGGAATATTCATCAATGACAAAGATGATGAAAGTTCTTCGCCTTGAGTTTTCCAGATGGTGTCCGAAAACGAAAAGTGATGGAAGTAGGAAGAAGCTATTCTCCAGGAGTGATATTCATCCACTTAATTGAACTCTGAATAGTAACGATCGATTTCTGCTCGGCTAACATAAAAACATGAGATGGAAGGCTGAAGGTTAACCACATGTTCACACAAGCTATTTTAATGGGAGGCAAATAACACGTCATACCTTAACCGGTACATTGATGGTACAGGCGTTTATAAAGGCGTACATAAACAGTACTAATAATAAATAAGGAAAATTATGAAGATGATCTTCATCCGAAAATTCGTTCTGAATGAAAGACACCATGGTATCTTTACAAAGGTAACTTCACTATACATAAATATATAAACTAAACAGCGATGCACTAAACAAACACAGACACACGCAAAAAGGACACTTAAAAATGAAAACTTGGACGTTTCGACGGTCAAGCCGTCATCATCGGCGGTAGAAGAACGATTCTTCTACCGCCGATGATGACGGCTTGACCGTCGAATTGAAGCGGCAACAACAGCACACTAGTATTGACTTGGTCAATACTAGTGTGTTGAGAAAGTGGTAAGCAATGCAAATAATGCCACTTATATGCCGGCGCGGTCACTTTTATGGCTGAGGACCTTAAACTTAATCAACTTGGTGAAGTATTATGATCTGAAGTATGCTAATATTAGATTGGTTGGATAAGAGCTAAAATTCAGGAGCTTATAAATAAAGGTGCTGTACTCGAAGTGAACTCTTACATTAAAACCTTAGCCATTAATCAATAAAATCCAGCATAAATTATTCTTTTACCCAAAAATGCTCACAATATATTCTCATTAAATATTGTCACTCTCAGCAAAATTATCTATGCATAGGAGTGTTTTTTCCACTGGGATAATTAGGTTAGTATTTAAAAAAAATTCTTTTGCCATGTTAAGGTCATATTTCTTTGCCCAAAAACTTGAGTGCCTATCCGACTGTAAAATCCCTAGTCAGGTCTATCCTCAGCGTTATTGGAGGGGCTTCTATCTATGCTTCATTAGTTAACTTAAAAGCACGTGAGAAACATAGCGCGCCCTCTTAGCATCCTTTGTAATGATCAAAGGATTGCCAAGCTACATTTATTCTATCCACAGTTACCGTGATTTATAAATTCAACACGGCTCGTGCGACAAAACACAAATTTCAAGCATAATAACAATTATCAAACACTTTCAATAAGAGTATTTTCATGAAAACGATTTCATACTTGTAAATGGCTAAGAACTGCGATTTAAACTCGTTGCCACGACCACCATCACAGGCATGAGAGATGTTGTTTTCTTAAACGTAGGTAACATTTCTACAACATAATTAGGATATTTTCCTCGAGTATTGGCAGCACCTAAAATTACTAGGGCTTGGAAATAAAACTAAGGTCGCTAGGATTACTTACAATTACGGTAACTTATAAGTAACCAAAAACTGTAGTAGTTGTGTGCTTAATACAACTTCCGACATTCAGATACAAGCAAATGATGAGTGGATCTGTTAAAAAAATACAAATGAATGTTTCATATTCCCGCAATTAATAAGCCCAATGTTCCATAACGAAAGCTAGAATATTGTCAGGTTTTTGTCGTATCACATAAATAAGATTAGTTTTCTAATATCGTTGCTGCATTCAATACGGTTTTCAAATAGGTCTCGCATGACGTTGCCATATTCAAAATATTATATTAAAATCCGAGATACAGATAACTTGCAACGAGAGTAAAACTGGCAGATATTTTATGAACGAGATGACCCGCAAGACGGATTGTGATTATATCATGAATGCAATTGTAGATGTACATTTTAGACGCATGATGCGATAGCTAAATTCGTTGCATCAATATTATTCCTGGGCACAAATTCACCGTTTCATAAGCCTTGTCGTGATACCGTAGTCAATATTTTTAAATAGTAGAAGATGTAACAGAAATCTTTGTAGATTATACTGCTCAGCTTCTTAATATTTAATCATCTAATGATTGACGTTTAACATTGATTCCACCAGTCTGCATTTTAAACCTTTTTGTCAGATGATTTATTAAAAATAGGTGTTCTTGAATCAATGTTTTATGCTGATTCTAAAAAAGACTTCAATTTTTTCTACCACGTCAGGTTTTAACACACAAATAGAATCATGGTTTCAAGATTTTAACTACTGTAAGCACAGTTATATTAACATTACTTCACGCAATGACAATGCTTGTAACAAAAATGAATGAAGGTTGAATAACACTTCCAAGGTTACACAACAATAGCAGCAGTTGTACCAACCTAAGACTCACTAGCTTGGGCCAACCTAAGGCTCATTAGCTTGTATTGAAAATATCCCTCGCACAATAATTACCCACTGGCACTTATCAAAAGATCTTAGGAGTAAAATTGAAAAAACTGTACGTGATAGAAGAAAACTAAGAACAGTTCTGAAATCAGCATACCAAAGTTAGCTATTATCACTTACTAGTTTTCAGTCATCTGATATCAGGCAGACTAGTGTTTTCATTGATTAACATGAAAACAATAGTAATATTTTTTAATAGAAAGTCGAAACGATGATATACGTCGCGAGTAGGTACCTCAAGATGCTTCACACAAAGGCCCGTGCAAGCCAGCACCCTTTTGATCGCAGGTTTAACTGACCAACAGCGCTTTTACGATTGACAGGAAATAGTACATCTCTTGCCCAAGGAGCTAAACAGGATCACTTCGGCTCCACTAACCAGTATATTTTGGCTTTACTTCCATTATATTCGAAGTTTTCTCAGAAAAATCTACTGTAATAATCACCGATGTGTATATTTTTATGTGTCGGTAACTTTCACACAAGAAATACACGTGAAGCTGAATCTTCTTTTGGCTGCAATCCTTTTCTTTTATTTGCAAATTTAAATTAGAAATAGTGGTTTTCTTTTATTGGGAAAGGTACCAATAGAAAGAATTTCAAATAAAGATTCTTATTCTTTCAATTGAATTTAGTATTCCAATCGAAATTCCGAAATATTTGCTAAAACGTAACGATTTTTCGCAATATTTGAGCGTTTTTGAGTCATCGTCCCCAAAACGATTAAACTCATTGTTTAAGTCGAGATTCCGTGTATATCCATTGACTCAATGATTCTTTGCATTAAATAAGATATGAATGGTTTATAATAAGCAATGTAAATGATAATACTCTTCCCGTTGATATTCAACGGGCAACTTCTCTAGTATATTACATTAGTCATAATATCGTTTAACAACAATAAAATACACTGGACTCAATGAGCAATTCTTCCGATTTCCCGACTTTCTTCTTCACGGGGAGGATATTTATTTCACTTTTAATAATCCTGAAAACAGCCGCAAGGGCTTTTTACATCTGGCATTATAACTGGCAACGACGAACGGAGGCAAAATTCTCACCCGAAGGTTGCTAGGCAAGGACTTTACCGACCCCCTCCTCCCCGAGGCCGGTGAATATCGCGTAATAATACATCGCGAAAATTCACATGAACGGGCAAAAAGGAACCACCTCCAGGAAATACAGATCCACACCTGTGCGATAACATTCTTAGGAATTCGAACTTCCGAAACGAAGGCAAGGGACACTGATTCAAATTTTATGCGATATTGTTAAATTGTGCACGCTGATCCTTATGAAAATGTCACGCCGGTGTATCGACGATGATTACGATCGGAGGAGTGAAAGGATCTTCCTGGAAATGTCGCGAGTTCCATGAAAGCCACGGATACTCCATCGACGTCCTCCTCCACTTCCAGGAATACCGACGACGCACGGGTGTAATTTGATTTCGTCGCGAGGCGGCGGCGATGCTAGCGTCCTCACATCCAAACTCCTCGGCTTGTAACTTAGCCGGAAGCGGTGGTGACGAAAAAAATATCTTTAATATCTCCTTCCTGCACACTAATTAATCTGCATCATAAAAGTACCCAGCACGCAACCTCAAGTCTGTTTGGGGAGGGATGAAAATTCACCAAAACATGGAGTACATAGTAAATTTTAGTACACATATGAGCCGTTGTGAACGAGAATGGTCCAAGTCAAAATTGCCACTTTTTGGAAAACGGGACTCAAAGTGGAATAAATAAAAATATTAAAACCCAAAAGCAGATATCTTGTGAAAAAACACAAAATAGGCGAAAAATACTTTTGCAAAAAACAGAATATATGTATGGGAATGCTTCTCCGCATCAAACCAAAGTGTCGCAAAAAACTCAGTTACACTACTTATTCTCCCAACGGTTCATATAGTAGTTTACACGTGTAAATAACAGTGAAAAAGTGAAAATAAAGAAGCTATTTAGCTCCCCTTGGGCCAAAACTCGAATACGCGGTGAACATTTGGAATCTTGCGCAGAAAGTTATTATTAGCGAAATATATGCAATGCAATAGAAAACCACAGGCTTTATTAAAGACTGCTCCAGGCGAAACGAGAGTGCTACACATAGCTGATGGAAGGACTTGGGAGCAGCTAGAGACTCATAGGCTATACGCTGGGCTTAAATTAATTTAAAACAAATGGTTCAGGCGAGTAAAAGGATGACAGGGAGGATATCACTTTGATCCTTAACTATATCCCTAGAACTGATAGAATCAGCAAAATAAGAGACTGCGAAACTACTAGGAACTAAGATTACTTCTTTAGACGCACAATAAGTGACTAAAGCGAAAACAGAACGTGACAAAAAGAATCCGTTAACATTAAATTCACCTTTGTCCTCTCCCCTCTTTCCTTTCCTACTTATTCCCGCTATCTTCATGACTGGTGTCCTAACAGTCCCTTCCCCCACGCCCCTACGCCGGTTTACAAGGTTTTCTGTAGATGTTGACGTACCTACAGAGTAGGCACATTTATGTATTCTAAGCATCAAAATAATAAAACGACGAAATGCAGATAGTAAGTCGGAGATTCATATTTCATATTTAAGGTAGCATTTCTTCTTCTATAACTTCCGTTCCTAAAAATTGACGTCTGTTAACTATAGGCGGGAGATGTGATGTCATCTAGATTATAAAATTTTTATAACAATATACGGTATCGAGAAACATGTTTCAATAAAACGGCCCCTATATGATGCATTGCGCGAAACATTTTCGAGGCAAATTATCATCGTCATAATATCTTTTATCCATCTATGGAGTTACAGCCATCAATACGTAAGCATAAAATGACGCCGGAGGCGATAAGAAAACTCATTAACCTTTAGCAAGGTTTCTTCATTTTCGCTCCTGTCATAGAGTGCTAAAATTCGATGGCTTGGGAAGAGCAAAAATACCCGAGCCGCTACGAACAAGTACGAAGAATGGACAAATCGTAAAAATATAATGAATATCACAAAAATATCAGCATAATTAAAAACCCATTAGTTGAACGTATATCATAATTTACAAGAAAAACAAATTAACGAGTTCCGTCTCGAGTACTCAGATAGTTCGCTCTCCGGGAAAACGGCGAGCCCATTGAAGCTTATCAGGTACCACGACCACGAAGGGCAGCGGATAATCAACCTTAAGCCCTTACCTATACCGAAAAATGCTTTGCTCTTCATATGAATCATCACAAAAAACTTCCATCAAAACCTTTTTAAGCCCAA